>JAPQVY010000122.1:46649515-47849515 GCA_028535165.1 Quercus tomentella | reverse complement strand
AGATGATGGTGGTGGAATGAATCCCGAAGCAATGAGGCATTGTATGAGTTTTGGGTTTTCAGATAAGAAATCTAAATCGGCTATTGGACAATGTATGGATAGTAGCATTAATTCTGTAGTTTCTTTTGAATGTCTTCCTTGATATTTATTGGTTTACTTGTAGCCTTCCAGATGGAAACGGCTTCAAGACTAGTACAATGAGACTTGGTGCGGATGTTATTGTCTTTAGCCGCCACCTGAATAACAGGTTTGAATTCAATAGTGAAACTCTTTTCAGCCATATCATTTGAGTTATGTGTTTATTGTTCTCTCCAGTGACTTGTACTAAGCTTACTTGTACACATACGCACATGGATAATTGGATATGCATACTTTCTATAATGAAAATGAGTGTTCTTACAATTAGGGAGTTTTTACCTCTTTTTAACTCCTTATGATATGTAGCAGTATGAGAATATTATGTGAATAAATAAAACAATTTTTCTAAAACCACTCTTTGCAAAAGTTTCAGAGCTGGTTACACACCAAATTTTCTTTATGCACGACTTTAGGATGCTATAAAGGTGTGAAATGGTGTTGTGTAACAAAGGCATCATGCGTGCCCTATTTTCTAGTCTCAATTAATCGAAGCTCTTATTTAATTGGTCAAAATATTATTAGGAACCTGTGGCTTTGAATATCTGGATTTTCTTTTTTCTCCTCATCCTTTAAAGTAACTTTTGGGTTGGTGGATACATAAAAGTGAAGTTCAGATTGCCAGCTGCATGCTGGAAAAACCAGAGTTTATTCATGTCACCAAGTTTAATATGAATCAGATTAATCCTTACAATTATTTTTTTCTTTTCTTTGCAAGTGTAAATAAGGGGATTCAACCCCTTGAAGTAAACCCCACAGGAAGGGGGCAGATGCCATTGGGCCATAAGGCCATTGACGATAAATCCTTACCTTTTTTTCTCTCTTTTTTTTTTTTTTTTTTTTTTTTTTTTTTTTTTTTTTTTTTTCCTAGAAAAAAAATTGTTAGTGATGGTGAAAAAAGAGTCAGGAGATTCTTGAGCACATCAAAACAGTATACTTCTTTATTCTCAATTACTTAGGAAATTGACTTTCAAGAAGTTGGAAATTTATTTGGCCTTGGGGTCCATCTGCTTTTCACGTATTCAAGGATTCTATGACTTCTAGATCCCTTGCATCTTTTCTACATGTGTACTTCTGCATTTTGTTTCTTTATTCCCTGTAATTTGATGCTGTACTCATTTGACAGTTATTTTTTAATAATGGTGAGTAAAATATCATTGACATGTGAACAATGATATTAAGAATAAACTTTAGACATCAAAGAATAATAATTTTTAATCTATTTATTCATATTGATTTTGTTACTTTTGTTATTGTCAGTACAAACTTATTTTTTCCTAATATTAGTGTATTCCATAATCAGGATATTGACTCAAAGCATTGGTCTCCTCTCATATACATTTTTATCACGAACAGGCCATGACAGAATAGTAGTACCCATGGTGAGTTTCACTGCTCTACTTCTTGGTCCTTGTATTGTGAGTAGTGACATTCCATCTTTTTTCGCTAATTTGCATTAAAAAATCAAGAATTGTGAACTCGTAAATATCATTTGGTTAGTGTATGAGCAATAAATGTGTTAATTTGATCTATATTCATGCATTGTGGCGTGAATATCTCATAAGTTATACAGTTAACATGATATGCTATACTTTTAGATCTTCACAAATGAATGAGGTTATCATTGAAATCCTTGTTGTTTTGTTCTTTGTTTGACTGGTCTCAAGCTTGGGGCTTACCTCATTGTACTTCTATTTTGAAGTTCCAAGACCCCCTTCATCTTCCTATGAGATTGCTTTGTAATTTGATAGATACTTTGTGTTAATCATAGTGCACGGAGTAATCTTCTTTTTTGTATAGATTATACTACTCATATAAAAAAAAATTGTTCAACACATGTGATTAGCCTGGGTAGAGTCTTGTTTTGTGCGAATAAATATTAAATCACAAAGTCATGGTAGGTGTCAATAACTGTGTGGTTTCTGGTTTCGTGGACTTTTATGGTGCTGTTTGTTCTTTCACCCTCTCTTTGTTGAGATTTCTCTTACTTTGAAGTCCACCATGTTGATTGCAGGTGGATTATCAGTTTAATACATCAACTGGTACACTGGAAATCTTGCATGGTAAAGAACATTTTATGTCTAATCTTTCAATGCTGTTGCAGTGGTCTCCATATTCGTCAGAAGCAGACCTTCTGAAGGAGGTAAGCTTGTTCAAAATTTTATTTGTTCCATTGCAACTTGTTCTTTTTGACACTATGTTTATATTGTATCTAATTCAAATATTTGTTGTGTTAATATGCAAATATTTTACTGTGTTTATTTGGTTAATTAGACAATAGTTTACAAGTCACATTATGAAACTTTTTGGGAGAGATTGAACATAGTTTACAAGTCACATTATGAAACTTTTTGGGAGAGATTGAACATAGGCTAAGGCACAAAACAACAATATTAGAGGATCAATTTGGTTTTAGAGGATCAACATGAAACATACTCAAATACCTATTTTCTTACTTAGTCGTATAATGCAAAAATATAGAAAAGACCATAAAGATCTCCATATGCCATATGGCTTTTATTGAGTTAGAGAAATCTTTTTTTGCAGAATCTAGAGAGGTTATGTTGTGAGTTTTAGGAAAGAAAGGAGTTCATTTAAAGTATATTAAATTGATTAAGGATATGAATGACAGAGTTTTAGCTATGTGAGAACCAGATGGATTAGCTCACTAAATCGATTCGAGATGAAGTCCCTTGGTGTATGCTTTTTGTAGATGATATAGTATTAGCGGATGTAACTAGACCTAGAATTAATGTTGAAGTTGGAAATTTTGAGAGATGCTTTAGAATTGAAAGGCAAGAATGTAAGTTTAGTAAAAGGAGAAACAAGGATGAAGGGGCTAGATGAAGTAGAGAAGCGCGCATAGGGACTATTGTGTGATTGTGGAACATCTATTAACTTAGGGATAATTGTATACGGTTACTATGGGACCAACTTTGCTCTATATACTAAATGTTGGGTTGTTAAAAAAGATGTTCATAAAATGAGGTAGCTGAAATGAGAATGTTAAGATGGATAAGTGGAAATATAAGGAAAGACCATGCAATATTGGGATTTGGAATGAGGAAATCCCCATAAAGATAGAGACCACTATTGAAGAGAGAGAGAGAGAGAGAGAGAGAGAGAGAGAGAGAGAGAGAGTTATGGTTTGGTTGTGTGCAAAGAGAGCGATTAATTCATCAGTGAGGAAGAGTGAATTAATTCAAGTTGAGAGAACCAAAAAGGTAGAGAAAGACCCAAATAACATTAGTAGAGGTAGTAAAAAAGTACATGTCAATTATGGAGGAAACCGAGAGTATGACTTCGGATAGGGTAGAATGAGGAAAAGTTGGGGATGGAACACGAGTGAAATTTTGGCAAGACCGATGGTGTGGGGAGAGCTCTCTTGCTGTTTGTTATTCCAAGTTATTTAGGATTTGTCATAATTGGGAGGTTAGTGTGGCGGATTTAATGCAATTAATGGGGTTCTTCATTGGGATCTACACTTTGTATGGGCCATTCAAGACTGGGAATTGGAATCTTTGATGACCTTTATGGATATCATTTATGGTGTGGTAATTAGGGGGACTGGGAGGATAAGATGTGCTGGAAACTAGATCAGAAAAAAGGGCTTCAAGGTTAGTATTTTTTACCGACTTCTGGGTGCCCGTCCAAGCACCAGTCATTAGTCTTTCCCTTGGAAAATCATTTGGAGATCAAAGGCCCATTGAGAGTAGCATTTTTCATATGGACTGCTACTTTGGGTAAGATTTTGACAATTGACAACTTAGGGTTGAGGAAGTTAAGGATTACAGATTGGTGTTTTATGTGCAAATGTAATGGTGAATATGTTGATCACCTTTTCCTACATTGCTATATTGCTTCAAACTTATTGTCCATGATTTTGGGTTTGTTTGGAGTTCGTGGGGTGATGCCAAAGTCTACTGTTAAGCTTTTAGCTTGCTAGCAAAGTCAGTTTGGTCGTCACTGGAATAGTCATATTTGGATGATTATCCCCCATTGTTTGCTATGGTGTGATGTGGTGCATTTGGATGGAAAGGAATAGTAGGAGTTTTGAAGACACCGAATGACCGAAACTTCTATGCCTGATCTCAAGTTATTCTTTTTTAGAACCTTATTGGATTGGTTGTCAGCCATGAGGAATCTTTCTTTATTTTCTATTATTAATTTTTTAGATCTATGTAACTTTTGTAACTGATTGTTTACCCCAATATATTTCCTGTATACTTGGGAGACTAGTTTTTTCTTGATTTATACAATTTTATTACTTATAAAAAAAAATACACATGGCCGACCCTAACTAGTTTATTGAGGATTTATAGTCAAACCTCAAATTTTTTGGACTACATCTTGGTGGTGGTGGTGGTTTTTTCCCAACTTAGACCTTGGAAACACATGCACACACATAGTTGATCTCTGGGTGATTGACCATTTGGTGAAGAGAATGAACTTGATGATTGTTGCCATTCTGGTGAGGGGTGGGGGATATACCCCTGTATCATGTTTGAGAAAAAGGGTCTCATGTTATCCTGTTGTGAAATTACCAAAATTTCCCACTCATGATAGAGAAATAGAAAGCAGTCGCATAGATGTTTTAACCCCAAGGGATTGGCTAAGTGGTTCCTAAGGCCTCATGATATCCATGAGATCCTGGGTTTAAAACCTCTTGTCAGCATCTTGGGGCCACCTCCAAGGGATTTCTCCTTGTAATAAAATGGATACTTATCTAAAAAAATAAAGATGTTTCTTGCAATTGTCATAGCTTTTAGAGTCCCTTTCAAACTTCAATTCATGTGTACTTACAATTTGATGGCAGTTTGATGACATTGGGGCTCATGGAACGAAAGTTATTATCTACAATTTGTGGTTCAATGACGATGGGAATATGGAGCTCGACTTTCTATCGGATCCTGAGGTTGATATTTCTTTTCGGTATTTTGTTTTTTTTCTCCCCTCTCTCACCCTTTTAAAATTATTTCTGATGATGTGCTTTCTGTGACTTGGTGGTTTCAGGATATTCGTAGTAGTGGGGAGACCAAGAAAATTGGCACACTCAAAGCTTGGAAGGCAATAAATGAACAGCACATTGCTCACCGATACCAATATTCACTCCGTGTAAGCCAATTATAAAGAATAAATACTTGAATCAAATGTATAAGAAAGCAATTTTTTCTTAGTATAGTTTCCTCATGCTGCACAGGTATACTTGTCCATCTTGTACTTGCGGTTACCAGAAAGTTTCAACATAATATTGTGTGGGCGAGTTGTTGAGCCTCATATTATTGCAAATGATCTCAAATTCCCAGAATTCATCTTGTACAGACCTCAATGTGGTGGATGTGTGGAGGTTGTATTAAATTTTTGTCAACTCCTTTCTTATCTGTTTACTCTCTTGGTCTTTGTTAAAAATATCTGTGCATTTTAGATCTCAAAGTTGTATCTCTTTTCTATTGCCAGACAATATTGAATTATTGATGGTATCCTCACAACTGCTTTTATTAGTCTAACATAACTGGATCGGTAATGTTTTCCCTTGGCCTGGCTGTAGAACTCAAAGGGTTCTTAGCTGTTAAAATCCATTGCATAAAATGTCTATTTGTACTCGAAGGAAATCCTGTTTTTATATTGTGTCAGATAGTTTGTTTATGATAGTTTGTTTATCACCTTTTTTTTTTTTTTTTTTAAAAAAGGTAAGCACAATACACACAACAATATGGAATTGAATGTGACCTCTCTCCATCCTTTATTAATCATTTTTTTTTTAATATAAATCTTTCTGTGTGTACTTTCTTTTAAACTTTGTCTCATGATGGTCAAGTGTCTGGCTTGATACATATATGTTTGTTTTTCTGTTATAAATATTGGGTTTTACTGTCTTTGGGCAAGTCCAAAGGGATTTTCTTTAGAAAGGTTGCCGACATTATCCAAAAAAAAAAAAAAGGTTTTTGTGGCACTGACCTACTTGTGATGCACTTTTATATAGGTTATCAATTTCATTTGGTGGTGCTTATAGAGTTTTGATTATTTACTTTGCCTTTCTTTTGGTTAACTGTGCAGGGTGAAGTTTTAACTACGATTGGGTTTCTTAAAGAAGCTCCACAAATCAGTTTTCATGGCTTCAATGTGTACCATAAAAACCGTCTAATACTGGTGAGTTCTTGGTTATTAAAAAAAAAAAAAAAAATCTGGATAGTTTCTTTTACATTAAAAATTTTCACATTGCATTGGTGTGATAGTGTAATTGTTATAATCTGAGAATTTCTTATATAGTAGGTACATGTGACCTTAGAAATGACTATTGATAAAAAAATACAATTCAAGCACCCATTTGGGATTGAACCCTTGATTTGACCCTCTACCGCCTGTTTATGAGGGAAGGAGGGACCTACTGATTACTTCAATTGTTAGCATGTAGCCTGTTTAATTCGTTGGTTGGAAGATTGTTCAATTTTCTATCAGTTCATCCCCCTCCCCACAAAATTCCTAATCTTATACTTTTCTCTAACAGCAATGATGTATTTAAGCCTTTGCCATTTTCTTAACCTCTGCAGCCATTTTGGCAAGTTGTGAGCTATCTAGACAGTCGGGGCAGAGGGGTTGTTGGTAAGAAGCTGATAGAGCCTTCTTTATATTAAATTTTTTTTCTTCCATTTATAGGTTAATTTTGTTAAAAATTGCAGTTGCTAGGTTTCTAATGGTTAATATACTATTTAGGTGTTCTGGAAGCAAATTTCATTGAGCCAACTCATAACAAACAAGATTTTGAAAGGACTTCCCTTTTTCAGAAGCTTGAAGGTCGATTGAAGGAAATGACATGGGAATACTGGTAAGCTGTTTTTAATATGAAATAGTGTTGTATTTTGTTAGGAACCCGGTGGTTCCTAATGAAGATGGATAGGAATTGTAGGGGAATTGACTTAATTTGAGGTAATCACCTTCTATAAAGAAATATTGAGAGAGAGATTAAGAAAGAGAGAGATTAAGAGAGAGAGAGAGATGCACTAATGCCCTAAGCAATTGGTTTATTCTTCCATTATGGAAATGTGATTACAAGTAGGTATTTATAGAACCATAAAACTATTCTATTGGCCCACATGACCTTATCCTAATGGTCCTATTATTCCCTATGTGCATTAATAATCCCAACATGTGCTAAATGTGATTAACATGCTTGGAATTGTAACTAACTAACTAACTAAATCTACAACAATTATTATCCATATACTTATAGCATTCTAACATTTTCCTTCCCTTGAAAACACCTTGCCCACAAGGTGTTGTTGTGAAATAGCATCTTCATCAAAGGAGATCTTCCAATGGACCAATACCTTAGTGACATTTTGATCACCATATTCATGCATTTCTCTTTGACAAGCAGTCCCGTAAACATGAAGGTTTCTTCTTTGTAGATCTTCAAACTTTGCTCGAATTTCTTTAATCTTCAAGGTCTCATTGGTTCTTTGAACCTTGGAATGTTCTTGTATCCTCAAGACCTCATTTGATTCTAGAACCACTAAAATTGTTGGCGCTTGCATTTTGGATTCTTGGATCACCGACACTTGGATTGCCAATTCTTGAATCAGACTCTTGAATGGAAGCCTCCATTGGTGCATCTAGAATTGGTTCTTGGAAGATCATCATCACCTTCTTTGTTGGTTGTTTGGACTGAACTTCAAGGGCAGCATGTTCATGTATATCATCATCCACTTTGACACCAAAATCAACATCCTGGCTTGCAACAACAGCAGTAGATTCTTGGAACTTAATTTGTTCTTCGAGTTCCATTGAATCAAGAGATTGTAACTCATTTTCTGTCATATTCTCGAGAGCCTCTTGCAATCTTGAGAGCTCTTCATTCATGGCCTTGTTAGATTTAGCCAAGGCCTTGACCTTCTCTAAAATGGCATTGTAAGATTCGTACAAAACCTTGACATTCTTTGAAACTTTGTTCACCATTTGCCGTAATTCTTTCCAAAGTTCTCTTCAGTCACATTCGTCCGTATCAAGATCGATGGCTCTGATACCAATTGTAAAGAACAAAAAAGAAATTGGAATGAGTGTAGCTGGATTTGAGGTCAGCTAGCCTCCTAAGAACAAAAGAATGAAGAGAGGGATAGAGACAACAGAGAGAAGAATTAGTTCATTAACTGTTTGATTGATTCCCTTGTACAAGTTGTTGCTCCCCTTATACTATTCCCTAATCTCTGCCCTCTGCACTAACCAACACACACAGCTGTCACTAACAGACTCCCTAGTCCAACTGACAAGATGACTAACTTCTATCAATGTAACTAACTCCAACAGAATCCTATTGCAGCAGCTATTACTCCTATTGCAGCAACTAATAGAGTACATATGGTAATGATAGTGAGTACATATAGCAGTGATAGTAATCCTAACATATTTGTTGTGGTTAGGAATATATCCTTTGCTTTTCTCAGTCTTTCCTTTTTACCGTTCTCTTATTCCTGCTGTTGTAGCTATGACATTTCTAATTTGTTGGTTGAAACTTATCTAGGAGATTTTCATGCATCAATGGAAGTTGATTACTGAATTTTTAGTTTTACGTATTATTTGGAATCATCTTTACAGCATTTTAGAATATCTTTTATTTTTTAAAATTCAATATATAAGATTGTTTTCATTATTATATCTTTCTTCCTATATTGTTTGTCTACCCTAGGAAATCTGATTTTTTATGAGGACATCATGTAATGTGTTGTCTTTAAAATAAAAATTTACCAATTCAACGTCGCCCTCATAATTTTTCACTCTATAATGTAAATGGAAAAGGAGTATCGACTTTTCAAAGTATACAATATTGGACATCCCAAAATGGAATTGTGAACATATAATACAGAATGGAGATAGTATTAAAATAAGTTACTTTTCTCAACTCTTTTCATCAGTATTTTGTGCTCAATAAGTTTTGGTGAATGCAAGCAAATGATAAATTATGGAATTGTAAACTTGAATGAGCTTACATATGCTCCAGTTGTAGGTTATTCATAGGTTAATGTGTCATAGCATAATTTTGTAATACCTACCTGATGCACATTAATAAACTTTGGCAGGGATTACCATTGTGGGCTAATTGGGTATCAGGTAAAAAAAAAGCCTAGAGTATCAGAGACTCCACAGATTTCATCTCATAGTACTCCACACAGCGGTAAACAACATCCTGTCACATTAAATAAAAGTCCCCCTGCTATTGGTAGTATGAAAGCAGCAATTGAAAGAGCTGAACGATCAATACCCATCTCCCAAAGAAGATCTGAACAAGGTACTTTTTAGTTAAAATCACAACTCATTATTTCTAACCATGGTAAATGTCATCCAACTTATGATGCCCTGTCTTGGCATAGGATTATGTGTGAAGAGGAAGGGACATGATGATTTAATAGAGGTAGAGAAGGCAAAAAGGCAGGCAGTGGAAGTGGTGCCACTAGATATTTCTGGCAGTCAGCTGAAAGATCCAGAGGCTGTAAATTTGTTGCAAGAAAACAAGAAGCTCCGTCTAAAGTGAGTATGTTAGAATTATAGACCTCCATGGTTAAGTGCAAGTCTTGCACTTAACCACAGACTATATCACATTGAGATTCCTTTTTTATTTTTTTATTTTAAATTTTAGGTAATTTACACATGCAGCCAGCTGTTAACAAAATATATAAATTATGAGGAGCCATGATCAAATTAGCCATCAACTCATGCCTACTGAAAGCATCATTTATATGTTTGTTTTATCTTTTCAGATGTTTGGAGTATGTGAAGTGGGAGGAGCAACTTAATCTAAAGGTACTTCTAATGCACCAATAGTTGTTACTAGTATTCTAGATCGTGCTTATGATTTTTTTTGCTTGGGTGCTAAAAAATATCAATATCTGTATTCTATAATTATTCTTAAAATATTTAGCAATTCATTGAATAGAAATCTACTTGTACCATGTTGTATGGACACCCTATTAAAGGACTAATTATCTTATGAGCGAGCAGGCTACTCACAAGATAACCCCAAGTTGACTCTGTTTCCTGAAGCAGCTGAAGGCAAATTTCTATCCCTTTGGATGGGATTATTAGAAAAATAAATTTGGAAAATAATAAGAATCTTTTGGTGAAGAAAGGAAAGGAATTTTTTATTATCCAATACCCCTAGACTCATCTCAAAGTTTATGCAAAACAAAGGCATCTCAATTTTCTGTCCAAATGTGCTCCTGCCCCTTACAAAAAAAAATTGCGAGTTCCAAACTTTTTGTGATTGCTATGATGCTTAGCCCTGCATAGTTTGTGTTGAACATTGAAGTTTTAGATTGCTATCTCATCTCCTACATTGAAGCAGTGATGTTTGTACTTTTTATGACTTTATTTTGACCAGTTAATGAGAACCATTCTTTTTGTATATACAGGTGACTCGCCTCAAAACTGAAATAGAGGAGGTTCAATGTGAACACGAGCGAATGATGGCTGAATTAGAGTCGATGAACAAGGTCAAGGATGAAAAGAATGTATAAATGTAGATACTGTAGTTTTCTTCAATTCTTTAATTTGTAAAACAGTGTTGTATTCATAGTTCAGTGTAGCCAAACAGCTTCTTCCTTATAGAGGGGGTGAGGTCGATGAGACCATGACAGCATGCCTGGGCACAGGTGCCTTATTTTTATTCTTTTCTTTTTTCCTCTCCCATCTTTTTCTTAGTCTAACCAAAAAAAAAAAAAAAATGATAAAGAAAAAAGACTGAGGTAAGATTGCTTACCATTCACCCATCACAACCCGTAAAAGTGTGACCTTTGTGCACTAAGTAGACCTGTAAATAGTTGGTTAAAGCAAGGTCAAATTCCGTTGAATGTTGAACTTAATTAGTTTCATTATGGCACATCAGAGCCGCTTTCACCCGCTTCTGGGACAAGTAATTCGTTTGTACAAACAATGAGACTTTCTGAATTTGTAGAGAGCATTTTCATCTGTTTTTAAACATAGTTTCCCCTTACCCTCTCCCCACCCATTTAATATACAGGAGTAACCAAAATATGTGAAGTTTTTCGAGTTCAAATATTGTTTAGTGATTCTGGTTTGGCAGCTAGAGATAGCCTCTACCTCTTTATCAACAGGTAATATGGTATTGCTGATTGATTTGGTCTTCTTGAAGATTTAGTGTCATGCTTTTATTTTCATGAAATCATCACGTCCTCTATTCCTGGTTGCTCAAGGTATGGCTGTCTTGAAGATTTAGTGCCACTCTCTTATTACCGTGAAATTATCACCTCCTCTATTGCTGGTTGCTCAAGGTATGGCTGTCTAGTAGATAAGATACATGCCTTACAGAATATTGTTATTCTTTACTAACCCCTCGGTTCTAAACAAGGTCCAAATGGACGACCAATTTCAGAATATTATAAAACAGCTCTTTTGTTATGATTACACAATTTGCCACGATATGCCATGCTTGAATGTTTGACTGAGTGGAGAGTCACTTTCTCCACCACTGACAATTGGCTAATTCATAATTGTATTAAAAGTTGTCCCTATAACTTCTCATTGTAGTACCCAAGGCCTAGTGGTTCAGTTTTGGAGTCTCCTATTTTAAATAGGAATTAAATGGCAACAGGGCAGGTTTGAGGCGGATATCTTAATTCCCGCCCACCCGGACTCACCCCTTTAGGCTTTAACTATGCTAAACGGGGGGATTCTTTGTCCCCATACCTGCCCTATCCTGCCATGCCCCTAAAGGAAAAATATAAGAGAAAAATAAAAAGGAAAAAGGTTCAACCCATAAATACAAATTCAACCACTGTTTTTCATTCATCCCTGTTTATCAATCATCCCCATTTCCCGCCGCTGTTTTTCAATCATAAACAATCATAAATGTTCATTTTGAGGAAAATAAAAGGAAAAACAAAACAAAACACAAGCTAATAAAAGGAGAATGTGTAGCGTGACTAGTGTCAATGGTGAGGTGGAGGAGGGAGTGGTGAGGTGAGGTGAGGGAGGAGAGAGAGGTGAGGTGGAGGAGGGAGTGGCGAGGTGAGGGAGGCAAAGAGGAGGGAGCGGCAGCTGAGAGTGAGAGAGAGGGAGGGGCGGCTTAGAATGAGTGATTAGGGTTAGGGAAAAATGAAAATAGAGAAACTGATTATTTAATATTATATATGTATACGAGTTGGGTTTGGGGCGAGTAAGATTAATACCCACACCTGCCTTAAACCCGCTACAAGTGGGAGTTTTAAAACCCACACCCACTTCATTTGCTTCACGGATTGGGTAAAACCCGCCCCATTAGAGTCAGATACCTGCGGGTTGGGCAATTTTTGCCATTCCTAATTTTAAATACTCTCTCTTGACTAAAATGCAAGCTATAGGATTGTGTCCCATGAATGTCAAAGAGACCACACATGATAGGTTTTTTTTTTTTTTTTTTTTTTTTTTTTTTTTTTTTTTTTGAGAAATTGAAAACAATGTAGAGTTTCCTTTAGTATTTCCAAATTTATTGGTCATTTAGGACTATTTGTAGTTTGAAAGAAATAATGGATTTATATCTTGCATGGTAGATAGCTAGATATCTTTTTTTTTTTTTGAAAATGGACCATATATTATTCAATTAAGCAATAGCACAAGAGTCTGCATACAAAGCCTCAAGGGCAGGGGTTGGTTGTTCTTCCAACCATACATAATCCTCACTTAATTGTCTTGCAAACCTGGCCAAAGAATGGGTCACTCCATTAGCACTACGTCGTACACAACTAGCTGATACACTTCGAAATCTCATAGCCAAGCAACGAGCATCTTCATATATATTTCCCAGCAGTGCGTTGTCAGGTTTGACTGCTATCAAGCCGTTCATTACAGTGACATTATCTCCTTCCACCACTACATCTTGGAAACCCGTCTCCACAGCAAATTCCAAAGCCTTCCGGCAAGACAAAATCTCCGCTTCTTCACTGTTTGCAACTTGAGGACCCTTTGCTGACAGCACAGCCATCACTTCTCCCATATTGTTCCTTACAACCGCGCCAAAACCTGACGACTCCGTATCCATGAAGACAACCACATCGAAGTTCAACTTCAACAGAGTACCTGCAGGTGGACACCACGATTGCATTGCCTCCCTAGACGCATGGATAGCCAACTGATCCCGTGATGCTTTAAATTCCTCTATCAAATCAATAGCCCGAGTGGTGATTCTTGATGGGTCCTGGACTTTCCCTCCATGCAACAACATATTTTGCTGGTGCCAAATTAGCCAGCAGAGAACCAAAAAAAGTTCAAACTCTTCCTTGGACAATCTGTGGCACAAGTATTCAAGCAGCTGCAAAAACTCCCTCTGCTCCGTACACACTTTTTGCAATCTGCCTGGAGCACCTGCCCACACGTCTTGCGTTGCACCGCACTCCTAAAGCACATGAAGAACTGATTCTGAGACTTGGTTACATTGCTCACAATACTCATCTGGAACCACTTTCCTGTGAAACAAATTCTCAAGTGTAGGTAGAATATTATGACAAGCTCTCCATGCAAAAACACGTATCTTATTTGGCACTTTCATCTTCCAAACATATTTCCAGATATGAGATCCTCCCGCTAGCACTCCCCCAAATCCTTCTCCTGCTTTTGAATCAGCCTAGCTATCTGGTACCCCGATTTCATCATGTACTCCCCATTCTTGGTGTGAAGCCAGACCAACACGTTTGGCACCACCCTGTGACTTAACGGAATGCGAAGGATTGCGTCAGCATCTTCCCTATGAAAGGCAGCAACAATAAGCTCCCTATCCCAAGCTTTAACCCTCCAATCAATAAGCTTGAACACTCTCCATTCCCACTCATCCACCCTGGGTGGGTGGAGCACTAGATGTGTAGGATGGTTGGGAATCCAGCTGTCCATGGTTACTCGAATAGAGGACCCGTTGCCTACCCTCCAGCAACCTTCTTTCCTTAGGATTGGTTGAGCTGCTAATAAGCTTTTCCAAACATAAGAGCTGTTCGGTACATCCGTAGCTTCTAAAAAGGTACATCGTGGAAAATATTTAGCTTTAAAGCACTTATACACCACAGACTCTTGTTGTTGAAGTAGTCTCCATCCTTGCTTGGCCAACATAGCTAGATTGAAGCTATGTAAATCTCTAAATCCCATTCCTCCCTCCTTTTTTGGTTGAGCCAACACACTCCACCTCTTCCAATGAATTTTCCTTTCATTGTCAATCTGCCCCCACCAAAACCTAGCACACATAGCATTTAGTTCTTCACAAAGCTTCATTGGTAGTTGAAAACCCCCATAGTATAAGTGGGGATGGATTGAGCCACCGCTTTGATCAAAATCTCCTTACCCGCTCTTGAGAGTAATTTACCCTTCCACCCTTGGATTTTTTTCCACACTCTATCTTTTAGAAACGAAAAGGTTTGGTATTTCGCCCGGCCAACCAAGGTAGGTAATCCCAAATAAGATTCAAATCTTTCCACCTCCTTGACCCTCAACAGCTCCTGAATCCTTTGTCTTCGATCCTCCACCACATTACTACTAAAATAGACTGAGGATTTTTCCATATTAATGCATTGTCCAGAAGAGACAGCATATAACTGTAATACTTCCAAAATAGTTCTCACCTCATCATGAGTAGCTTGGCAAAACAAGAGAGAGTCATCAGCAAATAAAAGATGAGAAACGGATGGCGCCCTTCTACAAATTGAAACACCATTGAGCTGCCCCTCCCCTTCTACTTTAGTAAGCAGGGAAGTAAAACCCTCGGCACACAAAAGGAACAAGTATAGAGATAATGGGTCACCTTGACGAAGCTTTCTGGTTGGGACAATATTTCCAAAAGCTTTGCCATTAATGCGAACTGAGAAGCTAGGAGTAGTTACACAACTCATTACTCTGTCAACCCATGTATTAGGAAACCCCAGCTTGGACATGATGCCCTTAAGGAAAGACCATTCAACATGATCATATGCCTTACTGACATCCAGTTTCAGGGCTAAAGAGCCTTTTTTCCCATTTTTCTTACAGTGCATAGCATGAAGAGTTTCATACGCCACAAGAATGTTATCAGTGATGAGACGACCAGGAACAAAAGCACTTTGGGAAGGAGAAATCACATGAGGGAGAATCTGCTTCAACCTGTTAGCCAGCACTTTTGAAATAATTTTGTAAATAACATTACACAGGCTAATAGGTCTATAATCTGATATTTTTTCAGGTGATTTAACTTTTGGAATGAGCACAATGTGAGTATAGTTTATTTCAGGTACCATATTTCCGGAATTTAGAAAATCAAGTGTAGCAGCAGTTACATCATTACCAACAATATGCCAAAATTTCTGATAAAACAAAGCATTCATACCATCGGGTCCAGGAGTCTTGGTTGGTCCCATTTGGAACAACGCTGCTTTAATTTCATCCGCACTGAATTCTCTAGACAAAATCTCCTGCATATCCATTGTCACCTTTTGGGGCACTGCACTTAGACACTCCTCCATCCGGCTACAGTCACCTGCTTTAAAAATAGTCTCAAAATAATTCGTTACAATACCGACAATATCCTCAATTTCCTCCACCCAATTGTTTTGTTGATCTCTAACTCCCATGATAAAATTTTTCCGACGCCTTTGTGAAGCCTTAGAGTGGAAAATTTTAGTATTTCTGTCCCTGTGTTTCAGCCAATTAACCTGAGATCTTTGTGCCCAATATATCTCCTGTTTGAGTAACAGATCATCAAGTTTTTTACTAGCAGCCAAGAAATCGGCTTTGCTCTCCTTAGAAATAACCCCAACACTCAACTTCTCCATATGTTTCTGCAATCTTTTAATTTCCTTGGCATCAGGGTGGGTCCTAGAAGAACCCCATGCAAGCAATTCAGCCCCATAATGCCCAATCTTTTCTCTTGTGTTTGCCAGCAAGGACGGTGCCTTCCACTCTTTGGACCAAGCTTCAGTAACAATTTTTTCACACTCCTCCCACAAAAGCCACTTTTTTTCAAACTTAAAGCTTGGGACCCCTCTGTTTCGTAGACACCCTTCATCACTTGTTTGCAACAACAAAGGACGATGATCAGACGCATGGGAAAATAAATGTGTTAAGGTGCTAGTTGGAAATTTTACCCTCCATTCCAAATTTGCCATAGCCCGATCCAACCGCTCTCTAGTATTTGCAATACCCGGTCTTTTGTTGTTCCACGTGAAAGGATACCCTTTGAACCCCATGTCAACCAAGTTACATAAATCCAGAGCTTCCCGAAAGTCGTCCATCTGTTTATATGGAGGTGGATGACTACTCTATTTTTCAGATGAGTGTAGGATAGCATTAAAATCCCCAACGCACATCCACGGTCCATGAACGAAAGTAGAGATGTGGTTCAAGAGTGCCCATGATTTTTGTTTCTGACTAGCATCAGGCCATCCATAGAAACATGTCAAATACCAAACAAACCCATCTTCTTCCACCACCTTTGCTAAAATGTGATTGTCCGTATAATTGATGACATCCAGATTAACCTTTCTTCTCCAGATTAGAGGTAACCCTCCCCCTGAATTTGGCCTCTTCACTATCAGTTTATTCTGAAAATGCACTTCCTTACAATGTTTATCATACCCTTCCTTATCCAAACGAGTCTCCATCAAAATACACACCTCGGGATCTTGGTCCTTCACCAATTTGCGAAGGCTACGAACTGTCCAAGGGTTCCCAAGCCCTTGGCAGTTCCAGCTTAAGAGTTTCATTGCTCTTGGCAAGGGTGATCCATCACCCCTGCCGTTGCATGACATTGAGAACCAGTCTGAGACTTACTACGTTTCCTGCTCTGTTTTTCTATGCATTCCTTTGTTTCCTGAACATACTGGTACACCCCTCTCTTCCCTAACACAGTCATGGGCTCCTCAATAACTAAATTCCCAAGCCCATGATCCATCCGTGTAATTCTAGTCCAAGTGGGCCTAGGCTTAGTAAATTGAGGCCCATTAATATTTTTAACGTCCACGTACTCAGCATCCTCTGTCCGTGTAATTGCAAATACGTTGGAGTTTGAATTCTCCAATTCTGTAACCGCCAAGTTTGTAATTAATTGCTTCGCAAAATCCGGACTGCCTCCTGATTCCTTGCTCTTTCCTTTTTCGCTACTGTCGCACTCCCTAGGGTTTGTTAAAAGTCTGTTATCATCCTCCGCCGCCCCCCTCTGTTCATTGGTGCTATTCCGTCGCCAGTCAGCTTCTTCATTTCCTTGGGTCGTGTTTTTATTTATTGTATCCTTCCTTGAAGGTGACCAAGGCCGGCCACCTGCAAACTTCAACCATTCTCCATATTGGCATGTCACCGAGTCTCCATTCTTTGTTACAGCGAAATGCTGCGCACAATGCTTCAGGTCGTGCCCCATTATTCCACACCAATGACAAAACATAGGGAGGCCCTCGTATCTGAATGTCACCCATGTATGCTGCCCATCTGTCCCTGCAACGAATCCACCCCTTCGAATTGGTTTTGATATCGGGATAGCCACTTTAACCCGCATGAACATATTCTGAGCCTCCTGCTTCTGGCGCTTCTCAACCTCCTCCACTCGCCCTAACTGGCTTCCAATCTCTGCTGCAACTGTTGGGGAGGCCATGTCAAACGGTGCCCCCCAAATCTGAACCCATAACGCTATTGAGTCAAACTGAACGTTCCCCGCCGTCATCCCTTGTTTACACCGCTTCACCATGAGCATTTGGTTATCAAAAGACCACAGATCGCTTTTAATAATCCTTTCCATCTCAAACTCCGTTTTGAACTTGAACTGGAATAAGTTTGATCCAACCTCAACCATCTACACCCCCTAATCCAATCCCCACGCTCTTCTCAACGTGTTCAGCGCCGCCCTCTTGTTGAAGGGTTTACACGTGAGAAACTTCCCAATAAGGCTCAAAGAACAACTCTCAATCTCCTCCTTCTGACCTTCATCCGAGATAGCTATCACTTCCTCTTCCTCTGTTGTCAATTTCATATTTTCCGAACTGTTAACAACATCGTCCGCCATCGATGAGAAGTAAAAGAAAATACAGCCCCTTAGTCAACCTAAGGGAGAGAGACGCCTCGTATATGCACAAGAGAGAGAGACCCTTGGCGTTACCTAAGGGAGAAACAAGAGCGACTATATCTTTTATTTTGATAACTAGATATCATGGATTTATATCTTCACATATGTTATATATGATAATGTTTTATTAGATTTAATAACTGTTTTAAAGATAGTAATTTGATGGGAGGATCTCTTTGATAGAAACGTTAAAGTTTAAACATTAGAGTGATAAAAATTAAAATTTAAGGACAAAAATGACAATTCACTTAACATTAAAAAATGTAATTTATTTTAGCATAATAATAATAAAAATATTGGGCATTATTTGAATTTTTTTATTCAAGTATGAAAATAAGTATCTACAAAATAAAATAGCAACTCTATCATAATGTGTTTTTTTTTTTTTTTGGTCATTTCTCACATCTAAATTTTTTTAAAATTAATTTGGCTCCCAAATTGGTGTAATGATTTCAATTCACTTTTTTTTTGAGAGAGTTTCAATTCACTTTGATTCTTTAAAAAAAAGGATTCACTTTTTTTTAATTTATTTTTTTATTTTACGAGATAGAATTCTACTCTAGAGTAATCTAAGTGTATATGCATGTGAAGCTCTCTCCTGGAGACTTGAACCCCGGCCCTTGCCTCCCGCACTCCACAAGCACTTATACTTGTAAAGTAACCATCGCACCAAGGGTGTGCGGTGGTGGTTTCAATTCACTTTATTAACTTTAGTTTGTGAAATATTGATGCTTTTCAATTAAGGTTCTATTTGGTATTGCTATGGGAAGTAGAATTTTAGCTGAAAGATTTTGCAACAATTAAGACATTATCATTCAGAAGAATTCAATGTCGAGAGCATTTGACAAACGATGTTGAAGTATTTTGAAATTGTTGTCGTCGTTAGATCACTAAATTGATAAGGAGCTTTAGACATGAGACGTGATAAAAGAGGACATAATAGAGTGAGTTGTATTTTTCTTCTAAAAAAAGTGTTATATTTTTATACTAATACCTAATTCGTTTCTTTTCTTAAAAAAAAAAAAAAAAAAAAAACCTAATTCGTTCCATTTTAGCGGCCTATATGTTATTATTATTATTATTAACTCTCTCTCTCTCTCCCTCGCAAAATGGTGGATATTAGAAAAAGAAAGACAATCATTTATTTCAAATTATTTCTATTTTTTTTATACAAGATAGAAATTCTACTATAATTTAATCTAAGTGTATATATGTGTGAAACTCCCTTCTGGAAACTTAAACCCCGACCCTTTCCCCCCACACCTTACAAACACTTATTTTTGTGGAGTGACCACTGCACCAAGGGTGCGTAGTAGTCAAATTATTTCTATTAAAAGTTAAATCGTTTTTTTTTTTTTGGAAAATCAATACACTGTATATTTTAAAGCTAGAAATCTCAGCTTTATATTAAAATTGTTTTCAGTTATTAGGGGACCTTAAAACAAAAATACTTAAATGTGTAAAAGTTTAAGCTAAAGAGTTTTAAGGTCTTAAACATTTTTATAAGGCTTTTTTTTAAGAAACTTTTTAATAGTCTGTTACAAGTTTTTATCTCTCTTTTATCACTAAAACTTTACTACTAAAATTTAATGGTAAGGTAAGAGCCTTAATGCCTTATAAATCAATGAAATTACTTGATTTCTCTTATCAATCTTTTCTGCCTACTTCTTGTAAAAATTATTTATAAAAAAATAATAAGGTTAAAACTATACTTCTTACAACAATTTCTATTTCTATATAACTTATCTCCTAGGGCTTTCTTGCTATTATATAATTCATTTTCTTCCTGAAATAAAAAGAAGAAAAAGAAAAAGAAAAAAAAAATTAAACTAAACTAAAGCTCTTTTTCTCTGTGTAATATGATAATAGGGTGAGCATATAACCACCCGACCCGACCTGGAATGTTTTGGGCGGGTTTAAGTCCATTCGGTTTATTAGGTCTTTTAGTTGGGTTGTGATCAGTTTTTAGGTTGGATTGCGGATCACTAGTAGACCCAATTTTTTTTTTTTTTCAAGAACCCGATTGAGTTTGGGTCTCTCTCTCTCATCACTCTCAAACTTGACTTGATACCGCCCTTGGATTAATTCATCGCATGTGTTCCTCTCTTTCTTTATAACTAGAATTTAAATGATTTTGTTGTATGAATTGGGATTTGAGAAGATTAGTCTTTTTAATTGATCCTGAGCTGTTCTTTTGTTAGAGTTGGAAGAGTCAGTTCATAGCCATGGCTTTGAAAAATTCTATGGGATGAGCATAGTCAGATCTTTTAGATAATAATCTTTATGATTTTGAGATTAGTATGATGTAAAGTATCTTTCAAAATTGAAGTTTCCAAACTTTGATTCCAAAATTAAATTCTATTTTGAATTTAAACTTTGCTTTGGAAGGAAATAAATCAAGAGGGTGAAATAAATTCAGATTACATTTCCTAAATGAGTTGGGTCATTATCATTAATGAATTTAATGCCAAAATATTTTCTCTTAAAAGTTAAATTTGAAGTTGAATAAAATTTGGCAAGTGATAATGGTGTCATAAATATTGAGATTTGGCCAAGTTTCCAAATTGGAAACAGATTTGGTATCAATGACAATGTTATAGAAAATAACTCAAAAATAACAAAAGACCCAAAAATAGCAAAAGACCCAACGGCCAAAAAAAAAAAAAAAAAACAAAGAAACCCGACCGTAAAATTTCAGCAACATTTCGGGCGGGTCAATCAACCATGCGGTCGTGCTGTGTGTTTTATCAGGTCGGGTCGCGGGTGACTCCAAAACCGACCCGACCCGCGATTTGCTCACCAACCCTATATAATCATATCATCAGAATTTCTCTTGCCAAGTGTATTCCATGCAGATGAACACACATCACGAGTAATAGACGTTACATGCATATTAAAAACTACAAAAAATAAAAATAAATTATTATAAGATAAGCTCAACCAACCTAGACAGCTTTGCACATGGGTTTAATATTCGGGCAGCTCAAACAACACTGCCCCAAACTCCATCCTCGTAAACTCCACCTTGCCCGTTGCCCGAAACCCTAGCACTACAGTTTTTCCCTACAAAGTCTTTGAGTTTGAGCCTCTATAAATCCATAGCAATAAGCCTCACTTCAAAACCTCAAGAGCCTCAGCCACCACTTTTTTCTTCTTCTTCTTCTCTATTTTTATTTTTATTTTTATTTTTTTTGTTGATGAATCTTCTTCTCTATTTGGTGTATACATATATGGGGTTCACGAAGAAATTTGAAAGTGTTTTGTGTTCTTTTTAAAGCTTTAAAACACCTTTGTTTGTAAGTTTTGATCATATATATATGGTCATTCACTTGGGTTTTTGTTTTTAATGTTTTGATAACTTAGGTGCAAATTACTTCCATCCGCATGTGACAAGTATATGGGCATAGCGGCCATAGTTTTGCACAAATTGACTAAAAAAAATGAAGTACCAATAATATATATTTGTGTGCTTTCTTTTGCTGTTTTCTATTAGAGGTTCATGTCAATTTTTTTTTGCTTCATGAATCTCTTTAGATTTTGCCAGCGCATATATTCACCATAGCAAATCGACAAAAACCTTATCCTCTTCTTAATAAAATATGATGGTAATGTAGTTTTTACTTAGCAATAATGTTGAGGTGGTTGAGTAGATACCAAAAGTACTATAATGCAAAAGAAGTTGGTTGGCTTAGTAGAATGATAGCAGAGAACGCACCAAACTTTTAATGGGTTGCTTTCTATCGCAATGTCAAACAATCATGAGTTGAAAGAATACAAGCTATCATGACCAACCGAAAATGAACTAGAAAGAAAAAGTTTGTTCAATTAATTATTTGGTCGTCTACATTTTTGTAAAGGCCGTACAGTGTTTGTCGGTAATGGAATCTTATTAGCTTATGCATATGAGATACAGAAATTGGGCTTTGAACATGTTTACCAAACCATGACTCAGATTTCATGAGGGGCCTCTTTGAGTTTGAAGAGCCAGTTGGGGTCAAGTTTTAGAAGGCCTATGCAAAGAAAGATTTTTATTGTGGCTTAGAAGCAAAATGGGCCTGTGTTTCTTATATAAACCTCTAGACCCAACAATGAAAATCCTATAAATGGACAACTTATCTCGAACCCCTTTGAATCATCTTGTTAACCATTCTAACCAGTTCAAGGAAACCATTGTAAAATTCAGTGATTATGTGGACTTTGTAAGATTAGGGTAAGAAATAACTTGATTGGAAAATAAGAATTACTTTTTTTTAAAAATTGGTTGGAAGGATCATGTTACTATTCTCCCGTTATATAAATAACTTTTTTTTTTCTCTTATAAAAATGGATATGTGAATTCAAGGATTCTCTTCTTGACCCTGATAAATAAATAAATTCAAGGGTTTCCTAAGCTTTCGAAAGGTAGGAGAAAGGAGGGAGAAGAAAGAGAGATGAGTATTCTTCATTTAGACTGCTAGCCCAAAAAAAAAAAAAAAAACTTATTTAGGTTTATTATTTTTCAATTATCAATATTCATACATAATTTGGTAATTTAATCTTTCTAATTAAAAAAAAAAACAATTTAACATAAAGTTTTGATAGAAAATTAATAAAAATACTAGGTGATTGATCTAATCACCACAAGGTCATATGTGACATGTTTGTGAGTAAGGAATTTATTTGGTGTTTGGTCGGCCACTCTCACTTGAGAAAGAGAAGCTTCTCAAGTATCTTAGGAGCATCTCCCTCTAAATCTCAAAAAGTTTTTTGCTCATAAATATTAGCTCTTAGAGCATTTACATTGGTAGAGCCATAAATTTAGTAATTTGGTATCATAAAAAGTTACTTTATCTATTTTACCACCCTACTTTACAAAACATCCAACATCGGTGGTTTTATTTTAGTTTTTAACATAATAAAATAATATAAATAATACAATAAAATAATATATCTACTACAATAAACAATAACCGCCACCACCAACGCAATAAAATAATATAACTTTTAATAAAAAAAAAAAAAAAATATATATATATATATATAAGATGGCTGTGCACTGTAGCTCAATAGCCAATTTTTTTTGCTTTCCCTCCACCATTGTAGCATATGCTTTTTAGTATTGGTGGAGTTAAAAATAGCAATATGGCATTTTAGCACCACCAATACTAATGCTCTAAGTCTGATGGACAATTGTAGATTAGCAACTGATTTTTTGTCATTAAAAAATTCAAGTACCTAAAATTATATCACTTCTTTCTCTTTCTTCTTTGGTTTCTTTTTACTCTCATACTATTTCCCCGTTTCTTATCACAAAACAAATGAAAGGAGGCTCTACCTCTCAATTTCTTCTCATATTCTTCTTGATTCCTTTTCAAATCAAATTTCAACACCAGTGAGAACATCAGCTCAACCAACAAATTCAAACAATTGATCAAAAAAAATTCTTCTCTTCTCTCATTCTCTTTTTTCTATGAACGATCACAAATCTCTATCTTTCACAAAAATGATCACGAATTTCTCTCACAAAAGCTAAAATCAAATTGATATGCCAACTTCAATCATTTGAAATCATTTTTCTAATTAGAAAATTTTGAGTTTAGAAAAATGGGGTTGTGGGGTATGATGGGTTTGTGTTCTGTTAATTGCTCTTGAGAAAGAATAAAAAAATAATATTTAAATGAGATAGAGAAAGGATAGGAGAGATGCTACGTCTACAACATTTTTACAATATTTTCACAATAAATCACAGGTGGTTAGTTGTTATTCTTTCAAATTTAAACCTAACACTAAAATTACTTTTTTGCCCCAACAATAACAACCAGTAACAACCTGCCACTTAAGATTTGTTGTAAAAATGTTGTGGACATATCATTTCTTGAAGGATAGAGAGTTTGTTAGAAAATGTATTTGAAAAAAATAAGTAGGTAAAAGATAAATGTAACTGTTTACTCTACAAAAGCTTTTTCCCACCTCTTCTTTGCAGATGACCTTGTGTTATTCGCTAAGGCTAACGGCAGCAACTGTTCTACAATCAGAGATGCTTTGGATGAGTTTTGTAATAGATCTGGTCAATCAATTAGTGAAGCCAAATCTAGAGTGTTTTTCTCCCCTAATGTTGATAGAGACACGAGGGAATCCTTGTGTGATATTTTGGGGTTTTCGTCAACTCCTAATCTTGGCAAATATTTGGGGTTTCCTATTCAGCACCGAGGGTCGAGTAGCCAAGACTTTAATTTCGTCCTTGAGAGAGTTAAGCAAAAACTTGCTGGTTGGAAGGCCAACCTCCTCTCCTTTGCTGGCAGAGCGGTTCTTGTCCAAGCTTCTTCGTCCACCATTCTAGCTTATGTCATGCAATGCAATGCCCTTCTAGGTAAGCTCCTAGACAATATTGATAAAGTTAATAGAAACTTTTTATGGGGCCCTTCGGAGTCTGTCAAGAAAATGCATCGGGTGGGTTGGCAGAAAATTACTCGGCCTAAAAGTGAAGGGGGTCTCGGCCTTCATACAGCTAAGGGCAGAAATCTCTCTCTTCTTGCTAAGCTTAATTGGCGCTTCAATACTGAAAAAGATGCGTTATGGAGTAAGGTATTAAAAAGTAAGTATTGTACTAGATAAAGATTGAATGCCACAAATCCCACAAAGCTGCCTTGTTCTAGAGTGTGGGCTGCTATGAGAAAAGGCAAAGATATATTTCGGAAAGGAGTAAGCTAGGTTGTGGGTAGAGATAGTGAGTTGAGCTTTTGGCATGATAAGTGGTGTAGTGTTGGGCCTATTAGGAGCCTGGTGCAAGGTTCTTTGCCTATGGAAGAGGAGAATCTCAGAGTAAAAGATGTTATTTCAGCCGATGGGTGGGATTGGTCAAGAATATCTATTCCTATTCCAGAAAGTGTCAGCAACATTTTAAAAGCCACTCCGGTTTCTCTTGCTGCAAGAGGACAAGACAGACTAGCCTGGGGTAAGTCTACTCATGGCGGATTCGAGCTCAAAAGTGCATATCAAATTGCTATGGGAAGCGAAGTTACTCCTTTCTCAGGTCAATGGGTGTGGAAAGTTAACATTCTTCCTTGGATACAAACATTTGTGTGGATGTGTTTGCACAGTAGTATTGGTGTGAAGGAGTGCCTAGCTAAGAGGGGGGTTCCGGTGGATCCCACTTGCCCATTATGTCTCTCTGATTCTGAGTCTATAATTCACGCTCTTCCGGATTGCAGCAAGGTTAGGAATTTTTTGTCTCAACTGAGTGCCGAGGAGGTTAATTCATCTTTTTTCAGTGGAAACCTTCATCAATGGATTACCATTAATGGAAAGGCTAATACAAAAAAGCACAGAGATCATCCCCCTTGGAACACTTCCTTCTTTTTTGCTATTTGGCGTATTTGGAAGCATAGGAACAATATTGTTTTCCAAAACAAAACCATCCAACAAAACTTGGGTCATGAGATTTTCCGAGAAGCTATGGAGTATGAGCACTGTGTGAAACTTCCTAAAATAGTTTCGGGTCAGGTGGTAAAGAGGATTAGGTGGGAAAAGCCGGAAGTGGGTTGGTTCAGACTTAATTCAGATGGATCCTCTTAAGGCAATCCAGGCCTAGTTGGAAGTGGATGTCTCATTCAAAATAGTGAGGGAAATTGGGTTTGTGGTTATGCTAGGAAGATTGGCATCACAACAAGCTATGCTACAGAACTTTGGGGCCTTAGAGACGGGCTACTTCAATGTTTAAACCTTCACTTACCTGCTATTGAGATTGAAATTGATGCTAAATCTATAGTAGACCTGCTGAATAATCCCAGGGCTGCTGTTAATGTTGTTTCTCCCTTGGTGGATGACTGCAGGTACCTATTAACTTAGCTCCCGCAGGTTCATGTTAAGCACTGTTTTAGAGAGGCCAATAGATGTGCAGATGTTTTGGCTAGGCTGGGTTCCAACCAAGCAATTGATTTTCACGTTTTTAGTAGTCCGCCTATGGACATTATGGATCTTCTCATGGTTGATGCCAATGGTTTGTATTTAAACAAACTCTATTTTGAGCCTTTTTTGGCTGGGTAGTTTCAGTAATACATTCCTTTTTACCAAAAAAAAAAAAAAAAAAAAAACTGTTTACTTTGCAAACAATACACAAATTTAGAGGAACTGTTGGAGATGCTCCAAGAAGGTTTGGCCCCTCACATCCGCATGTATTACCTTATAATTATTGCCAATTTTGAATTTAATGCTACAAGATAATGAGAACATCCACATGTGGTCTTAGGGACAATACCCTAGCTAGGCTTAAGTCAATTCAGTCGACTTAAGGGAATGCTGAATTGTTAGAAGTCCCTGCTTTGCAAAGGAAATGTTCACCAACTCACACCAACAAGAGCCTATGAATGAGTTCCCTTTTGAATCACAAAGAGGAATGATTTTCCTAACAATCATTGTCACATTGCAATTTGTCTTATAAACCTCCTCTTAATTCATAATTATAGTTTAACCTTCTGAGCTTATGACCAACCCCACTAGTTGGTCATCGACCTAGAAAGAAATTTGTTTATTCATTATGGATTTTACATCACCAAAGATTTGATAATTTACCACTATTGTTTGGTCAGAGTCCTTGTTGTCATTCATCTTCTTCAATCCACCCACCCTACAATTTTTCCTTCAACCAAACAGTAATAATAGAAAAAACATTAATCACTTTTATTTCTTCTCGTGGAGTAAATGTATGGCGCACATAGCGTGAGTTCTTCAAGTCTCAGTCTAGCAGCTCAATTCCAAAGAAAAAAACTCATGATCCAGGCCTTGAGTGCTTGACACACAGAAAGAGGAAGAGAGGGGGGGGGGGGGGGGGGGGTGGGGGGGGTGTGCAGCTATCACCCATTGATACATTGAAAGCTTGGAACATTTATAGGTAGGTTGATGAGGTCTATAGTATTAGTGTGATGTCCCTTTGTCAAAGCGTAAAACCAGTTGCAAATGGAGAGGGGCTCAAAACCACTTCAACCAACCAACTTCAGAAGGCTCCTTTGATGTAAAAAAAGTTTGGTTAGGGAAGAAAAATGGAGGAAAGTAAGGCATAACACTCCTATTTCCAAAGGACTATTTGAGTGATTCAAAGGAAAGTTCAGGGACATCAGTGTATCCGTAAGGCAAGTGTTTGACCTGAAGATCCACTCTACTCCATTATAAAAAGAAAGGTAAGCAAAACAACAAATTGAAAAGCAAGTCAGTAAGAAGACAAGAAAAAGTAGAAATTACAAATAATTGAGTGCTTTCCCATTACTGAAAATTATCTCCACACTTAGCAAGAAATCAAAATACACAACCTCATGGCTGTATTATGCCCCTATCACCACTCCTATCTCTCTCTCTCTAAATTCCGAACTAGCACTAATTTATTTTATTGGGTGAACAAGTTAGAATTTCCAAAAATTAGCCATTGTCTATAATTGGTACAAATTTGTTGTCAAGCAGCTACTCAGGGTTGGGGTTTTGTCTCTCTTTGTGTGGATTTTGTTTTCAAGTATTGGATTGGACTTCCTCACTAGCAATTAGAAAAGTAATCTTGATTAGAGTAGTAGGTTAGGTTAAACTCCCTAAAGCAAATTTGGGCCTAATTGAGGTCCATAGTCCATACTATAATAAGGCCCTTCACCCAAATTAACACTTCTACTTCAATCCCAATTTTTGATCCACTTATTAAACATCACATCTTTGGAAATGTCACGTTCTCATTTTTCTTGGGATGTGATTACCATTTTGAATTGTGATGATACAAGAATCCACCTAGTGGGAATGTCGGAGTTTTTGTACATAAAATGCACATGTATCTTTGAAAAATCCAGGATCAATGATGTAATTATTTTCAAGAATGATATGCTATATAATCAATTATATGCAAGAATGATATGTTATCAGGAATTTGATACGAATGCGACAAAGAAACTCAATGTTCCTAGGAATCCAAGGTTCTGAGTATATATGATGCTTAATTTCATACTAGTTACTAAGATTCTGAGAACCATATGTTCGGTTGAGGTTTTTGCTTTTTAGTGCAACAATAAGCAAAAATTTGTCGTTTGGTTCTAAGATATATAACCAATCAGATGTTTCTGGCCATTAGATTTAGACTTGGCTTTATGTACGTAAAAATGTGCCCTTTAGATTAGAGCTGAATAAACAGTGCTTATGTTAATTGAGCAATGTTAAAAAAAGTAAATTTCCATAACTTGTTAAGATGGCATGGGTAATTGTGTATTTTAAAGAATTTTGTAGCTGTTTCTGGCCATTAGATTTAGACTTGGGCTTATGTACGTAAAAAGAAGTCCTATAGATTGGAGTTGAAAAAATAGTGGTTATGTTAATTGAGTAATGTTAAAAAAGCAAATTTTCGTAACTTGTTAAAATGGCATGTGTAATTGTGTATTTTTAATAATTTTGTAACTGAATTGATACTTTTCGGTGTTTCTAATGAAAAGAACTAGGATTCAAATCTTCCTATCAATTTTTTTTTTTTAAATGCACGTGTAAGTTGTTATTATGAGCCCATTTATTTGGGTGTTTGAGCTGGGCAAACGTACGTTCTAAGACCAAAACTTGAAAACTTGTTCAAACGAACTCTATATCAATTTAAATTTTCACATGGACTTATCTTTAACGTCATGTTTATTATGAACCAAGCCAATAGTTATGGAAATTTCTGCAGTCTGCTATTTATTTTTATGTGCATGCCTCTATCCAGAGCCAAGTACATCATTAAAACGCTTTTGGCTGCATTGCATGTCTTAATTGGCACATTCCTTTTACGGAAGGAAATCAAGCTTTGGCCATTATTTTAATACTAGCTAGGCAGACCTTAGCTCACTTTCCAAACAGACTCTATAAGTGATTTCACACAAGGCCATGAAAAAAATGGATCTTTAGAAAACACTAAAAAAATAGATTCAACCCAAGTGCATGTTTTCTTTAACAGGTACATCTATGAACTCAAAAAGTCAGAACCCTACAGTGCTTCACAATTTGAGATTGCAGTATAGAGCCTTATATATAACACATCCACTTCTAGAAACAAAGAGTGATAAGAAATCACAGGAGAAAATAATGCACAACCAAGAACATAGAAAATAGAACAAAGAAATAAAATAACTACATAACTTTAGAACAAAAGCACTTTACATTGCTTCTGAGTCCATTTTGAGTTGGAATATGCATGCTATTCCAGAAGTTCGCTTATCTTGTGAAGAGACTGGAGACAAGGAGTTAACTTTCCAGTACTCACCCTTCCTTCTCTTCTCATCTCCATAGACCCATTTCCCTTCCTCTCTCTTTTTCTCAGTTCCACCACTATCTGCACTTGAAATTGAAACTTCTCTCCACTTGCACCAGATTCTCAACATGATGTAAAGCATCACAAAGCATATCACTGTAGAGATAAAGACAATGACCACTATAATTCCCACCACTTCAGAATTTGATAGCTCTTTTTTTCGCTGCCCCATGGATTCTGAGCAGGATAATAGTGGTGGACCACATAGCTTATCATTACCCGAGAAAGAGCTGAGTGGGAAACCAGAAAAGGTTGAAGGAAGTTGGCCTTGGAGACGATTATTTGACAGGTTTAGCATGTGGAGGCTGGTCAGTTCACCAAGTGATGAAGGTATTTCTCCTTGGAGTTGATTAGAAGAGAGGTTAAGTCTCTCTAACTTAACAAGGTTTCCAAGAGAAGATGGGATTTCCCCGATGAAGTGATTTTTACTCAAATCCAAGATCACTTGTAACTCAGTGAGGCTTCCTAGCTCAGATGGTATTGAACCTGTCAAGAAGTTTTCTGAGAACCTCAGTTCATAGAGCTTCTTACACTGTTGGATTGTTGAAGGAATGGAGCCCGAAAGGTTGTTTCTTTGCAGTGCAAGGACATTAAGAGAAGTTAGATTTCCAATCTCCGGTGGGATCTCTCCCGAGAGATTGTTGCTATGGAAAGAAAGTTTTAGTAATCTTGAACAGTTTCCAAGCTCTGCAGGCACTGTTCCATAGAACTGATTGGATGAAAGGTCTAACTCACCAAGTTCTTGTAAGCTTCCTAACCATGGAGGCATTGTGCCTGTGAACTGGTTATTGTTAAGTAATAGGTGTTCAAGTTTTCTACAGTTTGAGAGTTCAGGTGACAGTTCTGCTGAGAGATCGTTGAATGATAGATCAAGAAACTTGAGCTCTGTGAGATGGCCAAATATGGAAGAAATGTTTCCAATGAAATGATTTTGTGCAAGGCGGATACGGCTTAGATTTCTTGACATGGCTAGTGTAGAGGGAATAGGACCTGAGAAGCTGTTGTTTGTTAAGTCTAATACAGTCAGAGCATTTGAACCAGAGAGTGGAAAGATAGTTCCATTAAACCTGTTGTGAGAGAAATTTATGATTTTGAGGCTTTTGAGAAGGAAGAGAGAAGTGGGAAGAGGGCCTTCAAAGGAGTTGTTATAAAGAGTAATGAGGCTCAATTCTGAAAGGAACCTGAATGTGGGTGGCAATGATCCAGAGAGTTTGTTATCTGCTAAGGCCAAAAACTGAAGCCCTTTGCAGTAACCCAAGCTTGGTGGTATTGGACCTGACAGGTAATTCTGCCTCAGATGAAGCCAAAATAGATTCTTAAGCCTCCCAATTGTTGCTGGAATGGACCCTGTAAAACGGTTTCCAAAGAAATCAATTGCTGTCAAGTTTGTGCAGTTTGTTAACTCTATAGGTATATGTCCTGACATCTGATTTTCATAGAGGGAAATGACACTCAACATCTGTAGCTTCCCAATCTCCATTGGAATTTCACCTGTGATTAAGTTGTGAAACAGAAAAAGATTTTCCAAATTACTCATGTTTCCTATTTCACGAGGTAGAGCACCGATGAAGCTGTTATTATTGAGTGCGAGATCTTTCAGGTTCTGTAGTTTGTCCAGGAGTGATGGAAGTTCTCCTTCAAACCTGTTATCAGAAAGGTCTAATTGTTGGAGTGAGGAACAGTTGACTAGCTCCAAAGGGAATTTGCCCGAGAGCTTATTTTGAGCCAGAAGAAGTTGTTGCAAATTTGAATTTCTTAGGCAGAAGTTGCCTGGAATGCTACCTGTCAAAGCATTGTTAGAAAGAACAAGGGATTCAAGATTCTTTAACTGGCTATTGAGAAGGATTATGGTTCCTGAGAGATTGTTTTCTGATAAGTCAAGCGTCTCAAGCTGAACCAACTGGTTAAGCTCTGAAGGAATTTCACCACTCAATTCATTCCCAAGCAAATTCAAGTACGTCAGATTGGAGAGACGGCTTAATGCAACAGGAATTGATCCAGAAAGGCTGTTGTTAGCCAGGTTAAGAATTTTCAGTGATTTTAGCAATCCCATCGATGAGGGGATATCCCCTTGGAGCTGGTTGTTCGACGCTGCAAAGTTTTCGAGTTCTTCACAGCCATGAATCTCTTCTGGTATAAGGCCACTGAGACTGTTATTCTGCAAATCAAGAAATATCAGATGCTTCAAATTACCAATCCCAATTGGAATGCTTCCATTAAATTGGCTATAAGCAAGAGCCAATACTCTCAACTCAGTCAAGTTACCAATAGTTGGCGTAATTTCACCTGTCAACAAGTTATTTCCTATTTTAAGAACTTGCAACTTCTTCAGTAGACCAATCTCTGCAGGAATCTTACCAGAGAGGTAATTTGTAAAGAGGAGCAGTATCTGTAGATTTTGAAGCTGTCCGAGCTCTGGAGGTATCGAGCCAGTGAGGAAATTTGAGGACAAATCAAGTATTTCAAGTGAAGTGAGGTGCCCAAACTCATGTGAGAGTGAGCCTGATAGTCCTGAACCAGATAGATTCAAGCCCAGAATATGAGCCTGATCATCTGAACATGTCAGTCCATTCCAGCTGCATATGTGAACTTTGGCAGACCAGTTCTCAAGAACTCCTGCAGGATCAGTGAGTTCTGATTTAATTCTCAGCAGCCAATAAGAATCTGTTGAATCATCTCCAATAGTAGCAGCAAGAAAACTGCTAAATACTACAAAAAGCAGCCTCAAGTGAGACATTTGAATGCTGTCCATATCAAAGCATATGGCCAAGATTGATTTGCAATTCAAGAATCAGATACCTTACTAAAGATTCAATGCTATTACTCAGGGAGCTTAATCCTATTTAGAAAGGTATGGCAAAAATAACAAGAGAAGCTCAAGTTTAACAGAATCAGCAGAAAAAGTAGGAATAGATGGAATAGAAACTCATAAGGAGAGAATTTGAATCAGAGATAAGACAGGTTTTAATTGCTAGGGATGATGGAAGCTAAGGGGATTAAATAGTTTTATCGAAGTAGGCCTACCTAATCAGTTTGTAAAGGAAGCTAATAACCATAAAGTTATTAAGCTTTAGCCTCAAAATTTTCACTAAAGGCAGGAGCTGTCCCTTTTTTTTCCCCTCCACCTTTCAGTTCTAATAAAAGGTGTATACGGCAGTTTTTTTCTTATTTGTCTGCTCAAAGCAATTATGCATTATTCTCGCATGTCTTAGTAGCTTGTGAGATGAGCAAGTGCATGGATAAGATTTTTGATGGGCATGCTGAAGGAACAAAAAGTTAAGAAAGACCACTTGTGCTGAAGTGAAACATATAATTTGGTCTCTCTTTTTTTTTTTTTCTTTTTCTTTTTCTCTAGGCTCTACTGGCTGTGAAGTTTAGAATGGATTTCCACCATAGAACAAAATATTTTCTGTAGCTGTAAAAATTATAAATGAAAAATAAAAAAGAAGAAAGATTCCCTATTATGTTTCACATAAAATTTTGTTTTAGAATCTATTAGAATTATTCCAAAAAAGATTTTGTTTTACTATGTAAGAGAAGTGGTCAAAATAACCTCATGGATTGTCAACCAAATAGGTATAAACCCATCATGTTAGTGAAATACTAGGATGCTTAAGTTGATAATTGGTCACCCTATATTTTCAGCTTTGCTAAACAATTCCTTGACCAAGTTTATTCGGCTATCCAATGGTGAGTATTAAAACATCAAATCAAAAAATAAAAGAATACAATCAATGAATCTGATTTAGGCCTTTTTTTCTTTATGTATTTATTTTATTCCTTTTGCGTGTCTCCAGCTTTGCAAAATTCCATCTCAATCTAATGAGATAATACTGTTCCAAACATAAAATCTCCTCGCTCTTAACCTAAACTATACCTAATTCCAGATTAAATACAAGAAGAAAACAGAAAAACAAAACCACCACAGTGCTCAATTTCACATGACAATTGATACCAGCTGCATCAATCATGTTCATATACAGATAGATACAAGAGCATGTGAGGTTTGGTGTAATACATCAAAAAAAAAATACAGCATTAGCCCTATAAGCCTAATTAAATTTAGCTTTGAAAGACAGTGAGAGAGCCTAGTTTTAGTGAATGGATACCTGCTGAAAAAACAACCAAACAAAAGAGGACAAAGAGCTACACCTCATTTTATTTTTCTATGACTCATAATTTTGTCCTCTTTGCTTTCACCTCTAGTTTTCTATCTTCACCTTTGCTTAGTTTCTTAGGATTTAAGCAGAGAGGGAACCAATATGAATGAAAGCACAACTAGGTGTGTCCCATCAACATTCAGACAAGGAAACAAAGTATGTTCTATCTGGACCATTTGTTACCCAAGTGCTTACTATTTATTTTCCACACGCAATATGTAGTTCAGAAACATCTTCATGTGTACAAATCTTCATGCTCAGGATATGTCCACGTCCTATTTTTCTCCATGCCATAAAATTTGGTTTGTTAAATAAACATATATATTACATTCTCTTCATATTCTACCCACATCTTCTGCAGATAATGAAAGCCATGTAGCAAGAAAGATTCCTCTCTTTTTGGTCATATCCAAGAAGAAACATTAATAAATCATCTTACAAAACATAAAGCCATGCAAACTAAATATTCCATAAGTCAAATGGATCATTCTACAGGAACTTTTTCCATTTTCTACCTAATTGAAAGTCTGAACATTACCTACTCTGGAATTTAAAAGGAATCTAGAAGATGGTTAACAAAGACATACAGCCAAAGGAGAAGGTAAATTATTGAACACATTGATAATAAGAAACTAATTATATTCTGCTTTTATTTATCTTTCAATTAAAATGAAAAGGGTCCCCAAAAAGTTATATTATCTGGTAATAAATACTATTAAATACACACTTTTTGATAAAATAGAATCAATACCAATATAGAATGAAGGAAAACTATATTTTCAGTAATTGTTTTACTTAAATTCAGTGAATCCTTTGTCTGTATGGTAAAACAATAATTTATTTATTAATTGAGGACCCCTTAGGCAGAGAAAACAGGCAATGACATTACCTAAGTGAAGATATTATATGCTATATCAAACTTTGTTGAAAAGGGAATGGTCAAGTCAGATAGTATTAGTATTTTTAGTCTCAACCACTAACCACTATTTCCTTATTATGTTAATCAGCCTTTTCAATGCTTTCATACTCTAATTGTTTGCATCAGTTGTTGACTAATCATGCTAATCTGCCTTTTCATATGATAGAGTTTACATCATTCTTTTATTTATATAAGATGTTGACCAAGGTGCTCTTTAGTTATAGGTTTTTTTAGTCTTGGTAGCCAAATATTTTCAGTGCCTATTGGGAGCCAGATCACTACGACCAAATATCAGAAAAGTATTTAATAAAGCTTCTCCATTTTTACACAACCACTTCTAGTTTTTTCATCACCTCTAATTAGAGTATTCATATTTACAAATCTTAAATTTGGAGTGTACTCTAGTATGGAAAAAGCAGGAATGGTTCTCGAAGAATTGAATAATGTAATTTTTTTTTTTTTGATGTGATAAAATTTGAATCTATAGTATCTAGTATTCTACTTTATGATAATTACTATTTACCATCGAATTAAGACACCAACAATAGTCAAAGAATCGACTAATATATCTTTATTTATTTATTGATATGATAAGATTTTAACCTACGGAATCTAGTTTTTGATAATTACTGTTTACTATCAAATTAAAACATTAATGATTATTATTATTATTATTTATTTTTATTTTTATTTTTATTTTTATTTTTTGTGTAAGAGTGTTTTGGTCACAAGTATATTGTTAGAGGAAAAGAGATTTCACCAACTAATTGGAAAATATATCTGAAATGAAAAATACATATTTTTTTTAAGATATGACAAGGCTGCAATCAAAGTCATCTAAAATTTTAAAAAATTAATCAATTATTATTTTCAATGTTACTAATATATATATATATATATATATATATATATGGTATGGCTGCATGTTAAATATGTTGAGTATAGGATCGAAAAAGCTTAATGCAATGGGAGTAACGTAATGAGAGAGGAGTGCACTAAATCCCCTGCCCCCTTTTGATTCTGCTATTGGCATTCAAATTCAACGAAGGGTATCTGCAAGATGAAATTTTAGGGAAAGTGCAATGAATTTTAATGGCAAGAAGGTCAAAAGAGTTGCACCCATATCATAATCTCTTAAGGCCAAACAATTTCATATACATGCGTAGAAAAGAGAGAGAGAGAGAGAGAGGTGTTAAAGATTTTGTACCCGTGTGGTAGTGCTTTGAGCACTACCTTAAAGATTTTGAATTTTAAGGTTCCTTAAAGCCCTAAAGTTCTTTCACAAAATCTGTCACGTTTGACAATTTGCGAAAGAGTTTTAATATTAAAAAAAACAACTTCAAATTAAAGCTGGAAGTCTGAACTTTAGAAGAGGGTATATCATGTTTCGGGTGTATAGTCATTATATACACCTATGCTCGCTCTCATAATATGTGAAACCCATCAAGTGTTGTGAGAGAGCTAGGTATATACAACAAAAACATAATGCGAACTTTAAAATTAAAAATCTTCAATATATTATTTTAACCTTTAATAAAAATAATGAATTGAAATAAATATCCATATTTATTTTTCACTTACCTAGTACTAATAGCTTTTAAAATAGCTGTTAAAATATTTAAAAATTATCATAGAAACATCCCTCAATATTTTCTTCTCTTTGCCTTAAGAATCTTCACAGCACCTTGGTTATAGTTACTTCTGATTTATGATGCATAATATCATAATGTTCACTGATTTTCAATATTGCTAATCAAAATCTAATTTCTTATAGACTCTAGTGGAAGTAGAAAAGCCTTGTCTTAGTAGAATTTGAATGATTAACTTTATTACAACACGTTTGGTGCAACTTTCTACTTATGTTCTCTTATGGTAGGTTACTGCATTGTCATCCGACATTTTTTGGTGTCATAATGTCGTTTCCATCATTCGGTTACACTTCGGTGTCCATTGTCATTTTTCACTGGTATCATGTTCACATCAACCTTACCAACATTTTGGTGGGCCGACTCATATAATGTATGAGGTAGGTGGATACAATCATACAACAGCAAATTTCTCTCAAACTTCTTATCTCTATATATATCTAAAGAGTAGTTCTAGGATCACAAATTATTCCACAATTTTTTTGCCACAACTCTAACGTGCCAGATTGTAAGTGATTAACTATTACTTACACATGGACTCACAATTTTTTCTTTACCAATCACACTCTGCCACATCACAGTTGTGGCAAAAAGTTGTGAAAAATTATGTGGTCCTAAACTTTTTCATATCTAAAAGCTGAAACGTAACATTTATTGTTACTACACTTCTATTGAGACACATCAGCAGTCACATCATCCACTTACTTCCAACTCTCTCTCTCTCTCTCTCTTTTAACTCTTTTTCTTTTATTAATTTTCTTAAGTTATTGTTACACATTCTCAAACCTTTTCCACTCCCTTTTACCCTTTCATCTTTCCACTACTAACTACCTTAATATCTCTCTTCCTCTATTCCTTTATTTTCCTTTATTTTTGACTCTTCTTATTCTCATCTTCTTATTATAAATTTCCAATTCTCTCTCAAATTCTGTGCATAGTTTTCTCACACACAAAATGTTATTTCTCTCTCTTTCTCTCAATTTTTTTTTCTTTTCATTTTTTGGTGGTCTTGATTTCCTATTATGTGACTCCTATGGATTTGTTGAGCTAGAGAAATCATGGTCCACTCACAATCCTTTGTGATCATGGTTCAGTGTATCAAAAGTTTTTTTTTTTTTCTCGTATTTATCATTAATATTTGTTTGCACTCATTTGCATCAAGCCACATCATAGAATTCATGTTTGTGATTTTAGTAAATTTGATGTAGATATGGGAGTAAGGAATAAGTATACTACCAATGCTTGGGAAACCTAAGTATACCACTATTAATTGTCAATTACAATTGTTGTTTATGTTATCATTGTTATCTGTTGAACTGAAGTAATGAACCTATATACTTGGCCTAAATTGAACATGACCATGCCAAATTTTGAGATGCATATCCTTTTGAGTTATCAAATATGCTTAAACCATATGAGTTTCTAAGTCTTCATTTTTTTTTTCTTTGGTTGAGATTATGAGTTCTTTTCCAAAGTATTATTGATAATTGTGAATTGAAAAGTTTCATAATTATTTTCCTTCTTTTTTATATATATTTTTAATTTTTTACATCCTATAATGTGATTGATGTGCTATGGCTAGCCTCATATTACACTATAAAAAAATGCAAGTATATTTTCAGTTATTGAATAATTAATGTTCTTTTATAGGTTATTAAATTATTTCAGTCTCATATTATCAACGTAAGTTGTTTTCAAAGCTTACTTTAAGTTGATAAATTTTTATGTATTTTAGAACTTTACTTTAGATTGATGTGATTTAGTTTTGTATTTTTATGATGGTATTTTTTTTTCTTTGATTTAATAGATGTCATCTTATTACATTATAAAGATAGTATATTAGAATATATCATTATTATATTATATAGCATGACTTGAATAATTTGATATTTATTACTATATCTTATATTTTTACTTTTTTTTGTTCTTATCTTATTTTTTATAAATCTCTCTCTCTCTCTCTCTCTCTCTCTCTCTCTCTCTCTCTCTCTCTCTCTCTCTCTCGATTTTTTATTCTTTCTTGCAACTCTACTTTAGGTTGACAAATCATTATATTTTTTAAAACTTTATTTTGGGTTAATATGTTTTAGTGTTATATTTTTTAGTTTTCCATCACAAATAATCTCTCTCCTTCTTATAGTTTTGGTTTGATTTTTGTTTGAATTACTTCGTTATTTTGTAAGTGAGAATTTGAATTTATATAAAAATAAAAATAAAAAGTCTTGGATATGTATTTGAATGTACCTATCAATTATTTGAGTAATTGCAATTTTAATATGATTTTTTATCATCATAATAATCTTCTTTAAGAGAATGAGAAATTCGAATGATTTATTCAAAAATATAGTGCACTATAACATAATTTCGAATAATATGGATCACCTCATAAAGAAATAATATCAATCAAACACAACCCAAAATAATAAAATGATATATTGGTAGAGTTAGAAAGATGGAATAATTTTATAAATTGTTTAATTTTTAGGGAGAACAAAATTTAGAAACAAATTATATTTTATACCACAATTATAAAATAATTATTTATTCCCACATATCGCGTGGGTCTACGCCTAATATATGTTTAAGAAATAATACACTAATACCACAACATTTTCATTGCTTCTTGAACAGGCAAGTTGTTATTTTACATGGGCTTTCTATTGACTCCACTTTATTATTCACACAACTTAGCACCTCAAGACTTCATGGGAAAAGTTGTCTCTCTAGACTTATTGGAGTCCACCAGAATTTGAATGCAAAAGAGATTTGGGTAATTCTTCTTTCATTTTGGCCACTTGCAAAGCACAAAGGCAGGAGTGTTTCCAGAAAAGGAGATATCCTGGGTTTAAACCCAGAACCTTGATTGTAAAGTGCAGAACCAGATGCATGAGAAAAAACAAAAAATGTGAAGCACCTGCTCATGTAAGCTAAACATATATATAGCAAAGTACAATAATGGCATCTAAAGCACATCGCAACCTGCATTTTCAACACATAAGTCCAACAAAAAAATTATAAAGAGTACAAAAGTTTAAACAAAGTACTCCGGTAGACAAAATTTGCAACATGTTGATGACAGAAAGAGCTTAATGCTCAACAGGCTTGCTCATGTTTTTACTGTTCTAGATAACCTTCAAAAATGCACATTTGTCAGGAATATGATCAATCTGTAGTTAAAATGTTCTATATACAAGTAACGAGCTTGATGAACATTTAGACATAGAGCATATCAATTCTCAAAAACTCAACTCTCCTGCATTTAGAATTTTTTTACTCAATCTCGTGCAATCACCTTTTAATTTCCTTTAGACGAGTTAATTGCTTCAATATCCTTTTCATTTTGAGTTCCCAGCAGAACATAACTAAGCTAAGAGTCCCCCTCCAGATTTATTACATCACCTGAAACAAGACCAACTGCAGTGTTGTTCTCTATTAGGTGAGGTGATAATTTTACCAATCGTTTTCTGAAATTCTTCACTCCACACTCATGGCAGTAGAAGGGAAAAACCTCATCAGGAAGCTTGAGAGAGACCATATGCAGATCACCCCAAGGAATTGGAGGACATTCAGCAGCGTACTCAAAGAGCTGTTTATTGCTAAGTTGTGCGAGGTCATTTCAGCTCCTCTAACTGTAAATGACAAGGCTGTCACCAGTTGTGCTGCTCTATTCAGCTGGTGCAATCTATAAACCTGTTAAGAATAAAGACCTCTTTACTTTTTTTGCTAAAGACCTCTTTACTTTAAATGAAGATTCCATGCAGGTCTATCCCTAACATCACTATTAAAGTTTTTCGAAGGAACACAGTTTTTGAAAGTCTTTTGACTGATTCAGACCCCAAAACAAAAAAGTTTTAAACCATTAACCTGAAAGCTGCTAACCAGGCAGCTTAAAAAATAAAAACTCTCACAAACAGTTAAACAATGAGAAAAAAGCATGCATATCAGAGTGAATCAGATTTTATCTTTTATCCATTTTCAATACTGAAAGAAACACCAAAACAAGTTTGGTCAGAAACGAGTGGCATTGCCCTTACCTGAAAGATAATTGGAATAACAGACCATGAAGGGGACTTCTTATATCTTGCATACTGCTCAAATGCAAATTGGACAACAATTCCAACCAGGTATGGAGCGAGAGTTGCAGATGCAGCAGGACCAGTCCAAGGCCAAACCAAACCCATTGTCACCATAGGAATTATTAGACTAAGCACCAGGGCAGCTACAGAAGATATACGCTGTCCTAAATGAGTGACCAGGGTTCTGTTAGTGCCTGTAGCAGAATCTGGCTCAATAGGCCTCCTTAAGTGGTCTATTAGAAGAACAAATACTGCAACTCCACAGTAAAACAGAGCTTCTGTGAAGAACAATATGAGGAAATCTGCAGATGGAGAACAGAAAATAGCTTAGAGACTGAAACAATTTTAACTCCTAAGCCAATTCACAGAAAAGGATTTAAAAAATAAATCGGAAAAAATAGATGTTTTGTATAAGCCAAAAAATCAATATGCAGTCCATAAGGACAAGCCAAGTTTGAATTTCAGAAATTGTAAAACTCTAGCATTTGATTCTGACCAGTTGAGCCAACTACAGATTGTTCTACCAATCCATTCCATTTTGAACCACGCCCTGTATTACCTTTAGGCTCTCACAAACACATTGATGTTATTCCCATCCATGTCCTTGTTGATTATTGCCCTTTCTTTCAAGAAATTTCACCATACCATTACTCATAAATCTCAGTTGAATAAGCTTTTAAGTTCACTTTCTCAAACAGTGCATATATTTTCTAGAAACTTTAGCACCATCATATCCACCTAGTCCTCAGCAACTAAAACACTCCTCAATAAAACCCAAAGCATCCTAAATAATTGCCTAGTGTCCTTCACCAGTAATTGCCCTGTCCTTTGTCCCCCCCCATTTCTAAAAGCAGCATCAAATTTCACCTCCTATTACAGTGACACATCTGAAATTACAGGGCAGCACATACAGTGATACATCGCAAGACCTAGACAGATTCTGGAAGAATATAAAAGGTTATATCCAATCCACAATGCTCCCAGTTCTGCAAGGTCTAGGGTAGGTGATTGGAACTTGGAAGGCCATCTTAGCCTCTCTCTCTTTTTTTGAGAGGCTAAAGCAAAATGACTAGAAAAACATATAAACCATCCCCCCCCCCCCCCCCCAAAATAAATAAATAAATAAATAAAGAAGGAGAAATCACCTTGCCTGTTCTTTCATTATCCAATGTCCAATCTTTTGTTTTATTTTGATATTTTGTTAAAAGCATGTTTTAAAAATTCAAGATTCTCACTGAAAAAAAAAAGAGGCAATTCACAAGATCAACATAAGAATGTGGGGTCACCTGTCAACAAAGAGTCCTCAAATATAGTGGATAATATTCTGCGCAAATAAAGTGATGGGAAAATGAAAGAGGCTACAAGGACAGCTGGACCAACAAACCATAGTAGGTTGCTCGGGCTCTGTTGTGGGTTTGATATGACGATATCATTCTCCCTTTGATAAGGACGGTTATAAAATGAAATTAAACCCGGCTTCCCACTAGTTCCCTCAAAACGGATATTTGGACTGCTTGTGGAAGAGACTTCTACAGCATTAGGATGATTATTTTCTTGCTCTGAAGCATCTGGTTTGACCTCACTGTATTGTGTCTGTTCTTCAGAAGAAAAAGCACAAAGAATGCTTCGCCTCTTCAGGAACCTTCCATTTAAATTCAGCTTTCTTGCTATGCACTGGCATGACTTGACTACAATACATATTTAGAGCCTGAATTATCAATGTGGCACTTTTCACAGAACAAATCAAAGTAAACTTCTTATATTTTAGGCAAGAAATACTCAACCAAGTCATTCAATATCTAGATAGATGAAGAAAGGCCTAGCAGCTATATTCAAAACAGAGTCCAAAGGCTTTCATGTTATTGTGATTTGTATTTAGACTTCCTAGTTTAAATAGTTTGCAGCTAGGTCAAAGAGAAATGAGTGCACCACCTAGTTTGCAGCTTAAAGCAAATTTTAGAATTTTGAAAACTATCAAACAAATATGGAAGTTACCTTTAACATAACTTAATTGCTGACAACCATGTTGTTGTCTCTCAAAATATCCTCGTGATAAGCTCAACTGAACATCAAAGCGAAAAAGTTATAGGGAAGACCAATTTGCACTTTTTAAATAAAATTACTTGCCACCCAGGGGAGAAGGGGGGGGGGGGGGTGGTAATCATAAATAAGATTAGAACAAAATAGCAATTCAAATAACTGAGTTTCTTCAAATAAAAATAACCTTTCAAATAATACTGCTAAAATCCACAGAGAGGGATGTAACACAATTTCTAGTATGGCATCATACTTGACATTAAGCTACTGACATGCAGAAGCACAATTAGGTGTAATACCATGCATCCCATTCATGTTTAGGGCAATAAAACTATAAAAGTACCCTAAAAGAACTTAAAATACTAGGTCAGCAACAGAATCCTCTAGTTTCTAAAAGCCATGCCTTGGGTGTAAGTTTGTATTCCTAATCATTAGTAAAAAAAATTTATTAGCATTTACACAGTAGCCATCCTAACCATACATTATTTACGCATAGATTTTGCCTTTTCTTTCCTTTCTATATACTCTTATTTATTTAGCACCAAAAAAATAGCTAATTAAATACTACCACCAGTTTCTTTGCATAGCTATTTTAAAGATCTCTTCAAAGCAAAGCAGTTGTTGAAAATACGGTGACATCATTTAGGACCTCTATTTATTTATTTTTAATAACTAACAACAGATGTGACCTCTACCAAAAGGATGAGATTATGGACAAAAAATATTACAATAGAGAATGGGGAAAAGGAAAAGAAAGAAGGAATGCAACCTACTAGGAGGTGACACAGCCAATACAAAAACCAAGCCATTGAACAAAGTTCTTTAAAGGCAAGGTTCTTTTGAACATGGTAGAATTAGTGTTATTGGTAAGTTACAAACGCACCTAATGGATCTTGAACCCACCTCACCCTCCACCTAATACTTATAAGGGGAGGTGTCAGTTGAGCTGAGCTCATTGGCTTGAATAGAGTAGAATTAGTGCACATAGAACTAAGTGATAAGCCAGGCTCCACATTTCCCCTCTGCCATCTATATGGGGCAAAGTTCAGCAAAGTGGCCCATTTACAAGTTATAACGCCTAGAGTTCAGAATCCATGTAAATACATTAAAAGTAATATTTGTACTTCTGGTATTGTAAATGATTATGCACACTTACTCTCCCAGTTTAGGCATGTAACATGATATCAAAAGGCTGCAGGCTCTATCATCAGTTTCAAATTTTGTTGGCATTGATGATGATAAATTACCACTTATCATAAAACTTTAAGTTAGAAAAGGATGAATTTAACCATTTAATTAATTATTCTAACATTCTCCCTTGCATGTGGGCCCCGACTCCCCTTAAATACACGGGGCCCTACATGTGATTTTTAGCTTTTTTTAATGGGAGGTAGAATGGAAACAGTGTTTGAACCCAGGAGCCACTTGGTCCGATACCCTTTTTTTTTTTTAATTAATGGTATTTTATCTAAAAAGTAGATTACTCCATGCTCACGATGTTGTGATGAACACAAAGTAACCTAAACAAATTACAAATCATAATAACTCACCAGTTTTTCCAAAAGTGTAAGCTTTTAGGAAATGGTGAGTTCAATCATTTATTTGTCAGAATTTTGGCCTCAAAATTCAATTATTCAAAGGTCCATAAAACAAAACCATTTGCAATCAACAATCTTATTAGAACTGCCTTCTCTTTTATTTACTTTTTTCTCTAATTATAATCTCATGAAAAGTGTTAAGTACTCTAATTGCAACAGACAATGTTGTAATGATAAGTATATTCAGCTACACATTGATGTATCACCAAAAAATGCCTATTCAAAGAGAACAACTTAAAAGTGAAAAACAAGTAAGATTAATCTGCCCCCATTTTGTATTTTGAGTTGAACAAAACAATAGGGCTCTACAAACAATGCTATCTCTGTGCAATGGCCACTACTAGACCACACTGCCAATCTTACTTAATTGAAACTACCTGACCCTCCATTTTATTTTCTTTTCTAACATTGGCAAAATCAAAAGGCAGCGTAAATAAGCACTGAGAATCAAATTCACAACCCAAAAACAAAACTCATAGTTACTGAAAAACCCTAATGCATGCACACTCATAACTTTGACCCATCAAATTTACTTCAAGAAAAAAATGTGAACAGAGTAACCAAACTGGAGTTAGAAGCATACCTGGCAAATTTTCGTGGATTGAAAAGGAGAGGAAACAGTTGCAACAAAACAAGAAAACGAAGAACTATTTTTTACAGACATGCCTGAAAGCAAAAACAAACAGCACAAGAGTCTGTCACAGACTCAACCACTCCATGTCAATGAATTTTAGAGCAAACCCATTTGATTTGGAGAATATTTAAGAGTACCCATATGGAAATTTTCTCGAGAAAGAAAGGAAATGGTGGGAAAGATGAGGGATTGTGAGCTGTGGGTTTTGGAGTTATTTAAGAGAGAGAGAGAGAGTAGCGGCTCTCTTTTGGACAATTAGTCCTATTACTAAGGTCACTATCAGCAAAAAAATAGGTCATTTATCGGCCATTCACTCTTTTCAATTTTTTTTTTTTTTTTTGATAACCACAACGGGGGTGAGATTTTTCATTTTAGCATGGTTTTTAAAACTCAAAACGGTCAAAGAATCAGAAAAATTTAACTGATTTTTGGATTTTATCGGACATGTTTAGGATTTTATTCCTAGTTAAATCAACTAGTCCAATCTAGTTTTTAAAACCATTGATTTTAGCCTTAAAAGTTTTTGTTGAAAATATCACAAATTGTCAATTAAATTACAAGATTCTTAACTTCACTTTTTTTTATTTTACCAAATTCATTAATACACCATTTTCTTTTAATCTAAAATTTAATTCACAGATGATTTTCCACTTTTAGTCCCTTAGATGATGGGACCAAACTTATAAAAAATGACATGTTGTCACTCCATAAGTACTAAAAACGATCACTATGAAATTTTGAGGTGGAGTAGAAGAACAATTAAGAAGGCTCTAGGGAAGCTGCCAGATGTGAATGTTCATTCCTAGGGTTGGTATGAATTGGGGTCGTTTATTGTGTATAAGTGTATTTATGTAAACTTGGATATCTTCAAAAATTGTTGGAGGGAAAGAGACCACTTTGAGGATAGGACCTTTTTTGGGTAGCGCTTACCCATTTTTTGTTATCCATGTGATACACTTTGCCATAATGATTAGGGTGGCAAAATTCTCCACTATGTTGGATTCATCTCACCCATTTTTTCCTGCGTAAGTTTTTTCCACCTCAAAAAGGCGACAACATGAGACTGGGACAAGTTTTGCTCGTTTTGACTCATCTTGTCCAGCCCAACCAGGAATGTGTGTGTGTAATTGGATATATATATTTTCAATTTATATCATTTAATTTTTTTTTTATATAAAAATCCTATTTTTTTACATATTCAATTACCATACCAAAACACTTGCTTTCTTTCTCTCCCACCTATCATTCCTCCTCTAGTTCATCTCTATATCATCAACGTCTAAATCACCTAATTACGGATCGCAAAATACCTCTAATCTGCCCTATCCCATATTTTATGCATGCACATATTTCTAGATGCGCCTAATTATTAGTGGAACTATGGGAGGTGGTTTTTCTTTTTCTTTTCCTGTCTCAATCCTGCTCATATTCTATATGCACATACAATATTAGAAGTTGCTTTGAACTATGAGTTTTATCATTTTAATTTATTTATGCAAATTTTTTAAAGGACAAAGTTTAGCTACAAAATTGGTTGTAACCTAAGCCTACAACCTTACTCTACAAAATAAATATCACTACATGTTTTGAAAATCTAATAGTTGAATTGCATTTTTTTTACGCTCTCAATACACATGTCAAATTTTGTGTCAATCGGATATTATTTACTATATGATCTATAAGTTTATATTTTATGCATAATTTTAAATTACAAAAACTTGCAATTTAAACAATTTATTAATGACATAGCTATTAATCTTTAATTTTCTAGAAATTTTGCAAGCATAGAGGATATAAGAAGAAGATGTAATGTAATTGTGAATTTGTCAAAATTCACCTCTAATAAAAAGATATTGAGTAGTGATGTAGCTTTAGGCTACAACTAGTTTTGTAGCTAAGCTTTGTCTATTTTTAAAATATTATATTTAGGGTAAAATACAAAAATCAGCATTGAGGATTGAGTTAATGTAAGGCACTACTAAGATTTTTTTTTTTTTTTTTTTTAAATTATCTAATCTGCCCCCTAAGTTCAAAGAACACTTGTCATCATTTGGAAATTTTCTTGGGCCTCCAAGTCCTCTACTTCTTTCTCCATCTCTAACTATTACCATCTATCATTTGCTAGTCAATCACTCCCTTGTGTTTGAAAAAATTGGTTTTTGGGGGAAAATAAAACAAAGTTAAGTGTCGATTATGCTTAAGGGACAAATTAGATATTTATGAAAAATCTTAATGTTACTTATCATTAGCCCAAACTTCAGGTTGGTTTTTATTTTTTACCATTTTATTTATTTACATTATTAAATAAATATTAACTAAATTAATTATTACTTCACCAATGCAACTACAGTCAAACTCTATTCAGACAAAAAAAAAAAAAAACCGGTAACCAATCCTTTTTCTCAATTCTTAATCTGATCATGTTTTAAACCATGTTGGTATTGTTGGCCCAAAAGTCTAAACCCAGTCCATCTACACAGCTCCTGAATTCGTGAAGGCCGAATACCAACTCATGTTAAATTTTTGCGTTGGGCATAATCCGTACAAATTCCACTGTTGGCCAAACAAACCAGGACCAAGTATAGTGGAAATTGAAGATGCTATCTCATGGCCCCTTTCAACTTTAGGACCAAAAGGAAAGATCTTAGATACTGAATAGGGAGGTGTCATCTACAAAACTAAGAGGATCACCAAACTACATAATAGCATACATGTTGGTTTCAATTTTATGTTATATTGTTATCATCATACTTAGAAGTTTGAACTCATTCAACATAAACTTAAGTTGCTTCCTTTGCATTATGCTTTAGATCAAAGCATAGATGCTTCCTACATTAAAGTTGTATATTACAAAAATTGTTATTAATTTATATTTTAATGAAATATAGTATAAAATAGATAATATGATGTGAGGTGTTTTGAAAAGCAAATACGTAAAAAAAAAAAAAAAAAAAAAGTAGGTTCTTATGCTAAAATAGACAGAAATTTTTGCACGAATTGATACGAATGCTCTTAAACATGATTGTCCTTTGCCCCTGTAGCAAACAAGCTAAACACAATAGTCCATACCAAAACTTGCAATGACATAAAAGACAAAGAAAATATGCTTCACTTAGAGCATCCACAGTCGAAAATTCCATCCTATCCTATTTTACCATTCCAAAAAGCTAATTTATCAATTATACAATACCATTTTACAATACATTCACCATCCCAACTTTTATTTTTCCATATTACACATTAAAATAATATAAAATAAAATAAAAAGAATATAAAAATATTTCTCACTCTCTAATCTCTATTTCTCTCTAATCTCAGTCACACCACCCACCTCCGTTGAGCAAAATCCATAGCTAAATCCAGCCAAAATCCATAGCAAAATCAAAATCCAAAATCCAAACCAATCACAAACCCACACAACTCGCCGTCGCTGCACCACCTGACCCACACCCTTGCCGCCGTTGCACCACCTAACCCACGCCCACATCAGTCACAAACCCACCACCGCCACAACTCGTCGATCTCCACCCACACAACTTGCCGATCTCCACTGCTAGAAACCCAAACCACTCGCCGATCTCCACCGCCAGAAACCACAAAAAATACCTAGAGAAGACAGAGGAGATCTCACGCTGATCCACCTAAAGACTATCATGCCGATCTCAGACCATGCTTTGGCCAAAAGCGAGTCAGAGAGTGAGAGAGGGTAGATGAGAAAACAAGGATGAAGAAAGAGGGAGACCATCTCAGACCATGAAAGAGAAGACAAAGGAGAGAGAGAGAGAGAATAAAAGTTATTAAAAAACTGATGCAATAGTGCTACAGTGCCATCCTACGTTTAGGATGTTACTATAGCAACATTGTAAATTATTTTACCATTCTTCCCAGTTGGCCTTCCAGCTGCGAATGCTCTTAGTACAATTATGCTACTTTTTATATTGGCTTCATCATATAAATTGACAACAATTATAAGATATAATGTGTTAGAAATATATTAGCTCATTAGCATAAGCCCAAGCCTAATTCTACTTTATGTGCAATCCAAGTCTCCTACTTGTACTAGAAGTCTATTAGTCTAGGGTTTAGTCTACTATATATACACATGTTATGATTCATTGTAACATAGGATTTGTACTACACTATAATATATTATTGATGTAGCCCTTTAGGGTTTCCTTCGTGGATGTAGGCCGTTAGGCTAAACCACGTAACCCTAATGTGTTATTGTGTTCTATACTTTATACTTTCGCTGTTGCATCCATACTAGCATATTCAACATGGTGTATTAATGCTAATATTTAACATAATGAATTTTACAACATATATTAAAACAATTAAAAAAAAATGATAATTGACATAGATGTAGGGGTACGAAGGAAAGCAAAACTCAAATTATTCAACACTTTACTTAAATGTTGAGTAAACTAAAACAAATGAATCAAGAATTGATAACAGGTAGTGGTTAGTCAAGAAGTGTTCATTTTACTATTAATCTTCCAACAACAGCGTTGGATCCATCCAAGAATCTATACCATATCCATATTTTGCCTTAGCTCAAATGCATCATTAATCATAAATCTCTACCTCTTTGGCCTTCCCCTTTAGAGTCTGCCACTTAAATCATGTCAGTACTCAGTAGTACTAGCAAGAAGCTCCATATTCTAATTACAAAAAACAAACTAAAATTATTCAATTAGGAAAAAAGTTTCTCTAGTAATTTTTTTTTTTTTTTTTTTTGTTTTTGAGTTTTATTGAATTACAATTTTAATCCCTTTTTTAAATTTTTTTTAAGAATAAGGATTATCTATTTAGATTAGGGGTATTTTTGATAATTTATGAAGTTATAACTAACTTTCTGAATCCTCTTAATATATAGCGATAAAACGACGTTGTTTGGGTTTTAAAATTTTTTTTAAAAAAAAAAACCAAAAATAGATACTAAAATGACGGTGTTTTGGACTAAACATTAAATTTAATATCAAGTTCAAAGTGACGTCATTTTAACATCAGATTTTAAAATTAAAAAAAATTAAAAAAAAAAAAAAAACCACAAAGGAACGACATTGTTATATTCTAGGTTAAATATTTGCTCTCTCAAATTATATCAAACACACGCTCCATCACTCTCTCACTCCTCGTCCTCTGCCCCTTGCTGCTGCTCGCTACCACTGTTCACCAAGTGTCCCCTTATCCTCTCTCCATTTTGTCACAACAATTCTCTACAAATTTTCTAAAGATGGTTTTGAATCTCAATACCTAGTGTTTAGGGCTATAGGTTACTATGCTTCTCCAATTCTCCTTGCTACCAAGTATGTGAATTTATTTGATGCTTAATGTCAAACAACTATGTTTTTCGTTTCTATGCTTTTTAGAAAGATTGTGAATTTGGTTTAAGATATTTTTTTGTGGGTATTAGAGAAATATTATGAATATGTCTGTTTCTTTGTTTTTTTAAAATGAATATTTGGGTTGAATGATTCGTGGGTTGTTCCTTGTGGTTTTGGGTTTTGTTTTTTTTCAATATTTGGACTACTTTTTTTAACCGAACTAATTGCACCGAACAGGTATGTTGCACTGCACCTTGTGTAGACCGGTTCTCACCCCTCCATAGGTGAGTTGCGGTGCTAAATAGACCCCCAAAACTGGCCGCCCGCACCGTGTACACATTGAAAGTAAGTTCTTATGTCTAAAATAGACAGAAATTTTTACATGATCTAATGCTAATCCTCTAAGTTTAGCTTAATTTAAATAAAATGTCATATATAGTTTCTAGATAAGTTGTTTCTCTCTCTCATGTAAATCCACTACTCATAGTCTATACATGTATAATTGTGACAAAAGTGATGAATTTTTATCTTATACTAAAATTTTTGGATTCATTGCAATTCTACAATACTTTTCAATTTATTAAGACCAGCATTTAAAATATCTCACCATCTCTTTTCTCTCTTGTTCTCATCAGCCAAAACAGCAAGTCTTTCTCTCTCTTACTTTCTTGCTTAGGTGAGTCATCTCATTTTATTTCTTCGCTTGTTATGTTGAGTTGACATATAACGTAAATGGTAGATCTGTATGGTTAATGGTTTTGAGATTTTTGTGTGTGTGTTTTTTTTTCTTTTTTTTTTTTCTCAATTTGATTAGATTCATACGGTGTGTTTGTTTGGAGGTGAAATAGAGTGGATGAAAAACTTTTGAGAGAAAACGGGGAGGAAAACTTTTTTGGGGTGTGTTTGGTTGGGTGGGGAGGAAGGAAAATAGATAGTAAGGCTCGAGTGTTTTCTCTCCGAGCCCACTAAAAAGTTTTATCCCAAAAATGAAGAGAAAACTAAATGAAGAAAATAGGCTGCTTAATGGACGAAAATGCCCATGTGCAGTTGCACATAGGCAATTCGTCCTTTTTTTTTTTCTTTTTTTTTTTTTGGCTTTGCTTTGCTTTCTTGGCCAGTGGCACATTGCCTCTTCATTTTTTTTCTTTTTTTGTCTTTTCCTTTCCTGGACATTGCCTTTTTTTTTTTTTTTTTTTGGATTTCCTGTGCTGTGGGTGTGATAGTTTTTTTTTTTTTTGTTTAACTAGACATGAATTTTTTTTTTTAATAAATTGGGTGATTGCTTCTTTTTTTTTTTGTGTGGTTGTTTGTCACTTTTTTGTTTTAATTGGCCATCATTTTTTAACAAGGGTATATGAGTAAATTTATGCAAACTTATTTTTTCCATCCCTTCACTTTTTTACTCCCAACCAAACAAAAAGGAGATAAATTAAAATTTTTTCTATCCTCTCACTTTTCCATCCTCCCACCATTTTCTATCCTCCCACTTTTCTACCCTTCCAACCAAACGAACCCTTAAGTTATGTGGCCAAGAAATAAGATAAATTCCAGGCGAAGAAAGAAAATGAGTTCAAGAGAGTTCATATGTGCCGATTTACACAGAAGCTGATCACATGTTGGAATTAGGGGATTAGGAAAAAAAGGTAAAAGAATAGGAATTTTTGTATGTTATAACTTAACTTCATGTTGATTTTGACTAAAAAAAAAAAAAAAACCCAAATAAATACTTCATTTCTAAAAATTTTCTAAAATTACTTCATATTATGTTTTAGATGCTTGCTGGACTTTTGTTAGATGCCTGTTGGTTGTAGTAGTTGCTACGTTTGAAAGCAAAAGCAAAATCGTCAGAGGTAGCAAGCTGTTATAATTATCTCCACAACAACTTATCCATATGAAGGATCAAAAGGCCAATGCAAATTATGGAGGAGGATAAGATTTTCTTTTAATTAAAATAGATGAAAGGAATATTATAAGTTTGTTTGGGTGTGTAGAGTGTAAGATTTGACGTATTTCAAGTAATTGTAAGGGTGGTGTTGAGAAAACTTTAAATACCACTTTCATAAAATTTTAAAAACTTATCAAAAAATCTAATTTTTTTTTTCCGTAAAATTTTTTTCCAAACCAATAGTAACTTTTCCCTTATTTTAATAGTACTCCAGAAATACATATGACACCTTATCATTTCAGGTAATAAATCTTATTAATTAAATTTATTGTGAAATCCACCATTCATTTAGGTCTTTTGTACAATTTTGTTAAAAAATTGCCATTTTAAAATAATTTTTCCTCTTATGAAAAAATGTATAAAATTAATACAAATATTTTATAGATTTTTATGTAAGATTTTTTTTTTCAATTATTTTTTCATAGTTAATTGAACACTTAATGAAAATTTTTTAATGGAATTGGACGAAAAACTTGGATTTAATAAATTTAAAACTTAGAGGACTTATATGAATGAAATTAAAGTTAGAGGACTGAAATAAATTTCAGACAAACTTAAAATGTGCAATTTGCAATTTGCATTTTAGTATTTTATTTTTATCAAGGGTGTCACTCTCTTCAGCACCATTGTTTTGGGTATGGAAAGCCTGTACATTTGACCTTGATATGCAATGAATAGAATTTCCCTTTATATAAAATTTATATTGACAAAGTCTTTTTTTTTTTTTTTTTTGGAGAATCCAATATCTTGATTATGTACTTGCACTCTTTCTCTGAAATACATGGACTTCTTTCACCCCCCAAAAAAAAAAAAAAAAACATGAACTTCAAAATAATGTCAAAAATCTCAGATCATGAACTCAAGCTCTCAACATACATCAACTCTCTCTCTCTCATGTCCCCCCCCCCCCCCCCCACCCCTTTTTCAAAAAAAGAAAAAAAACCAATAAAATTACATGAGATACAGATAAATAGATGGTAATGTTGGGTGGACCTCTTCAAATTTGATTGCCTGTCATCCATACTAGCATACCCATAGAAAATCCTACAAATAAATATATCCAATTTAGATTGGTAAAATTAAAACTATAAAAGAAAAAGGGAGAACAAATAATTATTTTAATATGTAATGTTTGAAATATTACAAAATTTACAGCAATTTAGAAAAAAAAAATGTTTATCTATATGGTACGTGATGACATACGTATGTGATATTCATGAGAATTGGAGAGAATGGTTAGGAGGGATTAATCTTAAATATTTCAATTGAAAATAATAAGAAATGTCAGTTACTCTTGGTATCAAGATTATTATATAGTCACTTGACTCACTTGCATCAATAATAGTACTATTTTGACAATTAGAATCAGCTAAATTAACTGTTTTATTTATTTATTTTTTATTTTATAAAAAGGAAAATGTAACATATGAAAGATGTATCTAAAAAGCTACCTGTTAATGCGTCCACCATAGACCAAGTTCTTCCACTTGATGAAGACTTGACTGCACATTAATGCAAAGATCACTTATTGTTATACAATACTTCAGTATAACCAAGTAATTCAGTAGGAATATCTACTATATATATACTATATAGTATGCAACGAGAAGATAAAAGACTAATATTTTATTAATCTAATCATCCAATTGTTAGACAAAATTCAATTTGATATTTTGATCCCTTAATTATTAGTATTTCTGTCAATTCGATCTCGTAATTTTTAAAATCAAGTCAACGCGATCATTGGATCTCAACTATTTAAATTTTAACAGAATTAATAATCTAATCATCCAATTATTAGACAAAATTTCAATTTGATATTTTGATCCCTTAATTATTACTAGTATTTTTGTCAATTCAATCTCTTAATTTTTAAAATCAAGTCAACGTGATTATCGGATCTCAACTATTTAAAATTTAATAGAATTAATAATTGAAATTGACTTTATTTTAAAATATTTATATTTTCCAAAACTTTTAACCACAATCTCTAAAGTCGAATCAACTTGATTTTGAAATTTTTAAGTGCTAAATTCTTATAATTAATAGTTAAGGGACTAAATTTTGACAATTAATAGTAAAGGAACTAAATTAATAAAATTAAACCTAAGATAACTGATCATGATTAAAACACTTATATGATTGAAAATGATTATGAGTGGTTTTGCCTTCAGTGACTTTGAGTATCTGACATTGGCTAGACAAACCACATGTACAAATAAACATATACATGGCGCATTCACCTTGCATCCAACACAAAAACATTAACCTGAGCAAAGCTTGATTATAATTATTCTATTGAGATTCAAGAATACATTTGGATTGTAGGATTTGGGCATGTAAATTTGGATTTGAGTTATTAAAATTCAAATATCTTGTTTGAATAGTTTTAAAAAAGGTTAAGGATTTAAATTTGACAAATCCACCCTTTTAAAATTCTTGGATTTGAAATGATATTTAAAATTAATGGATTTGAAATCATGACTTTTTAAATCTATTGATTTAAAATCTAAATTCAGATTCAAAAATTCGAGTTTCAAAACACAATTAGTGTTTGTAATGGACAACATGTGCAGTTTGATGTTGAAAGATGTTGGTGTTGAAAGAAAATCAAAGCCTTAAAAATTGTCTAACCTGAATCACAATTTGATGTGGAATTGAAGCTCCCACACATGCACATTTGCCTAATCCCATCAGAACCATACCCACAAGTACCACCAGTGGCCTCACACGCATGGCAAAAATCATCATTCTCTTGGACTGAATACTTCACACGTATCCCATAAGACCATCCATTAGGCCCATTCATTTTCAATGGTGCTAAACTATAAGCACTACTATACCCTTCACACTCAAGCTTAGTGAGATTAATGGACTTGATTGCCTCAAATGCCAAAGCACAACACTCAGGTGGGCCAGACCCATAAGGACCTGAGCCCACTTTTCTATGGCCCACTAAGTCCCATGCTGGACAACCATAGTACTCTTCACATCCCATGCCTGAAACGTTTCTACATGGCAAGTGCTTACCTGGGAAACCTTGGAACAGTGGTGATCTAGCTGAGCAACCTATTAGCATGAACACATTGTCTGCAGTTGGATTCATGTATGGTTCACGCCATGGCTCGACCGCGAAGCCATTGCCTTTGCCTCCTAGCACAATGGTGTCACATGTTGACAAGTGTGGGTCATGAAGTGTGAGAGCTTGATAAGCGTAGTCTATTTCTAAGACCCGGTAAGAGCCAGAGCTAATGTGGAACATTAGGACATCATTCATGCAAAACAATAGGTCTCTGAAGCCTGGATGGCCACAGCCATATTGGAGTGCAAATGGGTAATCTATGGTTATGTTTCCACAATAAGATCTACATGTGTTAACATGGATGGCTGAACTAATTACTATTGGGATTATTAGTGCTTGAATCAAGAGGTAGAGGGTGGTGGTGAAAATGTGTATAGTCATGGCTTTGAGTGAAGATTGGGAAGAAGAAGTGAGAGGAAAAACCAAAAAAGAAAAAAATTGTGTATGGGGAAGAGGAAGATTGTTAAGTATAGTGATCTAGTGGGGATGCAAATGATAGTTTTCTTGGATAGTTGAGGTCCTTCAGAAAATGTGTAAGGGTATGAATTATGGGGGTACTTTATTCACATGTAGTGTTGAGGAATCTGGTTGAATTGTCTATGGGTTTTCCTTTTCCTTTTTGAGCAGAATTATTTGTTTTTAAAAAAGTTCATTCGGCTGCCTTTTGAAGCTTTGTTAGCTTTAGTTTGCTTTTTGGCACTGTGATATATAATATTGGTTTGCTTTATGCCAAGCGCCATGCTTCTCTATGACTAAAATAGTGTGAGTGATCCAAAATTTCAATTATGTAAAGAAATTATGAAATGATGAAGGCACAGTTAGATTTATAATGATTTGGCCTTTGGGAGCTCCATGACTGAGTATGTAAGTAAGGCACATAGGCATCTTTTTGTCTTGTCAGATGAATGGTATACAGGAAGTTAATTTATGAATGGATCACTCTCTCTTTATTAAAATTTGGTGACAGTTCAATCGTGAACATAGTATTGGATGATAATTGATGAGTGTAAATTTGTAACGGTCGTCCATAAGATAGATGGACAAAGTCATAAATGCCATTAAATGTAGGTGACAACTAAAGAGTAACATAAGGATCCTTACCGACGAATGACCACTGAAGACAGTAAAACTCAAACACTTATGACAAACGTCAAATGTTCATTGCAAGAATAAATATGAGGGCTATAAAGCCAACACGATATGGAAGGAAAAGGTACAAAATCTGATACCCACAACTACTAGCCATTTTTAACTCTCTTATTGATCTTAGCAAGTGAATCTCTTTACCTCTTTCCAACTTGATAATTGGAGGGTCTTTAGCCAACACCATACCAGTGTTCTTCCTTTTTATCCATTCATAGTCTTTCTTTGCAGATTGACTAGCAGAGCAACATGTCATCGTCCAATTGATGAATTTTTACTTCATAAATAATGTTTCAAATTAAAAATTGCAGTCCACCTTGCTACATTTTTTTTTATTGCCTCTTTCATTTAATCTTCAAACAAAATAAATTGCTTATGACAATTTAATGTGGACAAAAATCTGCAGGCCCTTCATTTCTTTTCCCCTTTTTTCCTTCAATTTTCTGGAATAAAGGAGATTCGTTATGGAATCTTTTTTAAAGAAAATTTTAGACTTACACAACTATATAGGCAGAAGGCTGCAGGTTTTGCATTGAACATTATCAGCTTTTCTCTTTTCCCAGAAGGCTGCAACTATAAGTTTTGCATTCATCTCAAAATAAAATTAAAGTTAAGAAGATTAAAGAATGTAGCATTTTCCAATGGGAGCGACAAAGTTAAAGATGATGAAGCTATTCCCTATTCTTCTTTGAAAATTATCCAATATACCATTCATCTTATTTGCAAAATTGGCATTCTTTATTAAGCATTCTTAAGCCTACATATATTCTATTATGCATTTATGCTCATAAGAACACACAATCAAACAAATCCAATTTAATGGATTCTTATATTTTTCTATGGAACTGATCGAGCCGAATCAAGTCACAGACCACTCAAGCTTTTCAATTTGAAAAATCAAAAAATTGTGAAATGAGATTGGGTTTAGCCTTTGTGAATGATCTCAAATGCGCCTTTTAGCTTATCTTAACTTGACTCAACCTTAGAGCATTTTGCTTAAACACACTCTGATAAATATTATTATTATCCCAGCCTTTGCTCATAGGAAGGAACATGCTCAAGTCCTGGATTTAAAAATTCTACTGAGTATTCATAATCATAGTCTTGCTTGCCATCTCAAAGTGCTGAAAATGCATTCAACCTTGTTATTTTGATCTTCAGCTAGAATACAATACAATTCTTTAGAGCGCATATACGTATCATCAATTTTCACTTCCATTATTTGGTCATAAAGAAACCTGGTTTTAGAAAATGGTTTATAAAAATTTCACACCAAGCTAAAATTGAAACCTTTAATTTTTTTTTTTTTTTTTTCATAAAGCTTAGGTTCAAAATAAACATAATTAATATATGGTCAGTGCCACACGGCCAATCCTTGGCACTTAAGTCCAAATTTAAATTTGAAGTCACATATAGAATGCTCAAACTCAGTTTAGTTTTTCATATGATTCTCAAAATAAAAGTTCAATTCTTCATATTAAACCTTGAATTTCCTCTTCTTTTTATTTTTTATTTTTTTTTAACGTTTTCTTCACGTTGTGAAACCGTTACAAATCTCAAAAATAAGATTGGCTTAGCTTAGCTATTCAGTTTGAGGGAGCCTTATAAACTTGGTTCATATTCAACATATTACGTGAGAAATTAGTTCTGGACATGGATTTTTTTTTTTGGGGGTCTAAAATAAAGGGACTTTTAAAAATTAAAAAAGAAAAAAAATGGACCTTGATTGTAGATCATATCTTTCGAAAATCGTAATCATACCATCACAATATAAATCACATGAAATTAAAAAATAAAATAAAAAATTACTGGAACCAAATACCATGTAACGTTAATAGAATAATTATTATAAAAATTAATAAGCAAGAGAGTACAAGAAAGTCCCAATACATTATATTATCAAATTATCAATAGCTAATGTGAATTACTCCTTCAATCCATAGCTTATTTCATTTTGCTTCCTCACAAATTACATGGTACTTCCTGCCACATTCAAGAAAACACAATATTCAGTAGATGAAAGAAACAACATTAAACCAAATTTAAAGCAAAAGAACTAACATTAATTTTACTAGAAGAACTCAAAATTATTTTTAATAACAACTAACAATAAAAACATGATTGGTTACCTGTTGCTTAGGGAAGATCCAAGTTAGAAAAAGCTCTCTTGATACTCTAACATAAACAAAGACCTTCTTTTAGGATTTTGATCAGCTTTGATACAAAACTCCTTATAACCAAAAATATTTCTAATAAGTTGAGCATTCATCATGAAGATGAAAATTTTCAAAAAAGAAGGGTATTCCATGATTTTCACTTTCTAGTTTAACTCCTTTTCTAGAACTCACTAGGTGCAATGTATAATATAGGTGCTGCACTTAAATTTATATAGGCCTGAAGGTATGTTTTCATATGCTTCGCAACATCTAAGTTGTAAAATAATTAAGACATGATATGCTCAAAAATTCCAGCCCAACAACTATAACTATATTGTTCTTTGTTCCTATTGATTCTCCTTATTTGCAAAGATATTGTAATATCACCTTCCTAAATTAGCTAAAGCTCACAACTTTGAATGGATTATTTTTCAATTGCACACCAATTTTTCCTTCTTAAGCTTACGCAAGAGACAAGTAATTATGTTTATAAGGTAAGGAAGAAAATTGGAGTGATGTTCAATACTCATGCATGTATTCATTAAAAAGGCGTGAGGTTCATTGGAGTGCATGTATCCAAAGAAAAAAAAAATCCAGATTAATTAGAATTTGAAATATACGGATACAATTTATTACCATCATGTTAAGATATCAATTTATTTATATTTTATGTAGTTGGGATTTAATCACCCATAGATTATTCAAACAAATTTATCGGTTAAAATAACTTGAACCTATTTACGTACTTTTTTTTTTGGTTGATAAACTCATTTACATACTTAATTAGACCTTAACCGATTAAGAGTTTTGTAATTCAATTAGTATCACTTAGGCTTTGTAGCGATGAAATCTAACTAGAATGCAGGGCTAGAAACCTTGTGTATATAATTAAATCCTTCTAATTCCAACTGTAAGTGAAATCTGATGTTTTGTTGCAAGAGCCACCTCCACATTTTTTTCCCCCACTCTTGGACAGGTGAGGAGGCATTCATTCAGGAGTAATTGATGGTACCTAAAAAAATCCAAAAACTATTAGCATCATCAAATCATGGAATTCTTTAATTTTTGCTAAACTATATCAAGGGTTTAATATACAATCTTAAAGCTTATCATCCAAAATGTAAAATTAAAATTAAAAAGTTAATCTTTACAAGTGTTTAATGTTTATCCCTTCCAAGTAAGTTGGACAGATCTCAGTACAACACAACTGTTTGAGATAATTAGGGTGTGATTCCATCAAAAAAAAAAAAAAAAAAATTTAATTAGTATGTGTAATCTTGATATTGTAGATTATGCACTGTTGTTATTCGATCTTGTTCTCTTTGCAAGAATTCTAGTCCACTACCAAAGTCCAATGACTACTGACTACACAATTTTATCAAACTTTTGGGACCCCTTCAACTTTCCCAAATAAACCATACTGAACTACAAAATTATTCTGATGCCATCAACAAACACCACCAAAAGTAATAAAAAGTCACCAAGCTATTGCTACTCATATCAACCATTATTACTGCAATGTTTTACCATTTTCAAACTGGGGAAGAGGAGGAGGCATTTGCATTCTAGGAACTGGAAGATTAAATGTAACAGGCTAAACAGTGGAGAAATTTTTTTATCAGTTTAGATAAACATTAAATAGAAAACACAAGAAAACAAAGAGCTGCACATAAATAAACACAAAAATAAATACCACTAGACTTGTCTCTATCCCTTGCTAATATTAGAGCTATAGCATCTGATAAGTATGGTATGGCATAATTTGCAATACATGAGTTTGTCATCAACTCCAACACCCACTTCTCATACTCTACCCCAAGTCACTAGTAATAGTAAAAATCTTTCATGGACAAAAGGAAGCCATCCATTGCCTCTAACAAAGATTAATTTCATTTTTCTCTCAAAAAGAGAGTCTAATACAAGGGTGAGTAATTCATTCATATACACCAGTGGTCTTGTCCTCAGTAGAAACATTAAAGGCTGCCCATTGATGTAACGGCATCCTTAACGTTTCCGTTGAAGAGAAGACCTGTGGTATGAAAAGGAAAATCACTACCCAATCAAGAGATACAAGGCCAAAGATAATTGTCAAGAGTCGTGTAACTCAACTGATTATCACCTTTAACAACAACATAAATTTATACTAAACTTAGTTTCTATTCAGCTGAGACGTTAGAATTCCCAAGGCTAAGGACTCAACTCAAATACATACAGAGAAGTGCTACATCAGTTCCTAGGATCTTGCAATATCCCAAACCACCGTATATGGTTGATCTTTTCTATTGTATTCCGCTTGGGACTGACCATTTCTGAAACGATTTTACTTCATAGTACCTAAAATTTACATTAATTTAGTTTTTTCGTCCTTAATTTTTAATTAAGAAGTTTATTGAAAACACTTTCTAACTTAAAATTTGTTTCTAGTTAATTTTTATTCGAAGTGTCAAACTTATTTTAACAATTAGTAAAGAATCTGAAATGCATGTTATATGAATTTCATAGAACCTTTAGAGAGAAAAAATAATATATTAGCCAAATTATCAAGCACGTCATGAGTCCCACACCATGTGTTTATTTTAAATGATTATTTTATTTTAATTTTGTTGAGTTACTGTTTATATTAATTTAATTTTTGAAATTGTAATAGTTTTAACATAACTTTTACCAGCACTTAGCTTCAAAATTTACGGATGAAATTGGATAAGATATGCACCTTATTTTTTTTATTATCAATACTATCTATAAGAGGATTTCCCTCTTTAGATTGGATTTTTATTTGATTCAGTAGTACCCATAAATCTTACGTTTAATAGAAACAAAATTTGAGAACAACCTGGTAAAAATATATCTCCAACTTCACGTAAAATGCCTACAAAATAGGACACTCTCCCACTGATCCATGTTTTCAAAACAAACTTATCCATAAATTTGAAAAAAAAAAATTAAAAGAAAAAAAAAAATCTCATTCCACTTTGATATTTCCCTCAAGACCATATACACTAGACCCAAAAAAAAAAAAAAAAAAAAGAAAAAAAAAGAAAAAGAAAAAAAAAGAGCCTCATCGCATGTGCAAAGCTTGTGTGATGAGGCTAGTTATTAATAAGGATCAAACAACACAAAATTATTATCAACTTAATTCAACCAAATCATTCTAGACTCAATTTAGGCATGTTCAGAACAACTAGGTCTCTGTTTGGGAACAATGGATCGAACTGGACCAAATGAACCTAGTTGAACCAAATGGTCTGAACTTGACCGAAGTGAACTGGTTGCACCAAGGTGGACCTAATGGACTGAAATGGGCCAAAAGAACCTAATTGGACTGAATAGACTAAAGTGGGCCTAAAGGACCGACGTGGACCGAAATGGACCAAAGAGACCGAATGAACAAAGTGGATTGAATGGACCGAAATGGTCAGAAGTGGAATGAAATGGACCGAACTAGATCAAAGTGGACTGAATTGGACTAAAGTAGACCTAATTGGACCGAAATGGACCAAATTGGACCAAAGTGGGTGTTTATTATCTCTTTCTCTTTAAATTAATGAAAATGACATATGGTTCTTTAAGTAGGAACGGAACTGGAACCTTCAACATGGCCTTAAATACTACATTAGCATATGGATATTAACACAGTGGTGAAAATTAAAATTTATTTTTTTAAGTGACTATAAACGAAAAATAAATAAAGTGTCTCCACCAAAAATGTTTGTGTTACTTGTATTTTCTATTATAAGTTACATTAAGGTTTAAGAATATGTAAAGTCTTGGTAATAAAAATTGATGAACCTATTATGATTGGTAAGTTACAATTATATATATATATATATATATATATATATATATAAATTAAAAATGATGAAAAGAAAATAATGACATGACCACTAATATAGTTCAACAGAAGTGTAGCAATAATAAATATTATGTTTCAAATTTTAGATATTATATAAATATGTAACGTATTAATGAACCATTATTAAATAAATGTGATCAGATCGGCCAATATTCTTGAGGAGAAATGTAGTTTACTTAATTTTTTGCCATTTTGAATGATACATGTCAGTCATTCACCAATGATAATGTAACCTAACTTCCTCTTTGCAAGCTGATCATTCAAGACTAAAACTTAAGAAAATGATTTAGTTCATCAGCGGGCAATAGTTTGCTTTTTGGCATTGCAGCCCCCACCGAAAAAAAAAAAAAAAAAAACACTAAATAATGTCACTTGGTTGCTCTGTCATAAAGTGCAAAATTTCCTGCTTCTCTAGGACTGCAATAGTAGATGTCATTGAAACATTACGAGTGAAAAGTAGAGATGGATTTGCATGTAAAAAAGAGTAATGCTCAGGTTACATAAAATGACACAATTTGTGCCACAACTTGCCCACATGGTGAGTTGTGAATAATAAAGGTGTGTCCCCACATAGACCCACTATCACATCTCTACCATTTATAAACTCACCACATGAACGAGTTGTGGCACAAATTGTATTATTTTATATATCTCTAGCGTTACTCTGTAAGAAACGTTGCAATGTATGACCAGCTTGTAGCTTAAATATAATAAGACTCTTTGACATGGTTGGATAAAGCCACCACATTTGAATTCTTGCAACACTGCAAATGGATCACTTGTAATTATTATTATTTTTTTTTTCTTTTGAGTTTTGATACGGGATCTTTGGGCTTTTTTTTTTTTTTTTTTTTTGCCAAATATTCAGTTTTTGCAAAAAAAAAAAAAAAAAAAAAAAAAAAACTTAAAAATCTCTGCTCGAAGTTATTTTGTTAACTAGCCCCTTTTGAAATTTGAGTTTGTCAAACTTGATTCTTGAATTCCAAGTAAAAATTGAGTCTAGCAAACTCAAATTCCTAGCAAATAGCTTTTCATGTGGATTGTCTAAAGTCACAGTTAGATTTATAATGATTTGGCCGTTGGGGGCTCCATGGCTAAGTATCTAAGTAAGGCACATAAACATCTTTTTGTCTTGTTAGATGAAATGCATACAGGAAGTTAATTTATGAATGATCCACTCTCTCTTTATTAACATTTGGTGAAAGTTGAATCGTGAATCTATGATAATGTTTCAAATTAAATTGTACAGTCTACCTTGCTACACTTTTTTACTTTTTTACTTTTTTTGATTGCCTCTATCATTTGATCTTCAAACAAAGTAAATTGCTATGATGATTTAACGTGGACAAACATTTGCGGGCTCTTTATTTCTTTTCCCCTTTTTTTCCTTCAATTTTCTGGCCATAGATATTTCATTTGGGGTGCCATACTTGTGTTGTACTTGTGTTATACTGGTCATTGTTATTAATTCCGTTCCGTTCCGGCCGGAACAGACGGAATTTTTCGTGCCGGCATGAAGACCGGTACCGGAAACCCCCCCGTTCCACCTCGGGCCAGATTTCGGGGTGTTTCGGCCCGTTTCGGCCGTTCCGGCCAATTCCGGCCAATTTCGGCCGGTACGAAAATTTCGGCCGGTACGGGATTCTGAGTTAAAAAAAAAAAAGAAAAGAAAAAAAAAAGAAGTAAAACAGTAATGTCCAAACAACACCGGCCTACCATTTACCTGAATGAACCCAGCATCCCAGCCCACTTCTTCATCTTCTTCTTCTTCTTTATCTTCTTCTTCTTCTTCTCCGTTTTGTATCCACTGGTTAGTGGGACTGGTGTTTTGCTCTTTTATTTTCCATTGTCTGAGTGTCTGGTGTCTTCTAGACTCTAGAGTATTTCAAATTTCAGCTTTAACTTTTAAGCCCATCACGTGAGTGGCTTTGGTAATGACAAAAAAAGTTAAAAAATTCAAAAGCAAATGTCAGAGACTCAGAGGTGTTATTTTTATTTTCCTTACAATGGTTTATAACTTTATATTAATATTAATTTATTTTAGAAAAATGATTATTAGAAAAATGTTATATTGATAATATTTTCACAATATTTACACAATAAATTATAAATAATAGGTTGTATATGTGTGTGCTCATATACATACATACATATATATATATATATATATATATATATATATATATTTATTTATTTATTTAGGAATCCCGAAACACCCTAAAACGGTACGCCGAAATAGGCCAGTACCGAAATATTCCGTTTCACTAGACAAACCGAAACGGGGTCCGAAACGGAATTAATAACAATGATACTGGTGTCATACCTGCCATATCATATTATAATTTTTTAGAAGTTGCTTATATCACAGTGTCATACCCATATCTGTACCCATATCTATGTCCATCAGTTCATGCTTACTAAAATAAAGGAGACTCATTTTGGAATTTTTTTTAAAGAAATTTTTACACTTACAAAACTATATAGGCAGAAGGTTGCAAGTTTGTATTGAATATTATCAGCTTTTCTGTTTTCCCAAAAGGCTGCAACTTGGAAATTTTGCATTCATCTCAATCTAAAATTAAAGTTAAGAAGATTAAAGAATGTTGCATTTTCCAATGGGGGCAATAAGGTTAAAGATGATGAAGCTATTCCTTATTCGACTTTGGGAATTATCTAGTGTCCGTTTGTGAACAACTTATTTAGCTGAAACTGAAAACTTTTTACTGAAAGTATGGTAAATAAAGCTAAAAAGTAGCCGAAATATTACAGTGAGACCCATAAATAGTACCAAAAAGTGCAATGGGACTCATGAATAGTACCAAAAATAAACTGAATAGTAAAAAAAAGCTAGCTTTTTAAGCTAATGCCAAACGCACAACTAGTATACCCTTCATCTTATTTGCAAAATTGGCATTCTTAGCCATATCTATTTTATCATGAATTTATGCTCATAAGAACACAATCAAACACAGCTAATTTAATGGAATATAATATGTTTCCATGGAGCCCTAAGTCCAAATTTATTAAGACCTAGATGAATGGTGCTGATTCAAGACACAGACCACTCAAACTAGTCAACTTGAAAACTCAACCACTTGAGAAATGAGCTTGGGTTTAGCCTCTGTGAAACTCAACAACTTGTGTAAATATCTAATTTCTGATATTGGTTCATATCCAACCTGAAAGTTCAAATATGTGTAAAAACACCCTTGAACGTTTAGACCCCCAATTAACAAATTACCAATTCAAGCTTTAAATCAAACAATTAATGTGCGGAACATGAACTAAAGCATAACACAGAATTGGTAAACAATCTAAGCCAATTAAAATCACATCCACAGCAGAAAATAAAAGGCAAAGATAAAGGGAAGGAAGATGCAAACACAAGGACAACACGCGATGTGTTATCGAAGAGGAAACCGAAGCCCTCGGCGTAAAACCTCTCCGTCGCCCTCCAAGTGGTCAATAATCCACTAGAAAATGTAGTTGGGATACATGAACAGCAATAGACCCTCCAAGCCTAATCTACCCGATGTACCTAAGCCCTCCAAGCTTCTTGCTCCAACGAGGTTGCGCCGAACCTATTTCTTTTCTAGCTTCCCGGATTCCGCTACTAGACCATAGCATCAACCAATGAATATTGGTTCCTTCCTAACTGCTTCCCAGAACACCAAACAACCCTCTCACAGTAATGGATATGGTGAGAACAAGGTTTTGGTAAAAAGGCCTCTCAAGGATTTGACAATGGAGAGGAAGAGAGTTGAGGAATTTGAAGAGACTCTAATGTAAAGATTGTAGATGGTTCAATCTTGTTTTGCTCTAGGGTTTCTCTCTCAAAATTCTCTCTGGAAGCCCTCTCTCATTTGTGGGTAAACGGGGTATTTATACTGAGGTGAGAGAGGAATGTGAAACATCAGGTTTTTCAAAACAGGGCTGGCTTGCGGCTTGTCCTCGCAGCTTGACTGAGTCGCGAGATCCAGTCGCGAGTTAACCGTATGGCCAGTTGTCCTGTTTTGTCCTGTAGTGCTCCAGCTGGCATGACTGTTCACCTTCCGGCATGCTTGGCACGTGTGCTGCGTCTGGCGGCTTGAAGCCGCGAGTCACCCGCGAGACCCAGCCGCGAGTCTCTGTTTTCTTGCACACTCTTGAGCAATCTTCACTCTATCTCACTCACTACCCTTACAACAAGCCCACCTAAATACAGGGTTACTAAATGCTGAAATACAAGCAAATTTGGCACGGAATAAAGCCAATTAGATGGTTGAATAAATTTCAACCTTACAATCTCCCCCTTTGGCTATTCCGTGACAAAACCCTAAAACAGACTCTAGACTTAACATGTGAGTTGGGAACGGTTGATCAAAACTCACTCACACCTAACTCTAGAAGCTGTGAAGCACTTGAATCATATGAACAAAAGACTCCTGAAACACAACAATACACCATGATCATTGTAAGCAGAAAATCGTGAAATGCATATGAAACAGGCAATATGTGATCAAGAAAAGATGGAGTTAAGAAACAAACCATGGCTTGATCAACCAAGTAATCACTACAAGGAAGTGACCACAATGCTCATTCACACTTGGAATGAACACTAGGACATACAAGGTAACAAGCTCAATGCAAGTCACTTGCATCCTAAACACTCAACCAATGCATAATACACTACGTATATGCATCTAGGAACAATCCTACAAGGGCACAAGAGTGACAGTACTTAAAGATAATGCAATACATTTAAATAGAAGTACTGATTTAAACAAAGCATAAAAAGGCTGCATAAAGCATGGTACAAACCAAAAAGCCTACAAAATATGCATAAAACATAACCCTAAAAACTTACAAAAGCAACATGGGTACAAGTCAATATAATCCTGAAAAACATCAACAATATATATATAAAAGATTTAAACCAAGATTATAAGTTATGAGTTAGAAACAAAAGTACACCAAAACCTCAGTGTATCAAACCCATATAAACACTAGACCAAAAAAAATAAGATATAAGATAAAGTAATGCTCCCCCTCAACATAATGCTCCCCCTCAAGGTCTGTTTCTGAAAACTTTCTCCCCCTTTTTGACCGGAATGGCCAAAGGGTCAGTTCCCATGATTTGTGGCGAAGCTGTCGAATTTTGCAGAGAGAATATCCAGCTGATCCTGCATGGCTATCATTCTCTCAAACTGCTCTGTCTGGACCTCTCTGAGTCCATCAAGTCTGTCCAGAATTATTTGAAATGCGTCTTGAGGTACAGCTGAAGAAGTTGATACTCTAGTCCTCTTGCCACTCCTTCTGGGTGTTGAAGTTGATGCCTGGCCTGCTGTCTCTGTCTCAGTCTCCATTTGAGTACCTTCATCTTGTTCAGTCCCTTCTTCATCTACATCACCCGGAAGCTGGACTTGTATCCTTATGATGGTTTGCTTGTTGATTGCTGAGGGTATTGGCATTAGACTGAGGTCTTGAGGAATTGGAATTCCTTTTGTCCTGAAGATCCGCATGAAAAGGCTAGGAAAAATTAGCTTAGCACGGGAAGTTGTTCTGGTCTCTTCCATGATTGTATCAAATATATAAGAGCCAATGTCAATGAATGTTTTCTCCTTTAGCTCCATAAGAAAAATGGCTCTGGCATTGTTGATTGTAGTGAGTTTCGTCACAGGATACAAGTTGTGCATCATGATGATGGTGAGGCACCTCATGTCAACTGGAAAAGCTGTGGTATTGAGACACTTTCCTTCGCTCTGTCCTCCAATGCGGTTTTGAACAGATTCTAAAGACAACATTCTGTCTTTGTAGTTGGTAAACTCATGCTCCTCTAAACCCTCAAGACCAAGGACCCCATCAATATCATGGGCATCTAGAGTAAATTCATGCCCTCTGATCCAGCAATCTAGCTCATCTTCCCTAATTTTCACATTCGAGTAAAATTCTCTTATCAGTGGCTCACACACACCCGGTAGACCACTTAACAACTTTTCCCAGCCTCTGCCTTCAAAGCATGTGGGAATAAATGTATCTTTGAGGTCCACTAAATCCACAAATCTTTCTTGAATTATGGTTCCCTTCATGAAAGAATCTTTGTATCTCTCAAAGTGTTGAACTGACCGAAAAAGATTCGAATCCATTTTCAATCGTTTGTCAGCCTTCTTTGCAGGAGTTTTCTTCTTCGGAGGTGAGGGAGCCATCTATGAACAATCAGAAGAGGCCACAACAACACAGTACAATACATGTGTAGACCAAATCAGTACAATGTTAGTGACAAGGACAAAAATGCCACCACTCAGATGAACTAAAATCAATTAAACCTCATGTTACTTAGGACAACCACACAGATGAACAGACTTAAAATTGGATACACAAGAACAAATTGGTATAATTCGTGGGAAAGATTTTGAAGACAACCGAAAGACAAATACATGTCAATGAGACATGCAGATTGATGTGTATGACCAAGCTCAAAGAACAAAAAATAGGTGCACACAAAAGATGGACAGGCACAATTTCAACACAGTAAACCTCACAGCCACAATAGAAACATTTTGAGACAACATAGTAGCATAATATCAGACAAGAAATGAGACCAACAACAAGCAAGCCCTATCTAAGCACATGAAAAACAACTTAGTTAAATGCAACCTAAAACAATAGCTACACAAACTAAGCAAGGGCAAAGAGCAATAGCCGAATAGAAACCCATAACAAAAACACACACAAATGCGAGAAATTAAGAGGGAAAATCACAGAATCAAGTGAAATACAGTTCAAGAAAGAAAACCCATTCTTGTTACTTGAAGATTTTGAGAAGAAATGGAGCAAAAATGATGTTTGAAACTGGAGGCACAGTGCATGGGTAAGAGCAGTTTTAGAAAGACAATGAACAGTCACAAGAGTTCGAGGGAAAAACTGGAAAACGCTTTTAAAAACTGTCCCTATTTTTGCCAAACACGTGTTTTTCGCGACTGAGGTGAGTCGCCAGCAAGTCGCCAGGTTGAGCCGCCAAGACACTCAAAGACAAAATTTTGAAAAAATTTTTCTAAGTGTTTTTCGCGACTGGAAGGTCTACCCGCGAGGGAGTCGCGAGCTGAGCCGCGAAAATCTCTGAATAACCTCGCGACTGGACCTTTCACTCGCGAACAAGTCGCCAAAATGGACCCGCGAACACGCGACTGAGGCTCGCGACTTGACATACTCGCGACTGAGTCGCCAAAATAGGGCAAAATTTTTTTTTTGAAATTTTCATTTTTGAAGAACAAAATACTTTCCAAAAACACCTAAAACACTCAAAAATCTTTTTGTGCTTGAAACAACAAAGATTGAGCATGTGAAAAACATATTTCATCAAGTACAATTACACAAATGATTATGGCATTTATTGAACATAAACTTGTGTGTTGTGTGTGGATATCAACAATGAGATAGTCCTTAGTCTAATGTGAAGCTTCAATGATCAATTCAACCAAGGCATACACAATTAGCACTAGATCATGTGATCTATCTCACTTATAGAAATATGTATATATGACCTCCCACAAAACTTGATAAAATGACTTGGAGCTTTACATTTGACTCCACTTTCAATCATAACATTTGATCTTTTTGATCCTTTTGAGACAACACCTCTCATTGTGAGAGTGATATTTGATAAATCTCTTTAATGAACAAGCCTTTGGCCTTTTGAATAAACATTTCTCTTTAATTTTTGGTCGCTTTCCCTTTTTCCTAGTTGAATACTAGTATGTGCGACAGGCTTTTGCAGCTCAATATCTCTTTTCATTTGGAGATTTACATTTGGTGAGCTCTTTTTAGCAAAAACAAAAATAAAGAGTGGGAAGATATATAGACACAAGTCTATGCATGTCTCAAGATCAACATAACTATTCACTCATCATTCATGACAAGTTTGAAGATCTATTTACAACAATCACATTGATTTCAAGATTTTTCCCACAGTGATATGAGTGCAAGGAAACAAGTAATGCTCGAAAATGCACAAAGCCATTAGCACAAAGGTACAAGGCAAAACATGTTTTGAGACAAAAGCTGTCAATCAAACTTTTGATTTTCTAATTTTTATGTGATTTTTGGATTTTTGACACATAAGAAGAAAAAGATTGATCAAAAAACAAAACAAAAAACAAAAGTATGCACAAGTAGACAAGCAAACAACCAGCAGCAAAAACAATAAGCAAACAAACAAACATCGTCGCAAAGTATAGGAAGTATTAATGCATGGACATGTTGTAATGCTTATGCATGAGTACCCTTCTTCACCCACACGTCACTTGCGTTTGCGGTGATTTCCTTATAGGATTGGGTACGGGGGTTAGGGCTTTCAAACCTTCGTGAGAAGCTTTCCAAGCAGTTGGTGAATGCACCAATCATCTTCATCACGTTCATCATTCCGGGATCACCATTTTGATCTCTAGATTGTTCATCTGCCCAATTTCTTCTATCAATTCTAGGTCCTCGTGACCTTTGAGGTGTTGCACTATTCTTTGCTCTCAGCTTTTGGCAATTTGGTCGAGTATGCCCTTGAAGTCCACAATGATGACACACATAAGTTGATCTAGGACCTCTTTGTGGTCGTGGACGAGATTTGGCTCGAGATTCTGACCTGCCCACAGATTGATTACGGGAATTCAACAACCGTTCGTTCCCCACATTTCTCTTCTCCTCTATCTTGGGCTTCTCAGCAGTAGGACCAACATCAACTGGATCTTTAGCCTTAACAAACTTCACTTCTTTAGTGACATTTCCAGATGAGCTACTTCCTCCGGTATATCCCAATCCGGATTTGTCTGAAAAGCTCTTTTGAGATGAAATAACATCATCTAGCTTCTTGGTGGTGACCCTCTCTATTTTAGCATTTGCTTGCACAACCTCTTGCTCAAGAAATCTCACTTTTGTGTAAGCTTCTGACAGCTCACCATTCAAAGTTTCTATCTCACATTTGGCCTCCCTATATCGGATTAGGAGACTTTTATAGTCCTCCTCTGCCTTCTTCATCTTTCTCACAGCTGCCTTGGCCACCCTTGTGTACTCACCTGACTTTTCGAGGAGTGAGTTATAATTCTTTTGAAGATTTGCTGTGCTTACATCTTCTTCAACATCTGATTCCTCGACAATTCCCAATGTTCTTCATCACTATGTTCTCCAAGGTCTCGTTCAAGCAGATTCAATTCATTTGAAGACTCAACATGGGCAATAGTCATAAAAGCTGAATAGTTCCCCTCTCCATCACAGCTTTCTTCTGATTCTGAGTCGGATGAATCCGAGTCACTTAATGTCGTGGCATACACCTTGCCTTTCGATTTCAAATAATTCGGACATTCTTTCTTAAAGTGTCCATGCCCGTTGCATTCAAAACAAGTGACACCTTGTGTAGATTGGGATTCTTTTCCATCTTTCCTTTTGAATTCCCTTTTCTTCCTTCCTGAACTTTGGAATTTTCCTTTATCACCAAATTTTCCATTATTCTTGAATTTCAAGAATTTTCGGAAATTTTTTACAAGGTATGCAACATCTTTATCAACCACATCGTCTTCTGATGAGTCATGGACTTCTACCTTCTCATTAATGGTCTTAAGAGTAAGAGATTTACTCTTCCGTTGATTGGGCAGCAACATCTCATAAGTCTGAAGAGAACCAACCAGCTCTTGGACTTTGATGTCATCGAGGTCCTTGCTCTCTTCAATCGCTGTCACTTTAGCACGAAAACTTTCCGGCAATGATCGAAGGATCTTCCTTACGATTTTAGAATCCTCTGTTTTCTCCCCCAAATTGAACTTGCTGACTACCACCTCATTCAGCTTCCCATAGAAAGAGTCGAAGGACTCATCCTCACTCATTTTGAGCTCCTCAAACCGAGTGGTCAGCATTTGCAACTTGGTGTCTTTCACTTTCTTCGTGCCTTCGTAGGTGGTTTCCAATATCTCCCATGCTTCTTTGGCAACGGTGATGTGGGAGATCCTATGAAATTCATCAGGAGACACACCACAGAAAATGGCATTTAAAGCTTTACTGTTAGCATTAGATGCAGCGAGTGCTGCCTTATCCCATGTGGATTTGGCTGCCTCAGGTCTGGTCCAACCACTCTCAACTGCATCCCAAACAGATTCATCAATGGAGCACAGAAATGCTCTCATGCGAACCTTCCAAAAAGCATAATTACTACCATCAAAATATGGAGGTGCATTTAGGGATTGAGACCTATCCATCTCAAAAGGGAGTCAAGGATCACACAATGGTATTGAAACCAATAAAAGTGTACCTGCTCTGATACCAAATGAAAGTTCAAATATGTGTAAAAACACCCTTGAACGTTTAGACCCCCAATTAACAAATTACCAATTCAAGCTTTAAATCAAATAATTAATGTGCGGAACATGAACTAAAGCATAACACAGAATTGGTAAACAATCTAAGCCAATTAAAATCACATCCACAGTAGAAAATAAAAGGCAAAGATAAAGGGAAGGAAGATGCAAACACAAGGACAACAAGCGATGTGTTATCGAAGAGGAAACCGAAGCCCTCGGCGTAAAACCTCTCCGCCGCCCTCCAAGCGGTCAATAATCCACTAGAAAATGTAGTTGGGATACATGAACAGCAATAGAGCCTCCAAGCCTAATCTACCCGATGTACCTAAGCCCTCCAAGCTTCTTGCTCTAACGAGGTTGCGCCGAACCTATTTCTTTTCTAGCTTCCCGGATTCCGCTACTAGACCATAGCATCAACCAATGAATATTGGTTCGTTCCTAACTGCTTCCCAGAACACCAAACAACCCTCTCACAGTAATGGACATGGTGAGAATAAGGTTTTGGTAAAAAGGCCTCTCAAGGATTTGACAATGGAGAGGAAGAGAGTTGAGGAATTTGAAGAGACTCTAATGTAAAGATTGTAGATGGTTCAATCTTGTTTTGCTCTAGGGTTTCTCTCTCAAAATTCTCTTTGGAAGCCCTCTCTCATTTTTGGGTAAACGGGGTATTTATACTGAGGTGAGAGAGGAATGTGAAACGTCAGGTTTTTCAAAACAGGGCTGGCTCGCGGCTTGTCCTTGCGGCTTGACTGAGTCGCGAGATCTAGTCGCGAGTTAACCGTATGGCCAGTTGTCCTGTTTTGTCCTGTAGTGCTCCAGCTGGCATGACTGTTCACCTTCCGGCATGCTTGGCACGTGTACTGCGTCTGGCGGCTTGAAGTCGCGAGTCACCCGCGAGACCTAGCCGCGAGTCTCTGTTTTCTTGCACACTCTTGAGCAATCTTCACTCTATCTCACTCACTACCCTTACAACAAGCCCACCTAAATACAGGGTTACTAAATGCTGAAATACAAGCAAATTTGGCACGGAATAAAGCCAATTAGATGGTTGAATAAATTTCAACCTTACACAACCTATTGTGTGAGAAATTAATTCTTAATATATGGACATTAAAAAAAAAATTGATCTAAAATAAATGGACCTTGATTAGATCTTATATTTTATTAATTGCCATCATACTCTTTCACAAAAAAAAAAAAAAGAGAGGCCATCATGCCTCACAATTTAAACCGCATGTTGAAAGATGCAGAGAGAGTACAATACAAGAAGTCTTTTTTTTTTTCTTTTTTCTTTTTTTTAATGCATCAATTTTATTGAAAATAGACATTGTCATTATTTCATTAATAGTAATATTTTGTATATAGGTAACTTGGATTACTCCTTTAATTAATAGCTTTCCTCATGTTGCTTTTGCTCATAGAACATGCTCTGTCCAGCCATATTCAAGAAAGGCACAAGATTCAGTGCACTAATTTTTTTTTTTTTTTAAATTATCCAAATTTAAGGCAAAAGAGATAATATTTTACTAGAAAAATTCAAAATTATTCACAATAACAATTAACAAAACATGATTGTTTACCTGTTTCTTAGGAGAAACCCAAGTTAGAAAAAGCTCTCTTGGTACTCTAACATAAACAATGACCTTCTTTTAGGCTTTTGATCAGTTTTGGTACAGAACTCCTTACAACCAAAAATGTTTCTAATAAGTTGAGCATTCATCACGAGGAAGAAGATTTTCAAAAAAGAAGGGTATTCCATGATTTTCACTTTCTAGTATAACTCCTTTTTCTAGAACTCACTAGCTAGTGCAAAGATCAAAATAGGTGCTGCTCTTAAATTTATATAGGCCTGAAGGTATGTTTTCATATGCTTCCTATGCAGCATCTAAGTTGTAAAATGTTATTCATTAAGACATGATGTGCTCAAAATTCAAGCCCAACGACTATAACTTTATTGTTCCTAATTCTCCATATTTGCAAAGATATTGTAAGATCATCTGCCTAAATTAGCGAAAACTCATGACCTTCCATGGATTATTTTTCAATTGCATGCCAATTTTTCCTTCTTAAGCTTATGCAAGAGACAAGTAATTATACTTATAAGGTGAGGAATAAAATTGGATTGATGTTCAATACTTGTGCATGTATTCATTAAAAAGGCATGAGGTTTATTGGATTGCATGGATCCCCCCCCTTCCCCCACAAAAAAAAAAAATTCCAAATTAATTAGAATTTGAAATATATGGATCAAATTTATATCAATTGATTTATATTTTATGTAGGTGAGATTTAATCACCCATCCATTATTCAAACAAATTTATTGGTTAAAGTAATTTGAACCCATTTATATACTTAATTAAACTTTAATTTGTTAAGAGCCTTGTAGCTCAACTAGTACCTTGAATTTTTTTTTTTTTTTTTTTTTTGAGAAAGTAGTACCTTGAAATTGGATTGTATAAATTAGTAAATAGGTTCATATGATATAAAAATATTATTTGTGGTTTATTGATAATATATAAATAGTTTATTCATAATAAAATTCAACGAATTATGAAAGGATAAAAAAAAATTTAGTCATAATAAGTGGATCAAGTAGCTCATAGTTAAAGATCAAACTTAAATTTCTAGGCAAGTGATCAGAATTGAATGCTTCTGGACTTAATGACTGAAGTGTGAGTTTGCATAAACATTGAAAATGAATTGCTCAAAGACATATCACCTACAATCTCTACTCTATAGCATTAGGTGAAGAAAAAATTTCCAGACAATCTATATATATAATAATAGGTGAAGCTGAAAAAAAGTCAAATTAGAATTCCAAATTAGAGTTCCAATTTTGCACCATGTGTCTAGATTTATGCAGGGACCACACCATAATTATCCTTTAGATTCAAAATTAGATTTCAATTGTGAGCTAATATTTTTGCCATGTGTCCCAAAATTTTTTTTTGTGTGCCAAAAGTGGGGACCTCTCCATAAATATCCATCAAAGTATTCATTGTGAATAAATAATTTTGATTCAATGAATGAAATTTTTTAGTCATCTGCTTCAATCTTGATACAATATCTATGGCTAAGATGTTCTTGAAAGAATAAAATGCAGCTACATCCCCCTTCACTCTCTCCCTTTCAATTTTCCACTCACAAGTCACAACCCTCATTTAGCTTAGCTACTTCTTCCATCTTGTGCCAAAAACGAAATCCATGGATCACATTACTAACATTCAGATGTAATCACCAAACTAACTCAAACTCATTGCTCTTCATCTCCTTTCTCACAAAGACTTCAACCTGCCATTAGAATTTGTGTTGTAACTTGGATTTTCGCTCTATATCATTTTTATTTTTATTACCATTTGTTCTATTCCATCATATCCGTGTTTATTATTATTATATTTAAGAATTGTATTCCACTTATAACATTCTTTTTTATTTTTTATTTTTCAATATCAAAATCTTTGGTTTTTGCATATACGGTTCATACTAATAGTATGATACTATTACAAGATAAGCAAGGAAAGACCCATCTTGCTAAGTTTTATGTTCCTTTCAAGGATTCTAAGAAACACAATGTCAAATATGAGGTAGGATCTTCATTTTTTACTTTTGAATTAGATCTTTTTAATTTCATTGTGTTAGTATTATTTTTTGGGGAAGGTGAATTTTTTTTAGGTATTAAATTCGGTGGGTTTTGTAGGTTCATCGATTGTTTCCGTAATGGTAAATAGAGATTTGAAGCTCATTATTTTATTGAGGTAAAAGTTTTTGTACTTTAACTTTAGTTACTATTATATTCTTTATATTAGTGTATTATTCATGTATCTATATTCGTGACACTTGGGTACAGATCATCAAAATCCTCTAGAACAAAACTCTATGTGAAAAATATGTTTTGTTCTTCTTCTAACCTCTTCCATGACTTCTACTAAATGATAGCTGGATTAATCTAAAACATTAGTATTTCATTGCAATTGTGCACAAGAGTTTCATGTTGTGATTAACAAGAAACTGTCACCTATCATGTGAGCATGTGATTAGTAAAACACAATATAAAATATAAGCCTTTAATTTTATGTTTTCTTCTACACATAAACATAAATTTTAGAAATCTATATTATTTATGTAATAAATAATGTTAATATGGTTCTAAAAATTATACACATTCCTAAATTATGTTCATTTAAATTAATTCAGATTCATGATAAAGTAACCTAAAAATAAACAAATTATTATTAAATTAGGTTTGAATATTTTTTTTTTATTCTCAATTAAATGTGAGTTAATCACATTCAAGCTCAACACAAATCCCATCTCTTAGCCTCCCTCTACGGTCTACCCCTCCAAACCCTTTTTCTTTCACTCCTGCAATGGTTGCCTAATAATTGATTGGACGCACTTTAGCGCCGCACATGATCTCACATAGGTCCTCCTCCTCCACAACCATGGACTTGATTGTAATTTTATTTATTTTATTTTTCTTCTTTTACGTTGCTGCTTCTTACTCTATATGCTTTTAAGTGCTTAAAAATTTTGCTAGGTTTGTGTTTGTGGGTGTTTTTCCTTTGGTTGCCTTTAGACGTAATAATTGGAAAATTTGTGATCTTTTGTAATGATAATTTTTTTTAATCTATTTCACTTTCTATAGTATTGTTAACATCTTTAATATATATATATATATATATATATATATATATATATATATATATAATTTGCAAGGCATTCTCACAACTCTGGAGACTAATACCTTTCTCCTGGCTCATCAGATAACCACTTCATATATATTAATCATTATAGTAAATCCCAAATATTTTACTTCACATCTTCTCCATTTTAATTAATCAGAATTATAGAGGTTTTTCAGCTTATTGATAGGTTAATAGACATTTACTTTAATAATTGTCTATGATGGATTACCAATGGATTTTTTTGTTTAATTTATTTCTTACAATGTTCAAATATATAGTTGTTGACGATGAAGGAGATAATGTTGTTCAACATATTCTAGCATGTGACAAAAAACCAAAATCTGAATTAGAACTGATAATGCAAACTATGATGTCATTGGTAGAAATTAAAGCATTGGAAGGCTCAGGAGGAGGAAAGGTTTCCTTTATCTTGAATTATTTCAAATACATCTTGATTATGCAAACTAAAACTAACCCAATAAATGATTTTGTAGGAAAGGTTTCTTATTTGCTACGCTGATATTGTAAACATAGAAGCAGAAATTGGGTGGAATTATACATCTTTATTATGCAAACTAAAACTAACCCAATAAATGATTTTGTAGGAAAGGTTTCTTATTTGCTACGCTGATATTGTAAACATAGAAGCAAAAATTGGGTGGAATTATACCTCATGTCAGCTTTGCAAATGAAAAGTAAAGCAACAAAATAATATGTTTTTGTGTGCTAGGTGACCAAATTATTCATTACTTATATTATATAGCTATGAAAATGATTGCATAGGAAACCAAAATGATAATTGCTTTAATTATAGATGTAAAAATAAGCTTATTACATTTTTTATTTCTTTCATTACTATATTCAGTTAAATCCAAGTGAAAGATAACTTCTTTTGTTCTTTTTGATAAAGAAGTAGAAAAAATAATTCAGAAAATTGCTCTGAAACTTTCTTCAAAAGTATCTAATCTAAATTCTTAACCAATTTTAATTTTAGTTTAATTATTCAAATTTTCAATATCCTTCATTTAATGGTCATATATGTTTAAGCAAAGTGCAAGAAACTGACAAAACAATAAGCTTTTACTATGAAACAAAGGCCAAAACCAAAATATCAAATTGTGGTCAATAATCAATCATAGAAACATTATGATAAAAATATGGAGAGCAACTCCAACAATCACCATTAATATGAACCATGCAACAATCTAATTGAATTCCAAAAAAAAGCAAAATATGTATGAGTAGTTTTAAAATGATAAAACCTTGAATATATCCATGTCATTATTAAATTACATTAACTAATGTTCTATATGTTTAATAACTCATACCACCACTACAATTGACAAGTCACGTGTATAAGCACGGGGTTACATACTAGAATATATTATAAGCCAAGACTTAGAGAAAATTCAATTAGATTATCAATTTTGCACCATGTGTCCCATCTAATTTTTAATTTTTTGTGCCAAGTGAATTATTGAGTATAAAAATCGAAGAGTCCAAATCCAACTAGATTCTAAATTAGATTTCAATTGGAGTTTAATTTTGCGCCATGTGTCCATCTAATTTTTTAATTTTTGTGGCAAGTAAATTGTTGGGTGTAAAAACCGAAGAGTCTAAATCTATGTTTAATTTGACCATTTTCTCAAAAAATGTATAATTTGAACCATGTAATTATGATTATTTTTAATTTATATCTGTGCATATGCACGGAGTTACACACTAGTATGCATATAAAAACTGACAGCTTTGTTAGTAAAATATTAGTATTCCATAATCTTGTATCAGACAATATAATAATAAGAGCAATAGAGATCTAAAAACAAAGGTGAGCATGTTAGCAAATGTTATTTATATCAATTCATTCCTATAGGACACACAAGAAAACAAAGGGTTGCACAAAAATAAATACCACTAGAATTATCTCTATCCAACAAAGGAAGCCATCCATTACCTCTAATACCAAAGAAAGATTAATTTCATTTTCTCTCAAAAAGAAAGTCTAATACAAGGCTGAGTAATGATCTGCCTGTGCAATTTTGAGATACATTCATTATTTTAACATAAAAACAAATTTCCACAATAAAGCCCCTAATCTCTATAAGATAAAATCAGCATTCTTGTTTCACTGCCAAAGTTGTCACCCTTATTAGATGATAATTCATGAGTGTAAATTTGTAACAATCGTCCACAAGGTAGATGGACGAAGTAGTAAATGCCATTGAATGCAAGTGACAACTGAGGAATAACATATGGATCCTTGCTGAAGACAATAAAAGTCAAATACTTATGACAAACGTCAAATGTTCATTGCAAGAATAAATATGAGGGCTATAAAACCAACACGATACGGAAGGAAAAGGTACACAATCTGATACCCACAGCTACTAGCCATTTTTAACACTCTTATTGATCTTAGCAAGTGAATCTCTTCACCTCCTTCCAACTTGATAATTGGAGGGTCTTTAGCCAACACTACACCGGTGTTCCTCCTTTTTATCCATTCATAGTCTTTCTTTGCAAATTGACTAGCAGAGCAGCTTGTCATCATCCAATTGATGAATTTTTGCTTCATCAATAATGTTTCAAATTAAAAATTGCAGTCACCACTGCATATCCTTGGTGCGATGGTCACTTTACAAGTATAAGTATTTGTGAGATGTGCGGGGTAAGGGTCGGGGTTCAAGTCTCCAAGAAGAAGCTTCATACACATATATACTTAGATTAGATTAGAGTAGAATTTCGATCTTGTATTCAAAAAAAAAAAAAATTGCAGTCTACCTTGTTACACTTTTTTTTTTTAATTGCCTCTTTCATTTAATCTTCAAACAAAATAAATTGCTATGACAATTTAATGTGGACAAACATCTGCGGGCTCTTCATTTCTTTTCCCCTTTTTTTCCTTTAATTTTCTGGAATAAAGGGGACCCCTTATGGAATCTTTTTTAAAGAAAATTTTTACACTTACACAACTATATACGCAGAAGGCTGCAGGTTTTGCATTGAACATTATCAGCTTTTCTCTTTTCCCATAAGGCTGCAACTTGCAAGTTTTGCATTCATCTCAAACTAAAATTGAAGTTAAAGAATGTAGCATTTTCCAATGGGAGCGATAAGGTTAAAGTCAATCCCTATTCGACTTTGAGAATTATCCAATATATATACCCTTCTTCTTATATGCAAAATTGGCATTCTCTATTAAGCATTCTTAAGCCTAAATATATTCTATTATGCATTTATGCTCATAACTCATAAGAACACACAATCAAACACATCTAATTTAATGGATTCTTATATTTTTCTATGGAGCCAAGCCGAATCAAGTCACAGACCACTCAAACTTTTAAATTTTAAAAATCAACAAATTGTGAAGTGAGATTGGGTTTAGCCATTGTGAATGATCTCGAATGAGCCTTTCAGCCTATCTTAACTTGACTCAATCTTAGAGCATTTTGCTTAGACACACTGATAAATATTATTAGTATCACAGCCTTTTCTTATTTTCAAGGGATATTTGAATGACTATATTTTCTTATAAGAAGGAAGAGGCTCAAGTCCTGGGTTCAAAAATTCTTTTGAGTTTTGAGACGGGTTCTTTGAGATTTTTTAGTGCCTTGGATGAGATTCTTTATTTTTCAAGTTAGACTTTTTTTCTCCCCCAAAAAAAGACCTGAGTATTCATAGTCTAGCTTGCCATCTCAAAGTGCTGAATATGCATTCTACCTTGTCATTTTGATTTTCATGTTGAATCTTGAAGGAGCCTCTAATTGTCAATCTTTGAGCAATTTAAGTCCTATTGACAAAACGGAAAGAAATTTTTTAAGAAGAGTGACATTTTGCTCATATTGGCTTGAAACAGTTACAAATCTCAAAAATAAGATTGGCTTTGATGTTCATTTTGAGGGAACCTTATGTTCATGAATCTTGGTTCATATTCAACATACTACGTGAGAAGAAATGGACCTTGATTATAGATCATATCTTTTGTCAATTGCCATCATGCGATCACAATTTAAAGCACATGAAATATGCTACTTATTTAGTTAAACCCAAACCCATGTAAGATTAATATAATAAGTAATTATTCCCAAAATAAAGAAGCAGTGAGTACAAAAAAGTCTCAAAATCTTATTAATAATATAATATTTGCATCAACCAACTCGGATTACTCCTGTAATTCATTGCTTATTTCATGTTGTTTGCACTCAAAGTACATGGTACTTCCTGCCACATTCAACAAATGGCAATATTCAGTACTTGAAAGAAAAACATTAAACCAAATTCAAAGTAAAAGAACTAACATTTTTACTAGAAGAATTCAAAATTATTTTTATTAATAACTATAAACATTGAAAACATGATTAGTTACCTGTTGCTTAGGAGAGATCCAAGTTAGAAAAAGCTCTCTTGATACTCTAACATAAACAAAGACCTTTTTTTAGGATTTTGATCAGCTTTGATACAAAACTCCTTATAACCAAAAATGTTTCTAATAAGTTGAGCATTCATCATGAAGATGAAAATTTTCAAAAAAGAAGGGTATTCCATGATTTTCAATTTCTACTTTAACTCCTTTTCTAGAACTCACTAGGTGCAATGTTTAAAATAGGTGCTGCACTTAAATTTATATAGGCCTGAAGGTATGTTTTCATATGCAACATCTAAGTTGTAAAATATTATTCATTAAGACATGATATGCTCAAAAATTCCAGCCCAACAACTACTATATTGTTCTTTGTTCCTATTAATTCTCCATATTTGCAAAGATATTATAATATCACCTTCCTAAATTAGCTAAAACTCACAACTTTGAATGGGTTATTTTTCAATTACACACCAATTTTTCCTTCTTAAGCTTACGCAAGAGACAAGTAATTATGCTAATAAGGTAAGGAAGAAAATTGGAGTCATGTTCAATACTCGTGCATGTATTCATTAAAAAGGCATGAGGTTCATTGGAGTGCATGTATCCAAAGAAAAAAAAAATTCCAGATTAATTAGAATTTGAAATATACGGATACAATTTATTACCATCATGTTAAGATATCAATTGATTTATATTTTATATTGGTGGGATTTAATCACCCATAGATTATTCAAACAAATTTATCAGTTAAAATAACTTGAACCCATTTATGTATTTTTTTTTTTTTTTTGATAAACTCATTTACATACTTAATTAGACCTTAACCGGTTAAGAACTTTGTAATTCAACTAGTATCACTTAGGCCTTGTAGCGATGGCGTAGCGATGAATTCTAACTGGAATGCAGGGCCAGAAATCTTGTGTATATAATTAAATCTTTCTATTTTTAACTGTAAGTGAAATCTGATGTTTTGTTGCAAGAGCCACCTCCACAGTTCTTTTTTCCCCTCTCTTGGACGGGTGAGGAGGTAATCATTCAGGAGTAATTGATGGTACCTAAAAAAATCCAAAAATTATCAGCATCATCAAATCATGGAATTCTTTAATTGTTGCTAAACTATATCAAGGGTTTAATATACAATCTTAAGGCTTATCATCCAAAATGTAAAATTAAAATTAAAAAGTTAATCTTTACAAGTGTTTAATGTTTATCCCTTCCAAGTAAGTTGGACAGATCTCAGTACAACACAACTCCATGAGATAATTAGGGTGTGATTCCATTAAAAAAAAAAAAAGACTTTAATTAGTATGTGTAATCTTGATATTGTAGATTATGCACTGTTGTTATTCGATCTTGTTCTCTTTGCAAGAAATCTAGTTCACTACCAAAGTCCAATGACTACTGTCTACACAATTTTATCAAATTTTTGGGAACCCTTCAACTTTCCGAAATAAACCATACTGAACTACAAAATTATTCTGATGCCATCAACAAACACCACCAAAAGTAGTAAAGAGTCACCAAGCTATTGCTACTCATATCAGCCATTATTACTACAATGTTTTGCCATTTTCAAACTGGGGAAGCAGAGGAGGCATCTACATTCTAGGAACTGGAAGAGTAAATGTAACAAGCTAAACAGTGGGGAAAAATAAAAGTTCAGTTAATTCAATAGTTTGCCAAATCTAACATGGCCATGTTGCAGCAAGTCAAGTGTTCACAGATTACATCCTAATCAACCAAAACATTTTGATCTAGATAATGCAGAGCAACCATGCATATAGCTAGACCCATATATTATTTTGTGTATCCAGTCTACAAGAATTTATCAGTTAGATAATCATAAAATAGAAAGCACAAGAAAACAAGAGTAGCACATAAATAAAAACAAAAATAAATACCACTAGACTTGTCTTTATCAGCTAATAATCTAATATTAGAGCTATAGCTTTTGATAAGTATGGCATGGCATAATTTGCATTAAATGAGTTGTCATCAACTCCAACACCCACTTCTCATACTCTACCCCAAGTCACTAGTAACAGTAAAAATCTTTCATGGACAAAAGGAAGCCATCCATTGCCTCTAATACCAAACAAAGATTAATTTCCTTTTTCTCTCAAAAAGTAAGTCTAATACAAGGGTGAGTAATTCATTCACATACACCAGTGGTCTTCTCCTCAGTAGAAACATTAAGGCTGCCATTGATGTAATGGAATACTTAATGTTTCCACTGAAGAGAAGACCTATGGTATGAAAAGGAAGATCACTACCCAATCAAGAGATTGAGAGGATGGTCAAGAACGCATAGAGATACAAGGCTAAAGATGATTGTCAAGAGCCTTGTAACTCAATTTATAGGCACCTTTAACAACAACATATACTTATCTTAAACTTAGTTTCTATTCATGAGCTGAGACATTGGAATTTCCTAAGGCTAAGGACTCGGTAACAACTACTGAACTCAACTACAGAGAAGTGCTACATCAGCTCCTAGGATCTTGCAATATCCCAAACCACCATATGTGGTTGATCTTTTCTATTGTATTCTGCTTGGGCCTAACCATTTGTGAAACGTTCTTACTTGATAGTTCCTAAAATTTACATTAATTTAGTCTGTCATCCTTAATTTATATTCAAAACATTACACATTCTAACTTTCTATTTAGTTCTAGATAATTTTTATTTGAAGTGTCAAACTTACTTTTAACAATTAATAAAGAATCTAACATGCATGTTATACGAATTTCATATAAACTTTAGAGAAAAAATAAGGATAAATTACAAATTACACTCTTGAAGTTTGGGGTTGATTGGATTTTACACCCCAAAGTTTCAAAATTTTGATTTTACACCCTAAAGTTTGGTTCCGTTTGCAATTCTCCCCGACAGTTAGTTTCTGATGTTAAGTGACATTATATTTTTGCGAAATCTGTCTCAAAACTACATCATTTCAGTGATGACTAAGTGAATAGCTGGCACAATCAAAACTACGTCATTTTAGGCCTAAACTTAAAACACAAACATGTAGCTCAAACAGCAGGCCAAACTCTAAACAGAAGCAACGATATGAATCCCAAAAGCATCAACTCTACCAATATACACATTTTAAGATTCAGAGTTCAATTTAGAATAGAAGAAAAACCAAAAAAAAAAAGTAAATGCAGAATGAAATTGGATATATATATATATATATATATATATATATATATAAATAAATAAAAGAAAGAAAGACCTTTAACTTTTGTTAAAGCTTCGTAAAGGGGTTTCTGGTTCTTCATTGTCAAAGTTGGGCCGGTGAAATGAAGGACACGTTCCACGGCAAGAGAAATACAATCACAATGCACACCGATGCAACCACCCACGTTGGTGTGTGGTCTAACGTTATACTCCCTTCTCTTCCTTCACTCATCGTTACTCCTTAATTCTTAATTTCTGCTTTCCTCTCTCTTTTCTTACAAAAGGTGGAGGTTATTTTTGTTTGTGGCCCAGTGAATGAAGAACTAGCAAACCCCATCAACAAAACCCCCCCAAAAAACTAAGACTACAAAAGACAAATTCGAAAGGAGAGAAAAAGAGAAGAGTTGCTCACTATTGGCATTGCCGCTGCTGTCACCGCCTGGGTTCATGGGGCTTGGGTTAGGGAGGCATGAGGTCTGCCTTCTCTGTGTTTTTATTTTTTATTTGTTATTTTTATATTTAAATTTTAGAGTTTGGCCTGCCGTTTAAGATACATGTTTGTGTTTTTAGTTTAGGCCTAAAACGAGAATTTTTTTTCCATTTAACCTTATTACTAGAAGAGTTTTGTTAGCTAACAAGTTGCGAAAGAAAGTGGAAAACTAGCATTTCGAGTTTTTAAAACTCGAGTTCAATAGCAAATCGAGTTTTAAAAACTCGAGTCCTAGAGTTCTGAGACAATTGACATGAATAAAAATTCCACGTGGAACTCGAGTTTCTAAGGCTCGAGTTCCAGTGCGTAGCTATGAAATACAACCCCAATCTCCAATCAAGAACCAACCCACCAATCTCTAGCAAATGTTCAACCCTTCAAAACCCAAAAAGCAACAAGACCCTTTTCAATACAAACCAAGACAACAAAAAGCAAGCAATGCCCACATAGGCATTAGACCAGTTGACGCAGTTTTGGTTGAAAAATCAACAAAGTCTCAATCTTGTTCATCTCTCTTCCATAGCTTTTTCTTTCAAATCATTCATATCTTTAAGAGTTGTGTGTAACTTGTTTAGATCGTTTGCTCGATGATGGAGATCGTGAACTGTACCGTAGATCGACGATCGGGATGTGCTTGATGGAGACTGGATTTGTGTGCGCCGTGGGTCTTCTTCTTCTTTCTTTCTTTCTTTCCTTCTTTCTTCTGGGTTCTTTCTTTCTTTTCTTTTTTCTTTTTTTTGGGTTTTCTTTTTCTGGGGTTTGTACTTCTTTCTTTCTTCAGAGGTTCTTTCTTCTTTTTTCGGGTTTGTACTACTTTTTTTTTTCTTTTTTTTTTTCTTTTTTCTGTTTGAAATCGAGTGTAAAAAACTCAAGATTCATGTTTTTTTGAACTCGACTGTTAAAAACTCGAGATCTATGTGGCATAAATGTGTCCAACTCAGCAAGTAGGAAGCGAATCTTTAAGTCTCGAGATTTATATGGAACTCGAGTTTCTAAAACTCGAGATGCTAGTTTGCAATATTCTTTCAAACCCGTATTAACTTACTATATTCTATCCCTTCACAATGTTAGTCTGCAAATATCCCCCCTAAAACAATGTAGTTTTGAATTTTGATTGTGGCAGCTATTCACCTAGTCATTATTGAAACGACGTAGTTTTGGGGTTGATTTAGCAAAAATAAAACACATCAACAAGATGATGTGTCACTTAAGAGCAGAAACTAACTGTGGGGTGAATTGCTAATGGAACCAAACTTCAAGGTGTAAAATCAAGTTTTTGAAACTTTAAGGTGTAAAATCCAATCAATCCCAAACTTTAATGGTGTAATTTACAATTTATCCAAAAAATAATATATTTTCCAAATTATCATAGTTTACAATTTACCCAAAAAAAATATATTCTCCAACTTATCAAGCACGTGAGTCCCACATTACGTGTTTATGTTCAATGACTATTTTATTTTAGGCGAAAAGCACCTTTTAGTCCCTACATTTTCAGGCTATTCTCATTTTAGTCCCTACATTTTATTTTTACCGCTTTTAGTCCCTATCTTGAAAAATGCTTCCCATTTTGGTCCCTGCCGTTACATCAGAAACGGAGAAAGCTGATGTGGCAAACGACAGAAATAAATAATACTAAATTAATGTCCACGTGGCCTAAATTAATAATAAAAAATATTTTTTGACATTAAAAAATGCCACGTCAGCATCTAAATTAAAAAATTAATTTATTAATTTTAACTAAAAAAAAATTAAAAACAGAATTAAAAACTAAAAATTATATGAATTGAGATCTAAGGGTGTCTTGAACAAGAACACAAACCCAAATCCAAGAACACAAACCCAGAAATTTAAAAAAAACAAAAAACAAAAAAAACAAAACCCAAAAACATTTTCGATTGAAGTAAATCTTTGAATCTTGAAGATCTACGATCTCATCGAGTTTTAGATGCGTTTAATTTATTTAGTTTTTTCATTTTTTTTTGAAAAATTGTGCTTTTTAGCTATTGAAATTTTGAGGAAGAAATGTCTTAGACCTGTTTATGGTTGAATATAAACGTATATTGGTCCAAAATGTTTTTGGGTTTTGTTTTTTGTTTTTTTTGTTTTTTTTTTTTTTTAATTTCTGGGTTTGTGTTCTTGGATTTGGGTTTGTGTTCTTGTTTAAAACACCCTTAGATCTCAATTCATATGATTTTTAGTTTTTAATTTAGTTTTTAATTTTTTTTATTTAGTTAAAATTAATAAATTGATTTTTTAATTTAGATGCTGACGTGGCATTTTTTAATATCAAAAAACATTTTTTATTATTAATTTAGGCCATGTGGACATTAATTTAGTATTATTTATTTCTGCCGTTTGCCACATCAGCTTTCTCCGTTTCTGATGTAACGGTAGGAACCAAAATGGGAAGCGTTTTTCAAGATAGGGACTAAAAGCGGCAAAAATAAAATGTAGGGACTAAAATGGGAATAGCTTGAAAATGTAGGGACTAAAATGTGTTTTTCGCCTTTATTTTAATTTTGTTTAGTTATGATTTATATTAACTTAATTTTTGAAATTTTAACAATAGTTTTAACATGACTTTTACTAGCATTTTGCTTCAAAATTTACGGATGGAATTGGATATGTTATGCACCTTTTTTATTATTATTAATAAGGATGAAACAACACAAAATTCATATCATTTACTAATTCAACCAAATCATTCTAGACTCAACTTAACTCAGGTATGTTTAAAACAGCTAAGTGTCTGTTTGGGAACAATAGACCGAAGTGGACAAAATGGACTGAACTAGACCAAATGGACCAAGTTGAACCAAATGGTCTGAATTGGACCGAAGTGGACTGGATGCACCAAAGTGGACCTAATGGACCGAAAGAACCGAATGGACTAAATTGGACCTAAGGGACCGAAGTGGACCTAATGGAGCAAAAGGACCGAATGGACTAAAGTGTACCTAAGGGACCGAAGTGGACCAAAAAGAGCCAATGACCAAAGTGGACTGAATGGACTGAAGTGGACCTAAGAGGCCGAAGTGGACCAAAATGGACCAAAAGAGCGAATGACCAAAGTGGACTGAATGGACCGATGTGGACCAAAATGGACCAAAGTTGACTGAATGGACTGAAGTGGTCAAAATTGGATTGAAATTGATCTAATTGGACCAAATGAACTGAATTGAACTGAAGTGGTTTGAAGGGACCGAAATGACCAAAGTGGACTGAATTGGTAATAAAAAGTGATGATCCTATTATGATTGGTAAGTTACAATTATATATTATTAAAAATGATGAAAATAAAATAATGATATGACCGCTAATATAGCTTAACAGAAGTATAGCAATAATAAATATTACACTTCAGCTTTTAGGTATTATATGGATATGTAACGCATCAATGAAACAATTATTAAATAAATACCACTAGAATTATCTCTATCCCACAGGCATTTCTAGTTTTGTTCCCACTTCCGAATAGAAAGCAGCCTCTCTCATCACTCACAAAGGAAGCCATCCATTACCTCTAATACCAAAGAAAGATTAATTTCATTTTCTCTCAAAAAGAAAGTCTAATACAAGGCTGAGTAACGATCTGCCTGTGCAATTTTGAGATACATTCATTATTTTAACATAGTAACAAAATTTCCACAATAAAGCCCCTAATCTCTATAAGATAAATTCAGCATTCTTGTTTCACTGCCAAAGTTGTCACCCTTATTAGATGATAATTGATGAGTGTAAATTTGTAACAATCATCCACAAGGAATAACATACGGATCCTTATAGACGAATGACCGTTGAAGACAGTAAAAGTCAAGTACTTATGACAAACGTCAAATGTTCATTGCAAAAATAAATATGAGGGCTATAAAACCAACACGATATGGAAGGAAAAGGTCCACAATCTGATACCCACAAGGCCACAACTACTAGCCATTTTTAACTCTCTTATTGATCTTAGCAAGTGAATCTCTTCACCTATTTCCAACTTGATAATTGGAGGGTCTTTAGCCAACACCACACCGGTGTTCCTTCTTTTTATCCATTCATAGTCTTTCTTTGCAGATTGACTAGCAGAGCAGCTTGTCATCGTCCAATTGATGAATTTTTGCTTCATCAATAATGTTTCAAATTAAAAATTGCAGTCTACCTTCCTACACTTTTTTTTTTTAATTGCCTCTTTCATTTAATCTTCAAACAAAATAAATTGCTATGACAATTTAATGTGGACAAACATCTGCGGGCTCTTCATTTCTTTTCCCTTTTTTCCTTCAATTTTCTGGGAGATTCGTTATGGAATCTTTTTTAAAGAAAATTTTACACTTACACAACTATATAGGCAGAAGGCTGCAGGTTGTGCATTGAACATTATCAGCTTTTCTCTTTTCCCAGAAGGCTGCAACTTGCAATTTTTGCATTCATCTCAAACTAAAATTGAAGTTAAGAAGATTAAAGAATGTAGCATTTTCCAATGGGAGCGATAAGGTTAAAGTCAATCCCTATTCGACTTTGAGGATCATCTTATTCACCCTTCATCTTATTTTCAAAATTGGCATACTCTATAAGCATTATTGAGCCTACAATTTTTCTATTATGCATTTATGCTCATAAGAACACACAATCAAACACATCTAATTTAATGGAATCTTATATTTTTCTATGAAGCCCTGATGTGAGTTCCAAATTTAAGACATAGATCATGCGTAGAGCCGAATCAAGTCACAGAGCGCTCAAAATCTACAATTTGAAAAATCAACAAATTGTGAAATGAGATTGGATTTAGCCTTTGTGAACGATCTCGAATGAACCTTTAAGCCTATCTTAACTTGACTCAATCTTAGAGCATTTTGCTTAAACACACTCTGATAAATATTATTATTATCCCAGCCTTTTCTCATGGCTAGGAAAGAAGAGGCTCAAGTCCTGGAATTAAAAATTCTATTGAGCTTTGATACGGGTTCTTTGAGACTTTTTAGTGCCTTGGATGAGATTCTTTATTTTTCAAATTAAACTTTTTTCTACCAAAAAACAAAAATTAAATAAAAAACCTGATTATTCATAGTCTTGCTTGCCATCTCAAGGTGCTGAATATGCATTTTACCTTGTCATTTTGATTTTCAGCTAGAATACAATACAATTCTTTAGAGCCCCTATACCTATTATTAATTTTCACCACCATTATTTGGTCACAAAGAAACCTGGTTTTAGAAAATGATTTAGAAAAATCTCACACCAAGCTAGGATTGAAACCTCTAACTTTTATTTCAGAAAGCTTAGGTTCAAAAGAAACATAATTAATCCTTGGCACTTTAGTCCAAATTTTAAATCCTACATGTTAGTGGAGCCAAATGAAGTCATATATCATAATATCATATAGAATGCTCAAATTCAGTTTAGTTTTTCATATTGAACCTTGAAGGAGTCTCTAATTGCCAATCTTTGAGCAATTTCAATCCCATGGGCAATATGTAAAGAAATTTTCAAGAAGCTACGGTTTTCCTCGTATTGGCTTGAAACAGTTACAAATCTCAAAAATAAGATTGGCCTAGCCATTCAGTTTGAGGGAGCCTTATGTTTTGTGAAACTTGGTTCATATTCAACATATTACGTGAGAAATTAGTTCTTGATATATGGACATGGATTTTTATTTTTTATTTTTTTCCTGGGGGGGGGGGGGGGGGGGGGCTAAAATAAAGGGACTTTTTAAAAAGATAAAATGGACCTTGACTGTTGATCATATCTTTCGTAAATTGCAATCATACCATCGCAAAAAAAAAATCACATGAAATTAAAAAATAATATAAAAAATTACTAGAACCCAAAACCATGTAAAGTTAATAGAATAATTATTCCCAAAATTTGTAAGAAAGAGAGTACAAGAAAGTCCCAAGATATTATATCATAAATAGCTAATTTGAATTACTCCTGCAATCCATAGCTTATTTCATTTTGCTTCCACACAAATTACATGGTACTTCCTGCCACATTCAAGAAAACACAATATTCAGTAGACGAAGGAAACAACATTAAACCAAATTTAAAGCAAAAGAACTAACATTTTTACTAGAAGAATTCAAAATTATTTTTAATAACAACTAACAATAAAAACATGATTGGTTACCTGTTGCTTAGGAGAGATCCAAGTTAGAAAAAGCTCTCTTGATACTCTAACATAAACAAAGACCTTCTTTTAGGATTTTGATCAGCTTTGATACAAAACTCCTTATAACCAAAAATATTTCTAATAAGTTGAGCATTCATCATGAAGATCAAAATTTTCAAAAAAGAAGGGTATTCCATGATTTTCACTTTCTTGTTTAACTCCTTTTTCTAGAACTCACTAGGTGCAATGTTTGAAATAGGTGCTGCACTTAAATTTATATAGGCCTGAAGGTATGTTTTCATATGCTTCGCAACATCTAAGTTGTAAAATATTATTCATTAAGGCATGATATGCTCAAAAATTCCAGCCCAACAACTATAACTATATTGTTCTTTGCACCATTTAATTCTCCATATTTGCAAAGATATTGTAACATCTCCTTCCTAAATTAGCTAAAACTCACAACATTGAATGGATTATTTTTCAATTACACACCAATTTTTCCTTCTTAAGCTTACGCAAGAGACAAGTAATTATGCTTATAAGGTAAGGAAGAAAATTGGAGTGATGTTCAATACTCATGCATGTATTCATTAAAAAGGCATGTATCCAAAGAAAAAAAAATTCCAGATTAATTAGAATTTGAAATATACGGATACAATTTATTACTATCATGTTAAGATATCAATTAATTTATATTTTATGTAGGTGGGATTTAATCACCCATAGATTATTCAAACAAATTTATCGGTTAAAATAACTTGAACCCATTTACGTACTTTTTTTTTTTTTATAAACTCATTTACATACTTAATTAGACCCTAATTGATTAAGAGGTTTGTAATTCAACTAGTATTACTTAGGCTTTGTGGCAATGGCGTAACGATGAATTCTAACTGGAATGCAGGGCCAGAAACCTTGTGTATATAATTAAATCCTTCTATTTCCAACTTGAAGTGAAATCTGATGTTTTGTTGTTAGAGCCACCTCCACAAATTTTTTCCCCTCTCTGGGACAGGTGAGGAGGCATTCATTCAGGAGTAAATGTTGGTACCTAAAAAAGTCCAAAAACTATCAGCATCAAATCATGGAATTCTTTAATTTTTGCTAAACTATATCAAGGGTTTAATATACAATCTTAAGGCTTATCATCCAAAACCAAAATGTAAAATTAAAATTAAAAAGTTAATCATTACAAGTGTTTAATGTTTATCCCTTCCAAGTAAGTTGGATTGATCTCAATACAACACAACTCTTTGAGATAATTAGGGTGTGATTCCGTGTAAAAAACAAAAAAAAAAAACAAAAACAAAAAAACTTTAATTAGTGTGTGTAATCTTGATATTGTAGATTATGCACTGTTGTTATTCAATCCTTTTCTCTTTGCAAGAAATCTAGTCCACTACCAAAGTCCAATTTGGGACCCCTTCAACTTTCCCAAATAAACCATACTGAACTACAAAATTATTCTGATGCCATCAACAAACACCACAAAAAGTAATAAAAAGTTACCAAGCTATTGCTACTCATATTAGCCATTATTACTTCAATGTTTTGCTATTTTCAAAAACTAGGAAAGAGGAGAAAGCATCTACATTCTAGGAACTGGAAGAGTAAATGTAACAAGAGATAAACAGTGGGGAAATTTTTTTTATCAGTTTAGATAAACATTAAATAGAAAACACAAGAAAACAAAGAGTAGCACATAAATAAACACAAAAATAAATATCACTAGACTTGTCTCTATCCCTTGCTAATATTAGAGCTATAGCATCTGATAAGTATGGCATGGCATAATTTGCAATACACGAGTTGTCATCAACTCCAACACCCACTTCTCATACTCTTCCCCAAGTCACTAGTAATAGTAAAAATCTTTCATGGACAAAAGGAACCATTACCTCTAATACCAAACAAAGATTAATTTCCTTTTTCTCTCAAAAAGAGAGTCTAATACAAGGGTGAGTAATTCATTCATATACACCAGTGGTTTTCTCCTCAGTAGAAACATTAAGGCTTCCATTGATGTAATGGAATACTTAATGTTTCCACTGAAGAGAAGACTCGTGGTATGAAAAGGGAGATCACTACCCAATCAAGAGATTGAGAGGATGGTCAAGGACGCATAGAGATACAAGGCTAAAGATGATTGACAAGATCTTTGTAACTCAATTTACAGGCACCTTAAACAAGAACATGTACTTATCCTAAACTTAGTTTCTATTCATGAGCTGAGACGTTAGAATTTCCTAAGGCTAAGGACTCGGTAACAACTACTGAACTCAACTCAAATACATACAGAGAAGTGCTACATCAACTCCTAGGATCTTGCAATAACCCAAACCACCATATATGGTTGATCTTTTCTATTGTATTCCTCGTGGACCTGACCATTTGTGGATCGTTCTCACTTCATATACAGTACCTAAAATTTACATTAATTTAGCTTTTCATACTTAATTTCTAAGAAGTTTATTGAAAACACTTTCTAACTAAAAATTTGTTTACAGTTAATTTTTATTCGAAGTGTTAAACTTATTTTTAACAATTAATAAAGAATCTAGCATGCATGTTATACAAATTTCATATAAACTTTAGAGATAAAAAATAATATATTAGCCAAATTATCAAGCACTTGAGTCCCACATCACGTGTTTATGTTAATTAAATGACTATTTTATTTTATTTTTGTTGAGTTATCATTTGTATTAATTTAATTTTTCAAATTTTAGTAATAGTTTATTAGCATGACTTTTACAAGCAATTAGCTTCAAAATTTACAGATGAAATTGGATATGTTATGCGCCTTTTTTTTTTTTATTAATTAATAAGGATCAAACAACGCAAAATTCATTCCTAAAAAAACAACACAAAATTCTTATCATTTACTCAATTCAACCAAAATTCTTATCATTCCTAAGTGTTTGTTTGCGAACAATGGACCAAGTTGAACCAAATGGTTTGAATTGGACTGAAGTGGACTGAATGCACCAAAGTGGACTGAATGGACTAAATTGGACCTAAGAGACCAAAGTGAACCTAATGGACCAAAGTAGACCTAATGGACTAAAGTGGACCTAAGGGACCATAGTGGACCAAAATGGACTAAAAAGACCGAATGACCAAAGCGGACTGAATGGACCCAAATGGACCAAAGTTGTCTGAATGAACTGAAGTGGTTAGAATTGGAACGAAATGGACCAAACTGGACCAAATGGATTGAATTGAATCGAAGTGGACTGAAGGGACCGAAATGGACTGAAAGAACCGAAATGGACTGAAAGAACCAAAGTGGACCGAATTAGACCAAATTGGACCGAAGTGGGTGTTTACTCTCTCTCTCTCTCTCTCTCTCTCTCTCTCTCTCTCTCTCTCTCTCTCTCTCTCTCTCTCTCTCTCTCTCTCTCTCTCTCTCTCTCAATTGATGAAAATGACATATGATTCTCTAAGTAGGAATGGAATTGGACCCTTCAACCTAGCCTTAAATACTACATTAGCATATGGATATTAATAGAGTGGTGAAAAATAAGATTTTTTTTTTGTTTCAAGTGAGTATAAAGTAAAAATAAATAAATAGTCTCTACCCAAAATGTTTGTATTATTTGTATTTTCTATTATAAGTTACATTTAGGTTTAAGAATATGTAACGTCTTGGTTATAAAAAGTGATGATCCTTTTATGATTGTTAAGAAAATATAATTAAAAATGATGAAAAGAAAATAATGACATGACCGCTAATATAGCTCAACAGAAGCGTAGTAATAATAAATGTTACATTTCAGTTTTTAGATATTATATAAATATGTAAGGTATCAATGAAAAAATTATTAAATAAATGTAATAGAATTGGCCAATCTTGAGGTGAAATGTAGTTTACTTAATTTTTCGCCATTTTGCATGAAACATGTAAGCCATACACCAATGGTAATGTAATCTAACTTCCTCTTTGCGAGCTGGTCATTCAAGACTAACAAAAAAATAAATACATGAAATAATGTCACTTGGTTGTTTTATCATAAAGTGCAAAATTTCCTGCTTCTCTAGGACTGCAATAGTAGATGTCATTGCGACTGAAAAGTAGAGATGGATTTGCATGTAAGAAACTTTGCAAAGTATGGCCAGCTTGTCGCTTAAATATCATGAGACTCTTTGATATGGTTGGATGAAGCCACCACATTTGAATACTTGCAACATTGCAAATGGATCGCTTGTAATTATCAATTTTTATACTATTTTTTTTTTCTTTTGACTTTTGATAAGGGATCTTTGAGCATTTTTTAGACAAATATTCAGTTTTTGCAAAAAAAAATATATTATTTAAAAGTCTACCCGAAGTTATTTTATTATGTAGCCCCAAATATTCACCTTTATTTTTATTGCCTCGTTCATTTGATCTTCAAACAAAATAAATTGCTATGATAATTTAACGTGGACAAACATTTGCCGGCTCTTCATTTCTTTTCCCCTTTTCTACTTCAATTTTCTGACCGTGAACATTTTATTTGGGGTGCTGTATTCATATTGTATCCATGTCATACCTATGTTATACTTGTTGTATCATGTTATAATTTCTTATAAATTGTTTGTGTCACTGCGTCATACCCATACCTATACCCGTGTCCGTTTCCATATACATGTTTCCTAAAATAAAGGAGACTCGTTTTAGAATCTTTTTTAAAGAAATTTTTACACTTACACAACTATATAGGCAGAAGTCTGCAGGTTTGCAGTGAACATTATCAGCTTTGTTTTCCCAGAAGGCTGCAACTTGCAAGTTTTGCATTCATCTCAAACTAAAATTGAAGTCAAGAAGATTAAAGAATGTAGCATTTTCCAATGGGAGCGATAAGGTTAAAGATGATGAATCTATTCCCTATTCGACTATATATGAGAATTATCCAATATATATTTTATCATGGATTTATGCTCATAAGAACACACAATCAAACACAGCTAATTTAATGGAATATAATATGTTTCCTTGGAGCCCTAAGTGGCTAAGTCCAAATTTATTAAGACCTAGATGGATGGAGCCAAATCAAGTCACAGACCACTCAAACTACTCGACTTGAATACTCAAGAACTTGAGAAATGAGCTAGGTTTAGCCTCTGTGAAACTCAACAACTAGTTTAAATATTTAAATAATAAGTTACATGACTCGTTAAAAAGAACATGTAACTAAAACTACACGTAGATTGTCTTTTTAATTGCCACGTAATAGGTTCCTCCAAACCGATTTAGGAGTAAAGTTTTACCCATCTCAAAGTGCTCAATATGCATTCTGCCTTGTCATTTTGATCCTCAGCTATAATAAAATAAAATGGTATGGTAATTATAGCAAGAAAAAAAAAATTAGGGCGCCTAACCTATTATCATTTTTCACTTTCTTTATTTGGTCACAAAGAAACCTGGTTATGGACAATGATTTAGTACTACTATGCACCCTTTGCATGATAGTTACTCCATAAGCACAAAGTTTTCGTAGGGTGAGGGGACAAGGGCGAGATTCAAGTCTCCAAGAGAGAATTTCACACACATATACACTTAAATTAGGCTAGAAATGATTTATAGAAATCTCAAACCAAAGCTAGAAATGAAAGAAAGAGGTAACAACCACAAATTGTCATTAAGGAATTGGTCTTTTAAGAGAATCGTAATTGAGCTTCTAGTTGACTGTTGAGAACTGATTCTCTATCACCAAATCTGTTTGTGCAACATGGACAATCCTTGGCACTTATATGTCCAAATTTGAACCCTGTGTAAGTGGAGCCAAATAAAATCACCCAATTTGAGAATAAACGAGAGCTCCGAAAGCTAATTGAGTTTATATTTTCTCAATGAATCATGTAGAGGTCTTCAAGCAAAGTCCCATTGACAAGATGGAAAGAAAAATTTTAAATAGAGTATCATCTATTCATTTTACTCGTATTGGATCCAAATAGTTACAAATTTCAAAAATAAAATTGGTTTCACTATTCATTTTGAAGGAACCTTATAATTTCTGATATTGGTTCATATCCAACCTATTATGTGAGAAATTAATTCTTAATATACGAACATCGATTTTTTTTTTGGGTTTAAAATAAATGGACCTTGATTATATCGTTCTTATCTTTTGTCAATTGCCATCATTCTCTTTCGAAAAAACAAAATTGTCATCATGCCTCACAATTTAAACCACATGATGAAAGATGCATACAGAGTACAATACAAGAAGTCCTTTCTTTATTTTATTTTTAATGCATGTGAAGCAATTTATTAAAATCGAGACATTGTCTTAATATTATTATTATTTTTCTAGGAAACTAAGATTACTCCTTTAATTAATAGCTTTCCTCATGTTGCTTTTGCTCACAGTACATGCTACGCCCTGCCACATTCAAGAGAGGCACGGGATTAAGAACACGAATGAGGACCAAAAAAAAAATTAAGAAAAAGAGATAACATTTTACTAGAAAAATTTTAAGTTATTCACAATAATAATTAACAATGAAAACATGATTGATTACCTGTTGCTTAGGAGAGATCCAAGTTAGAAAAAGCTCTCTTGGTATTCTAACATAAACAACGACCTTCTTTTAGGCTTTTCATCAGCTTTGATACAGAACTCCTTATAGCCAAAAATGTTTCTAATAAGTTGAGCATTCATCATGAATAAGAAAATTTTCAAAAAAGAAGGGTATTCCATGATTTTCACTTTCAAGTTTAACTCCTTTTTCTAGAACTCACTAGTGCAATGATCAAATAGATGCTGAACTTAAATTTATATAGGCTTGACGGTATGTTTTCAAATGCTTCCTATGCAGCATTCTCAGTTGTAAAATGTTATTAATTAATACATAATATGCTCAAAAATTCAAGCCCAACAACTATATCTTTACTATTCCAATTAATTCTCCATATTTGCAAAGATATTGTAAGATCGCCTGCCTAAATTAGCTAAAACTCGTAACCTTGCATGGATTAATTTTCAATTGCACATCAATTTTTCCTTCTTGAGCTTACGCAAGAGACAAGTAATTATACATATAAGGTAAGGAAGAAAATTGGTGTGATGTTCAATACTCAGTACATGTATTCATTAAAAAGGCGTGAGGTTCATTGTAGTGTACATATCCCAATTATTTAGACAAATTTATCTGTTAAAGTAACTTGAACCCATTTACATACTTAATTAAACTTTAATTGGTTAAGAGCCTTGTAGCTCAATTAATACCTTGAAATTAAATTGTATAAATTTGTAAATAGGTTCATATGATATCAAATTATTATTTATAGTTTATTGATAATATAAATAGTTTATTCATGATAAAAATTCATAGAATTATGAAATGATAAAAAAAGTTAGTCATGATTTTATTGTATAAGCCAAACTTGATGTAGAGAGGGAAAATTCCCGACCTATCACAAGCTGACACGTCACATTATCAAGTCCACAAAATACAGCCAATTACAAAGTACCACGTATTGCTGCTAGGTTTTACTATCACTATTCCGAAACCAACAGAAATTTGCCAAGTGTCATGCAAAAACCAATCACACATCAGCACGTGTAAGCGATGACACAAGCAATCCAGGGCACGTGTAAGCGATGACACAAGTAGCCTCGCACGTGTAAGCGATGACACAAGCAATCTAGCACGTGTAAGCGATGACACAAGCGGACCAATCAGGCTGTGACATGTGTCACCAATCAGACTCTGCCACATGTCGCTCACCTACCTCTAAACTCCTATAAATAGAAGCCTTCCTAAGGCATTGAAAGGAGGAACCAAGCCATCTGAAGCATTCAGAAGTACAGAAGCTCTGCAGGAATCAAGCCTCAAAGCCTTCAAGAACTTCAACCTCAAAATCGAAGAACATTCGAAGCAGAATCATCCAACTTATCTGCCTAGATCCTAAAGTTTGCGGAAATCAAGCCTAAAGTGTCCAAAAACATCAACAAATCACAAATCAGTGAAGCTCTACGGATTCAAGCCTCCAAAGCCCCGAAGAACTTCCACCATAAACCTTCGAAGACAAAGAACACACGAAGAACACGAAGAACGTGAAGAACAAAGGATTTCTAACAAGCTCATAGCCAGAGATTCATTGTAATTCCGTTTCAACAATCTTCGATCCATCCCTCAACCAAATTGAAGGATATTTGGTGTTTAAGTCAAAATCACATTACCACAATTCCAATCAGCAAATCTTCCAAGGAGATCGAATCAGAGGATCACTCTTTTGTAATTTCAGAGAATTGTACCACACAATCATCAATACAAATTCGCATTTGTGAAACTATTTTACTTGTTTGATTTATTTCGAACTAGAAATTTAGTCGCTTACAAATTCTGGCACGCCCGGTGGGACCTCTCTGCCTCTCATCTCTTTCTCCTTCAAAAGAAAAGAAATTCGATTTGCTACTAGTCTCAATGGCCTCTAGCAAGAATGTCCGAAAATCAGTGGTCGATGATTCCAGTGCTAATGATTATGTCGGCCCAATCACTCGCAGTCGATCCAAAGCTCTTGATCGACTTCAACCCCAACCAACCATCTCTCTAGACTTTCTTGCAAATAGGAAGGCTACCGCTAAGGATTCATCTATCTTGAAAGATTTGGAGATCAATAATGAATCATCCCCAACAAAGACCTTTTCTATCAACTCTTCACCCGTGATGAGAAACTTAAGGAATGAAATACCTTCGACTCATCCTGTTTCATCATTCTCTCCATCATATCTAGAGGTCATGCCAGTGATGATGACTAACACCTCTACCATGGAAGAAAAAATGGCTGAAATGGAATAAAGGGTCACCCTTCTCATAAAAGCACTTGAAGAGAAGGATGTCAAAATTGCAACCCTGATGAACAAACTGGAAGTACAAGATTCGGGTGAATCAAGTCTTGGCCCTGAGCACCCACCTGGCTTTACCTTGAAAGGAGAAAACGCTAGGGGTGATAAAGGAAAAGGAGGTGAAGGCACTTCTCAACACGGACATTCCACCTCAATGGCCTCGATATCTGTCCAACAACTGCAGGACATGATAACAAATACCATTTGAGCACAATATGGAGGTTCTTTTACAAGTTCTCTCATATATTCAAAACCCTACACAAAGCGCATTGACAACATGAGAATGCCAAATGGGTACCAAGCTCCTAAGTTCCTACAATTTGATGGGAAGGGCAATCCAAAACAACATATTGCTCACTTCGTAGAGACTTGTGAGAATGCAGGAACTCAAGGAAGCCTCCTTGTAAACAATTTGTTCGTTCACTCAAGGGAAATGCATTTGATTGGTACACTGATTTGGAACCCGAATCAATCGACAATTGGGAGCAACTCGAAAGGGAGTTTCTCAATCAATTTTATAGCACACGTCGCACGGTAGGCATGATGGAGCTTACTAACACCAAGCAGTGGAAGGATGAGACTGTCGTTGACTATATCAATCGGTGGCGTTCTTTGAGTCTAGATTGCAAGGATAGACTTTTTGAAATATCTGCTGTAGAGATGTGCATCCAAGGCATGCATTGCGGACTTCTTTACATCCTTCAGGGGATAAAGCCCCGAACATTTGAAGAGTTGGCAACTCGTGCGCATGACATGGAATTGAGTATCTTTAGCCATGGAAATACGAAACCTCCCGTACCTGAGGAAAGGAAAGAAAGACGGGAAATAAGGAAAAATGACAAGAATACGAAAAGTAATATCAAAGACTCAATGAATGTCAACCCTACCCCAGTCAAAGTTTTAACAAGAAATGTGAGGGCTAATGAGAAGAGGCCCGAGGGAGGCCAACAGCGTGAGATGCGTCGCTCATCACTTAAGGAATGGGAGCAAAAGGTGTATCCTTTCCTAGATACCGATATGCCCGAAATGCTAGAACAACTGCTTAAGTTGAAATTAATTGAATTGCCAGAATGCAAACGGCTGGAAGAGATAGGAAAAGTTGATGACCCGAACTATTGTAAGTATCATCGCATCATAAGCCATCCAATCCAAAAATGCTTTGTTCTTAAAGAACTCATCATGAAGCTAGCCAAGGAAAGGAAAATCGACTTGGATTTTAATGATGTTGCTCAATCAAACCTTGCAACATTTTCTTGTGGGTTACCTATTTGCATGTCTCCAACTACTAAGCAGGGGGCAAATACCACACTCATCCAGTTTGGTTCTCTAGAACCTGTTCAAATTCAGCTCGCACAAGAAGCATCTGATTATATCTTAAATGATGATAAAAGGTTAACAATGGATGAGGAAGAAGGCCGGACGATGGTTACTCGTAGGAGATGGAAAAAGAGACGAACATTCCCACTTCATTTGATCACCCGAGAGTCTAGAAGAGCACAAAACCAGATTCAACCTCAGTCAAAAGGAAGGAGCAATAAGAGGCAAGGGAGACTGGGAACAAAAATGTATGACGATTCAACACAAACCCAAAAACCTCGAAATCTCATCACATTGGAAGAATTCTTCCCTAGAAAATTCTTCCAAAATGACTCAGCCGAGGCCGTTCACACGATCTCTCGTTGCGAAATTCAGGATAAAAAGGAGGATGTTGACCATGGTGGTCCAAATGAGACTTTGTCATCGTTGGAGGAACTCCAATCTCAGGTTGATGAAGTTGAATCCTTGCAATCCTCCACCTCACCGAAAAAAGTGCTCACCCAAGCTCCTGAAAAGCCAGAGATGTACACTCCTTCTACCAACACGCTTCAACAAACCCAGGAATGTTTTGCGTGCTCTCCAGACTTAACTTTCACAGATGAGGATCTGTTGTTGGGCTCTAAGCCCCACAATCGCCCACTTTATGTCTCTGGTTATGCTTGTGAACAAAAGATCGATCGTATTCTCATTGACGGAGGTTCAGCTGTTAATATACTACCAAAAATGACAATGAGACGACTTGGTCTTACTATGGAGGAATTATCACACAGTCGTTTGGTCATTCAAGGTTTTAACCAAGGAGGACAACGCACAATCGGCATGATCCACCTGGAATTGATCATTGGAGAATTGACAAGCAACATCTTGTTCCACGTCATTGATGCCAAGACAACCTACAACATCTTGTTAGGATGTCCCTGGATCCATGGAAATGGAATAGTGCCGTCAACTTTGCATCAATGTTTCAAGTACCTTCAAAGTGGAATAAAGAAAGTCAATGCCGACTTGAAGCCTTTTGTTGAGACGGAAGCTTACTTTGCTGACGCAAAATTTTATGTAGAAGATAACATTTCTAGTGAAATTCTCCCAATTGAAATTCTATCCATGGAAAGCAAGCAGGGTGAAAAGAAGCATGTTAAATTCATCACTAGAAAGGATATTCCTTCCCCAAAGGAAGGTCCAGAATCTAGGAATGATCATTCTAGTGAATCTACCAGTGATGCAGTGAGGGCGAAAATTTCAACGCCTTCCAATAGCCCTCCATTCCTCCGTTATGTACCATTATCATGCCGCAAGAATGGAAAATCACCATTTGCGGAATGCCTTCAATCTACAGAAGAAATGGGAAGGCCTTCTGCAAGGCTCACAACGGAGGATGTAGCCATATTGAAAGAAGATCATGTCATGCCTTTAACTTCATCCACAAATCCTTTGCCTTCGAAGCCACTAAATGGATTCGTGAGGTCTTCACAAAGTCTGACAGAGCATGGTATTCTACCAAGTAAACGGACGAAAGAATGGTTTGAGGCATATAGGCTGTTAGCCAGAGCAGGCTACGATTTCTCAAAACAAAGCGACCTAGGGAAATTGATTCCAGAAGTCACCGGAGAGAAGGTACATGGCCTTAGCAAAACACAAAGGAGAATGCGGCTTGAAGGGCATGAAATTCCTATCCCAAAGACTGGATTAGGTTATACTCCTGAACAACCAGCTCAGGTATGGATCAAGAAAAGAAGCAATGCTTCAAGTTCCCAATACATAATAGTGGAGGTCGGTGAAAGTTCGAATCAAAGAAAAGATCATTCCTCATCGCGCGTCTCAGTGTTTGATCGCATTGAGGCCTCATCCTCACAAATCACAGTGTTCGACAGGTTAAATACAACTTGCTTAACACAAAATCGGGACACTCCTGCTTGTAAATCAGTCTTTGATCGATTGGGGGTAACAAAAAGGCCTATTGATAGTCATTCTCAAAATTCAATGAACTTTGAGGTTCAAAAGAAGGAGAAAGTTGATGATAAGATCCGCAGTAGCATTCCTTCACGCATGAAGCGTAACTCTACCTTAGACATCAGCATTGAAGGATCGCTGAAAGTCAAGAGGCGAACAATTGTACACACTAGACCATCATTTGTTCACAATGAGCAAATTGAAGAGGTATCATCCTCGTTTCATATTACAATAGAAGAAGGTACACTTTCAGATGCTAAAGCAACCAATGAAGAGGTCGATGAAGCTCCCCCAGCCTTGGAAGATGGAGTACAAGCTACAGTTGATGAACTTAAAGAAATCAATTTAGGAACTATTGAAGAACCTCAACCAACTTTCATCAGTGCACTTCTCACTCCTGAAGAAGAAGAAGGATACCTCAAGCTCCTGGTAGAATATAAAGATGTGTTTGCTTGGACTTACAAGGAAATGTCTGGGCTCAATCCAGGTATTGCTCTACACCATTTGGCAGTAAAGAAAGGCGTGCACCCAGTCAAACAAGCCCAAAGACGCTTTCGGCCAGAACTTATCCCTCAAATAGAAACCGAGGTCAATAAGCTCATTGAAGCGGGCTTCATTCGTGAAGTAGAGTACCCGGAATGGATCGCTAACATCGTCCCTGTCAAAAAGAAGAATGGACAAATCCGAGTGTGCGTTGACTTCCGTGATTTGAACAATGCATGTCTTAAGGATGATTTTCCATTACCCATCACTGAGGTCATGGTTGACGACACTACTGGTCATGAAGCTTTATCTTTCATGGATGGTTCTTCGGGTTACAACCAAATTCGAATGAATCCGAAGGATGAAGAGCTTACAGCTTTTCGTACTCCTAAGGGTATTTACTGTTACAAAGTAATGCCTTTCGGGCTAAAGAACGCTGGAGCTACTTATCAACGGGCCATGCAAAAGATCTTTGATAATGTACTTCATAAATACGTGGAGTGTTATGTCAATGATCTGGTGGTTAAAACAAAAAGAAGGGAAGACCATTTGGCAAAACTGCGATCCGTGTTCAACCGCCTAAGAAAGTATCAACTTAAAATGAACCCTCGCAAATGCACTTTTGGCGTAACATCTGGTAAATTTCTTGGTTTCATTGCGAGGCATCGCGGTATTGAAATTGACCAGTCCAAAATTGAAGCTATCCAAAAAATGCCAGAGCCCAAAAATCTGCGAGAACTTAAAGGTTGCAGGGAAAACTAGCCTACATACGACGATTTATCTCGAACTTGGCTGGTCGATGTCAACCTTTCAATAGATTAATGAAGAAGGATGTGCACTTTGAATGGGATGAGGCTTGTAGCAATGCTTTTGCGCGCATCAAAAGATACTTGCTTAATCCTCCAGTCTTAGGTGCTCCTATCCCAGGGAAGCCTCTGGTGCTGTACATTGCGGTGCAAGAGAAGTCCCTAGGTGCTCTTATGGCGCAAGAAAATAAGGAGGGGAAAGAAAGAGCTCTTTATTATCTGAGTCGAACTCTCAATGGGGCTGAATTAAATTATTCTCCTATCGAAAAGATTTGCCTCGCTCTTTTCTTTATTATAGACAAACTGGAGCACTACATGCAAGCATATACGGTCCGTTTAATAGCAAAGGCAGACCCGATTAAATATGTCCTCTCCAGACCAGTGGTTTCGGGTCGTATAGCTCGATGGGCAGTCTTGCTACAACAATATGACCTTGCATACGTTCCACAAAAAGCTGTCAAAGGACAAGCATTGGCAGATTTCTTAGCTGATCACCCAGTTCCGTCTGATTGGGAGTTCTCTGATGATTTCCCTGATGAAGACGTGTTTTACATTGAAGTAATGCCACCATGGTGATGTTTTTCGATGGGGCCGCACGTCGGGAAGGAGCGGGGGCAGGTGTAGTGTTTGTTTCTCCACAACAGCAAATACTTCTATACTCGTTCTCATTAAGTGAACTTTGCTCTAACAACGTAGCCGAATATCAAGCATTGATCATTGGTCTACAAATGGCCATTGAGATGGGCATATCGCAACTTGAGATCTTTGGGGACTCCAAATTAGTTATCAACCAAATCTTGGAGCAGTATGACGTCAAGAAAGAAGACCTCATCCCCTATTGCAAATACGCGAAGAAGCTGCTAGCAAATTTTGAGGCCATCACGTTGGAGCATATACCAAGGAAGGAGAATAGACAGGCCGATGCTTTAGCTAATTTGGCTACTGCCTTAGCATTATCCCAAGAAGAGACAACCAAAGTCTCTATTTCCCAAAGGTGGGTAGTACCTCTTGTGGTTGAAGAAGAAAAAGAAGAGGAAGCCAACATCATTTCTGTATGCCTTGTTGAAAAACAAGATTGAAAGTTCAATAACGTGTAAAAACACCTTTGAACGTTTAGACCCCCAACTTACAACTTAACCAATTCAAGCAATATGTCAAACAACAAGTGTGCGGAAACTTAACATAAGCTATAATATGAAATTGGTTAAAAACTATCTAAGCCATAACAAAATAAAATCCACAGCAGATAATAAAAAGGCAAAGATAGAGAGGAAGGAAGATGCAAACACAAAGACAACACGCGATGTGTTATCGAAGAGGAAACCGAAGCCCTTGGCGTAAAACCTCTCCACCGCCCTCCAAGCGGTCAATAATCCACTAGAAAATGTAGTTGGGATACAAGGACAGCAATAGACCCTCCAAGCCTAATCTACCCAGTGCACCTAAGCCCTCCAAGCTTCTTGCTCCAACGAGGTTGCGCCGAACCTTTTTCTTTTCTAGCTTCCCGGATTCCGCTACTAGACCATAGCATCAACCAATGAAGATTGGTTCCTTCCTAACTGCTTCCCAGAAATCCAAACAACTGTCTCACAGTGATGATGATGGTGAGAACCAAGTCTGGTATAATGCCTCTCAAGGATTTGACAATGGAGAGGAAGAGAGTTGGGGAATTTGGAGAGACTCTAAGGTATAGATTGTGAGTGAATCAATCTTATTTTTCTTTAGGGTTTCTCTCTCAAAATTCTCTCTGGAAGCTCTCTTTCAATCGTGGGTAAAAGGGGTATTTATACTGGAGTGAGAGAGGAATGTGAAACGTCAGGTTTTACAAAACAGGGGTGGCTCGCGGCTTGACCAAGTCGCGAGATCCAGTCGCGAGATAACCGTATGGCCAGTTGTCCTGTTTTATCCTGTAGTGCTCCAGCTGGCATGACTGTTCACCTTCCAGCATGCTTGGCACGTGTGCTGCTTCTGGCGGCTTGCAGCCGCGAGTCACCCGCGAGTCCCAGCCGCGAGTCACCCGCGAGTCCCAGCCGCGAGTCTCTGTTTTCTTGCACACTCTTGTGCAAACTTCACTCTATCTCACTCACTACCCTTACATCAAACCCACCTAAATACAGGGTTACTAAATGCTGAATTGCAAGCAAATTTGACACGGAATAAAGCCAATTAGATGGTTGAATAAATTCAACCTTACAATCTCCCCCTTTGGCTATTCCGTGACAAAACCCTAAAACAGACTCTAGACTTAACATGTGAGTAGGGAACAGTTGAACAAAACTCACTCACACCTAACTCTAGAAACTGTGAAGCACTTGAATCATATGAACATAATACTCCTGAAACACAACAATACACCATGATCATTGTAAGCAGAAAATTATAAAATGCATATGAAACAGGCAATATGTGATCAAGCAAAGATGGAGTTAAGAAACAAACCATGGCTTGATCAACCAAGTGAACACCACAAGGTAGTGATCACAGTGCTCATTCACAATTGGAATGAACACAAGGACATACAAGTTAACAAGCACAAGGCAAGACACTTGTATGTTCAACACTCAACCAGTGCATAACACACAAGGTATATGCATCTAGGAACAATCCTACAAGGGCACAAGAGTGACAGTACATAAACCAAAATGCAGAACATTTAGATCAAAGTACTGATTTCAACATAGCATAAAGGCTGCAATTAGCAAGGTACATACCATAAAGCCTACAAACTATGCATAAAACAAAAACCCTAAAAGCTTACAAAAGCACATGGGTACAAACTACAAAACATCCTGAATAACAGTTTACAAAACACAATATATCAACTTAAAGTGAAAACTTAAACTGAAGAAGAATGTAAAGACACTCCCCCTTAGGTAGACACTCCCCCTTAGGTAATATCCTCCCCCTCTGATCATGCCTATCATTCCCCCTTTTTGTCATGGAATAGGCTATTCATCCTCTTCCAGCTTTCTCTGAATTTGATCCAATTGAGTTTGAAGAGAAGTAAACTTCATATCCCACCGAGTGCTTTGATGGTGTAGAGAAGCTGTGAGTCCAGACATCTTTGTATTCAGCTCGTGGACAGAGGATACAATGTGATCAAGTTTCTCATCTGTGGAGAGAGTGCTGAAATGAGATCCACTGTGAGAAGCAGAAGTTTCTGGTTTGGCTCTCTTCCGACTATGTCCAATGCTTGCATTGAATGTACGCATGTTAATTGGACTTGGTTTTGAGATAGGAGATTCATCTGCCGTTGGATAAATTCCCTTGAGCTTCAAGATCCGTGAAATGAGACTGCAGAAGGGAACGCATATCCGAGACTCAGTTCGAAGAACCGTTTTGCGCAGAACATGAAAGATATGTGCACAGATGTCTATTTCCACATCAGAGATTAGATCATGAAGAAACAAAGCACGTCCGAGGTTCATATACCCAGTGCTTGATAAGGGGTACAAATTGTGAAACATCACAATTGTAAGCACTCTCAGTTTTGGAGACAGAGAGGAAACACTGATGGATTTCCTATTGGGTGAGAATTCCAAATCTTGACCAAGACTTTCTTTGAGAAGCTCCTCATCAGGACATACATCATCATAAACCAGTGAATGTCGGATAATTGGTCTGTTGATGTGAAGTATTTCTGCCAGATATGCAGGAGAGACAGAAAAGCTCTTTTTCCGAACCCAGCACTTAAGTTCATCTCCTTCCACAATTGCGTTGGCATAAAATTCTTTTACCAAATCTTCATACGCGTCATCCAGATCAGAGAGAAGGTAATTCCAATCCTTGTGAGCAAACCATATCGGAATGTCAGTGTCATGAAGTGAGGGCTGATCCACAGCTCTTTCTAGTAATGGTGTGGCATGTAGAAAGTAATTCGCATAAGACTGATAGGCTGCATATGATCTGAACTTGTTGGGATCGAAGCTCTTTGATGAAGAGCGAGTCCCTTTTGATTGAGGAGGGTAATAATCAACATCAATTACTGGTTCCTTCCCTTTGGAACTACCTCCTTTCACAGCAGCTTTCTTGAATGGAGACATAACTAGTCTGCATTATGAATAAGAGGAATGACACAACACAATCCAACAAACTTTATTAGCAGTGGGTTAGCTGAAATTTAGGGACAATGAAGAAACCCTAATAGCTGGATGAAAATGGCCAGAAAATATCAATAAGGGACACGAATGGCCCAAATTGAACTACACAGTGGAGGGAGTCAAAATAAAACCACACAATCATCTGAAACAGGACCCACATTCAACAACACATCAACAGGATACTACACAGGATCAATTAGAAACACCACATCAACAGCATATCAGACAAAAATAGCTAACCCTAGCTAAGCACAAGATGACGAACAAGACCAACAGTATAAAATAGCTCAAAACAGAAACGAAATTTCCATAAACTAAGCATGGACAAAGAGTAATAGCTGAGCTAAACACCCATCTCAAAATCAGAATGAAATACGAATAAACCAGAGGGAAAACCATAACAACAAGTAGAACAGAGTTCAAGACAGAAAATCCATACCTGTTACTTGATGATTTTGAGCTGAAGAGAGGCAAACAATGGAGATCGAAAATGGAGGTACGGTGTGAATGGGTAAGAGCAGATGAGAAAGACAATGAACAGTTCACAAAAAGATCGAGGGAAAAACAAAAAGTTTAAGCAAAACTGTCCCTGTTTTTCCAAAACACGCGATTTTCGCGACTTAGGTGAGTCGCCAGAAAGTCGCCAGATTGAGCCGCCAAAACACTTAAGGACAAAAAATTTGAAAAATTTTTCTAAGTGTTTTTCGCGACTGGAAGGTCTACCCGCGAGTGAGTCGCGATCTGAGCAGCGAAAATCTCTGAGTAACCTCGCGACTGGACCTTTCACTCGCGAACAAGTCGCCAAAATGGACCCGCGAACATGCGACTAAGGCTCGCGACTTGACATACCCGCGACTAAGCCGCCAAAACAGGGCAAAACTGGATTTTTGAAATTTTCAGATTTTTCAAACAAAATACTTTCCAAAAACACCTAAAACACTCAAAAATCTTTTTGTGCTTGATTTAACAAAGATTGAGCATGTGAAAACACATTTTATCAAGTACAATCACACAAATGAATATGGCATTTATTGAACATAAACTTGTGTGTTGTGTGTGGATATCAACAATGAGATAGTCCTTAGTCTAATGTGAAGCTTCAATGATCAATTCAACCAAGACATACACAATTAGCACTAGATCATGTGATCCATCTCAATTATAGAAGTATGTATATATGACCTCCCACAAAAACTTGATAACATGACTTGGAGCTTTACATTTGACTCCACTATTAATCAACATTTGATCTTTTTGATCTTTTGAGGCAATCACCTCTCATTGTGAGAGTGATAGTTGACATTTCTTTTTGATGAACAAGCCTTTGGCTTTTTGAATAAACATTTCTCTTTAATTTTTGGTCGCTTTCCCTTTTTCCTAGTCGAATACTAGTATGTGCGACAGGCTTTTGCAGCTCAATATCTCTTTTCATTTGGAGATTTACATTTGGTGAGCTCTTTTTAGCAAAAAAAATAAAGAGTGGGAAGATATATAGACACAAGTCTATACAAGTCTCAAGATCAACAAAACCATTCACTAATCATTCATGACAAGTTTGAAGATCTATTTACAACAATCACAAAGATTTCAAAATTTCTCCCACATAGATATGAGTGCATGAAGACAAGCAATGCTCGAAAATGCACAAAGCCATTAGCACAAAGGTACAAGGCAAAACAAGTTTTGAGACAAAAACTCAACAAAGTCAATCAAGCTTTTTGATTTTCTAATTTTTATGTGATTTTTGGATTTTTGACATAAAAGAAGAAAATGATTGAACAAACAAAGAAAGAAGCAACTGTATTCACAAATGGACAAACAAACGATAAACATGTTGCACAAAGAGTTAACAGAGAAGTGTGTGCCCCAACACAAACAAACTTATCATATTACAAATATGTGAAGCACACAACACACAAGAGAGTCAAGGAATTGTACCAACACCAATGGTCTTACGGAGTGATTCAAACCGTGGACCATCAAGAGGCTTAGTGAAGATGTCCGCCTTTTGATTATCGGTGTGTATGAACTCAAGACACACAACTCTTTCCTCTACCAAATCTCGAATGAAATGGTAACGTATCTCTATGTGTTTAGATTTTGAATGCTGGACAGGATTCTTGGAAAGATTGATGGCACTGGTGTTGTCACAGAAGACACACATCGTTTCTTGAGGAATTCCATAGTCATGAAGTAATTTCTTCATCCAAAGAAGCTGAGTGCAGCAACTTCCAGCAGCGATGTATTCAGCTTCTGCAGTAGATAGAGACACTGAATTCTGCTTCTTGCTCATCCATGAGACAAGATTGTTACCAAGGTAGAAACAGCCGCCTGAAGTACTTTTCCGATCGTCTACACTGCCAGCCCAATCAGCATCTGAATACCCAGCAAGACAAGCATTTGAGTCTTTTGAATACCACAGACCATAGTTTGCAGTACCATTCACATATCGAATGATTCGTTTAGCAGCAGTCAGATGAGATTCCTTTGGATTAGCTTGGTACCTGGCACAAACGCCAACACTGAAAGCAATGTCCGGTCTACTGGCTGTAAGATAGAGCAAACTCCCTATGATGCTCCTATACAATGTAGGACTTACTTCGACTCCAGACAAATCAACATTCAGTTTAGTGGATGAGCTCATGGGAGTGGAGGCATGTTTTTTGGAGTCTAGTCCAAACTTCTTGACAATGTTTCTGGCATACTTCTCCTGAGATACAAATATACCCTCCTTTTGTTGTTTGACTTGAAGGCCCAAGAAAAATGTGAGTTCCCCCACCATACTCATCTCAAACTCCTTCTTCATCTCCTCAGAAAATTCAGTAGCACGATCTTCGATGGTTGCCCCAAACACTATGTCATCAACATAGACTTGTGCCACAAGGAGATAATCTTCATCATTTTTGACAAACAGAGTTCGGTCGGCATACCCTCTTTTGAAACCTCTATCTAGAAGATAATGTGTAAGACGATCGTACCAGGCTCTAGGCGCTTGTTTTAAGCCATAAAGGGCTTTCTTCAATCTTAATACATGATCTGGAAAATGAGGATCCTCAAATCCTTTTGGTTGCTCAACAAATACTTCTTCATTTAGATATCCATTCAGAAACGCGCACTTTACATCCATTTGATAAAGTTTGAAATTCAAAGTGCACGCAATGGACATGAGGATTCGAATGGATTCGAGTCTTGCCACCGGAGCGAACGATTCATCAAAATCTACTCCTTCTACTTGAGTGTATCCTTGAGCTACTAATCGAGATTTGTTTCGAATTATCTCTCCTTCTTCATCAGTTTTGTTTTTAAAAATCCATTTTGTGCCTATAACATGAACGTTCTCAGGCCTTGGAGCAATTTCCCACACATCATTCCTCACAAACTGATTCAGCTCTTCATGCATTGACTCAACCTAATTCTCATCTCGAAGAGCCTCTTCAACCCTTTTTGGTTCAAACTGTGCGAGATAGCAGTGATAAGTTACATGATTGGCTAGCAGAATGTTTCCTTTCCTGAGGCGAAGACCTTCATCAAGAGATCCTATGATGTTACTTTCCGGATGATTCTTGATGACTCTTGAAGATGGCCTTTTTGAAGTGGAAACTTCATCACTTCGAGAGATAGGAGGATGAACTTCCGGAGGAGTAAGAGGACTTGATGTTCTAGACATCGATCTCGTTTCCATTCTTGGGTTGATGGGAGTCGATTCTGCTTCTGGTATAGGTTCTTCACCTTCTATATCCAAAGCTTCTACCTCAACATCGGGCTCTTTGGTGCTCGGCCCTTCTACATCATCAATCATTTCCACCTTAGATAGGGCATCATCAATCTTGACATTTATGGACTCCATCACAGTCTTTGTTCTCTTGTTAAACAGTCTATACGCTCGACTTGTAGTAGAGTACCCAAGAAAAATACCCTCATCACTTCTCGCATCAAACTTCCCAAGATTTTCCCGATCATTTAGGATATAGCATTTACTTCCAAACACCCGGAAATACTTCACTTTAGGCTTCTTCCCATTCCATATCTCATAGGCAGTCTTCTTTGTACCAGCTCGAAAGAAAATCCTATTGCCAATGTGACACGAGGTGTTGACAGCTTCTCCCCAAAATTTTTGAGGTATTTGCTTGTTAAGCAACATGACTCTTGCCATCTCCTGAATCACACAATTTTTTCTCTCTACCACTCCATTTTGTTGTGGAGTTTTGGGAGCTGAAAATTCTCTCTTAATTCCATTCTTCTCACAGAAGGACTCGAATCTTGCATTCTCAAATTCCCTCCCATGATCACTTCTAATTTTGGCAATCGGAATCCCCTTTTCGTTTTGTAGTTTCTTGCACAGAATCTCCAACCTCTCACATGCTTCTGATTTTTCTCTAAGGAATTCAACCCAAGTGTATCTTGAGTAGTCGTCCACAATCACCATAATGTATCTCTTCCCCCCTAGGCTTTCAGTTCTGGTAGGCCCCATTAGATCAACATGAAGTAACTCCAAGCACCGAGAAGTGGCGATCACATTCACCTTGTGATGACTTGCCTTAGTTTGCTTCCCCATTTGACATGCACCACAAACGGTATTCTTCACTTTTCCAAACTTAGGGAGTCCCTCGACTGCTTCAAGTTTGGAGACTTTTGCTACTTGTTTGAAGTTGGCATGCCCAAATCTGTGATGCCACAGCTCCAACATATCCACACGAGCACTTCTACACGATAGGGGTGCCGTGGGAACTATTCCATAACAGTTATCTGTAGTCCGACTTCCTTCCAAAACCTGAATCCCCTCTTCATTGATGATCAAGCATCCCTTCTTGGAGAATTGTACCAGGAAATCATCATCACAAATTTGAGTGATGCTCAGCAAATTCGCCTTCAGCCCTTTTATATACAGCACATCTTTCAACAGCGGCAAACCAGGTATCTCAATGGTTCCTTTGCCTAAGACTTGAGCATGACTTCCATCACCAAAAGTCACATAGTCACCAACCTTTTCTTTGATTGTCTTAAACAGTGACTTATCCCCTGTCATATGGCGAGAACACCCACTGTCAAGATACCACAAACACGCATTAAACACCTTCAACGAGGTATGCACAAATAGGTTCACATGTGACAAACATTCTTGACCTTCAAACACAAACTCATTATCAGTTTTCATGCTTCTTTCATATTGATTTTTCATTTTCAGATTCTCAATCATCTCACACAACATTCTATTCTTTCTTTTATACTTCTTAATCAATGATTTAGATTCAGATATGCTACTGTTTAAGACATGATTCTGATTTTCAAGATATTCCAGCATGTGAACAAATACTCTAGCATATTTCTTAGTTTTTAACAACTCTATGAGATCATTAGTAAAACACCTTTCAGACATATGCATAGAGTCATTTTCACAAACACTTAAGCTATAATTCAGCATGGTATTTTCCATAACACAGGGGTCTAGGATCACACTTAGGTAATAAAACCACAACAAGTGTACCTGCTCTGATACCAAATGAAAGTTCAATAACGTGTAAAAACACCTTTGAACGTTTAGACCCCCAACTTACAACTTAACCAATTCAAGCAATATGTCAAACAACAAGTGTGCGGAAACTTAACATAAGCTATAATATGAAATTGGTTAAAAACTATCTAAGCCATAACAAAATAAAATCCACAGCAGATAATAAAAAGGCAAAGATAGAGAGGAAGGAAGATGCAAACACAAAGACAACACGCGATGTGTTATCGAAGAGGAAACCGAAGCCCTCGGCGTAAAACCTCTCCGCCGCCCTCCAAGCGGTCAATAATCCACTAGAAAATGTAGTTGGGATACAAGGACAGCAATAGACCCTCCAAGCCTAATCTACCCAGTGCACCTAAGCCCTCCAAGCTTCTTTCTCCAACGAGGTTGCGCCGAACCTTTTTCTTTTCTAGCTTCCCGGATTCCGCTACTAGACCATAGCATCAACCAATGAAGATTGGTTCCTTCCTAACTGCTTCCCAGAAATCCAAACAACTGTCTCACAGTGATGATGATGGTGAGAACCAGGTCTGGTATAATGCCTCTCAAGGATTTGACAATGGAGAGGAAGAGAGTTGGGGAATTTGGAGAGACTCTAAGGTATAGATTGTGAGTGAATCAATCTTGTTTTTCTTTAGGGTTTCTCTCTCAAAATTCTCTCTGGAAGCTCTCTTTCAATCGTGGGTAAAAGGGGTATTTATACTGGAGTGGGAGAGGAATGTGAAACGTCAGGTTTTACAAAACAGGGGTGGCTCGCGGCTTGACCAAGTCGCGAGATCCAGTCGCGAGATAACCGTATGGCCAGTTGTCCTGTTTTGTCCTGTAGTGCTCCAGCTGGCATGACTGTTCACCTTCCAGCATGCTTGGCACGTGTGCTGCTTCTGGCGGCTTGCAGCCGCGAGTCACCCGCGAGTCCCAGCCGCAAGTCTCTGTTTTCTTGCACACTCTTGAGCAAACTTCACTCTATCTCACTCACTACCCTTACATCAAACCCACCTAAATACAGGGTTACTAAATGCTGAATTACAAGCAAATTTGGCACGGAATAAAGCCAATTAGATGGTTGAATAAATTCAACCTTACAAAGATTGGCGACAAGTGATCATTGAATACCTTCAACATGGAAGACTCCCGGATGATAAACGCCACAAGACTGAAGTTCGGCGAAGGGCTGCTCGATTCATTTACTATAGGGACACTCTCTTCCGCCGTTCATTTGATGGATTGTTTCTCCGTTGCTTAGGAGAGGAGGAGGCTAAACAAGCCTTAGAGGAGGCTCATTCTGGAATATGCGGCACACATTAGTCAGGTCCTAAGTTACACTATAGGATCAAACGAATGGGTTACTATTGGCCTACGATGGTGCAAGATTCTATGGAGTGCGCTAAGAAGTGCGAAGCTTGTCAGTATCACGCAAACTTCATCCATCAGCCGCCAGAACCTCTACACCCAACTGTAGCTTCTTGGCCTTTTGATGCATGGGGGCTTGATGCAATAGGGCCATTACCAAAGTCATCCGGTGGCCATTTGTACATCTTGGCCGCAACTAACTACTTCTCGAAATGGGTGGAAGCGGTACCCCTTAGGGAAGTGAAGAAAGAAACGGTGGTCAATTTCATTCGAACTCACTTGATCTATCGGTATGGTGTCCCTCGGTATATCATAACTGATAATGGCAATGTGGAGTGTTGACATGGCTTCATGAATGTTGGCATGACTTCTGTGCAAATGAAGTTTCGACGTGGCTTCATGAATGTTGGCACGGCTTCGGTGCGAATGAAGTGTTGACGTAGCTTCAATGGCAATGTGGAGTGTTGACATGGCTTCATGAATGTTGGCACGACTTCGGTGCGAATGAAGTGTTGACATGGCTTCATGAATGTTAGCATGACTTCCGTGCAAATGAAGTTTTGACGTGGCTTCATGAATGTTGGCACGGCTTCGGTATAAATGAAGTGTTGACGTAGCTTCAATGGCAATGTGGAGTGTTGACATGGCTTCATGAATGTTGGCACAGCTTCGGTGCGAATGAAGTGTTGACGTAGCTTCAATGGCAAAGATGAACGTTGGCACGGCTTCAATGTAAATGATGGTGCAACGTCAATGCGAGTGCAAGTGCTGATGTGGAGTGTTGTTGTGGCTTTATGACAAAAATGAACGTTGGCATGGCTTCGATGCAAAAAATTGCTTTATGGCAAAGATGAATGTTGGCATGGTTTCAGTACAAGGACAAATGCTGGCACGACTTCGTTGCAAAAACTCTTGATGCGGCTTTGTTGCAAAAAACTCTTGATGCAGCTTTGTTGCAAAAACTCTTGACGTGGCTGCATTGCAAAGATTCTTGAGATGGCTGTGTTGAAAAGACAAGTGTTGGTGCAGCTTAATTGCCAAGAAAAGCATGCTACATAACTAAAACAAACAACAATAAAGAATTTGTCAAAAGAAAATCTCATGGCACGTCTAAAAAAAAAAAAAAAAAGTGCCTCAGTTTTAATCACTAGCCTGTCAAAGAAAAAAAAAATGTTAGTACAAACAAAGCATAATATATATATATATATATATATATATATATATATATATATATATTTCTCTGCATAATTTCTCTACACTTAAAGATACTATCCACTGGAAGCTGCTTGTACAATTTAATGAATACCCGGGTGGCTTTATATAGAAAACTTCTGAGAGACAAGACAAAAAAAGGAAAAAGAAAAGTAAGCAAGTCATTAAATGCTGCCACCGAACAATTGGAGCTTAAAATCGGATTTTGCAAGCTCAAATGCACTCAAAGTCAAGGAAATCTGCACCGAATTTTGAAAATAAAAGATGGCATTTAATGCAGAGAAACAAAAAAATGGCGGCTCACCACCTACCTTTTGACCCTCAAGTCTAAACACAGTCACCATCCTGACAGAGCAGCCAACGTAGAGTGAACTAAAAAGTCTAAAATGGCAACAAGTCCAACAATGCCTGCGGTCTCCCATTCCAAATTTCTAAAATTTCTGACAAGATTTCACAAAAAATCAACCCACAGAAATCTTCTAAGGACTTTGATGTACAAAACCAAGAAAGATCTTCAGCAATGGAGCCACCACACACCGCCACGCACGGCCACAAATTCCCAATGACCCGCGGGTTTCTCATTCAAGTCTGCGTAAATCTAAGAAGAATTTTACAAAACCAATGCCACCACTAGATCCATCGACCTCCGATCTACAAAACCCAGGAAAATCAACCCCAAAAGTCCTGCCACGCGCCCTCAAGTGAAGCCACGATCTTTCAAACGACCCGCGGCCTACTCCTTCAAATCTGTGCAAATCTGCCCATGATTTCACAAAACTGACAAAACCATGGTCTTCTACGGCCTTAGATCGACAAAACCCAGAAATTTCGGGACCAAAAGAGCTGTCACGCGCCGCCACGCGCCGCCACGCGCCGCCAGAAGATCCGCCGTTCACAGCCTCAGTCTCACACGCCACCTCACCCAGCCACGCGCTCGCACGTGCCACACGTGCCTCCAGCGCTATGACATCATGGATGACGTCATCCTCCACTACCGGTCCGACCCGTTTGTCCAGTCGACCCGGTTTGACCCGGACCGACCCGCAAATCTGACCCGGTCCGAACAGCCTAAAAAAAAAAAAAAAAAAAGAGAGAGAAAATACTTTGACCAAATGGACCTTTGACCTTGACCAAAAAGTCAAAAATTTCAAAACGGACCTGTCCCACTCAATTTTTCGAGTACATTCCGATTTTGGGACCCATTTCTTCATTCGAGGCTCGAAAATTGTGCAAACGTCCAATTTCCAAAAAGTTGACTTTTGCGCAAATGTTGACCAAACGTCAAAATTTTTAAAATGGACCTATCTTGCTCAATTTTTCACGTACATTCCGATTTTGGAGTCCGTTCCATCATTTGAGACTCGGAAATTGCACAAATGACTCGATTCCAAGGTAGTTGACTTTTGTGTTGGAATCGACTTAAAGTCAAGGTTTTCAAGCCAGACTTGTCTTGCTCAATTTTTCGTGACTTGAAAACCACCAATCTGACCCACTTCTCTGAAGTACTAGCAGTGTCCAAAACTTAAGCTCCTGAGATCAAAATTTGGGATTCATCCATTTAATTGGGATCCCCTCAGGGTTATTCTCCAGACTTCATCAAGACTTCCCTCTCAAAATACAAATGAACCCTCACAAGTGTGTCTCGAACTTGAAATTACACTGGGTTCAACCTACCATTCCCGTTCGGTGCCTACCATTCCCACCTACCATTCCCATCTACCGTTCTCACCAAAAATTCTCAACTACCATTCTCAACTACCTATCTACCATTCTTCGTCTCTCCACTATAAATAAAAGGGCCGGATTCATCAAGAACTCATCAAAAAAAAAAAACACACTGAGTCATGAAATGAAGATTTGCTTCTTTCAGAGTTTCAAGTCCTCCTTTTCACAGCCATTTCTCACTATGGCCTCATCATTCTCAACACCTAGCAATCGATATTGCTTCATAATCAGTTTGAGATCAACCCTCCCATGGTTCGGTCGAAACCCTATTTACAACATCATTGCAGTTTGGAGATCTAGACAAATTTTGTTTCTCCACTTAACGACCACCTTTGTCCATAAAATTACTCATAACAAGGTCTGTATTGTCCTCCCATGCTTCCGTAGATTTGCTTCATAATCGGTTTGAGATCAACCCTCCCATGGTTCGGTCGAAACCCTATTTACAACATAATTGCAGTTTTGAGATCTAGACAAATTTTGTTTCTCCACTTAACGACCACCTTTGTCCATAAAATTACTCATAACAAGGTCTGTATCGTCCTCCCATGCTTCCGTAGATTTGGTTGGCCAGGAAACCCAAGTCCAGCAGAGACACCTGCTCCTAACCTCAGGTCTCCCACAGTCTCTCTCCAATTGCTTGGTCTTCCAGCAGAAGTAGTGGTTCGGAACAAACAGCAACTTGGCTGGTTTCAAAGACCAGAATCACAAATTAGCTCCATCTTTCATTTTTCTGTGCTTTTCCAACAAGTGGCAGTAGGTGAAGATGGTAAAAAGTGTTGGGGTATCCTACAAATTGTCTTCCATCCAACACTTGAAACAACTTTCAAGGCACCAGCTCATCAGAATTCAGCCTTTGGTGCCGGTAAATGGTCACCAATGCCTTATTCCATGTCCCCACCACTATGGGACCCAAAGGTCATCGTTGCTGGTACCTTGAAACACATTTTCTGGAATTACTCCAACTTAAATTCAGCTTGAAGTATTTCAGAAAGTACTCTTTTGAAATTACTTCAACTTAACGTCTGTCGGCATGGTCCCATCACGCATGCACATTCTATGACTTACCGACGGACCTCATTCAGCATGCAGTCAGTCCCGGATCCCAAGGTGTACCTCCCAGAGACACCTACACCAGAAGGTCCCCAATGTACGGGGTCAGCGCCATGGTGGTGTATGTTTCACCCATTCACTTTGCTTCATCCCCGTCTTCTTCACCACCAACACCAACACTAATATCACCAGAATCCATACTCTTCTGAAATTACCTCAACTTAACCTGAGTAAAACAATTACACACGCGCATTCAACCACTTTCCAACAGGTCCTTGCCGTAATTCAAGGTATATTCTTCAGAAATTACTTCGCCTGGACTTCTTAAAAACACAAGGTTAGCCCCATGACTCTGCATGCTGTACCCAGCCACCATTCTCTCATCTTCTCCATCTTCTACACCCTGTGATCGCCGCCAACGATCCAAAATACTCTCCTGAAATTACCTCAACTTAACCTCTGTTGAAATGAGTCAATCTTGCAAGTACATCCAACTTCTTGCAAATAACTTTCCCCTTCACCAACCCACTTCAAATACCATAAGACACTTTTTTGAAATTACTTCAACTTAAACTATGCTGAGAAGGCTCGGTCACGCAAGTACATTCAAATACTGGCAGACCCCTTTTCGGTCTCATCAAAGTCTTTCATATGGGTGGGTCTACTTTTCAGAAATTATCTCATCCTGCTGAAAGCTCCACCACCTTCAACTACTTCACTTAAAAAGTCATGTGTAAAAACTAGTTTTCGAAACTCATCCCCACATCACACTCCAAAACTGTGTGCGTGAACGAGTCTCGAGGGGGCATTTGTAGAGAGGGAAAATTTCCGACCTATCACAAGCTGACACGTCACATTATCAAGTCCACAAAATATAGCCAATTACAAAGTACCACGTATTGTTGCTAGGTTTTACTATCACTATTCCGAAACCAACAGAAATTTGCCAAGTGTCATGCAAAAACCAATCACACATCAGCACGTGTAAGCGATGACACAAGCAGTTCAGCGCGTGTAAGCGATGACACAAGCAGTCCAGGGCACGTGTAAGTGATGACACAAGCAGTCCAGGGCACGTGTAAGCGATGACACAAGCAGTCTCGTACTTGTAAGCGATGACACAAGCAATCCAGCATGTGTAAGCGATGACACAAGCGGACCAATCAGGCTGTGACATGTGTCACCAATCAAACTCTGCCACGTGTCGCTCACCCACCTCTAAACTCCTATAAATAGAAGCCTTCCTAAGGCATTGAAAGGAGGAACCAAGCCATCTGAAGCATTCAGAAGTACAGAAGCTCTGCAGGAATCAAGCCTCAAAGCTTTCAAGAACTTCAACCTCAAAATCGAAGAACATTCGAAGCAGAATCATCCAACTTATCTGCCTAGATCCTAAAGTTTGCGGGAATCAAGCCTAAAGTGTCCGAAAACATCAACAAATCACAAATCAGGAAGCTCTACGGATTCAAGCCTCCAAAGCCCCGAAGAACTTCAACCATAAACCTTCGAAGACGAAGAACACGAAGAACGTGAAGAACAAAGGATTTCTAACAAGCTCATAGCCAGAAATTCATTGTAATTCCGTTTCAACAATCTTCGATCCATCCCTCAACCAAATTGAAGGATATTTGGTGTTTAAGTCAAAATCACATTACCACAATTCCAATCAGCAAATCTTCCAAGGAGATCGAATCAGAGGATCACTCTTTTGTAATTTCAGAGAATTGTACCACACAATCATCAATACAAATTCGCATTTGTGAAACTATTTTACTTGTTTGATTTATTTCGAACTAGAAATTTAGTCGCTTACACTTGAATATGTAATCTTGTTTGGTACTAAGCTTGAACTCAGCTCATGTTCATAATAAAATACAATGAATAAACCTAGGTTTATAATACTTGGTTTGACTCATTTACACTTTACAATATTATTTAAGATAAAATTACTTGTTTGGCATCTCGGATGTTCACAACATTTATTTTTATGATAAAGAGATGTTGCAGACTGAACAGTTAAAGACCAAACTTAAATCACTAGGCAAGCAATGGGAATCGAATGCTTCTGGACTTGAAGTTTGAGTTTGCATAAACATTGAAAATGAATTGCTCAAAGTCATGTCACCTCCAATCTCTACTCTATAGCATCAGGTGAAGAAAAAATTTCAAAGCAATATTATATAAAAACTGACAGCTTTGTTAGTAAAATATTAGTAGTCCATAATCTTATATCAGGCAATATAATAATAAGAGCAGTACAGATCTAAAAACAAAGGTGAGCATGTTAGCAAATGTTATTTATATTAATTCATTCATATAGGACACAAGTAAAAAAAGAAAAAAAAAAAAGAAAAAAGGAATTGCCCAAAAATAAATACCACTAGAATTATCTCTATCCCACAGGCATTTCTAGTTTTGTTCCCACTTCTGAGTAGAAAGCAGCCTCTCTCATCAACCACAAAGGAAGCCATCCATTACCTCAAATACCAAAGAAAGATTAATTTCATTTTCTCATAAAAAGAAAATCTAATACAAGGCTGAGTAATGATCTGCCTATGCAATTTTGAGATATATTCATTATTTTAACATAATAACAAAATTTCCACAATAAAGCCCCTAATCTCTATAAGATAAAATCAGCATTCTTGTTTCACTGCCAAAGTTGTCACCCTTATTAGATGATAATTGATGAGTGTAAATTTGTAACAATCATCTACAAAGTAGATGGAAGAAGTCATAAATGCCATTGAATGCAGGTGACAATTGAAGAGTAACATACAGATCCTTACAGACGAATAACCGTTGAAGACAGGGACGGAGCCAGAACTTTGAGTTAGGGGGGCAGTTTTACTATTGGTTGTGTGCGGCGGTTTCAACCTCTGATTCTACTATTTAGTTGCTGATTTTTTTTTTTTTTTTTTTTTTTGTGGGTAAGAACAAAATTATTTTTGTTTAGAATTTTTTAAAAGGCATGGTTATTTATTTTGGATAAAATTAGTTAATTGAGCTTAATTTTGTTTTTAGTTTTACTAGTAATTTTTGTTGTTGAGTTTTTTTTTTTTTGGCTTGTATATTTTGTTTTAGATTTTAGATCTATAAATTTTTTTATGGTTACTGAAATGAGGAAAATGCTAGAGCTACAAGTTTTTTATATATTACTGATATGATAAGTGGTTATTGATAAGTAAAAAAATGATGTGAGTGATATGCCCATATGCGAACCAATAAGAATTTGCTACTAAAACAGTTTGTAAAAATGTTATAAAAAAGTTTGTGAGTATAGCATTACACTTAAAAGAATCAATGATATTGTTAAAGAGAAAGAAAATATAATTTTATAGAACAAAATTGCTAAAATTAGTACACACACACACACACATATATATATATATATATATCCAGTCAAAGAGTGGTGATGTCCCTGGCTGAAGACAGTAAAAGTCAAATACTTATGACAAACATCAAATGTTCATTGCAAGAACAAATATGAGGGCTATAAAACCAACACGATACGGAAGGAAAAGGTACACAATCTGATACCCGCAAGTACTAGCCATTTTAACTCTCTTATTGATCTTAGCAAGTGAATCTCTTCACCTCTTTCCAACTTGATAATTGGAGGTCTTTAGCTAACACCACACCGGTGTTCCTCCTTTTTATCCATTCATTGTCTTTCTTTGCAAATTGACTAGCGGAGCAGCTTGTCATCGTCCAATTGATGAATTTTTGTTCCATCAATAATGTTTCAAATTAAAAATTGCAGTCTACCTTGCTACACTTTTTTTTTTTTTATTGCCTCTTTCAGTTAATCTTCAAACAAAATAAATTGCTCTGATAATTTAATGTGGACAAACATCTGCGGGCTCTTCATTTCTTTTCACCTTTTTTTTTTCTTTAGTATTCTGGAATAAAGGAGACTCGTTATGTAATCTTTTTTAAAGAAAATTTTTAAACTTACACTACTATATAGGAAGAAGACTGCAGGTTTTGCGTTGAACATTATCAGCTTTTCTCTTTTCCCATAAGGCTGCAACTTGCAAGTTTTGCATTCATCTCAAACTAAAATTGAAGTTAAGGAATGTAGCATTTTCCAATGGGAGCGATAAGGTTAAAGTCAATCCCTATTCGACTTTGAGAATTATCCAATATATATACCCTTCTTCTTATATGCAAAATTGGCATTCTCTATTAAGCATTCTGAAGCCTACATATATTCTATTATGTATTTACGCTCATAACTCATAAGAACATACAATCAAACACATCTAATTTAATGGATTCTTATATTTTTCTATGGAGCCGAGCCAAATCAAGTCACAGACCACTCCAACTTTTCAATTTGAAAAATCAACAAATTATGAAATGAGATTGGGTTTAGCCATTGTGAATGATCTCGAATGAGCCTTTCAGCCTATCTTAACTTGACTCAATCTTAGAGCATTTTGCTTTATTTTTCAAATTAGACTTTTCTCTCTCTCTCTCTCTCTCTCTCTCTCTCTCTCTCTCTCTCTCTCTCTCCCCCCCCCCCCCCCCCCTCCACCCCCCAACTCAAAAAAAATAAAAAATAAAAAAAAACCTGAGTATTCATATTTCCATAGTCTTGCTTGACATCTCAAAGTGCTGAATATGTATTCTAACTTGTCATTCTGATTTTCAGCTAGAATACAATACAATTCTATAGAGCGCCTATACCCATTATCAATTTTCGCTTCCATTGTTTGGTCACAAAGAAACCCAGTTTTAGAAAAATGGTTTATCAATTCTTAGAAAAATCTCACACAAAGCTAGAATATAATTGAAACCTTTAATTTTTTATTTCAGAAAGCTTAGGTTCAATAGAAACATAATTAATAGTTTAATACTCGTTAGTGCCACACGGCCAATCCTTGGGACTCAAGTCCAAATTAAAATCCTTCATGAGCGGAGCCAAATGAAGTCATATATTATAGAATGCTCAAACTCGGTTTAGATTTTCATATAGTGGATTCCAGTTAGCTCAACTAGTAAAATCTCTGATAGTTGAATAAGAAATTTGGGATTCAATTTTCACTTACATAAAAAACCAATTAATGTCTTAATCTAATAATAAAGAGCTATTATCAGAAGCGGACGCCAATGATTGAAACTCTTTAAAAAAAAAGTTTAGATTTTCATATTGAACCTTGAAGGAGCCTCTCTAATTGTCAATCTTCGAGCAATTTTGATCCTATTGACAAGATGGAAAGAAAATTTTCAAGAAGAGTAGCGTTTTCCTCATATTGGCTTGAAACAGTTACAAATCTCAAAAATAAGATTGGCTTAGCTATTCAGTTTGAGGGAGCCTTTATGTTTTGTGAAACTTAGTTCATATTCAACATATTACGTGAGGAATTAATTCTTAATATATGAAACTTGGTTAATTCTTAATTCTTTCGCCAATTGCAATCATACCATCACAATTTAAACCACGTGAAATATGCCTTTTTTTATAATTAAAAAAAACTATTCGAACCACAAACCATGAGTTAATAGAATAATTAGTTTTTCATAAAAAAACAGAAAATTATTCCCAAATGAAAGAAGCAAGATAGTACAGGAAAGTCCCAAGATATTTTTATTGACTTATTGCATAATATTTTCAATAACCAACTTGAATTACTCCTGTAATCCTGTAATCCATAGCTTACTCCATTTTTCTTCCACTCATAGTACATGGTATTTCCTGCCACATTCAAGAAAGGACAATATTCAGTAAATGAAAGAAAAACATTAAACCAAATTTAAAGTAAAAGAACTAACATTTTTACTAGAAGAATTCAGAATTATTTTTATTAATAACTATAAACATTGAAAACATGATTAGTTACCTGCTGCTTAAGAGAGATCCAAGTTAGAAAAAGCTCTCTTGGTACTCTAACATAAACAACGACCTTCTTTTAGGCTTTTCATTAGCTTTGATACAGAACTCCTTATAACCAAAAATGTTTCTAATAACTTGAGCATTCAGCACGAAGAAGAAAATTTTAAGAAAAGAAGGGTATTCCATGATTTTCACTTTCTAGTTTAAATCCTTTTTCTAGAACTCACTAGTGCACTGATCAAAATAGGTGCTGCACTTAAATTTATATAGGCATGAAGGTATGCTTTCATATGCTTCCTAATTTCCTATGCAACATCTAAGTTGTAAAATGTTATTCATTAAGACATAATATGCTAAAAAATTCAAAGCCAACAACTAATAATTTTATCATTCCTATTAATTCTCCAAATTTGCAAAGATATTCTAAGATCACCTGCCTAAATTAGCTAAAACTCATAACCTTGCATGGATTATTTTTCAATTGCACACCAATTTTTCCTTCTCAAGCTTACGCAAGAGACAAGTAATTATACTTATAAGGTAAGGAAGAAAATTGGAGTGATGTTCAGTACTCGTGCATGTATTCATTTAAAAAGTGTGAGGTTCATTTGGAGTGCATGTATCCAAAAAAGAACTATTCCAAATTAATTTGAATTTGAAATATATGGATCCAATTTATTATAACTATTTAATTATTATCATCATGTCAAGATTTCAATTGATTTATATTTTATGTACATGGGATTTAATTACCCATCCATTATTTAGACAAATTTATCGGTTAAAGTAACTTGAACTCATTTACATACTTAATTAAACTTTAACTGGTTAAGAGCCTTGTAGCTCAACTATAGTATCACTTAGGCTTTGTAGCGATGAAATCTATGGAATCTAAATGGAATTAAGTCCTTCTAATTCCACTAAACCATAACCATGAATGTCATCAGGGGTAATCAACCAAAGAGAATTTCCTTATAGAATTGAAGTAGCTATAAAAAAGAAAACAGGTCAAACAAATGAATCAAGCCAAGGAAGATTAACCTCAAGAACTCAGACAACTCAATTTGAATACCACGTTTTAAATTTTGAATTTGTAAAAAGATATTGGAGTTCTATAACCGGAAAAACATACTCAGATCAATAAAAGCTATTGAGGGCTCGAAGGGTTTATTTAGTCAAATAAGAGAACAATCCTATTGGTTGCTTTTATGACAAGTAATCATTATTTTTAGATGATATATTTCTTCTAGAGTATTTTTTTTTTTCCTTTGATTACACTCTCCTTTGCATCCTAAAGAAGAAGACTACTCTAGTAGTCAAGATAACAACAAAATTCAGAGGAGTTGCTATGTTTGTTTAGCTCCTAGGAAACAAGAAACTTCTTTGCTCAAGGATTGAACAATAATATAAAGTTAAATCAACACATTACCATATTAATTTCTCTCTATTTGCCTTAGCAATGAAACAAAGCAAGAAGATGATTTATATGCAAGTCTAAATTGTGAGCCTCACCTTGGTTCTTACCATCATCAGACAATACTGGTGTTGCAGAAGTAGATGTGTTTGAAAATGATATCCCTAGGGTTAACAATCCATTCTAATTGCACCTAAAACACAAATACTAAAACTCAAAGTTGGGGATTCCCTTTTGACATACCACTTGTACATAAAACATTAGATATGTTAATATTAAGTTTTAACTGCCCACACCTAAATGTATCATTTTACCCATAACAATTTTCTTTGGCAACTTGTAGGTATGTGCACTTACAATCTTGAAAAAATGGCAAGGAAGTAACATTGAATATATTATAGTAACCCTTTGCACATTCAAAACTGCAAGTGAAATCTGATGTTTTGTTGCAAGAGCCACCTCCACAATTGTTCTAGTGGCAGATCTCTGCACAACACAACTCTATGAGATAATTAGGGTGTGATTGACATACGTCACCAACTTTAATTAGTATGTGTAATTTTGATATTGTAGATTATGCACTGTTATTATTCGATCTTGTTCTCTTTGCAAGAAATCTAGTCCACTACAAAGTACAATGACTACTGACTGCACAATTTTATCTAACTTTTGGGACCTCTTCAACTTTCCCAAATAAAACAATACTGAACTACAAAATTATTCTGATGCCATCAACAAACACCATAAAAAGTAATAAAAAGTTACCAAGCTATTGCTACTCACATAAGCCGTTACTACAATGTTTTGACATTTCCAAACTGGGGAAGAGGAGGAAGCATCTACAATTCTACATTCTAGGAACTGGAAGAGTAAATGTAACAGGCTAAACAGTGGGGAAAAATAAAAGTTCAGTTAATTCAATAGCTTGCCAAATCTAACATGGCAATATTGCAGCAAGTCAAGTGTTCCCAGATTACATCCTAATCAACCAAAACATTTCGACCTGGATAATGCAGAGCAACCATATAGGTAGAACCATATATTATTTTGTGTATCCAGTCTACAGGAATTTATCAGTTAGATAAACATAAAATAGAAAGCACAAGAAAACAAAGAGTAGCACATAAATAAATAAATAAAAAATAAATACCACTAGACTTGTCTCTATCCCTTGCTAATATTAGAGCTATAGCATCTAATAAGTATGGCATGGCATAATTTGCAATACACGAGTTGTCATCAACTCCAACACCCACTTCTCATACTCTACCCCAAGTCACTAGTAATAGTAAAAATCTTTCATGGACAAAAGGAATCCATCCATTGCCTCTAACAAAGATTAATTTCCTTTTTCTCTCAAAAAGAGAGTCTAATACAAGGGTGAGTAATTCATTCATATACACCAGTGGTCTTCTCCTCAATAGAAACATTAAGGCTGCCATTGATTTAATGGAATACTTAATGTTTCCACTGAAGAGAAGACCTGTGGTATGAAAAGGAAGATCACTAGCCAATCAAGACATTGAGAGGATGGTCAAGGACGCATAGAGATACAAGGTTAAAGATGATTGTCAAGAGCCTTGTAACTCAATTTGTAGGCACCTTTAACAACAACGTATACTTATCCTAAACAAGAACATATACTTATTCTATTCATGAGCTGACACGTTAGAATTTCCTAAGGCTAAGGACTCGGTAACAACTACTGAACTCAACTCAAATACATACAGAGAACTGCTACATCAGCTCCTAGGATCTTGCAATATCCCAAACCACCATATAGGGTTGATCTTTTCTATTGTATTCCTCGTGGGCCTGACCGTTTGTGGATCGTTCTTACTTCATATACATTACCTAAAATTTACATTAATTTAGCTTCATACTTAATTTCTAAGAAGTTCGATTTTTTTTTTTTTTTTTTTTTGAGATAAAAGATTGAACTTTTTTTTTTTTGAGCAACATAAAAGTTTGAACTTATATTAAAGAAATAAAGAAAGTTGTATTGAAAACACTTTCTAACTAAAAATTTATTTCTAGTTAAATTTTATTCGAAGTGTCAAACTTATTTTTAGCAATTAATAAAAAATCTAACATGTATGTTATATGAATTTCATATAACCTTTAGAAATAAAAAATAATATATTAGCCAAATTATCAAGGACGCGAGTCCCACATCATGTGATTATGTTAAATGGCTATTTTATTTTTATTTTGTTGAGTTATCATTTGTTTTAATTTTATTTTTGTGATTTTAGTAACAGTTTTAACATGACTTTTACTAGCACTTAGCTTCAAAATTTACTAATGAAATTGGATATGTTATGCGCCTTATTTTATTATTATTATTATTATTAAGGATCAAACAACACAAAATTCTTATCAACTCAATTCAACCAAATCTTTTAGACTCGACTTAACTCAGACATGCTAGAACAGCTAAATGTCTGTTTGGGAACAACAGACCGAATTGGACCAAATAGACCGAACTGGACCAAATAGACTGAGTTGAACCAAATGGTATGAATTAGACAGAAGTGGACCGGATGAACCAAAGTGGACCTAATGGACCGAAATGGGTCAAAAGGACCTAATCGGACCGAATAGACTAATGTTGACCTAATGGACCAAAAGGACCGAATAGACTAAAATGGCCCTAAGGGACCGAATTGGACCAAAGAGACCGAATGGCCAAATTGGACTGAATGGACCGAAGTGGTCAGAATTGAAACGAAATGGACCGAAGCGGATCAAATGGACTGAATTGAACCAAAGTGAACTGAAGGGACCGAAAAGGACCAAAGTTCACTTAATTGGACCAAAGTGGACCTAATTGGACCGAAATGGACTGAAGTGGGTGTTTATTATCTCTCTCTCTTTTCTTTTCTTTTCTTTTTTTCTTTTTCTTTTTTTAAGTATCTCTTTCTCTTTAAATTGATGAAAATGACATATAGTTCTCTAAGTAGGAACGGAACTAGAACCTTCAACCTGGCCTTAAATACTACATTAGCATATGGATATTAACACAATGGTGAAAAATAAGATTTATTTTTTTTAAGTGAGTATAAACTAAAAATAAATAAACAATGCCTCCGCTCAAAATGTTTGTATTAATTGTATTTTCTATTAGAACGCTCTGTTTGTTTCAGCATTAATGTTTTCTGGAAAATAGTCCATTTTCCAAAAAGCATTTTCTAGAAAACTATCTCATTTTCCGGTGTTAGGTAACGACCTTGAAAATGAGCTTGAGAATGTTTTCTAATGTTTGGTATACAATTTTTTTATATGTTTATTATGTAATTTAAAACATGTGTATTATGTAAACCAACTAATATAATCAATATAAATAAATAAAAAACCAAGAATGAATTTGGTTTTCATACTAAAATTTTGACAATAGATACAATCAAAATTAGTTGTCAAATTTTTATGATCTCTATCACTCATCTTGCACATATATATGGACAATAACGTACGTACGTATATACATACATACGTACGCACACACACACACACACACACACACACACACACACACACATATATATATATATATATATCAACCATTTGTCTATATATATAATTGATAGGGAAATACATCTTTAATAAGTACAAATAACAATAACTTTTAATTATCTACTCTTTTTGCTAGTACACTAATTGTCTACTATGGTCAACCACAAGTCTTCAATATTACTCTAATTATGTATTTACATAATGTATCTGCATAATATATATCATCACTACATAGTATCTGCATAATATATCTGCTAACAAATGCAATTTTCCTAAACAATTATCGTTCATTATATAAAAATATTATTAATTTACAGTAAAGATCGTCCTATGTAAAAGCAATTTAGAGCCATATAGGCACCATGTTTAAAATTTTTGTATTTTACTTCATTCATTCTTTCTTCTTCTTATTTTTTTATTATTATTATTATTATTTTTCTTTTGCACTTTTATGTGTGAAAAAGAAGTAACTTCTGCCTGGAATCCATCAAACCGAAAATTTCTTAGAGAAAAAAGAAAATCAAGCTTGAAATTCAAAGCAAAGAATTGGGATTTTGGTAGAGAGGAATGAAATAATTACCACTGCAAATTTGTTCTCCTTTGCAAGTCGGAGCTATTGACAAATCAGTGAGTGGAAAAAAAAATAATCAGAGAACTGTGTTATAAAGGGGGAAGAGAGAGAGAGAGAGAGAGAGAGAGAGAGAGAGAGAGATCTATGGAAGAGGAGAGACCAAAATTAATGACAGGGAAGATGTGAGGAGAGAAAAAGTGAGAGAGCTTATCGTGAGAGAGAGCTTGTTTTCCAAAAAAAATATTTGGAAAACAACCTATAGAAAATAAGTCTTATTTTTATTAAGATTTTCCGTTGACTAAAGATAATTTTCCATTGACCAGTTTTTTGTGTGCTACCAAACACTGGAAAATGTGGAAAACTATCTTTATAGAAAGTTTTCCAACGAAACAAACAAAGCGTAAGTTACATTTAGGTTTAAGAATATATAAAGTCCTGGTAATAATTAAAAAGTGATGATCCTATTATGATTGGTAAGTTGCAATTATATAATTCTATATATATATATATATATATATACATATATTAAAAATGATGAAAAGAAAATAATGACATGACCATTAATATATAGAAGCGTAGTAAAAATAAATATTATGCTTCAAATTTTAGATATTATACAGATATATAACATATCAATGAAACCATTATTAAATAAATGGGATCGGATCGGCCAATCTTGAGGTGAAATGTAGTACTTAATTTTTTGCCATTTTGAATGATACATGTCAGCCATTCACCAATGATAATGTAACCTAACTTCCTTCCTCTTTGCAAGTTGATCATTCAAGACAAAAACTTAAGAAAATAATCTTCTTCTTTTTTTTAGAAACACTTAAGAAAATAATCTAGTTCATCAGCGGGCTATAGTTTGCTTTTTGGCATTGCAGCCCCCACCAAATTAAAGAGAGAGAGAGAGAGAGAGAGGGAAAAAAAAAAAAGGAAAGGAAATAATGTCAATTGTTTGTTCTATCATAAAGTGCAAAATTTGCTGCTTCTCTAGGACTGCAATAGTAGATGTCATTGAAACATTACGAGTGAAATGTAGAGATGGATTTGATTTGCATGTAAGAAACGTTGCAAAGTATGGCCAGCTTGTCGCTTAAATATCATGAGATTCGTTGACATGGTTGGATAAGGCCACCACATTTGAATTCTTGCAACATTGCAAATGGATCACTTGTAATTATTAATTTTTATATTTTTTTTCTTTATATTTTTGATACAGGATCTTTAGGCATTTTTATTTTTTGTGCCAAATATTCAGTTTTTACAAAAAAAAAAAATATTATTTAAAAGTCTCTACTTGAAATTATTTTGTTATGTAGTCCTTTTTGGAACTCTAGTTTTCCAAACTCGATTTTTGAGTTCCAAGTAGAAATCGAGTTTAACAAACTCGAATTCGAAGCAAATAGCTTCTTACATCGATCGTCTAAAGACACAGTTAGATTTATAATGATTTGGCCATTGGGGTTCCATGGCTAAGTATGTAAGTAAGGCACATACACATCTTTTTGTCTTGTTAGATGAATGGTATACAGGAAGTTAACATATGAATGGATCACTCTCTATATTGAAATTTGGTGACAGTTGAATCATGAACCTAGTTTTAGGGCTTTGTTGGTGCCAAATATTCAGTTTTTCTAAAAAAAATATTACTGAAAAGTCTATGCTCGAAGTTATTTAAGTATGTAGCCCCTTTTGGAACTTAGTAAACTCGAGTTCGATGCAGATCAAATTCTTTGATGTAGAATTTTCAATGATAAGGCCTACATGAGTGACTATCTGTTTGGAACTCGAGTTTAGCAAACTAGAGTTCCAAAAGGGGCAACGTAACAAAATAACTAAGAGCAAAGCCCTCTTAGTAATTTTTTTGTAAATAATGAATAATTGGGTAAAATAAGCCTACTATTAGATGATAATGTTTCCAATTAAATTGCAGTCTACCTTGCTACACCTCTTATTATTATTATTGCCTCTTTCATTCGATCTTCAAACAAAATAAATTTCTATGATAATTTAATGTGGACGGACATCTGTGGGCTCTTCATTTCTTTTCCCCTTCTTTCCTTCAATTTTCTGGAATAAAGGAGACTCGTTTTGGAATCTTTTTTAAAGAAATTTTTATACTTACACAACTATACAGGCAGAAGGCTGCAGGTTTTGCACTGAACATTATCAGCTTTTCTCTTTTCCCAGAAAGCTGCCACATGCAAGTTTTGCATTCATCTCAAACAAAAATTAAAGTTGAGAATGTAGCATTTTAAGGTTAAAGATGATAAAGCTATTCCCGATTCGACTTTGAGAATTCACCAATATATATACCCTTCATCTTATTTGCAAAATTGGCATTCCTTATTAAGCATTCTTAACTTAAGCCTACATATATTCTATTATGCATTTATGCTTATAAGAACACACAATCAAACACATATAATTTAATGCAATCTTATATTTTTCTTATAGGAAGGAAGAGGCTCAAGTCCTAGGATCAAAAATTCTATTGAGTTTTGATACGGGTTCTTTGAGACTTTTTAGTGCCTTGGATGTTATGCTTTATTTTCAAATTAGACTTTTTTTCTCCCAAAAAAAAAAAAAAAACCTGAGTATTCATAGTCTTGCCCCGTATCAAAGTGCTGAAAATGCATTCTACCTTGTTATTTTGATCTTCAGCTAGAATACAATACAATTCTTTAGAGCGCATATACGTATCATCAATTTTCAGTTCCATCATTTGGTCACATAGAAATTAGAAACCCAGTTTTAGAAAAATCTCGCATCAAGCTAGAATTGATAAGAGTAATGTTACAATAACTACAGACTATTTTATAATATTTTTTTACAAATTGTTGATGTAGTAAATTTTTACTAGTTATCTTCTGAACTTACTACTAACATCACTTTTTTATTTACTAATAATATCGTGCGGCCGTAGAATTACTCTATTAGTTATGTATTTGAGAATTTTGACTCTTAATTAAGAATATCGTACACCCATGGTTGATTGTTGAGAACTAAACTGGGCCTCTATCACGAAATCTGTAAATGCCAATCCTTGGCACTTAAGTCCTTTTTTTTTTTTTATGGGACTTAAAGTCCAAATTTAAACCCTATATATGACTGGAGCCAAATTAAGACATAGAATGCTCAATCTCAGTTTGAAAATTAACGTGCTTTGAAATTAAATTGAGTTTAGTTTTTCATGTTGAATCTTGAAGGAGCCTCTAATTATCAATCTTCGAGCAATTGAAGTCCTATTGACAAGATGGAAAGAAATTTTTTAAGAAGAGTGACATTTTGCTCATATTGGCTTGTAACAGCTACAAATCTAAAAAATAAGATTAGCTTAGCTATTCATTTTGAGGGAACTTGGTTCATACTCAACATATTTTTTTTTTGCTGAAAGGTTCATACTCAACATATTAGGTGAGAACCGAGAAATTATTTCATAATATATGGGCATGGTTTTTCTTAGGGTGTTCTAAAATAAAGGGGCCCTTATTTTATTTTTTATTTTTTATTTGCTAGGTAAATATGCGGGGGCCCTTATTTATTTATTTATTTTTAAAAGAAGAATTGGACCTTAATTATAGATAATATCTTTTGTCAATTGCCATCATGCGATCACAATTTAAACCAAATGAAATATGCTACTTAATTATATTTCACTATAATAATAATAATAAAAACGATTAATTATTCCCAAAATAGAGAAGCAAGTGACTACAAGAAAGTCTCAAAATCTTATTAATAACTCAATATTTTATTTAACTAACTCGGATGACTCCAGTAATTCATAGCTTATTTCATGTTGCTTGCACTCATAGTACATGGTATTTCCTGCCACATTCAAGAAAGGACAATATTTAGTAGATGAAAGAAACAACATTAAACCAAATTAAAGCAAAAGAACTAACATTTTTACTAGAAGAATTCAAAATTATTTTTAATAACAATAAACATTGAAAACATGATTGGTTACCAGTTGATTAGGAGAGATCCACGTTAGAAAAAGCTCTCTTGGTATTCTAACATAAACAACGACCTTCTTTTAGGCTTTTCATCAGCTTTGATACAAAACTCCTTATAACCAAAAATGTTTCTAATAATTTGAGCATTCATCATGAAGAAAAAAAATTCAAAAAAGAAGGGTATTCCATGATTTTCACTTCCTAGCTTAACTCCTTTTCTAGAACTCACTAGTGCAATGTTTAAAATAGGTGATGCACTTAAATTTATATAGGCATGAAGGTATGCTTTCATATATGCTTCCTATGCAGCATCTAAGTTGTAAAATGTTATTCATTAACACATAATATGCTAAAAAATTCAAAGCCAACAACTAAATAATATTATTGTTCCTTTTAATTCTCCAAATTTGCCAAGATATTGTAAGATCACCTGCCTAAATTAGCTAAAACTCATAACCTTGCATGGATTATTTTTAAAATTGCACACCAATTTTCCTTTCTTAAGTTTATTCAAGAGACAAGTAATTATGCTTATAAGGTAAGAAAGAAAATTGGAGTGATGTTCAATACTCGTGCATGTATTCATTAAAAAGGCGTGAGGTTCATTGGAGTGCATGTATCCCAAAAATATATATATATTCCAAATTAATTAGATTTTTTTTTTTCAAGAAGAAAATTAATTAGAATTTGAAATATATGAATCCAATTTATTATAATTATTTATTATCATCATGTTAAGATATCATTGATTTATATTTTATGTAGGTGAGATTTAATGATCACCCATACATTATTCAGACAAATTTATCGGTTAAAGTAACTTGAACTCATTTACATACTTAATTAAACTCAACTAGTACCTTGAAATTGGATTGTATAAATTTATAAATAAATTCATATGATATCAAATTATTATTTGTGATTTAATGATAATATAAACAGTTTATTCGTGATAAAAATTCATCAAATTATGAAAGGATAAAAAATTTTAGTCATGATCTTATTATATGTAGAAAAAGAATAAGTAGATCAAGTAGCTCGTAAATAAGCTCAAGCCTACTCCAAGAAAATGAACCAATCTTGAATGCGTAATCTTATTTAATTATAAGCTTGAGTTGAACTCCTATTCGAAATAAAATAAAATGAATAAACCTGGAGTTTTAATCCTCAGTTTGGCCTGCTTACAGTATTATTTAAGACCAAATCACTTGTTTGGCACCTCAGATTTTCCCAACATTTTTTTATGAAAAGATGTTGCAAACTGAACAGTTAAAGACCAAACTTAAATCTCTTGGCAAGCGAAGGAAATCGAATGCTTCTGGACTTAATGACTGAAGTTTGAGTTTACATAAACATTGAAAATGAATTGCTCAAAGACATATCGCCCCCAATATCTACTCTATAGCATCAGGTGAAGAAAAAATTTCCAAGCAATAGTATATAAAAACTGACAGCTTTGTTAATAAAATATTAGTAGTCCATAATCTTATATCAGGCAATATAATAATAAGAGCAATATAGATCTAAAAACAAAGGTGAGCATGTTAGCAAATGTTATTTATATTAATTCATTCATATAGGACACAAGAAAAAAAAGAGTTGCACAAAAATAAATACCATTAGAATTATCTCTATCCCTCAGGCATTTCTAGTTTGTTCCCACTTCTGAATAGAAAGCAGCCTCTCTCATCAACCACAAAGGAAGCCATCCATTACCACTGACGAGTATGAAATTAAGATCACTGACAAGTATGAAGAAACATCGTCCAGGTAAAGGACTATCTCGTCCACACCCGAGTCGGGGACGAGAATGAGCGAGAAAGCACGACGTCATTCGTCGTGCCTCTGAAGCTAGCCGAATCAGCACCCATTGAAGGCACACATAAATGTCAGCAGGTTAGCATATATGCAATAACTGCACCGGACCGGTTACAAGAGCAGTAATAGCTCAACGGTCATCCGTTACACCTTAAAACGGAATCATCATTAGCAATCAATGCACCATTATTCTCAGGAGGAAAACACTCAAAACAGCATTAACAGACATAACTACACCGACTCAAAGCAAACTATAAAAAGGTAAAGGGAACTCAGGTAAAGGGCATGAAAAATTACCGGAGAGAAAGAACTGTGAGAAGTTTATTTTGAGAACTTGTAATCTGACTTTAGCATCGGAGCATTCTCAGCTGGCCTCACGCCGGCTAAACACTCCTTTGCCTTTTCTTGTCTTGACAACAGATCTTGAAGATTGTCCATCAACATTGACGAGGAGCATACTGACGAGGTCAACCTTCGGCTTCATCAACCACTAATGCCAAAGAAAGATTAATTTCATTCTCTCAAAAAGAAAGTCTAATACAAGGCTGAGTAATGATCTGCCTATGCAATTTTGAGATACATTCATTATTTTAACATAATAACAAAATTTCCACAATAAAGCCCCTAATCTCTATAAGATAAAATCAACATTCTTGTTTCACTGCCAAAGTTGTCACCCTTACTACTGATTGTTGAAGTGAGATAGCATGAACTTTCAATCCTGGTACATAACCAATAATCAAAACAATGCCATTATCTCTCCACTTGACCTGCATTAACATTGAGTAAAAAAAAAACCAGTAAAAGTAAAAACCATATTTTTCTGTGACAACTTCTACAAGAAAATGACAATTTACCAACAAAAACAGATATAAACCTCTTTAAATTTATTAATAAGAGCATCTCTTCCAATTATTCCACCAGTAATAGTAATACCAACTTAGTACTCCTCTCCAATCTTTTTGGTATCAGGTATCTGCATTACAAGCATTAACAAACAATTAATTCACAATTTAAAAAGGCTACTGTAGGGACACGATTTTATTTGACGACCCAAGAATGATATTGGGTTCGTGTATAACAGGCCCAAACAATATAATTTGTAGAGAGTGGGCTGGAAAGGCTTGGCGTTGGTCACTGGACAACGGTCTGGTCTTGATTTCATGAGAGCTCATACAAAGGCAGGTTTGGACAGTATGACTGAGCCTTACATCGATTTGGTTTTAGAGATTTGGCTCCTCGGAATTAGTCCGAGGAGCATTACATTCTCACCATTCTCTCCTTTTTCTCCTCCTTCTTCCGAGGCCCCCCCTCCTTTAGCTCTCTTTTCCCTTTTATACTAATATTCACTTCCCCTTCTTCATCTACGTGTCGGTTTCTCCTTATTTAGGGTAGTTACTTGTCCTATCAATCCATACGTCAGAGTGGTTGGGAAAAGCTGGATAGCATGGTATGGAGTATGGGCTTGTCAGGCACTGGGCTCCACATTATGGTGTTGGCAGCTTTCTCGTTGTACTGATCTTGTACTGAGTTTGTCCTTTTCTTCAGGCGCTTTGTGAGGCATTGAGCGTGAGATCGTCCTCGGCCACATTCTTGGGCCACTAAGGGGCTTTCATCATGCGTCCTCGGCAGTAGGGCTCCTCGGCCTGGGCTCTGGGCCCTCAACACAAAGTGGGCCGGGATGCCAAATTTCAGGCCCCACAGCTACCTTAGCCTTAACCTTCTTCATGTGATCATCATCTTCAGTCTTGTATCTCTTTGTGTCTAGGACAATCCTCTCAATCTCTTCATTGGCTAGTCACCCCTTATTATTGATAATACTGATCTTCCTCTTAACTCCAATGATCTTCTCCCGTGTTGAAACATTCAAGATACAATTGATGTCAAGATTTGTTTTGATATCAATGGTTTCTTGAATGTTTCCACGGAGGAGATAAGATCAGTGGATATAAGAGGAAGATCACTGTTAGCAATGGTAAGGGAAGATTACCTAATCATGAGATCCAGAGGATTCTCCTGGACAACATAAACTTATCAAGCAGGTAAACATAATTGACAAGAGCCTTGTAACACAATTTATAGGCACCTTTTACAGCAACATAAACTTATCGTCCTAAACTTAGTTTCTATTCATGAGCTGAGAAGTTAGAATTCCTAAGGCTAAGGACTCGGTAACAACTACTGAACTCAACTCAAATAAACACAGAGAAGTGCTACATCAGCTCCTAGGATCTTGCAATATCCCAAACAAGCATATATAATGGATCTTTTCTATTGTATTCCTCATGGGCCTGACCATTTGTGAAACGTTCTTACTTCATGCTACTTAAAATTTACATTAATTTAGTTTTTTATCCTTAATTTTTAAGAAGTTTATTGAAAAAATTACAGTTTGTAACTTTCTATTTATATCTAGTTAATTTTTATTCGAATTGTCAAACTTATTTTTAACAATTAATAAAGAATCTAATATGCATGTCATACGAATTTCATATAAACTTTAGAGATAAAAAATAATATATTTGCCAAATTATCAAGCACATGAGTCCCACATCATGTGTTTATGTTAAATGACTATTTTATTTTAAATTTGTTGAGTTATTATTTGTATTAATTTAATTTTTAAAATTTTAGTAATAGTTTTAACATGACTTTACTAGCACTTTGCTTCAAAATTTACAGATGAAATTAGATATGTTATGTAACTTTTTTTTTTTTATTTGTAACAATCAAACAACACAAAATTCTTATCATTTACTCAATTCAACCAAATCATTATAGACTCAACTTAACTCAAGCATGCTCAGAACAACTAAGTGTATGTTTGGGAATAATGGACCAAATGGACCAAATGAACCAAACTGGACCAAATAGACCAAGTTGAACCAAATGGTATGAATTGAACCGAAGTGGACCAGATGAACCAAACTTCAAAAAAAATAAATGATGAATGAATTACTTTTTCTTGTTTCCTAAGAAACATTGAACAATGTGAGCTATAAAAATCATATTGTCAAATTTATCATTTATGTCCTTTCATGTACCTATGAAAAGAGAAAAGAAACAAGTAACAAGGGGTTTTTAAGAAAATAATAATATTTTATTATAATTATTGAAAATAACTTTGTGGTAAAAAAATTTGGGAAAATCATTTCTTTGAGAATTTTGTGTTGAAAACATGATTTTAAGCATTAAAATTTCAATTTTCGCATTGTAATCATGCTTCCAAAACATGATTTTAGTTACAACACATTTTGCACTCAAATTATATTTTGAAAACATAACTTTAATATAAACACATTTTACATTGAAATTGTGTTTTTGGAAACATGATTTCATAGTATAATTTGAAATTTTAATGCTTAAATAAGAGGCTATTCTCCAAAATAACATTCCAAAAGAGCTATTTTTAATAATTATAAATAAAATATATTTTTTCCCACACAAAAAACCCCAATACCAAAGTGATGCAATTATTTGAGGTCTAAATGAGTGATCACCCTCCTTAATTTCACAATGGCATAATGATCCGCCTATTCAACAAAAACTTGCGCAACAATGCACCATCAAGGAAAGGGGCCAAAATCGATGAAAAAGATTATTTTTTTGTGTGTCACCCACAAACATTTCTAATTTGATTCTCACTTTTGAATAGAAAACGATTTCTCTCATCACCCACAATGACAATCTTCCTTAGTATGGCATAATTTGGTTGTTACATTTTTATATTTTCTATCATATTGGTCCATATCGTCATCTCACTTACGGAAAACGTATATTCTTAAAAATTTAATTATCATCGATAACATAAGAGTTCGCCAATTACGTAAGGGTATTTCATAAATCCATAAATCAGATGACTACAAAAACCAAAATGGCAAAAAGCTTAAAAATATACTAACCTCATCATATGCACTTCGCGCGTGCGATGTGGCTTTTTTTTGGGGGGGGGGGGGGGTTTACACGTTTTATTCATGGCATTTTTTTCACATAAATTCCATACTACTATTTAAAGGTGTATAGACCGAACTCTTGAAAATAAAAGAAATGAATACACCAAACCAAATCAACATGTACTGAAATATAAACACAATCACATTGGTGATAATTATTCCTCTTCAACATTTGACTTTAAAACTATCAATGTAAAAGAGAAATGTACACTTTCAAATAAATGAACTAATAAAATGAAATATAATAACAGTAAAAACAATGAAAAAGAAAAAGAAGATAACAACTTGCTCAGATGTACCTCAAATCCTCACATTCTCATCTTTACTCCTTGTATAGGAAACATACCTCTTTGAAAAGAAAGAAAGATAGTGATGAGGCAAGAAAAAAAATTATGGGGATCAAAGGAATTGTGGAAATAGACTTTTTTTAAAAAAAAATTATTGATGTGGAAATAGACTTGAAAAAGAGATAAAGAAGAAGAAGTAAAAAATAAAAATAAAGTGAGATTTGTAAAGAATTACAAAAACTAAAATACAAAAACTAACAAATTAATAATTTCAACAATGTCAAAGGAAACAAACCTTTCTAAAATTTGAGATGATGATCAAGTGAGCAAAAAGTTAAGGCAATCCAAAAGTTTGTGCAAAGAAACTAAAAAGATATGAAAAATGTTTATGAGACATATCTAAATAGAGATAGTGTATGCTAATTTTTAAGAAAAAAGATGTGTCAAAATTTTAAAATTTATTTAACCGTTTAGTTCCCATAAATAATAAAAATAAAAACCGTTTAGTGATAAAAACTTGTGGCCATGTCATTTTGGCAATTAGACAAAAGAAGAGTACGTTTGTTGGGAAAAAATTTTAGTTTTATTTTTATTTTTTTAAAAGAAGAAATTATATTAGTACGAAAAAAAAAAAGTTTTATTTTATTTTATTTTTATAAAAAAAAAAAAAAGTTATATTAGTGTTTGACTACTAATGTGAGAGAAAATGTGAAGGTGGAAGAAAAAACTTTTTTTTTTTTAATTTAACTAAAATTTAGGAGTTTTTAAATTTGTAATTTTACATATCTAATCCTATTATTTAAGTTTTACAAATAAATGAATTTGAAAGTATTTTGGACATCAAAATTTAGGATTTCAAATAGGAGAACCCCTTAAATAGTGTAGTATAGAAGAAGTATAGATAGAAACAACCAAATGAAAGCCTAAATTTAGGACCAATTGAAAACATGGCAAATCAAAAATAAGCATTAAAAAGGTATTGCAAAATTTTAAAAATAAAAAAATAAATCTAAAGTCCTGGTGAAGGACATAAGAGTCATTCAAGTAGAAGGCAAGAGCAATTCAGTCATTTCAGCCTCCAAGTTCCACCGTGCCACCTCACTGAGAGAACCGCAACGGCGGTACCGTATTGAACACCGTGTACCACCCTTTCTCACAGTCATCGTCCATCAATAGCTTCCTGTTTGGTTACAAAGAAAATGAGGGAAAACTCAAAACTTTGATCATTTCCATCTTTCCATTGTTGGGTCTATTTTATTTTCCTCTTATTTCTCGGCTACCAAACAGTTTTGTTGGGTCCTTAAATAAGAACCCCACTTGTAGAATTTGTGTGGAAAGCATCTTTTTGATCATGGAAGCTCCTGAAAAATCTGAAGAAACTGTCTCAAATGTAAGAATCTCATTTTTCTGCTAAACTTGAAATTCTGAATGGTCAGTGCTTAAACCCTCGATTAAACCCTGCTATCTGTGAAAATCTTGATTTCTAACTCAAGTTTTGAACTTAAATACCTCAGCTCTCTGTTGCTTTGTTTGCAAAATTGCTTTTTTTCGATACTGTTGCTGTTGTTTTTCTTCTTGGTGTTCAATTTGTAGATTAAGTTTGATAATTTGTGCTAGTCTCTTTAGCTCTACTTTGGTTACTTTTGTTTCGGATATCTCATAAATGTTGCAACTTTATAGTTTTGGAAAGTTTTCTGTATCGATTTCTAATCTGGGTCATTTACTATCCTCCGTTAGCTGGTGTGTGCATGTAATTTTGGACTAGAATTGAATGGGGGAAAATTGTGCTTTAACAAAATGCCCATGAATTAGTTGAAGGCAGAAAAGAAATTTAAATTCTGTAAAGATCACATTTTTGTTATTGAACAAGACTTGAATTAAAATGCTGTCCTTTTCATATAGCCTAAGGGGGTCAAGAGATTTGATTGTTCGATATTTGTTGTTGAGGTCATTTTTCAACTGAATTTGTTGTGAGTTTCATACCATTCCAATCATAGAGGTTTTCAAAGTCTCTTTAAATGTAAATTCGCTAGCATACTGTTTTACTTGTTAATTTGTTTGGTTTGAAGATACCAAGCATTCTATGCCTGATCTCAAGTTATTATTTTTCCGAATTTTATTGGACTGGCTAACTGCCTTGAGGAATCTTTCTTCATTTTCTATTGTTGATTTATTAGATTTATGCAACTTTTCTAACTGATTGTTTCACCCCAAAATATGTTTCCTGTATACTTGGGTGATTCCTTTTTGTGATATATATATCTTTTATTATTTATCAAAAAAAAAAAAAACTTGTTAATTTGTTTGGTTAGAATTGATTGTTCTACATCAGTCATATCTAGGGGAGTAAAAACTATGTGGGGATTCTCTATCTTTCTGTGTTCTTTGATTTTACATGTATGCCTCGACGATACATAAACAACGCTATTTATGGAATCATTGAATCTTTCAAATATCGAAAGGCTAATCTCATCTTCTCCCTGATCAGTATACTCCAAGGATGGCCGGAACTGTCAATTGGGGCACAGCAACTGTTGTTGGAGTGTTTGCAGGCTTGTTATATGGAGGCAGTAGGGAGGCATCCGCTTCTGTTGTAAGTTTGTACTAAAAAAACTGCTAAGAGTGCATTTTTGTAATAACTGAGCATGTTTGATCAACTGAACCATCTAAAAGTCTTTCTCTATCCTGCTCATACATGATTAATTTGCCAAGTATGAAGACAAGAGTTGGTAGGAAAAGGGAAAAGATTTTGATATTTCCTTATCGAGATAACTATGTAAACTGCTAAAAGTTATGAGATTAACAATTTGTACCTTATTGCAAAATATAAATTGGTACAGATGTGTTTGGCATCTTTGTACCCTCTGCTACAACCATACTAGCCAATGGTGCGTGTTATGCTTGTGGATTATACTCTCATAATTGGAATTGGAAAAACATGGTTGGTTTTATGGTGGATCAGTTGTAGGCAAGGTGGAAAGTAATGGCTTTCATTTATGTATAAGCTTAAAAATGCAAGAGGCTGGACCAAATTTTCTTAATAAATAGTATATATGTGGTTTATTTATAGCATTGGGAGGAGAGGGGGGGGGGGGGGGGGGTGTTTATTTTGCAATTAGTACTCCGTATGCATTTTCTACTTTGCACCATCTTTTGTTGGAAGTCATTCACTTATGAATTACTTCCTTTAACTCCGCCCCTCTTCAACAACCTCCCATCCCCCACAAATAAAAATAAAAAAGAAGAAGAAAGAAGGAGAAGTCCAACCAAAAGACAAGAGAAAGAAAAGAAATACGCAAATCCGTGGAAAATGGTATTGGTTTCTGGGTTTAACAGTTTAATCTTCCCTATAATTTGCTACTACTTTTCGGATATTGTATGTTTTGAGACAATGAACTTTACTTTTCATCCAAATGGTTTTCGTTTTTTCTAAGACATATTTCAATCATATTTGATGACACTTGTGAGGACTTTGCATCGTTTTGGCAGAGCAAGGATGCAGAGGTAATGTTGAAGCTAGGGAGCACAGCAGATAAACGTGAGCAGCATCGACTAGTGAGAGATGCAATGGAAAAAAGATTTGTACGAGTTGCTCGTGGCTCCATAATTGGTGGAGTACGCCTTGGAATGTTCACTGCCGCATTTTACAGTTTACAGAATCTGCTTGCAGAGAAACGAGGTGTGCATGATGTTTTCAATGTTGCTGCTGCTGGTTCAGCCACTGCTGCGACATTTGGTCTAATTAGTAAGATTCAGAAACTCTTGCATCTGATGTTCTCACCAACTGATCCTGTCATTTTGGTTTAGAAAATTTATATGTAGTCACTTTATAGTTCCTCAAATATTCTCCAAGTTTTGCTGTCTATTATTTCGTTATTTTGAAGTTTAATTCCTTAAATATCTTAAAGAGGTTGATGAATTTTTGTATACTCTGTAATTAACTTCTCCATCTATTTCACATATTAGTGCCAGGATCACTCCAATGGCGTGCAAGGAATGTTGCGCTGGGTTCATTTTTGGGAGCGGCAATATGTTTCCCTCTTGGTAATATATTCAATCCTTATATGTAATTACAGATCCTTCAATTAAAACTACTAATATAATGGTAAATGAAAATGTTGTGGCTATTTGGCTATCTGATGGATATCAAATCAGTACAATCACTATACTGTCTTTCACATAATTTTTGAACTCAAGCTGCTAGAGTAGCCTGTAGCCCCAGTCTTCATTCACAATGACCAAGACAACCTTAAAGTTATTTAGAGAAATGCTGGTAGCTAAAAAAAAAAATAAGCACAACAGTTAAAGTATATTGGAGTCATTTTAATAACAATAATTGTTATCTCTTAAAAGGGATCTTAGTTGCCTAACTTCACTTTAGCTATATGCGTGCAAGTGTTAAAATTACATTATTTAAGTTGGACAGAATAACTTGAAGCTCTAAATTACAATGATGAAAAATTGATAGCATGAGTTCAACAGAAAGTATAGAACTTGCAAGTAAAAAAAAAAGTGTTTTGTGACAGGTTGGCTTCAGCTGAAGCTTATAGAGAAAGCAAATGAAGGAAATATGGCAGCTAATCCTAGTTCAGAAGCAAGGAGTGGTGTTGATGCAGCAATAGAGAGGCTCGAGGGAAATTTGAATAAATAAAACAAAATAATTTGGAGGGCCCAATCTAGAATTTTCCATGGAAGGTGGAGGGATCAAAAGTAAGACATGTGGGCTAGCCCCCAAAAGAGATCTAATGTTGTTCTCCTGTATCTAATTTTCTTTTTCAGTGCTTCCCTTCAATAGTGAGACTGAGAATAACACTCAAAAGCTTGGTTACTTGAGAGCCTTTTTTTGGCTGAATAGAATTTCCTTTAGGTTGATCTTTGAGATCATATGCCATTTTTGTTGGTGATGATGTTCTTTATGTCATATACCCAATCAATAGGCAAATCAACATTTTAGTTTCTCTGTTTTCTTATTAGCTATTCATTTATATATCTTAATGCTTGCAAGAAATGTAACTACTTGTAGGAGACCAAAAAGGTGTTTGGGTTAGGCAAAGACATGGTTTAAATGCTTCTTGGGTGGCATTAACAAGCCCTTCTTCTAATGTGTCTTTTTAAATACTTTTTTCATTTTTGTCTAGATTTTCTGAGTGTAAATTAGCAATATATGAAAGGAAATCTTCAATGAAGTGGTTTGCTGGGGGCTTTAGCCTTTAAGTAACCTACGAGGGCCGCCTACACATATTTAAGAGAAGTAAGAACCAGTACTAATAGCTCCCATCAATGCATGAAGGTGCCCAAAATGGTGGGATTTGTTGGGCAGAGTTGATGGTGAGCTTATCACCCTTTTTTTCGATTTTCTTTATGAGAAAACAGAGTAGGGTGGTCAGTTGTAAAGATCCTCTTTGATGCGATTATGGTAATCCATATCTGCTGAGAAACTAATACCTGAGAACCTGCATGAAGGATCATAGGCACTTCCTCTTCATAATTTTGAAATGAAGACACGAATGACATGGTTAATTCTTGTGTATGTTATTCTTTTGGAAGCTGATTATGTATACTCCTCTCTTATTTCATTAGCTGGTTATGAGATTGGTATATTGTATATGCTGCGCTTGTAAAATCCAAATGGAGAGGACAATTCCAGTCCATGCCAACTAAAACACAAAGATTCATACGCAGTTAAAAAACATAGATGGCTAATGAAACATTGATGACTGAAACTGGAACTCCAATTTTCCATGCGATGATGTATTAGTATGAAGCCACTATTCATTGGTTATGGCTCAGCTTTAAAGGACGCACATTGACAACACATTCTATTGGTGGAGCTTTCAAATGGTTTCTTATGCTGATTTTGGAAGAAATGCTCTATTTCTTCAATTTGGATGTATTGTGATAAATTTCTAATCTAATGGTCCATCAATATTTGATTATTTTCTATCTGATCCAGAAACTTTGCTGTCAACATAAAATATAGTCAATTGGTCATAATTGGGATCTAGGTAAACATTTTTCTCAGGTTCCCCTTGAACAACTTAAGACTTTTAACTGTTCTTTTAGAGAGAAAAGTCAGATTTAACTTTATGGATTCAAACCCAACTTGATTTATCATCCATCGGTTCCATTTTTCAATATAAAAATTACAGTTACTATTGCAAGGGTTCTTTAGGAGGGACATATATACTTGCAGTCCCAACTCTTAAATTGCCATGACTTGCATGTTACTAAGAAACATTATGAACAGCCAATTCTCAAATTGAAACAGCTTTTTGTTGGATTTGACAAATTTGAAACCAAATATAAGGGTAAGTAGTAAGCATCAAAGCAATCTCTATTCATCCAGTCTTGCCCAACTGATGCTAAAAACAAATGGAATCCCTAGAGCAAAATGGAATCCCTTACGCAAAACATATAAGCTGAACAAAAGAATATAACCGACACAAACTAGTATACTGTTCAATAGGATCTGTGAAACCCAGGATAACAAAATCACTAGAGACTAATTACATAACAAAAACTTTCTATCATATCAGAATTCTAATAAATAACAATGAACTGACATTCCATTGATGGATATGATGCTTCAATCCTTTTCATCCTCTTCCGTAGGGTTTCTTTACACACTCACCAGAAGTCAGAAGCATAAGGCTGAACAAATGAGATTTTTGGGGTAAAGGCACCACCCTTCCTCTTTTCTCTGCCTCTCACTCCTCTTACTTGTCCTTGAGTTGAAACCATAATTTACGGAGGAAGGCTTGTAAGGAGACCGTTGCATATCTTAATCATATGCAAAATCTCATCATTCTTCTTTGCCTGCCATTTTAAGAAAGTCTTACCATGAGGAACAATATTCGATTAATTCCCTTAATGATAGGTGTAATCAAGTCAAAGAAAAAACAAACATTACCATGATCATGGTTTAGGGATGTGCTGTCTCGTGGCTTCTTTGCAGTCCGTTTAGCTGCCTCAGCTGTAACCATGTATCTCAAAATCAATAATTTACTCCTCTTTGTAAGTTTTAAATGCATAAAGTAGGTCTTGACCTCATGAGTCACAAAATCACCCTCCCCAAGTATAAGTTTTTTTTAAAAAGCTGTCTTGGACTCTCTCACTAGCCTTTATACTGGCAATTTTCACTAGCCAAACTGTTCTGTTAATCTTATCAAGTCTTTGCCTTTATGTTTCATAATTTATATGCCCATTTCTAAGTAAATTATTGTCAATGAGCTCTAGCTCAAATTGCACTTCTAATTCTATTATTCCAAATTTTAATACTCTTTAAACCACCAAAATCAAGGAATAAATCTTTGGTATAAAGGCTGAGATTCCTCTGTAGAATAAGCTAATTGAAGGGATATTGATGACAAGGAGTGACATAATTGAACAAAGTCAGCACTTTACCTCTCAATGGTCTTTGTACGCCTCAAGCATCAAGCTGGCCTGGTCCCTAATCAACTTGGTCAGAATCACAAACATATCCAACTCCACCATCTTCCACCTCTCCTCCAATTGCACCCTCTTCTCTTTATCAATAAATTCAAGTCCTCTCTTTATCAAACTCTACTCCAACGTCACATTCTTATCAAACCTTAACATCCCATTCAAACATCTCCCCGAAACCCCAGCGACAGAGGCATCAGCATCAGCAGAGCCCCAAATTTTCTTCGACAATTTACGTCTTTCTATCATGGGGTTTCGAAAAGGTTGGGTCTTTACCTTTCTTTCCTCGCCCAGCCATATTGCGGTACTTCTTCCTTAACCTTTTCATCTTATCCACCAGTTGGGCCTTCATAACTTCCACATGGAGACTCTTCTTAACATACGCGGCGACATCTTCGGCGGGATTGGCGTCGTTTATAGCTCTGTAATTCACCATCCCTTCCAGTAATTCTATTTCATTATCGTCGCTCGACAGCCTCTGGAAAAGCTTCTTCTCTTCCCTACCACCACCGCCGCCGCCTTGGGATTTCAGTTCCGGGTCTTTCTTCTTGACCCGCTTCGATGGCGTCATTTCCGCTTCACTGTGCTTTTTGGTGGCGGAGGATCTTGGCTTTTACTGGAGTCAGTTCGGGTTCCATGAGTTTGGTAAAGACCCAACCTTTTCGAAACCCCACGATAGAAAGACATACGAATTGTCGAAGAAAATTTGGGGCTCTGCTGATGCTGATGCTGATGCTTCTGCTGCTGGGGTTTCGGGGAGATGTTTGAATGGGATGTTAAGGTTTGATAAGAATGTGAGGTTGGAGGAGAGTTTGATAAAGAGAGGACTTGAATTGATTGGTAAAGAGAAGAGGATGCAATTGGAGGAGAGGTGGAAGATGGTGGAGTTGGAAATGTTTGCGACTCTGACCAAGTTGATTAGGGACCAGGCCAGCTTGATGCTTGAGGCGTACAAAGACCATTGAGAGGTAAAGTGTTGACTTTGTTCAATTCTGTCACTCCTTGTAATCGATATCCCTTCAATTAGCTTATCCTACAGAGGAATCTGAGCCTTTATACCAAAGATTTATTCCTTGATTTTGGTGGTTTAAAGAATATTAAAATTTTGAAAATTAAAATTAGAAGTGCGATTTGAAAAAGAATGAAAATTAGCATTTCAAATACAATGAAAGAACCTAAGTACCCAAGCTTACCTTTGAATTTCCTCTTCTTATTAGCTCTCCTCCTCTTCCTTTCTGCCTGTGTAAGCTCAGTTTCTTCCTTAATGTCACCTTTGCCAGTAAAAACTTCCTCAGGAGCCAGCATAGCTGCGTCTGAGACAGCCACAGGTGCAATCTGCACATGGAAGACATTTTCATTTATAATCAATTCATTAAAAAAAAAAAAAAAAAAGGAAATTTGTCCATGGAAGGCAGACCACATAATTTACTCACTTGCTAAATATGGAGCAGATAAAATTTTGAAATGAATATATACAAACTCTTTACCTCTTCCATTGCTAGAGCTGGGACATTCGCTTGTATAGACATGTCCTCTATAACCTGTCCAAATCAACACACAACCAATAAAGACAAGGACACAAAATGTTCACCACGTATTGCCTAAAATTAGATGTTCACTAAGATGATTGAGATTGAAAAGCATACAGGTTTTGGAGCAAAGTGGAAATGAGAAAGAGCATCCAGCTTTAAGCAAAGTTTCTTGAACAACATGCTAGCCTGATCAAAGATAATGCCAAAAAGGTTGAGCATATATAATATCTTCAAAAGTCTAGGTGGAAGGAGCAAACAACAGACTGTCAAATGTGAAGTTCTGAAGTCCTATACAGCACCATAAGGACACTAAAGATATGAAGATTACAAAGAAGAAATAATCAGGAATGCAATGAATATTTAAGTAACAACGAAAACTTGCACCTCTTTCTTCTGTTCATCCTTGAATGACAAAGGGACAGAATTCAGATTTGTCTGCTGAACATATTCTTCCTGCAAATAATTGAAATAAATAAAATGTCGTTAAATATTGCTAATTTAAGTAACAAAGGAAGAATAAACTGTATTATAAACTTCATTACTAAAGGTCCCCCAAAAAATACAGATCCAGTGTACAAAACCATAAATTCCGGGAAAAATAAGGGGAGAGCAGGACATGAAGAGTAAATCCCATAATGAATCATGTCAGAAATACAAACCTCATAAACTTCAGCAAGACCCTTCTTGCTTTTATTCTCGTCCTGCATATTTAACAAGGAAAGTGCTGAATAAGTAAATTTCTATCATCGTAACACTTAGAATGAATTTATTTCGGTATTTCAGTATAAAGTGTTTACCAACTCTTTGATTTCTCTCGGAGCCACAGACGGCAACCTAGGAGCCTTTTGCACATCATCATACTGTCCCTACAAACATCATAGCAATATTGTTGCTGATTAGTAATGGAGAGACATCAAAGTCACAATGACTAATGCAGCATGTGTAATGTCAAATAAAACAAAAGGCAATACTTTTCTTTTTTTCCTTGGTAAGCATATAACCATTCTTATCTAGTGCACAAATAAAAGAATAATTTGATGACATCATAGTGAAGTCCAACTATAATCAATGACCTGATAGCATTCCAACTAATATCTGCTAAACAAAGGGAGTCTACCTTAAGGATCCGTTCCTTTATGATTTCTTCAAGTGCTACTGTAACCTCCTCAGTGATCACAGGGGCAGGTCTCACATTGTGATCAAATTCCAGATCAACTTCTAATGCACTGTTCACTGGCCTTTTTTCAGCAGTTACCTGTTGCCAAGATATTTAATCCACATTTAGATACATTCACTTGAATCAAATCAACATCTGCTTCAATTATAATCCAAGCAAATTTGATTTAACACTATAATTTTAGACTGATAATATTACCTCTCCCTGCATGGTCCAATCTTGTTGCTCCAGGTCTTCCTTTTCCATCAGCTCTATTTGAGATCGAAGCTTCTGAAGTTCTTTTTCATGGGTAGAAAGAGTTTCTTGCTTCTATAAATAAGAAAATCAAGATCAGATGTGTTTCAACTAAAATTCCTGCTAGCAATGAATGAAATTTTACTACTACTAAACAAAGTGCACATATATTTTGAAACCAAAAAAAATACCTTATTTTCAAAAGCCCCATCATCTTCTTGCTCATCACCCATGTCTGAATCTTCTTGTTCATCACCCATGTCTGAATCTTCTTGTCCATCACCCATGTCTGAATCTTCTTGTTCGTCACCCATGTCTAAATCTTCTGACCGAACATTCACTTCTGATTTTCGTTTTGAAGCCTTTTTCTTATTAGAACCAAAAAAGTCTTCATAACTGAAATACACATATGCACAGGTTAAGCCCAGAAAAAGGAAATGTCAAACAAATCTATCAGAGTTATAAATATACACCCCCCATGCACAACATTGATACAAGATATATACCTCAAAAGCAAAGATTAGTTCATGCATCCTTAAAAGTATAACTATTCCAAAGAATTTGTGCATTCCAACTATATTACCATATAGCGAAAATGCAATTTTTAATTATTGATTGGTAAGTTACTCTCAATGGGTCTTGAAACACAACCTCACCATCCATCCAATTATTATCAAAGCAGGAAGTGTCATTTGACCTAGAGCCCATTAGCAATTCTATTTTTTTTTTTTTTCTAAAGAATACCAATGGCAATATGAATATAACAAATTGGAGCAGTTCATTAGAGCCGACAACAATGAAACGAAAAAGAAACAACATAACAGCACCTTGCCATCTTGTCCGCATTTTGATCATCGTCTTCATCATCACCAAGCCCAAAAGCTCCAAGCTAAAAGAACAAAATGCCAATGAGTTAGAAACCCCCAACAAACCTCATCAAAATCAACTTAAATAACACTAACAAATATGCACTTTCTATACCAAATTCAAACCCATCAAATTCTTCTAAACCGGCTAAAACCACAATTCCATAATTAAACCCAATCAATCAAAAATTCTCAAAACCAAAAGAAACCAACCAAATTATTCAAAATGTTATCTCCACCAAAAAAAAAAAAAAAACACTCACCTCATCATCCTCTTCATCATCATCATCATCATCATCTTCTTCTTCTTCTTCTTCTTCACTTCCCTTACTCTTCTTATTTTTCTTACCCAACCCATCACCTTTCTTCTTTAATCCATATTCCATAGCTTCACCATCCTCCAAAAACCCCTCCAATTCCTTTATCTTCAAAAACCCATCTTCAATCCCACCTTCTCTACCTTCCTCTCCCTCCTCTTCACCCTCACTCTCTCTCTCTTTCTCCTCCTCCTCCTCCTCCTCCTCCTCCTCTTCTTCTTCATCCTCATCCAATTCCTCATCAAACCCATTTAAACCCTCATCAAGACCATCACTTTCCTCTTCTACAACACCCTTTACACCCTCAGAACCCTTGTGCTCAACTTTCTGAACCTTCTTAAGCTTCGATATCTCATCCGGGTTCTTCTCGAACCGCTTCACCTCGCGGCGCAGAGTCGACATGAGGGGGTGGGATTGGAGATCGATTTGCTGCCATATCTGCTCGGCGTCGAACCCTTGGGTCAAGAGCTTTTCGAATGGGGATTTCGGAGTGAAGGGCTTCAGAGAAGCGAAGAGGTGCTCTGACGCGGCGCGAGCCGTTTGAGAGAGAGACGGATTCGGTGTTAGCCATTCTGGTGCCTCCGTAGATTTCAGGCGTTTCAGAGTTTCGAGTCCGGGTTCTTTGGTTGAGGTCGCCATCACCATTGATGATGAGATAGGTTTCTTCTTTGTCTATGTGAAGAAGAAGAAGAAGAGGTTGGGTTTTAGAGGGTTAGGGTTTTAGATGAGCACGTGTCAAAATTAAATGTTATATTGTATCACTATTATTATAAAAATAAAAAAATAAAAAATAAAAATACTACAATTCTTTTAAAATAATTTTGAAAATGTGGGTTCCAATTAGTAAAGTCTCTGATAGTTGTATAAGAGTTATCATCAGGAGCGAACGTCATAAGTTAAAACTCTAAAAATAAAAAAAATTGAAAATTATTGAACTCTTTTACAATATATTTTACCAATTGAATTCACCGAACTTACTAAACAAAATAGTATACTAAAGTTTTTGAAATCTTAGAAATGGAGGTTTACTTATAATAAACTATATTAATTTTCCCACTCCAACAAAAAAAACTATATTAATTAATTTTAATATAATTATTGAATACTAGTTTCGTCATAAGGGTTTTGCATGTGCAATGAAACCTTTTTTTTTTTTTTGTCATAATTTTTCATTCATCACAATTTGGGATTTACATGTTTTTCTATTAATATTAGGCATTGACTCATGATCTTGTTTTTCAAGAGAATTTCATCCTACTTTATCTCTCATATTTTCATGTCCATCCATTCTAAAACCTATCATCATGGACAAACCAATTGCAATAAAATAAAATAAATAATTACATTTTTTTTACCTAAAATTCTATAGTTCACGATTACAAAATTACAAAAAAAAAATGCCAACAAAAAATAATCTATGTGAACAAAAAATATTGATGGTACACTACTCCCTTGGCTTCACAGCTTATAAGGCAGCAAGTGGGGGGATTTTCTTTCGATGTGGGATTCTGAGCCAAAATCGGTTACAAGTAAGCTATTGGGCGAGCTGAGGCAAAAATAGTCTCCACATTTCTAATTTTAGTTTTTAAGAAACTAATATTTATAATTTAGATTGTAGATATGTAGGGTTCAAATCCTCCTACCCTTGACTATCGAATTATTTAGAAAAAAAAAATGATGGGCTATATGACGAAATAATATTGTGTCATGTGTAACACTTGTGTCTAATCATATGTAAACTAAATCAAGTGCTTTAATAGTATAATTAAATTTTAATAACAAAATAGATAGTAAAAAACAACAAAGACTTGTTAAAAATGAAATCTTAAAAACAGCAAGCTCTAAGCATTCCTCTCCTCGTGTAGGAGCTCTCCCTCTCGCCTAAGCGAGCTCTTTCTCCCTAGGGCTTAGTCCTAGGGTTTCTTTCCTTCATCTTTAACCTTTCTTTCCTTCTATTTTTTCCTTTTCTCACATACTCCATGGCGGAAGATGTCATAAACAGTATGGCCAACATGAAATTAACATCCGAGGAGGAAGAAGAGATTCAAATCTCAGATGAGGGCAGATCAGTGGAGATTGATAGTTGTGTGTTAAGTTTGATAGGGAAATTTTTGACGTGCAAACCCTATAATCGAAAGGCAGCAAAAAACACGTTACGAAAAGCATGGGGACTAGACAAAGGACTGCAGATTTCAGAGGTGGGCTCTAACCTCTTTCAATTCAAGTTCCAATCTGACTTTGAACTTGAACGGATCCTGAGGGGAGGGCCGTGGACTTTCGACAACCAACTTTTGATGCTTACTCGGTGGAAAACAGGAATGAGTGCTAATAATGTAGTTCTGGAGCATGCCTCATTGTGGATGCAAATATGGGGAGTGCCGTTTGACATGATGTCTCCTACGGTGGCGACAGAGATTGGAAAAAAGATGGGAGTGGTGGAGGATGTGGAACGACGAAGGCGGACAGATGATCAGAACTTATTCCTACGGGTAAAAGTTGGTTTACCTATCTCCAAACCTCTCCGCAGAGGTGGTTTCTTGTTGGGCTCAGATGGGAAAAGACATTGGGTAGATTACAAGTACGAAAGGCTACCATTGTTTTGCCATTTCTGTGGAATCCTTGGGCATGATATCCGTCACTGCCCATCTCATTTTGAAGCTTCAAAAAAGACAACGTCTGTCGAATATCAATACGGGGACTGGCTGCGTGCGGTGAGTGCTCGAAATAAATCTCCACCACGCCGGCGAACTGATTCTTTACCAAAGGATGCACCGTTGGGCAAGGAGGATAATCTGGCGGAGATGATCAGTGAGGTGCACACAGCAGAGCCGGCGGCGGCTAGGGCAACTACAGTCAAGGATGGTCTTTATGATCATTATGGAAAAGGCGGACAAGATGGGACTGTTACAAAAACTCAGGCGCAAATCATGGAAGGTAATTATTCGAAGGATGTATTTGTGGAAAGTCACGTGCCAAGGGAGGACTCAGTTTTTAAACCAACTGAGGAATCAAAGAATGGGCCGGTGTTAGACAAGAACGAATTGGGCCAGGTTGAGACACAAACGGATAGAACTAAAAGGACATGGACAAGAATTAATAGGATGACTATTGGGCCTTTAGATGAGCCTTTGACCACCAATAGACTTAAGTTGGGCAAGAGACAGTTGGGAGATGCTCTAGAGGAGAAGTGTGAAACAGAGACTACGAAGCTGAACCAAAAACGTGCCAAAGTGAAGTCTGGAGATGGTATGGATGATTATATATCGGCAGGGGTGGAGGATCACCCTTGCCAGAAGCCATGAAAATACTAAGCTGGAACTGCCAAGGGCTTGGGAACCCTTGGACAGTTCGAAATCTTCGCAAAATTGTGAAGGAACAAGGTCCCTCAATCTGCTTTCTTATGGAAACCAGGTTGGACAGAGAAGGTATCAATTTTTGGTGCAAGGAACTACCGTACAAAAATAAGTTTGTTGTCAAGAAACCGGGACTTGGTGGCGGGCTAGCTATGATGTGGAAGGAAGATGTGGTTTTGGATGTCTTCAAGTACTCTGATAATCAAATATCAGCATTGGTAACTGAGAGTGACGGTTTTAGATGGGTTTTAACTGGTTTCTATGGTTGGCCAGAAACACAGGAACGATACAAGTCATGGGCTCTCCTTTCCCATATTTGCTCCCTTGTGGATGGTGCTTGGATGTGCATTGGTGACTTCAACGAGATGTTAAATTCGACGGAGAAACTAAGTTGCAGACCAACTCCACCTAGACAACTGGATGCTTTTCGTGAAGCTTTGGAACTTTGCAATCTGGTTGATCTAGGATTCATTGGATATAAATTTACTTGGAACAATCGACGTCCTGGGGATGCCAATACCAAGGAACGGCTGGACAGAGCAGTAGCTAATGAGGTATGGAGGTCTAAATTTCCTGGGGCTACGGTAACTCATATTATTTCATATGCCTCGGATCATCTACCTTTGATTCTTCAAAACCATGTATCACTAAGAAGTATTTATAAGGGAAGGCGCGGCTTTAAATTTGAAGAATCCTGGCTGCTATGGGATGATTGTGAGACGGTAATCTGGGAAGCTTGGGAAATCAGTTATGGATGTGAGTCGGCATTGGAAACAGCCAGGCAAAAAATTAGTGGGTGTGCTTCGGAGTTAATGGCTTGGGGTGCCACAAAAAGACAACCTGGTACAGCTGAGATCAAGAGCTTGCAAAAAAGGATAGAGGTGTTAAACTGTGCTCCACCGACACAACAAAACAGAGAGGAGTTTATAAAAGCCAGTAAGGAGTTGGATGAATGGCTTAGGAGGCAGGAAATTTATTGGGCCCAAAGGTCACGAGTTAACTGGATTAAGCATGGCGACAAAAATACAAAATTTTTCCACTTAAAGGCATCCCAGAGAAGACAAAGAAATCTTATCCAAGGAATCATGGACCCACAGGGTAAATGGCTGGAGGAGTTGGAAGACGTGGCAGGAGTGGCTGTACAATATTTCACTGACCTGTTCTCAGCGGGCCCTTGTGCCCGAATTGATGAATGTCTTGAAGCTATACCACAAAAGGTGACAATTGACATGCAACAAGCTCTTTCCAGTGATTTTACTGAAGACGAAATAAAAGCAGCTTTGTTCTAGATGGGACCCACCAAGGCGCCCGGACCAGACGGTATGAATGCCCTTTTTTATCAGAAATTTTGGCATATTGTTGGTGATACTGTTGTTTCTGCTGCTCTTGATTTTCTTAACTCTGGTCAAATGTTACCTGCACTGAATCATACTCATATTGTCCTCATTCCAAAAGTGAAAAATCCAGTCAAAATGTCTGACTTTAGACCGATTAGCCTGTGTAATGTAATGTATAAAATCATTGCTAAAGTCCTAGCTAACAGGTTAAAACAGATTCTACCCCATATAATAGCCCCTACTCAGAGTGCCTTTGTGCCAGGAAGATTGATTACAGATAACGTCCTGGTGGCTTATGAAGCCCTACACACGATGCATGGTCGGAAAATTGGCAAAATTGGGTCTTTGGCTTTGAAGCTGGATGTTAGCAAAGTTTATGATAGAGTGGAGTGGAATTTTTTAAAGCAGATTATGCTTAAATTGGGTTTTCCTGGAGGTTGGGTGGATAGGGTGATGAGCTGTGTGACCTCTACTTCCTTTTCCATTTTGATAAATGGTAAACCCTTTGGTATGATTAATCCTACTAGAGGTCTCCGACAGGGAGACCCTCTGTCACCTTATCTTTTTTTTTTATGTGCAGAAGGCTTTACATCTCTTTTGCAAAAAGCAGAGCTGGAAGGAAGAATCCATGGAGTTTCTATCTGTAGGAGAGCCCCAAAAATCTCCCACCTTTTGTTTGCAGATGACTCACTGTTGTTTTGCCAAGCAATAGAAAGAGAGACACAGGAAACATTGGATGTGATAAAACTTTATGCAGAAGCATCTGGGCAATGTCTAAATATGGAGAAGTCTTCAGTTTACTTCAGTAGTAATACTTCATCTCAAAAGAGGGAGTCGATAAAGGCAATGTTGGGGGTGAATGAAGTGGACAGGTTTGAGTCCTATTTGGGCTTGCCAACTTTGGTGGGAAGAAGGAAATACCACACTTTTTCTTTCCTTAAAGATAGGGTGTGGAAAAAGCTTCAAGGGTGAAAAGGAAAAAATTTATCTAGAGCGGGGAAGGAAATTCTGATTAAAGCAGTGGCCCAATCGATCCCTACCTATACTATGGGAGTTTTTCAACTACCGGTAAAGCTGTGTGAAGAACTCCAATCAATGTGTGCTCGGTATTGGTGGGGACAAATTGGAAATGAGAGGAAGATTCACTGGCTAAGTTGGGACAAACTAACAAGGCCAAAATTAGAAGGTGGGATGGGCTTTAAGGACCTTTGACAATTTAATCTAGCAATGCTTGCAAAACAAGGCTGGAGGCTGATGCAAGACCAAGAACACTGGTTTTTAAGTGTCTAAAAGCTCGGTATTTTCCAAGGTGTCATTTTCTGGAGGCTTCTAACTCACCTAATAGTTCTTACACGTGGAAGAGCATTATGGAAGCCAAACCGATTCTGCAGAAGGGGTCATGTTGGAGGGTTGGTAATGGAGAGACTATCCGGATTCTTAAGGATGCTTGGCTGCCAAACTCTCCCACAAATAAAGTATTACGTCCGGTACAGAACATTGAGGAAGGGATGATGGTGGCTGAGCTGATTGACCCGGTTTCTAGGTGGTGGGACAGGGATTTTATATTGAGAAGCTTTAATTGAGAAGAAGCTGATGCCATTCTGCGCGTGCCTCTAAGCTGTAGATATACTCCGGACACACTACTTTGGCTGGCTGAAAATTCTGGTGAGTATTCGGTGAGGACGGGGTACAAAGTAGCGCGAAGATTGCAAAAGGAACAGAACTGGACCGAGTGTTCCATGGGGGTGGTGGGAGGTAGAGTGTGGAAAGTACTATGGAAGCTGAAGGTGCCAAATAAAATTAAAATTTTTGGTTGGAGAGCTTGCAATAACATTTTGCCAACTCGGGTAAATTTGACACGGAAGCGGATTATTAAAGATAACAGATGTGAAGCTTGCAAGACCGAGGTAGAAACTGAAGTTCATGCATTGTGGAATTGTAGAGTTGCACAAGATATATGGGCGGGTAGCTCAACACGCTTGCAAAAGTGCTGTGGTGATCAGGCAGACATGCTTCAGTTAATGGAAGACTTAATCACTAGGCTGTCTATGGAAGAGCTAGAGCTTTTTCTTGTCCAAGCTTGGTTTATATGGCATCAACGCAATTTATTGATACAAGGGAAGCAAGTACAGGCACCAGCAGTGTTGAACAAAAGAGCTATAGATTGTCTGGAGGAGTTTAGGCAAGCTCAAACCAGATTATCCATAAATGAAGCTACACAGCACCCGTGTTTCTGGAGACCTCCACCTTCATCTCGGTTTAAGCTCAACTTTGACGCTGCAATTTTCAAGGAGGATGATACCACTGGAATAGGGGCCATTATCCGCAATGAAAGAGGGGAAGTGATGGCTTCTTTATCAGCCAAAGGGCCGCCGGTGACTTGTAGCGAGGAAGCTGAGATTCTCGCTTGCCGTCGCGCCGTTGAGTTTGCTATAGAGTGTGGATTCTCGGAGTTGGTGGTTGAAGGTGATAACCAGCCGATCATGACTGCACTGAAGTTGGAAAAGAGCTCATTGTCTCGGGTTGGCCACATCCTTCAGGACGTGTCTTGTCTGTTAAAGAGCCTTCGTTGGTCACAAGTTCAATTTATTAGAAGAAGTGCAAATACAGCAGCCCATGCATTAGCTCGGCATGCAAAAAATGTATCTAATGAGATTATTTGGATGGAGGACTCCCCTCCACCAGCAGTTGAGGCTTTGTACGTGGATTCCACTTTCACTTAATGAAATATAAGGCAATTTTCCTCTTCCAAAAAAAAAAAAAAAATAGATAGTAAAAATGAAAAAAACAAAAAATGACTTTTAAGCCGCACAATGAATGCACACCATGTAAGGGTATTTTTTTTGGGGGGGGGGGGGGTAATAAAATAATTATACAAGATCATAAAGTAATTTAAAACAAATGATGAAACTCTTTTGGATTAATTACAATTTTTATTCCTTAACTTTTAGACCATTCACAATGCCCCCAAAACTATAAAATCGAACAATTAATCCCCTAGTTACTAAAAGGGCAATGTTTTATTACATACTACTTGTTACACACAATGTAAAAACATTTCAAATTTTGAACTAAAATTGTGACTTCAAGTCATGAATGTAGTTAACAAAAATAAAATTGTGTGTATGGTGTGTGCAACAAGGTGTATAGACTAATAATTATCATATATTGAAATTAAGCAAATAACCTCATTCCATTCATTTTAAGACCCTACACAAATATTCCATAATGACATTACTAAAATACCCTCCCTTTAGTTGAGCGGGAGAGAGAATTGCAAATAACTCAATATTTTCAAGTTATGCCATTCAAAGAACCAACAATATGCATCTTGAAAAACTTTATTCCAAAATTCTTATGTATAAACATGGTTTTCAATGGAGGCCAAAATAAACAAGAACATTATTTTTCAATAGAGGTCAAAATGTGATACTTGAATATCACATTTCCACATCTACAAATCAAACTGTAACATCCCGACCCAACTTTATAGTTAAACTATGTGTTTGAGTGGTTAATTATTATTTTAAGCCACTTCCTTTTTATAATTAATAGAAGAGTATTTAATAAACGTATTATTTTATAATGTCATTGAATAAAAATGGTAAAGATTATAAATAATTGAATGACTAATTGCATTATGAATAAATACTTCGTATGTACAAAACTATATTAAGTGGTTTAAGTTATTAGATATATAGTTGTTGGTGTTCAATTAAGTGTTTAAGGTAAGGGCATTTTAGTAACTTCTTACACACATGACTAATTGAATCAAGATACTTGGGCCAACCATGTGTAGGCAATTGCCCAACTTGCCATGCATGTGAGACAAGTGGCAAGGCGACTAATCTCCACATAACCCCACCCCACTAACCCTCTAGCCGGCCATGCAAACCTCAATTCTCATCACCTCATTCTTCTTTCTACTCTCTCAAAACAACTAGAATAACCAAGAAGCTTTATCCCTCTTTATTCCCACGGGTCCAAACAAATCAGAATTCTCACCTCACTTTACTCTCATTTCTCTTAAGGAAAGAGTTAGAAGTTCTCTTGAGTCCCTTTTCTCAAACCCACAGGTTCACACACATCAAAAGAAAAATAAAACTCCATCTCATTTCTTCTTCATACTCTTTCAAAGAAACTAGAAGACTCAAATACTCTCTTAAGCTCTCTACCTCTCATACTTTTGGGTCCAACAACTAGGAAAGGGAAATCTTTTTCATGCAAGAGTGATTCTATTTCTATTTCCCTCGAACCAAAAACTTGATAAGGGTTCTAGCTACTCTCACCTTAGAATCCATGATTTCTTTATGGAATTTTTAGTAATGGTATTTGTGGTTTGTAAAATTAGGAAATCGTAAACTTGTAAGTATATATATATATATATATATATATATATATATAGTGTTTTAAGGAGCTTTGAAACTGTGTTGGTGATTTGTTGAAGGTAAAATAGGATTTTTACTAATTAATGATGGTATATGATTAAGGAAGTAAGACAAAGTTAAGGTGAGTACATTTGATGTTACTGCTGAGATTTTTGTTGTATTTAATTTTACTATAAATGATTAAATGACTGTATATAAGTGTTTTCTAACATGTCTAATGAGTGTATAAAAATCCTCATATGATAATAGGACTATTTGCAATCATTTTATGATTTTACAAGAAAATGTTGCAAAACTGCCACTGTGACAGATTGTGTGTTTACGCATGATAAATTATGTATTAAATTGTATACAGTGAATTTGGATGCTAGGGATATTTCCTATGAAAGCTAAGACACTTGTGGTTGTTATTGAATTGGTCTCGCAGCAGTTGGATCAATACAAAAATAATAGTGCAATTTGTAAGTCAATTGAAATTCTGTTATGATAGATTTGAGTATGTTGTCTTGTATAATTTTTAGTAAATCATGGTTTTATGATTTGGCTTTGAAAATGACATGGAATCTACCAGACTTCCATAGGAATGGCTCTGTAAATTGGCATGAAGATTGGATGTGAATTGATAACCCATTTGTATTTTATAAGTGAAGTATATGCTACTGGAATAACCAGTGAACAGTAAGTGACATACATAACTTTGAGGATTTAATTCTAAAGTTAGGGTGAATGATTTGAGCTATAAATTAATATGCTCATCATTTAATATGTTTGGATCATAGATAATTTTTGTATAACTTGGTTCAAGGTTTAGTATCCAAAGGAGGGGTTCTAAACCATTCAACTGTTGTTTTTATGAAGCTGTTTTGTTCAACATGTTGTATGTTGCCTTGTATAAGTTTATGCATGCATCATTGCTTCCAATCTCAAACACATTCTGAATTGATTTTAAAGCTGTTTGACATGATTTGAAAATGAACTTTAAAATAATGATTTCTCTATGATTTGGTACATCATGTTTTTTTATGAATGTATCTTGTGTTTGAGGAACCTTGTTGAGGTGGGATTAAGATTTCATTGATTTTAAGAGATAGGCTTTGAGATGATTGTGTAAGTTTATTCTAAAGTATAATTAATAGTAATAAGTTTTGATATTTGATTTAGGTGTTACCAGCCCCTAGGTCTGAGTTCCTTCGATTTTAGGCTCTTGGTTCCTCTGCTTTCAGGTAAGGGATAAGTTATATGGGCATTTGGTAAGTCATGAGGTTATTTTAAAGTGTATTATGCCTTAAAAAGTTTTTATTAGAAATATGGCATATAATCATGTTTCCGAGAAATATATGTTCCTGAGCTTTCGAAACTTTATGTAAATGATTTAAGCATATTGATGCTATTACTAATTTCACGAACATGATGCTTAAAAAAAATAATGGAAATGCTATTACTATGAAATGTTATGCAAACTATGAATTTCAATATGATGTATAAGTATGAAATGTTTTCGAGTTATGTCCTCTTGTGATTTGAACTCGGCCAGTAGGGGTTAAATTACTGGATTTCTATGGAAAATGTTATTTGATTGGCCATTAAAAGTGTTGAGGACTCTGCTGTACCCGCCCTTGTTGGAAATGACCAACTTGTGGAAGGTGCCAACTGACCCTCATGGTTGAAGATATGTATTATGATATGATCTCGGAATCTCTGGCATTGTGGGTAATACTGGATATCTAGCACAGTGGTGCTGGAAGCCTCTCAATTATGTACAGACTCATCAGATATGGACTAATCAATATGTTATTTGTGAACAACTATATTATTTTATTAATCATGAGAGAATGATTTTATTTAAATGCATTATGAAAAGTTAAAAGCTCTCATGAAAAGAAGAAGTTTTTGATGAAAAGAAAAGCTGTTCCTTAAAAATAAATGTTTCTAAAGTTTCTGCTGTTCTTTAAAGATAAAATTGACGAAAGTACAAGTTTATGTTAATATTAAAATGTTAAATTTTGTGACTATGAAAGTTATAATATTTTATGAAAAGAAGTTTATGAAAAAAAGTTTTGTTTTTCTTTAAGATGTTTCTAATTTAAGACAAAGTTACCAATTATTTGATTTAAGTCAAAATGATTATTTTGTAATAATATAAATATATATATATATATATATGATTTTAAACCATCAATATTATATTTGGTGACTTTGTAAGAAATGAAAGAAATTTAGTCTGAAAGATTTTAGTAATATTATTTTGATAAAAAAAAAGGAGAACAATTATTTTCCTATGAAAAACATATAAGTTATTATTATGAATAGTATAAAATACTATGCATGAAAAGATGTTCTCCTATCTGAATATTTATAAAATGAAATGATTTGATTTACATGCATTCTTATTAAGTTCTTGTGTAACTTATCCTTACTGAGCTGTATAGCTCACCCCTTTCACTCTTTCAATAGCCAGGTTTTATTCTGGAGTAGAAGGAGTCTTAGTCGAGTTTTGGAAGGAGTTGATTTTAGTTTTAAATGTATAGATCCCAAATTAGCAATTTGATATTTAGTTTTGTAGTATTGTGTATTTTAGGATCAAATGAAAGTTGTGTACCTTAAAGTATTAAGAGATGTATTATGTGAAATTTAGAATTTGAGTAACTGGTGGATTGTGTTATCTCTTGAAGTAGAATGTAGATACTCTAAATATCAAGTGGAAAGTTATATCAAGAGGTAAAGAAACAAGAATGAAAAGAAAGAGGGAAGCTTTTGTAAAAAGTTTAGTTGATTCTTGTTAATATCAGGTTTAAGCCTGATATTAGCATGCCAGTCATGGTCACAAATCCGGGTATCGGGTTTGGGATGTGACACAAACCATCTATTATAAAGTACTTTAAAATAAACAAACAAACATGTAAGATTAGAGAATATTCTAATTGGTATCTTAGTCTAATGATAATTGATAAAAGACAATTATCATGAAGTAGACACCATAAATTAAAACTTTATTGTATCTTAAAAACTGAAACTAATAAAGTTATATAATAGATGCAACTTGAAGTTGACCCTTAGTTTATATATTCATGCATCTAGCAAGAGAAAACATAACTCTATCCAAACTACACCAAATGTAACCTAACAATGTTTAACGTTACATGATTTAAATAAGAGAAGGGATATATCCATAACATTTTTACAATACTTTTGTAACAAATCATAAATGATAATAAGTTATTATTATTGGTTCAAAATTAAAAAATCTATATCTAAAATTACTTTTTTACCTATCAATATCAACGTAATCGGTTACTTATAATTTATTGTAGACGTATTATTTATCTCTTAAATAATTTTTATTGGAATCACAGTAAACTTTTTTTTTTTTTTGAAAACGAATCATAGTAAACTTCATATGCTTGATAATTATCCTATATACCTAACGGTCAATTAAGCTTTAACATGGACCCAAAACTCAACTAAATAGTCAATAACTTGCAAACTTATCCCATGCATGTAATAATAATCAAACACAGTGCACATCAAAATCCAAAAATATCATATAATACTCAAAATAAAAAAAAGCCTGAAAATTTTCAGTTGTCACAGCAACCTCCGAAAATCCAAAATTGTCTCTATCTATCTGGTCAGGTCCGAAAACCAAACTCTCTCTCTCTCTCTCTCTCTCTCAAACCCATTTCTGCTTCCATTTCCAATCCCATAACTTCATTTCCTTAATCCAATCACCAAAAACCCAAAACCTTAAACTGCGGCGCGATCCATCGGATTCCTCGATTCTTAAACTCAACCACAGCCGTCCATCGAAAATCCTCAGGTTTGGTTTCTGATTTTTTTCTCATGATTCGCTGAGTGTTTCCCGATGATCAATGGGGAGGGAATTCGTGGGACCCAATCCCTAGTCCCCTCTCCTCCTCCACTACCACCACCGCCTCCGCCGCCGTCCGATCGTCCTAAATCGGACGGCGGTGGTGGCGGCGACGGTGGCGTCGATGCGGGTGAGTTAGCTCTTGCTATCTCGCCCGCATCGGCGTCGCCGTCGTCGCAATACTCGTCGTGCGGCGGCGAGTCCGAGTTCGACCGCTATTGCAGCGCGAACTCGGCCATGGGCACGCCGAGTATTTCCAGTAGCACGATCACCAATTTTTATGACTTTACAGACTCTGAATTGTTCACTAGAAATTTAGGGTTTTCCGGGGATGATGGTGGTGGTGGTGGTGGATTGGAGGGTTTTAGTTTGGGAGGGAAATTCGATTCGAATCAAAATAGAAACGTTGATTTTCGACGAGAAATGATTGGGGATGATGGGGTTAGTAGGTTGGAATTGTATGATAATGAGGGACTTGTTGGACTTGATGATGATTCAGGAAAGGAAGAAGGGTCTATAGGGTCGAGAGAGGATGGGGAGTTTGGAGTAATGAGGGGTCAGAATGTGGATGTGGATGTGGAAGTGGGAGAGAGTGGAGTTGGGGAAGGTTCTTCGAACAGGGTAGTTGGCGAAGAGGGTGGCGGTTTATTTGATGGGATGAATGTGGAATTTGGTTTCGAGGGTGGTGGAAAGGAGAGGGAGAGAGGGGAAGGAGAAGAGGATGGGGACTCGTCGAGGTATGAGCATTCGGAAGGTGAAGATTCAATGTATAATTATGGTTCGGATGGTGAGTGTAGGGATCAATTTCATGTTCAGAGAGATGTGAGTTATGGCAGGGAAAAAAGAGCAGAGAATGAAAACCCTTTGCTTATTAACTCGTCTGTGGCGTTTGGTTCAGATGATTGGGATGATTTTGAGCAAGAAACGGAGGGAAGTGGTATGTTGGCTTCTCTGACATTGGATCCGTTCCAGGAACAGAAAGAAAAGGATAGTGAAACTGAGGGAAACCTTCTGAATTCAAATTCTGAGATTACACATGGGATTCCTTCTGCTGGTCAGATTGACCAAGGACAAGTTGTGACAGAAATGTCTTTGGTGGGAAAACTAATTGAAGGGGATTATGAATTGGGTGATGATATTGATGGTTGTTCTGTGACCCCAACTGGTATTTCAAGTTTGGCTGAACCAAAGCGAATGGAAGTTGTGAGAGGCATTCCTGAAGCCAGTTATCAAGTTCTAGGTGGTGATGAATTGGCAGAACATACTGAAAGTGCTTCCATAATTCCAATTGGGTTTTTGAATTTCAATGAATCAGAGCAGCAACATGTGAGAGACACTACCGTTACCGACAATCAAGTTCGAGATTCTGAAAAACCAGAAAGTTCTGTTAGCAATCTCTTTCAAATAGAGCTGGAACAGCTTGCTGAAGGACTACCTCTGGACATGGATTTGAACACTGTGGATAGTGGCATGGAAAGGGAGCATCAGCGTGTAAATACCGAAGGAGTTACTGGCACTGCCAAAAGTAGAGATTTATCAAATCAAGATGTGGGGAAATCAAAAATAAAATTTGACCTCTTTGATGTTACGGTTAATCAATCTTACTCCCCTTCAACTGTTTCTCCAGAAATCACAAATCTCAAATTATTTGATGACCGTGAAACAATGTCATCTCCATCTGTTTTTGAAAATAAGATGAGGATAGTTTCAAACAATTCTTCTGTTTCAGCAGTTCTCTCTGAAGACCATCCTGTATCACTTCAGGTGTGTTTACTGAGTACTCATCTGTTTTGGCAGTTTTCAGCACAAGTGAATAGCTAGGCTGTAATGTTGTACTTTAAATTTCTCTAGATTCTCATGTCATTTTATTCTTGATTTTTTGATTGGTAGCTTACAAATGCTCCCAATGAGATATGAACCCAAAACCCCAAATTCCGCTTATTCTTGTGGGAGGAAATTCCATTTTAGCTACAGCTCATTGGGGTGTCATTTTATTCTTCATACTCTGACAAATACAATGATATAAATCTTAAAATAATATGTACATGTGTTAGAAGATAATCATTTTGGGTGATGATGGAAAATTTGTAAATCCTTTATAGTGTGCTTGAAAATTTGTAAATAATATCTACATGTGTTAGAAAATAATCATTTTGGGTTATGATGGAGGGGGAGGAGAGAGATGAGGAGATGCAGGGTTTACGAACCCACAACACAATTCTCCTATCTACACAATGTAGCTAATATCTATCTTAATGAACCATGATTGGATGTTTTGTTTTGTTGTTTTTAATTTTTAATTTTTATTTTTAGTTTAAAGGGGGAGGGGGAAGGGTTTTTGAGGGGTATCTTACTTAAATTGGAGGGGGAATTTGGAGGAATCTGGTGGGGGAGGGGTTTGGCTTATATTAAAATAAAATAAAATTGTCAATATTGTCCTTATCATGTCAATTTATATCTATTTCTTTAAATTAGCAAAAGAAGCTCATAATTGTCAATTTATATGACTTCCCCTCCCTTCCCTCCCTCTCCTCTCCATACTTAATTTTTATAACATCCAAACAAAAGGGAGGAATATTTATTCACCTTTCCCCTTCTTAATTTTTTTAAAAAATGAAAGAAGGGGAAGGGGTAACCATTCCCCTCCCCTGTCCTCCATGGTTTTGTGCTATGGCAGTCTGAATTTTTCCAGTAGGAATTATTTGTGTAGGTTCTTCGAAGTTATAGCTTAAGTTAAGTTGGTTGTATTCTTATTTTTCATTCCAATTTTGCAGACGGAGAATCTTGATATAAATGAATTCTACGATGAGGTTGTTCATGACATGGAAGAAATTTTGCTTGAATCTTGTGAGACTCCCAGGACTAGGTTCTCTCAGAATAATAGAATGTTTCAGTCACAGCTGTCTCTACCTGTAAGAGATGGTGGGTCAACTGCTTCTACTTCTGGTACAGATGACGCTTTTCCTCTCATTCAACCCCCGCTTAGAATTGATGGGGTTGAAGTAGTTGGTGCGAGACAGAAGAAGGGGAATGTCTCCTTTAGTGAAAGACTGGTTGGAGTGAAGGAATACACTGTGTATAAAATGAGAGTGTGGGGTGGCAAGGATCAATGGGAGGTTGAACGACGATATCGTGATTTTTACACTCTATATCGTCGGTTGAAAACTATATTTGCCGACCAAGGCTGGATTCTACCTACCCCCTGGTTCTCTGTTGAAAAGGAATCGAGAAAGATATTTGGAAATGTATCTCCTGATGTTATTGCAGAGAGAAGTGTTTTGATTCAAGAGTGTTTACGTTCAATTCTCCATTCCAGATTCTTTTCCAGTCCCCCAACTCCATTGATTTGGTTTTTGTCCCCACAAGATTCATTTCCTAGCTCTCCTATGTCAAAGACACCGGTGCCTCAGCCAACCTCTTTTGCTAGAGTGGCAGATACAGAAAATGTTTCCAATTTGGGGAAGACTATATCACTTGTTGTTGAACTTCACCCTTACAAATCTATGAAACAGATGCTAGAAGCACAGCATTATACTTGTGCTGGATGCCACAAACATTTTGATGATGGAAAGACTATGATGCAAGACTTTGTACAGACATTTGGTTGGGGTAAGCCTCGACTTTGTGAATACACTGGTCAATTATATTGTTCTTCATGCCATACAAATGAAACTGCAGTCTTGCCAGCAAGAGTTTTGCATCAATGGGATTTTACTCAATATTTAGTTTCTCAGATGGCTAAATCATATCTGGATTCTATACATGACCAGGTACTTTGGATACTCGCCCTCACTTTTAATGGTTCACTGTGTTGTTATGTATTGCAGTATAGCTTCTTAATGGGAATAAATGATTTGAGATTTATTGAGTAGTATACATAATAAAGCGTTTCAGCTTTTGACTTTGGCTTGAATTATGCATCATGGTCCAATTTTGCTCAACTAGGACTTGTTATGCATTTTATTGTTTGTTTGGACTGGCGCATGGATTATATATATATATATATAAATTTATGTGTGTTTTGATATTTTAAATAAGAAAGCGGGAAAGTACACAGGTGTACAGCATTTGCATTTTTTTTTTCTTTCTTTTAATCAGTTTTCACTTCACAAAATTTAAAATTCAAGCTAAAATACTTAGTTCAACTTAACTTTATCAGAGGTCTTGATAGTTGTTTATAATGAATTGTCTTGCAGCCCATGCTTTGTGTTAGTGCAGTTAATCCTTTCCTATTTTCAAAGGTCCCAGCCCTGCTTCATGTCATGGGTATCAGGAAAAAAATAGGGACCATGCTTCCATATGTTCACTGCCCATTTCGTAGGACCATCAACAAAGGACTTGGGTCTCGAAGATATCTTCTTGAAAGCAATGATTTTTTTGCACTTAGAGACCTCATTGATCTTTCCAAAGGGCCTTTTGCAGGTTAGCTTCAAATAAGTAGATTATTGCTAATTACTCGAAAAAACAACTAGATTATTGCTAATTCATATTGCTTGTATTGCTACACGATCCAAATTGTGAATCTATAAAGTAGTATTAATATGAGATATTCTTGTATATATCCAGAGCACACACGCATACAGTGATACTCATATGCATACAAACAGCAGACAGGATTAGCATTCACTTGTACATCATATTGACATTTGCTACTTCGATTGCATTTTTGTATGATATAAATATACAAGTGCATTTTTTTATGATATTTGCAATATGTCCATATGTTATATTGATATAAACTCATTGATTTGATGTTCTGCCACAGTTTTTGATTCAGTTCATCATCATAGGATGATGTTCCTTTTCTTCAGGAGCCCATTATTGTAGATTCTTTTTGCCTATAAATGGTATGGAAATGTTAACTGAAGAATTCCATCTCCATGAAATGTTTGTGTATGGAATTTGCAATCTTTCCATACATTATATTAATATAAACTGATTTTAGGATTTGCAACAGTTTTGATTCCTTCTTATCTTTTATTTATTTTTTTAATATTAGTTTTGATTCTTTTTTATCATCATATAGTTGTTGTCTTTAAGCTAATGTGCTCTAGTGCAAATGGCAGTTCCTTCTCCCATAGGCAGGGGGTGAGGTTGTAGGTTCAAAACCCACTGCGTGCATGTGTAACTTACTAATAAAAAAGAAGAAGAGTTTTTGTCTTTAAATGCCACTTCCTCCTCTTTCAAGTGCAAGGTGGAGGGTGAGCTTATGGGTTCAAAGTTCAAACCCACTCGGTGGTTGCATAACTTAATAAAAAAGGTGTTCTTTTTCCCCTTTCAATGATATGGATACAAAATTAAATAATTCCATGCCCATGGAGCATTGGTGGTGTTATCAATTTTCTTTTCTAGTGATTTGGTTTACCTTTTACCATAGAGGTCAGCATCTCAGCACCAATCTGCCTTTAGTAAGAGCAGAATGATTCGTGTCTTTGGAAGATGATAACCGCTTGTTGTCACAGAGCCTTTTCATTTGAATCTTCTCCTGTGGATCAAAGCTGCTACATCTTTGGAATTCAAGGTCTGAAATGTTTTATATGCTGACGATCTTCTCATTTCAGACAATATTAATATTACGTTCAAGCCTCTGCTAGTATGTTTTGAATATGCAGTTGGGATTCAATCTTTTTTGTTTCCGTGGTAATTAAATGCATCCAACTGCATAAGAATTCTTGTTCTCACCCATCACCCCATATTTATGGGTGATGATGGTGCCATTGGGCCCAGAGGTCATTGCCATTTTAGGATTTAATCTTTTGTTTTGACAAGTAATAAATTCCATTAAAAGAAAAGGCATTAAAGGGCAGCAAACCTAGTACATGGAAAATATAGAAAGGAAAGGCCTTCTTAGGATTTTATGCAAAGACTCCATCTCCTTATTTTAGTTTTATGCATTTATGTTGAATAAATAGTTGTTCGCAGAGTGAATATGTGAGTTTACATCTTCCTGTTATTATAGTAAATGTCATGCATCTTATAATCCACCTGCAAATGTCTGACCCAGCATTTTTTCTTTTCTAAATACACTGTACATTTCTAATGTATATCAACACTTTGGCAGCACTACCTGTTATGGTGGAAACCGTATCTAGGAAAATACTGGAGCATATTACAGAGCAATGCCTCATATGCTGTGATGTGGGAGTCCCCTGCAGTGCTCGACAAGCTTGTAATGACCCTTCTGCTCTCATTTTCCCTTTTCAGGTGGGCTTCTGTTCTGTACAATGGCCATGGTTCCATGCCATAAATTAATTATGCTTTCTCCATATGGTTTGATTAGTTATGTGCTGAAAGGAAATATTTACTATATCATTTTTCTTATAATCCTAGGTAACTCTGTTGTATACCAACTCATGCTCTGGGTTATGTTGCACCAGTTAGTATAGTTAGTGGTCACTGGTCACCATTGGTGTCTCCATGTATTTATGTATGTGTGTATTTGTTTGTGTGCATGAGTTTTCCCAATTCTATATTGCATGATAAAACTTGGGAGTCATTTTGTTGAATATTAAATAACATATGTCAACCTGACCTGCAAAATAATTAACAGGAAGGTGAGGTTGAAAAGTGTAGATCTTGTGAAGCCTTATTCCATAAAGCTTGCTTCAGAAAGATCATAAACTGCCCTTGTGGGGCACAGCTTAGGCCAGAAGAGAGGGTAAATAATGGGGCTGGTGGTGAGGTTAATAGAACTTTGGGGAGGAGATCTGGTTCTGGGCTGTCTGTAGGACTGCTCTCTGGACTGTTTACAAGGGCAAAGCCGGAAAAGACAGAGCCGAAAGATGGGGACAATGTTATATTAATGGGTTCCTTGCCAAGCACTTCTCTATGATTCCTATACATGCATTTGTATCATTTTTGTTCGTTCTTGATCTGAAAATATTGAATTTCATTTGTTGTACTTTGTACCTATGGTATCCAATAATGAGAATCGGCCAAGCCATTATATTGTTGTAGGCTTGTAACCAATGTGACTTTTTTTTTTCTTCTTTCCCTTTCTATAAGGTGTAACATGCAATATCTATAAGGTGGTTGTCCCTCTCCCAAATTTTTTTCCCCTTTCTTCAAGTGGGCTTGAATGGCCCATTGTAGATCAACGTGCTACTCAAGATTTGAAAGTTTGGGTTGTGCATTAACCCACAAGAAGGAGAAGCTCATGGTTTATTTTAGGCGAAAATGCACTTTTGGTCCCTATATTTTGGGCCTTGTTACAATTTGGTCCCTAAATTGATTTAGGTCCTAGGTTAGTCCCTGATTTTCAAAAATCGTTTTTAAAATAGTCCCTACCGTCAACCTAGTAACAGAAAATGCTAAGGTGGCAAACGGAAGTGCCAGGTGGCATGTTAGATCTGATGTGGCTAATAAAATAATAATAAAAAAAATTATTTGGCTTTTAAAAAATAACACATCAGCATTTTAATAATAAAAAATCCATGTCAAAATTTAAAAATAAAATAAAATAAAAAAACAAAACCTTAAATCTCATTAAATTAAATAATTAAATTTGTATTTTTTTAATTGCTTTTCATTGTTTTTTTGGAAGAACATAAGAACATGTTCTTCCCTAACATAACTAACACAATCAAACTCAACAAATTCTAACACAATCAACACCAAATTCTATAGCAAATCAAACCCATAAACTCAAAAAAAAAAAAAAAAAAAAACTAATCTCCAACAAACCCGAACCTAGAAATTTTCTTGGGAAACAAACACAAAAAAAAAAAAAAAAAAAACCCCAAAAAATTCGACAAAGACCCATGCCCAAATCTCCATAGCTTTTTTAGTTTAAATCTGGGTTTCGTTTGGATCCGTGATTGACCGAAGTTCCATCGGTGTTGGCGTTTTGTTTGGGTCATCTTGCTTCAACGAAATCACCTCCACCGTTGCCCCACCAGCCACAACCACAAACCACAGCAGCCACAACCCAACAACCTTCCTCTTCCACCACTTCTCAATCTGCAACCACCAACCACAACCAAACAAAAAAAAACCCACGAACCACAACCCACAGCCAAAAAAAACCCATGAACCAAATCAACCAAATCAGCCACGACCTACGGCCAAATCAACCACGATCCATGGCAAAAAAAAAAAAAACCCACGAACCATCAGTCGGACCCACGAACCGATCGGAACCATCGAAGCACAGTCACCCACGACCTGCGGCCAAACCGACAGCGACACCATCGAGCACGTCCTCACCCACGAATCTGACCACCACAAAGTTCAAACCCATATCATAGCCAACAAAAACCCACGAAATCAGACTCACGACCCGCCGGAGCACAACCACAAAATCAGACTCACGAATCGCCGAAGCACAACCACGAAACCACCAAGAACAATCGCAAGTCACGGGAGTGAGAGAAGGGAAATAGAAGGGTAGAGAGAGAAAGAAGAGTTAGAGTGCATGAGAGCTAGAGAGAGAGAGTGAGGGTCGAAGAGAAGAGAGGTTATGTGTGGAGAAGAGAAATTATAAGCCATGGGTTTGATTTACTGGATGTTTATGGGTTTGATTTCTTGGATTTATTGGGTTTGATTTGGGGAAGAACATGAAGCATATGAAGTTCATGTCCTGGGGAAGAAGAAGAACAATGTTCTTCTGAAAAAGTTTTTCTTTTTTTGTTTTTGATTTTGAATTTTTTCAGTTTAATATTTTTAAAATTATTTTTATTTTTTTATTAATTAAAATGCTGACTTGTCATTAAAATGCTGACATGGATGCTGAGGTGGTATTTATTAATGTTATTTTATTAGCCACGTCAGATCTAACATGCCACCTGGCACTTCCGTTTGCCATCTCAGCATTTTCTGTCACTGGGTTGACGATAGGGACTATTTTAAAAACGATTTTTGAAAATCAGGGACTGACCTAGGACCTAAATCAATTTAGGGACCCAATTGTAACAAGGCCCAAAATATAGGGACCAAAAGTGCATTTTTGCCTTTATTTTATTTCTTTCTTTCTTTTTGTAAAACTTTTCCAATGTATCAATTACGATATAAAGAGAAAAACTTAAAAAAATAAAAAATAAAGGAATTTACATTGGTCACAGATTGTAAGGAGGGTTCTTGGTGCATGTCTTGTTTTCTTAATGCAATGTTTTCAGTAGTTATTTGTGATAGAAACTTTTTATTTTTTATTTTTTTAAGAGAGTTTCAATCTATGATGTCCACTTATAATGAATTGATTTTTTATGTAGGCAAGAATTGAGTCATAGATCTCCTATTCGAGGATAAGAGGCCAGTTGATATAAACCAAAAAATAAATAAATGCTAACCTTATTATCCAAATAAAAGAGTCAATAACAGATGTAATGCAATATAATTTTTTTTTTTTTTTGGGAATCCAAATACAATGTAATTGCTTGCCTACTCATCACCAAGCGGATTTAGCTTCAATCCTTCATTGGATGGATCAAACTCAATCAACTCCAAGCCATGAAGAACAAACGAAACCTTTCTCAACAAATGCCCATTATGTCTAATTGCACTATCCTTCTTCTCTTTGAAATACACCTCCATGAACTTCATGAAAGTTTGCAGAGTCAACAAGGTATCAGACCCAGCTTGGTGACTCCTCCCAGCCACACGTTGCACCCCAAGTGTGTTAGCCACTCTCTCTAAACCTCCATAAAGCCCATCACAAAACCTAATCATATGCTTCACATCAAAAACCCTGCGCCCAAAGTTGAGTTGCACCAAATCCATAAACTCCACGAGATTGCAAGGGAGTTCTTGGCCAGTCACGATCTTGATCAGGTGGGCAAAGTCATATCCACCATGGAAAGTAACCCAAGTGAAATCAGAGCCATTCATAACCAACCCAGACTCAACCATCAGTGCAGCAAAGTCAGCAGAGTCAATACCCTCTTCCAAATTCTTCTCAAAATCAATTCCTTGTCGCTCAAGTAACTCAATGGATTCAGGGTTTTGGAGATCATTGTGGACGTCAAAATCCTTGAAGTTAAACTGCCACACGTAGTGAGAATCCGTACCGAGATCCGGCAAACAACCTTTGTGGTCGCAAAGACCGAGACCCAGTTGGATAATATTGGTAGCGTTAACGTTGCGTCGCATGAGTTGATAGTTCCAAAAGGGTGGCAGTCTTCCGAGGTCGCGCTTTTCCACGTTAACAGGTTTGAAGATAACTCCAGGGAATTCAGTGTCCATGGATACGATTGTGTGAGTCATTAGAGCAATCTTGATGAGGTCGAACTCATCCTCCAGGTTATGTTGCCATACTTCACGTACAACCACTGCCGCCGGAGATGGAGGAGGAGGAGGAGCATCACGAGCAGAAACAACCATGATCAAATATACCGTAGGCGGCGTAGGAAAGAACAGAACGAGAGAACAAAACGCAAAAGGATGAAAAAATTTATGGACTGTGGTACCGTATTTATATATGGGGATGAGTTTCCTAGTCCGAATTGGTTTTTGTAAAGGCGGCCAATTAATATTAAGATAGGATTAACTTATAAATTAAACTCCTTTTATTTATTTAAGGGGAATAAATTGGAAAATTTTTACTTTACCGTGCATACTTACCACGCCTAAACGATTCTGTCAGTACCGGTGTAACACTTTGTACCTTATTTTATGGGTAATAATTTAGAGAAGTAAATATGCATTTTCATAGTTTAGGGATAAGTGTAAAGAAGGTATCGTTTAAGAGGATGAAGTGTACATTCTCATAATTTAGAAGCAAGAGAGTAAGTGTAAAATGGATTATAGTTTAGGACTAAAGTATGCATTCTCATAGTTTAAAGGGCGAAGTGTAGAACGGGTATAGTTTAGGGGTATAGTGTAATTTTTCCAAAAAATTAAACTCTATTTCTAAGATAGTTTACCATACATAAAACTATTACTTAATTTTCAAGAAATTTAAAAATTCTTTTTCAACTAAAATTTCATGATTAAAAGTTTCAAGTAATTTACTCTGGATGAAGAGAAGGTATTTTGTATCAAATGATATCATGTCAGCGGTATCAAAATCCAATAAATGAGAAACATGTCAGCAAAAAATAACTAATTTTATAAGTATCATTTAATACAAAATATGTTTTCCTAGATGAAACTCTATTAATTTTATTTTTGATACTCTATTAAAGTTATTATTGGACTTGACTTTGCTCCAATGTTCTTTTACACTAAACCTATCAAGATTATAACATGTAAATAAAAGTGGACATATGTCATAATCCTGATGAATCCAAAACTAATTTTTGTCCTTAGAGTTTCAAGTGATTAACTAATTATTAAGTTTTTTTTAGTGAAAATTTATATATATATATATATATATATATATATATTAATATATATCAAAGAGTCTATTACTTGGGTTAATTTTTTTTATTATAGATTTATCTTTGTTCCCATGAATTTTTTTTTTAGTTTTTTTTTTCCTCCGCCACTATTAATACATAAAGAAACAGTAGACTGATGGAGCAAAAAAATGTTTTACTTTATTCATAGATTATGATTTTGAACCCAATCTCTTATTGTTGCAACCATCAAATTATGAAAAAATAAAATAAAATAGATTTTGAAATCCTTTTACTGAACAAGACAATTTAACAAGGTTTTATAGGGTCATGGAATTAATTACTATGTTAGGTATAGCTGTAATCCCGCATAATTACATTTATATTTTTCATTTTAAAAATTGGTCAAAGCTTAAGTTCTAAGAATTTAAGCCATCAAACAATATGCTTACAATTTTGCTTCTTGCACAGTATTTCTTACTAAAACGATATGCATGTTTTAGTGTTTACCATATGGTCCATATTGTTTAATCACATCCACATATGTGTTCAAACTAGTAATCAAATTATAAAATAAATACATGACGTCCAAACCATGTCGTTGCTGATTTGATTATACAAGTCATGAACTCTTAGGCATTCGAACATGTAGGGACATGAGGATGAGGAGAATATCTACAGGTTTTCTATACTTGTAAGTTGAAGTTGTAACCATCCACGAATTCAAATGGACTCATTCCTTGGGCCTAGTAACAGAACTATTATAAGCAAAGTAACAAGTGTTTAGATTTGAATTCCGAAAGATGAAATCCTAATTCCGTCCTTATTGGTGGGCCATATCCATACGTGCTCTCGCAAAAGAAGTAGTATCTAACGTTTTAGATGTATGTAACATCATATTATGAGTCGGGTCTTATAGGTGAGTGAGACTCACATGTTATGAGTGTGATGCTACACGTATTTGAAACATTAGATGTATTTGCTCATTCTTGAAACTGGTTTAATGAGGAGTGTGATAAAGTTAACTTCCCTTATTAGTAACAACACTAGGTAGGCCTATTGACATAGCATTAACTAATCATAATTTTGTTCTTTGTGTATTCATTTTGGTGGTCATTTGTACTTTTTGTTGGCTCCATGTACATTTTGAGGGAGCAACCAAAATGGTTATCAAGATGTCACTGTTTCAAAGTCAACATTAAACACTCACAAGGTGGAGAATCTGAAATGTGGCAATGTGAGGGAAACGTTGATGTAGTGGGGAATCTGAAACCGCAAATGTGAAGCAATGGAGTATTTTTGAGCATGCCAAAAAAGCACATAAAGTATATTACAACATGCATCCCTTTTGTGAACAGTGACACCAACCATTCAATTTTGAGGCTTAAGTTACCATTTCTTCTTCTTTTTTTACACCATGAGGCCCAGAAATGTCACTACCACAACAAATTTCAATATGATTTTTAGTGGTTCGAATTCTTTTGAGATGCAGATAGATTGTGTTTACTTTCAGACTTGCGGGTAGTGCCTGGCAACAAAGAATCCATGTTACAAGTGAATAAAAGGAGAGGTAGAGGAGAACACATTGGTTTCAACATATATAGACTACTGCCTCTTTTGACTATTTGTATCTTTCAAAACTTACTATAACTATATTGAAGAATTTTGTTATGAATTTTTTTTCATACATGAATGAATAATTTCTCAAGTGTTATCTTTGGTATTTTTCTCTTTTTTGTTCTCCTTCATTGAATAAATTTAAAAATTCTATAGGTAATCTAAATCTGGTTTTGCTTCAGATTGTCTTTCCGAGCAAGTTATCTCAAGCACTGATAGGACTGGGGGAATTTCGTTGATAGTACCAAGTGTTTCAGCTTCATAATCAGAACAAAGATGCCATAGCATGGGATATGCATTAGTGTCACCGATAAGAGACAGTTGATATAAACTAAAAAATAAATAAATGCTAACCTTATTTTCCAAATAAAAGAGAGTCAATAACAGATGTAATGCAATATAATTTTTTTTTGGGAATCCAAATAGGCAAATCCAATGTAATTGCTTGCCTACTCATCACTAAGCGGATTTAGCTTCAATCCTTCATTGGATGGATCAAAGTTAATCAACTCCAAGCCATGAAGAACAAACGAAACTTTTCTCAACAAATGCCCATTATGTCTAATTGCACCATCCTTCTTCTCTTTGAAATACACCTCCATGAACTTCATGAAAGTTTGCAGAGTCAACAAGGTATCAGACCCAGCTTGGTGACTCCTCCCAGCCACACGTTGCACCCCAAGTGTGTTAGCCACTCTCTCTAAACCCCCATAAAGCCCATCACAAAACCCAATCATATGCTTCACATCAAAAACTCTGCGCCCAAAGTTGAGTTGCACCAAATCCATAAACTCCACGAGATTGCAAGGGAGTTCTTGGCCTGTCACGATCTTGATCAGATGGGCAAAGTCATAGCCACCATGGAAAGTAACCCAAGTGAAATCAGAGCCATTCATGACCAACCCCGACTCAACCATAAGTGCAGCAAAGTCAGCAGAGTCAATACCCTCTTCCAAATTCTTCTCAAAATCAATTCCTTGTCGCTCAAGTAACTCAATGGATTCAGGGTTTTGGAGATCATTGTGGACGTCAAAATCCTTGAAGTTGAACTGCCACACGTACTGAGAATCTGTACCGAAATCCGGCAAACAACCTCTGTGGTCGCAAAGACCGAGACCCAGTTGGATAATATTGGTGGCGTTAACGTTGCGTCGCATGAGTTGATAGTTCCAAAAGGGTGGCAGTCTTCCGAGGTCGCGCTTTTCCACGTTAACAGGTTTGAAGATAACTCCGGGGAATTCAGTGTCCATGGATACGATTGTGTGAGTCATTAGAGCAATCTTGATGAGGTCGAACTCATCCTCCAGGTTGTGTTGCCATACTTCACGTACAACCACTGCCGCCGGAGACGGAGGAAGAGGAGGGGGAGGAGGAGGAGGAGGAGGAGCACGAACAGAAACAACCATGATCAAATACCGTAGGCGGCGTAGCAAAGAACAGAACGAGAGAACAAAACGCAAAAGGATGAAAAAATTTATGGACTGTGGTACCGTATTTATATACGGGGATGAGTTTCCTAGTCCGAATTGGTTTTGGTAAAGGCAGCCAATTAATATTAAGATAGGATTAACTTATAAATTAAACTCCTTTTATATTTATTAAAGGGAAATAAATTGGAAAATTTTTACCTTGCATACTTACCCCACCTAAACTATTACAACATTGGCCGTGTAACACTTTGTACCTTATTCCATAGGTAATAATTTAGGAAAATAAATATGCATTTTTATAGTTTAGGGGTTAGTGTAAACATGGTATTGTTTAAGAGGGTAAAATATACATTCACATAATTTAGGGGTAGGAGGATAAGTGTAAAAAGGATTATAATTTAAGGTTAAAGTATGCATTCTCATAGTTTAAGGGGCTAAGTGTAGAATGGGTAGTTTAGGGGTATAGTATAATTTTTCCAAATAAATTAAACTCTATTTCTAAGATATATAGTTTACTGTACATAAAACTCTATTACTTAATTTTCAAGAAATTTAAAAATTCTTTTTCTACTAAAATTTCATTATTAAAAATTTCAAGGGATTTACTCTAGATGAAACTCTATTAATTTTATTTTTGATACTCTAATAAAGTTATTATTAGACTTGGCTTTGCTCCAATGTTCTTGTACACTAAACTTATTAAGATCATAACACGTAAATAAAAGTGGACATATGTCATAATCCTGACGAATTCAAAACTAATCTTTGTCCTTAGAGTTTCAAGTGATTAACTAATTATTAAGTTTTTATTTTTTAGTGAACATACGTGTGTTGGGGGGGGGGGGGGGGGAGAGGGGGAAGCCTGAAAAAGGAAGATCATTAAATGGGCTTAACTCGAGGAACAGTTGAACCCAACTATTTATCAGATTAGGCCCAGCACCATCAGGATAGTCCAGGTAGTGAAATCAAGGAAGACGGTTAACCCATGGAACATATTCTCCTTGAGAGACTAGAGATGGGCCACCAAGGCCATAGGACTAAAGGCCAAGGAAGGAAGTAGCGATGTGCAAGCAATGAAAGAAGGAAACTTCCAGATAAAGCACCTATCACCTCCACATTTAATGCATTGTACCAACTTAGCCTGTCGCATTAATGACAGAATGACCCCTGAACAATGCTCCACAGCCTGCAACCTACTCTACCATCACCAGCAAAGCAACAATAAGACAAGTATCCAAGAAAGGATCAACGACCCTCCAAAAGGAAGGCTAGGATGCAATCCCCACAGCTATATATAGTAAGGAAGATCCTCCTAAAAAGGGGACTAGAAGAAAGGGGAAGGAAGAAATAAAAAAGAGGGAGATGAATTAAGAACTGTGTAATTGAGAAGTGTTTGACCCAAAGAACTATTGCTCCTCGGTTAGCTCGGTTGCTCGAGGAAGAACTTGAATAAGAATCTTTGCCCTTTCCTTTTATTATTCTCTACTTAAACTACTGTCTTAGCCGTTTTTTCTTTCTTTAAATCACCAAATTAAGCTATTGAGGCTTGAAGGGTTGGCATTGATAATCTACATTTACAAATTAATTGTATTGGGCCTGATACTTTATCACGCCCCTACAATATATATATATATATATATATATATATATGAAAGAGGCTATTACTTGGATTAATTTATTTATTATAGATTTATCTTTGTTCCCCTGATTTTTTTTTCTCTGCCACTATTAATACATAAAGAAACAGTAGGCTGATGGAGAAAAAAATTGTTTTACTTTATTCATAGATTATGATTTTGAACCCACTCTATTATTGTTGTAACTATCAAATTATATTATAACTCATCAAAAAAAAAAAAAAACTATCAAATTATAAAAAATAAAATAAAATAGATCTTAAAATCCTTTACTGAAAAAGACAATTTAACAAGGTTTTATAGGGTCATGGAATTAAGCTATTTTAGGTATAGCTGTAATCCCCCATCATTACATTTATATATTTCATTTTAAAAATTGATCAAAGCTTAAGTTCTAAGTATTTAAGCCATCAAACAATATGCTTACGATTTTGCTTCTTGCACAGTATTTCTTATTAAAACGATATGCATATTTTAGTGTTTACCATATGGTCCATATTGTTTAATCACATCCACATATATATGTGTTCAAACTAGTAATCAAATTATAAAATAAATACATGATGTCCAAACCATGTCGTTGCTGATTTGATTATACAAGTCATGAACTCTTAGGCATTCGAACATGTAGGGACATGAGGATGAGGAGAATATCTACAGGCTTTATATACTTGTAAGTTGAAGTTGTAACCATCCACGAATTCAAATGGACTCATTCCTTAGGCCTAGTAACAGAACTATTATACACAAACTAACAAGTGTTTAGATTTGAATTCCGAAAGATGAAATCCTAATTCCGTCCTTATTGGTGGGCCATATCCATACGTGCTCTCGCAAAAGAAGTAGTATCTAATGTTTTAGATGTATGTAACATCATATTATGAGTTGGATCCCATAGGTGAGTGAGACTCACATGTTATGAGTATGATGCTACATGTATTTGAAACATCAAATGTATTTGCTCATTCTTGAAACTGGTTTGATGAGGGGTGTGATAAGGTTAACTTCCCTAATTAGTGACAACACTAGGTAGGCCTATTGACATAGCATTAACTAATCATAATTTTGTTCTTTGTGTATTCATTTTGGTGGTCATTTGGACTTTTTGTTGGCTCCATGTACATTTTGAGGGAGCAGCCAAAATGGTTATCAAGATGTCACTGTTTCAAAGTTAACATTAAACACTCACAAGGTGGAGAATCTGAAATGTGGCAATGTGAGGGAAACGTTGATGTAGTGGGGAATCTGAAACCACAAATGTGAAGCAATAGAGTATTTTTTAGCATGCCAAAAAAGCACATAAAGCATATTACAACATGCATCCCTTTTGTGAACAGTGACATCAACCATTCAATTTTGAGGCTTAAGTTACCATTTCTCCTTCTTTTTTCACACCATAAGGCCCAGAAATATCACTACCACAACAAATTTCGATATGATTTTTAGTGGTTCGAATTCTTTTGAGATGCAGATAGATTGTGTTTACTTTCAGACTTGCTGGTAGTGCCTGGCAACAAAGAATCCATGTTACAAGTGAATAAAAGGAGAGGTGGAGGAGAACACATTGGTTTCAATATATATAGACTACTGCCTCTTTTGACCATTTGTGTATCTTTCAAAACTTACTATAACTATATTGAAGAATTTTGTTATGAATTTGTTTCACACATGAATGAATAAATTCTCAAGTGTTATCTTTGGTATTTTTCTCTTTTTTGTTCTCCTTAATTGAATAAATTTAAAAATTCTATAGGTAATTTAAATCTGGTTTTGCTTCAGGTTGTCTTTCCGAGCAAGTTATCTCAAGCACTGATAGGACTGGGGGAACTTCGTTGATAGTACCAGGTGTTTCAGCTTCATAATCAGAACAAAGATGCCATAGCATGGGATATGCATTAGTGCCACCGATAAGTACCTTCAAATAATAAAAAAAAGGGGGTTAGCCAATTTGCTTAAATACGTATAAACAATAATATATTGACAAAATAATTTTACTGCTTAGATAAATTATCCAAGTACTAGTTAATTGCGGAGTTTGGACAAATGCATGGATTGAAATAGGAAGGAAACATGTACTGTGGTAGAGAAGAAATTTTTCTGATTGAGAAATTTGGATTTGTAATTTGCAAATTGCAAATAATGACTGAAATAGAGGAAAAAAGCATTATAAGTTTATAACTATAGATCAGGGCTACTAAAAGAATTTGGATCACAATGCTGAAGAGCCACCTGTTTGACCTAACATTTACAACTTCTGACAGATTGGCTTGAGACATGGAAAATTGTAAAGATTGTATGGATTCAAAAAGCAACAATTATGTGTGTACAAAATGTTTTATGCAAACTTTCTGGTTAAAGAAAACATAAAGCAGAATTTCTTTCTGAACAATAGAAGGTGAATGATTAAGACTACATACCATAGTGGAGCATACGGAGATGACAAGTCAAGAAAGGGATATGGCCACCTGTTTTTCAAAAAAAAAAAAAAAGTTACCTAAAATATATTCAACATATGATAGTTTTTTAATGATAAAGACTTCAGATAATGGTCTTACCAAAGTTTGACACAAGCATGTAGTATCCACTGAAAAATCACATAAATGACTGTCCATAGGCAGAAATATCCAATTCGAAACCAAGAAAACCTCTGAAAAAAAAAAAATCATAATAAGATGAATGTTCATGAAAAGAGCTGAACAATGAGAAAAAATTTGAGATAATTACAACAACTTACCAAGCAATTCAAAGCCGTCTCACCAAGCAGGAAAACAGCATTGATTGAGTGCATATTTATAACCAGCTGCAGTAATGGGGGGAAAAAATCGTTTAATCAACATTTACACTGCATATTTTTTTGGTGAGAAGAAAAAGAGATAAATTTCCTTTCTTTAACTTAAAATGGATATTGGTCTTGTTTTAGGAAGACGCAATGCATAGAAAGAATAATCATCTGCCAGAGTTCTAAACAATTTAGCTTGCAAAGTGCAAGATCAGGTCAAGTAGTTTTTAGTTTTACTTAAATGTTTGATCTTTTGGCTTTTTGCAATAGCAAGCTTGTATTAGATTCTAGACTTTATCCAAGGAAAGTAAGTCATTCATATGTAATAAAAAAGAAAAAGAAAAAAGAAACATTCCACTTATGTCCTGCTCCTAGTCAGCTTTTCAAAATAACTGAGAAAAGGTATTATTTGGATACAATCAAATAAAATTTTGCAAAGAATAATATTGAGGCTCTATGATACTTACAAAATTTAGGTTGTAATCTTTGATCAGAAGAAATGGAACAATTATAAACCAAAAGACACAATCTGTGAGCATAACAGCACCTGCATTCATCTGTTAACAAGAAAAAGAAAATGTCATAACAAGTGCATGGAAGAAAACAAAGCTATTAAATTTTCTATTTTTTTAACATAAAAATCAAGAAAAATAGAGTGCAATATTTAGAAGCATTCAGCTCCTATCTGCTTGGTGCCTCCCTGATTCATTCAACAACCTATTCAATTTGCAACATAATCTAGGTGGGAGCATAGTACAATTTCAATTGAGAAGTAAAATTAGTTAGTTGATGAAAAAGCCCTGCTTGTCATTACTCATTCTGTAATTGAACTGATGGTGAAAAGGTCAAGGATTACATTGGTAATATAATTATATTCATGCACAATAATAAAATTTTGCCTTAAGTCTAAAATTTAAAAGGAGTTACCAAGTGCTAGCATATAATGAGAGGCAGAGAAACGGATTATAGGAAAAAGTTGCATGTCCATGCAATGCATAAGCACTATATATTTCCTACTTCAGCAACTCATTCTTGAACAAATTACCTGAAAAATTATTTGAAAGACATAACCCCAGAAGCCTGCAGGTTCACGTACATGACATTGTGTATTGGGGCCTGAGATTTTGGATGGGTTTGACATTTTGGAATCTTGGCTATCTGAAGTAGATACACAAGAACCTTGCTCTGTATCCACCTCTACATTATCAACTCTGTCACCTCCAGCTTTCTTATGATATTGGTAACAGCCACGCATGGAGAGCAATGATCCAAGCTACACATTGAAATTGAGATCATAAGCAAAAAAAAAAAAACTAATGCAGATAAGAAAGAGAGAGATGATTCATTATTAGAGAAGGTTCACTGAAGATGCAACACATACCCCAAAATAAATGGTGATTGATGTAAAAGTCCACCTGCCCACCAAAACAAAAAACGAATAGGTAAATTATATGGTCTCTACATCAAATTATTAACCAAAAATAGCATCACACAAAGTTAATTCTTAACCAACTTCACACTTAAAAGTTAATATTTTTAAATTCTAACTCTAGGTAAAGGAAAAAGTTTCTAAAATATTTGCATATACTTATTTTGGAAAATCTTTCAATTATACTCTCAGTCTTCTATTTTTTTTCATATCATACAAGATAAATGTTGGGTGTACAGAAAGTTGTGACATAAGTTGAAAACAGGAAATTTTTTTTTGAAGGCAGGAAATTATATACAAACAAAATCCTGCAATTATCTTATTGTGCAAGTTTTTCCATACTATAAATAATCTCAAGAAGAAATTAAAATTGCTTACTGAGTGTAATAGTAAAATATGCTGCCTCCATCTGTTAAAGCAGTGGCAATGAGCAGTGCTAAAAGCACCAAGAAAGCAAGAACTCTGAAACTCAACAACCAAGCTGGGTGGATTCCTTTCAAACATGGCTTCCAAGTTTCATCATCATACAAACCTCCTTCACTTTCTTGCTGGGTTTCTGGGCTATGGCGTTTGCGGAAACCTTCATGTTTCCATATTAGAGTGAATGCGAAAGTGATCGAAATTGAAACCCATATGGCACAAAGCAAGACCCTCCAATTCATCCAGTAACTTGAGGTTGTTGTATCACCAGTCATGATTGGATGCCAAGAATCTTTTGAGGACCCTGTTAAAAAACTCATGGCTTTACTTTTCCTTCTCTAATTGTTCACTCACTATGATATGAAATGAAGGGGGACTCTTTGAGAAAACAATACTATTGACAAAATGAAGTAAAACAACATGAACCTACAAGAGTCCCAAACAATAATCAGATTGCTAGTGAAACTGTTGGAAAATAAAATCCAGAAACACAGAAGGCAGCAGAGTATTTCTAGAGATTGCAGCTTCAGGAAAATATATCCCTATTGCACTATCTGAGTGCAAAAATTCTAAGAATAAAGTAAAAGAATAAATGGTTTGAGGAAAGTAAAGTACAATGCTCAAACCAACCCTCACTTTCATGAATACCCAATTCCAGAAAAGCTAAATAGATTGTGTAATCACAAAAACCCAATAATGCAATGAGGACAAATTTCAAAGATGTCAATGCAAAGTCCCCATTGATCATGGGTTTCTCATATGAATCAACATCAAAACCACTGCTTAAGATTTTGTCCAGCACAGAGTTCAAAACATAATATGCATAACCCATTGCCCCACATTAATCTCTAGCACAAGGCATAGATTCCAAACTTTAGTTGGATTTTGCACATAAAGATAAGCCGACATTTGTTATTATGAACTAATACATGAAATGAAAAAGCAGTGGCAGAAGAAACTGAATTCCAAGCAAAGGAAAGGCTTATACTTACAAGGGAATGCAAGAAAATGTTGTGGTGTGTGTGTGTGTGTAAGAAAAAGAGAGGAAGAGATGCTTTGCTTCTTTGCTTTAAATTACAAAACTAGCAAAAGAAATAGAGAGAGAGAGAGAGAGAGAGAGAGAGAGAGAGGAAAAGGGTGGTAGGCTTTGAGCATAAGCTTCTTTCTTTTGAGTCTATATTATCTAAAACAAGATCTTGTAAAACAGACCAGAGTTCACAATCTCCATATTTTCATGCAAATATAAAATTCACAATGACATGCATGTTTTTGTCACCTTTTCTAGGATTACCAGTCTTTTATTTATATTTTATTTAGTTTTTTAAAGTTGTTGGTATTGCAAAAAAACTTAAAAGAAAGAGAAAGACCAACCAGGCATAATATTAGTTTAGTACTTGTATTTTGTGTTGGACTGCTTGAAGTTGAAGATGCTTTTTTGAGGTGCAAATTACAAGAATAGCTTTTGGTTGTGTTCTGAGTTTTTCTAATAAAAGCAATAAAATAAACAGCAATGAAAAAAAATGATGTGCTGTATTGGAAAAGTGGGTCCCAAATTTGACCCAAAAATTATTTGGGGCCATTGATCATGTTTCATCAATCAAGTCTTTTTTGGTTATAATTGGGACCCACAAATTTTGTGGGGACATTGCGTTGATTGGAGGCATTATGGGTCCTGATAGCTTTTAGTTAAAGCATGAACTTGTTGTTGCTTGGGGGAGAGAGAGCCGTGGGACCCATATAAGTCACACACACCATGGCCCATTGCTGTGGTCTTCGGCCTTTGGCCTTTGGGCCTTTTAGCCTTTTGGACCAAGGACGCTCTCCGATTGCCTCACACGTGTCTTTCATTCATTGGTTGGATTGTGGATTTATTATCTATAAACAAATTGGTCCCACTTAAGAAAATCATCATTGGGTTTAGGAAATTAGGGAGCAATTAGAGAGAATAAAACGTGAAAGCACAGGGTGCTTGCATGGTCACGAGGTTCATGAATTTTCAATCACATCAACACCTGTAGGTGAGTTTTGTATGAAAAAATTAATATACAATAAACCCTTTTTTAGGCCTTGACTCAATTTTGGTGCCCTTTTAAAGCTAAACAAAGAGATCACCGACTTCAATGGCTTTTCAAAACTTTCATTACTTCAATCATAAACCAACATCAGAAAAAGACAAAGATAGGATAAAAAGATTGTAGTAGAGCTAATTTCTTTTGGGGTCTTTCGCATTAATTTTTGTATAGGAAATCAACGTGTTAAATAATCAATGGAGACGAAGGTGTCAGCATGTCATATACTTTTGGGACCAATGTTTGACAAAGGTGTCAAATAGTCCCATTTTTTTGGTTAAGCGTGGAAGCCAAGCAAGTAGAATAATAGCCAAACTCCACAAGTTACTTAAGAGCATAGGAAAAATTGTGGAATTATATATATATTTTTTTCAATTATTAATTGATGAAAAAAGAAAAATTAAAAAGGTTCGTAGGTGGAATCATTGTTCTGATATTTTGTATATCTTCACATTGCGGTATTACAATGACTCGAACCTACAATTTTCAAACTCGCAGACGTGATAGCTTACAATAACTTTCTAGTTTCTAATTCCTAGTCCTACCAACAGACCACCTTTCGGTGGTTATTTTACAATGTCCATAACTGTATCCTAGAATAGGTATAGGCTTCGAGTTCCCTAAATGTTGTCTTTGGCTCCATATGTCCTATACACATAGGGTATTAATCGTATTAGACCTGGAGCCACTAGACTAACCATCTAGGATTGGAATAATAAGTGCCTATTGAGTAATTGAGTCCATCAAGACTTTGAAATGTCATAAAATTTGTGATGTTTTAGGTGAAAAATAAAATCTAAAAAGCAAGAGGCAGTTATACGTAAGTAATGTTCTTTATGGAGCCCATTATTAAAGTAGATACATGATGGGAAATTGTTGAACCTTTCCGACACAACATCATAGTCTTATTTTTGTATCATAAATGTGGTCAGATTTCTTCATCAATTGGAAATATCTTATTCATGCGTGCCTCTGCACAATTATATTGTAATAATTTAAGCATAACACAATGTTATGATACCCCAACAGCAACTTATTGCATGGCTTTTAGCAGAGAATTATTGAACATGAAGAAAAACAAAAAAATCCTTAAAATACATTTTTCTTGATGCATGAACCAGCAAATAAAAATTACATGTTATGATTATCAAATTTGTGCATAATCATCAAGTGGAAGAAAAAAAAGACTTGAGAAAAATCAAATATAGGCATTCATTTTTATATTTGAACTAGAAAGAGATGAAAGAATGAGATTTACCTGTCATTTTGAGTGGCTATTTTGTAAAGGAAACCCCAACTTAGCTCCTGAAACTGTTTGTTGAATAATTGAATAATAGTGCAGGAATTACCACAACTTAGCTCCTGTACTTATAGTAGAGAGAGGTTTGTGTTGTCAATATAGGAGTAGAAGCTACCTGGCAAATAATAAATGGAGAAGAAGCTTTCATAGGAAGAAAAGATAAAAAGATTGTTGTAAAGGTAATTTCTTCCATTCATATTGACTTTAGTAGGGACATAATTTTTCTCACAAGTCACAACATTTTCCTTCCAAAATTTGGTAAAAAATAAATGGAGAAGAAGCTTTCACAGGAAGAAAGGATAAAAGGAATGTAGTAAAGCTAATTTTTGTCACAACATTTACCTTATATAATTTATTGAAGTGGTTAATTGTGCATAAGTTGTGGACAATACTTTTATATAAACTTATCAATATTTTTTTTTTTCATTACTTAAATTATAAAATAAGTTGTAACAAAAATGGTGTCTTTAGACTTATTTGATGAATTTTACAAAGAAATCTAAAGTAATCAATGAAGAAGAAGTTATCAGCATTTCATGCTTGAAATGGGTGTCCTATTCTCATTTCAATGTGGATATACATGACAAGCGTGGTCACCAAGCAAAGGAACGATAGAACAGACTCAGGTCCTCGAAACTCTTGACCTCTTTCCTAAAAGGTAACACGCATAAGACACACAAAAACAAACAAACCGACCTGGAAAGATCCAAAGTTTTGAAATAAGGGTTATTTATTACTTTTTAATTGTGATTGTTGAGGATTTTGAAAAGGTTCGACCAATGTTTGGGATGAATATAACCCTCGTTCCCCCACACAGAATAATGGATACATACACAAATTTTGACAACATTTACACGCTAGTCATTGTCAAAACTTTTATTATGGACATAACTTTTTTATCTACTATTAACAATCTGCTATATTATTTGGTGTCAAATTTTTTGGGTTGGTAAACTTTCTCACCCCCCACACACACACACACACATATATATATATATATATGAGTACATGATTACAAGAAAGAATTAAATATTTAATTAAAACACTTAAACACAAGGTCTCATGAATCGATCGTATAAAACTTGAAAATTACCGGACCAAAATTTTAGGATTGGAATAATTAACTCCAATAGGTTTTTAATTCAACTGCATCTCGCAGTATTAAGTATGATTTCTTAGATACAATACATTAAATTCTTTAATTAAATTCAAATATAAGATTTGATGGCACATTTTTAGCCATTGAAACCTATTTAAAAATGAACCCATCAATGTATCAAAAAAAAAAAAAAAATGAACCCTCAAGACTAAGACACGGCATTAAAAAATTGGCGATTTTTAAAGAGACTATTTAAGAAGAAAGTAGGTGGAAAATACAAATTAAAAAGCAAGAGGCAGTAATATATTAATCTATATTTAATGGTATTTACTTTTTTTTTTGGGTGAAATTATGGTGTCTTTACTTTATAGCTCACAAAAGTAGACAGATTATGACACATTTCTGAACATACACAACATCAAATTCTTAATGGGTATAGGTGGTTACTGGTTAGCATTTTATGTACTGTAAAATCATGAAAATTTTATGTTCCTCCCTCAATTGGAAATGTTATACGTGCCCCTAGAAAATTAGTTTGTAACAGTTTAAGCATAATACAAAGTATACAACGGTGTATATATATATATATATACACACATGGCATATTTGGTTTTTAGAAAAAATATTGAAAATAAAGAAAAACAAAAATCATTTCAATTTTTTTTTTTTTTAAGACGAGAATAAATTTCCCATTACTTTAAAGATGCCTTTGTTTTATACGGAAAAAATATATTAAAAAATCCTCAATTAGTTATGTGTTACAAAGCATGATCAGCCAACCAATATGATATGATCTTTTAATTCTACCAACAAACCGAGTTTGTGTGACGAAAGTATGGCACGTAATTGCGGGGAAAAAAAAGACTGTTGCGTGAAATCCTAGCTAAAATCTACTACCTACAATATAATTTTGTTTGGATGCATTTATTTTTTATTTTAAATATATATATATATATATATAGTTTTTTTTAAGCAAAATGTATAGCTTATATTTTTAGGGTTGTGTAAATTGTGTTAACCGGCACCATGTGCCTGTTAAGGAATTAATTTATGTCAGATTTTTGGTAGCTGATTTGTCTACACGAGCCTATCATTAATAGAAATATAAATATAACCCTTTATTATAGCATCCTTCAAAGCAACCTTTTTTAGTTTTTTAGGTTCTGATCATTAAAAAGTGGGGAGAAAAGATATAAATCAATAGGCACATGTTTCTCAGGCTTCCATTTTCCCTACTAATAATTCCTTGCCTTTTGATAATAGGATTATATTAGTTCAAAAAAATTATTAAAAAAAAAAGTTCAAAGAATATGATGTTCTAAAATCCAATGATTTCTTTCTCTAAGAAGAAACCCCACCCGAATAGTTCTTAGAAGACTTATATATTAGTTGCTCCTTTATTCTCTATTCTTGGCATTTACGTGGAAATATGCCAAGGTGTCCAAGTGAGTTTTCTGGTCCAAACTAGTCCAAAGTGAATGCAAATTAAAAACCTCCATTTTTGTTAGATTTTTAAGAGTAAGTCTAGTACTACAAATTTTTCCACAACTTTGCCACATGGTCACTTGTGAATGGTGGAAATAAAATAGTAAGGTCCATGTGGGTTTATGATTTCACCATTCACGAGTCACCATGTAGCAAAGTTGTGGAAAAGTTTATGACACTAGATTTACTCGATTTTTAATTCATTATTTTTTTTTAATAGTTTAAGATTCAAGGATAATTAATAATTTTACCATGATATCAAAGTAAGGAATACTGAATTTGACAAACCCTTTCTCTATATAATATATAAAACTTAAGTTTTTGGAACAAACCATACTTTATCAATTTTATTACTTAGACATCATCAAAGTGTAAGGCAAAAAATAAAGAAATATCAAATATATACATAGGCATTCATTTATATTTTCCCAAGAAAGAAACGAAGGAAGAGATATACCTTTCATATTTAGTGGCTATGCCTATGTCTATGTGCAAGGAAAACCCCCAAGTTAGCTCCTGAAGACTACAAGTTAAATAAGTGACTAATGGAGAGGAACCACATTTTAGCTCCTGAAGTTTAAGTTTATAATTATAAGCAAGGAGGGAGAGAGAGAGAGGTCTAAAGCTATAACAAAGAGTTAGCAAAACATGCCGCAATTAGCTTCCACGTTTTAAAGCAGTGGAAGTAAGGAATACGCAAGAAAATGAGACTTCTATTTAGAAGCAAGGAAGAAATTCATATATAGAGGATAAAAAAAAAACTAAATTAAATGATGAATAAGCCTTAGCCTAGAATTATAACAATAAGTTCAATGACATATTTACATGCATAAACTATTTCATAACAAATCATGTAACCTGTTATGGCCGGTATTATATAATTAAAATAATGTCAAAATTTAATTTATTATGACACATTCATATTAGAATATAAAGAAATAAAAAGAGCATGCTAAACTAATTGAGTTTAAAGATTGATAGTTGCCCATACGACATTGAAAAGACAGGCACAAAAATTGCTTGTCTATGTGTGAGTTGGATATAAATAATGCCTAACCAGAGCCTAAGATGAGAACTAAAATGAGGCTTTTTTATACTTATATATTAATTAAATTAATGTTTATTTAATATTTCTATATTATAATATATTTAATTTAAAATCTATTTTTCTTGCATTTTAAGATGCAAATTGACTAATTAAATTTTTGTATTCAAGTTCTTCTAACATCTCATTTTCAATCGATAATATATCTAATCTACTTAATCTTTCTTGGGACATTGTCGATTTTAGATATGATTTTATTAATTTAATTTTGAAAAACTTCTTTCTATAGAAGTTACTGTAATAGGTATTATTAGTAAAATCCTATAAGCAATGCATGTATTTTTTGAACAACTTGCAACAAAAACAAAATACTTGGTCCGTATCTTTTGAATACACTAGCCATTTTCTATCATGCTTCTCCCCATTTGATAATATTCGAATGTAATGACTAGTAGAAAAATGTCTAGTGTCATCACCTCTAGGAAAAATTATATCATTGTCTCTAATTGGACCTCTTTCCACTAATAAATCTCTTAATTTTGTGTCAATATTTTTCCAATTACTTGGATCATTAATATTTGAAAGAATATAATTCAACATGTCATTATTATTTTCATTTTCTTCTAATTGAACATCATTATGGTGAACTTGTTCATTTGTGACATTTTCATCATTATTTTCATTTTCTTCTAAATTCTTTTGAAGTTCATTATCAAGATTTGTTGTATTGCAAAATTGAACATCATTGTTATCTTGCAATTGTATCATTTCATTATCTTCTAACTCTTTTTGGTGAATTTCTTGCTCATTTGTGATATTTTCATCTAAATTTTGTGTTATATTTTATTTATTACTAATAACAAATTTATCCGTTGATCCTTTTTGAGACTCAATTAATATTTTTTTTTTTTTTTTTTTTTTTTTTTTTAAGTTTTTCATATCCAGATGCATATTTTTTTAGTAGACATTTCTAATCAACAATATATTTATAAAGACTAAAATAAAAAAAATAACTTTTAAGCGTAGAGTAAATGAGAAACAGAACCTGATTTATATAAAAAGTATTGTTGTAGTTTCACCAAACAATAACAAGTTTTTAGCAATCTCAACCTGCATAAATAAAGACTTATTCATTATATTACCAATAACTAAAAAATATATATACACACACACACACACACACACAAAAGATTAAAATTTAAAAAAAAAAAAAAAAAAAAATTTAAACACAACCATAACAAAAGTACAAGCCCAGCCAAGAAGATGCCAAGATGGCCACACAAGGCTTATTAATAAGACCCACCCACAAAAAACACAAAACAAATCCTATTACACATATAACCTAAAAAAAAAAAAAAAAAAAAAAAAAACCTTGAAGGCCCAAACGTCCAGCCATAACTCAATATAAACAGGCTCGGTCTTAACAAATAAAAAGTAGAGAAAGCCAAGCCTTTCTACCTTAAAAGTAAAAACCTATAGAATCAAAACGCATTTGCAAGAAAAAAAAAAAGGGCAGTCGGCAGCCCTCAGTCTTTAGTTCAAAGTTTTCAAATTAGATGTGATCAGATGATTCAGATCAGAGGAAGTTTAAGCCAGGTAGCCAGCAACAGTGGAGAGAAAGAATGAGAGAGGTGGAGAGCAAGAGCTGAGAGAAAGAAGTAGAGCAAGAATGAGAAAGAGAAATGGTAAAAATTTTAGGAATTTGAGCTTTTTTATTTGTTTTGAGTTGTGATTGTTTTGTGGTTAATTTTTTAGACCAAATTTGAAGTTTATCTTGTTGAATTTTGGTTTGTCTAGAGGATAATGATGTTATTTTTGGGACAATTGATTTTGTTTAGAGTAAAGATTTTTTTTGTGCTACCAATGTTTAACCGGATATACCAAATTTTTTGTTGTTTGGTCAAAAGGATGTGCCGGATATTTTTAGATTCATCTGAATCTTTTTTTTTTTTTTTTCCCTACTACCTCTACTTTTCTAAAATTTTGGAGCCCCCTTCCACTTGGGGGCCTTAGGCAATTGCCTAATTGGCCTAGTGGAAGGGTCGGCCTTGTGCCTAACCCATTCGGCCAATAAAGTTCATATTCATGGTCATTGTTGGTATATGGGCACATGATTCAGTCAATTTCAAATTTAGTTTTTCCATTAACTTGGTTTTGTAATAATTTTAGTAGGGAAAAATTAATGGATACTCCAAGGATATTGATTTAAAAATTATTTTTAGAAACATTTTATAAAGAAATGAAAAATCAATAAATTTTTTTGATTGTTTTTTAAATTTTTCATCAAAGTGGTATTAAAACTTTCCTAAAATAGTTTATTAATAATTGTCCAAAGAGCGCTCGTTAACATGACCTATCAAATCATCGTAAATGGTTTCTCATTAGTCATTAGATCATACAGTTATAATTCTGATAATTGGACCTCACATTTTCACCTAGTCATGCATCTTTAACAATTGGGATAAGTTGCCCTTGCCAAAGTACACTTAACACTGCCTTGCCTAAATACACCAAACCAGTACATCCCAAACAAGAGACATCACTCAAGACAAAATTCATTTAACCCAAATATCAATATCTTCCTTTTATTAGTAAATTACAAATGGCAGGCTCAAAATTCATTTAACCCAAAAGCCATCATCCTTCTTTTATTTCGTAAATTGCACATTCAGACTTTTGAACCCACATGATCTCAATCTTTATGTATATGTATCTATATACTATATTGCAAGATCAATTAAACATTTAAATTGACTCTCAAAAAAAATATTCAAATTAGATTTTAAATAATAATGTAGTGTCAATCATCATTGTAATTAGATTTATAAATTTAATGATAACTGTTATAGGTACTACAAGTTTTATTATAATATGCTTACAAATTGATGTGTCACAAATCATAGAGAGATAATTCAAATATTCAGTTATAATGTGGTTGAATCACACCAATCACATTCATTGTCACATCAATTTGTAAGTTTTATGTAGTAAAATTTGTATCACTTTTAACATTTTTGATTTAAATTGCTTTAAAATTATTTCTAATTCATTCTACTTAAATCCCATTTAAAACTTTACAATCCATTGGAAATTATCCACACTTTCTAACCAAAACTTATTATTAATTTAAAAATAAACTTAATAAAAAAAATTTACCATGTTATTATAAAAAAAATTGACTGTTCCTTTTTAATATCTTTCATAATAACTCAATTTTTAAAAATTAGTTGAAAACATAAACATTGCCTAAACTCAGTGCATTACAATAACAATAACTACTTTAAGAAATAAAAATAAATAAATATATCGATAGGACAACAAAGTACATATATTTTTAGTTTTAATTAAATTGAGTAATAAAAAAATACTAATAATTTGCATCCTTAACAAATGATATCCTTATTACAAGATTTTTTCAAGAGCCAACAAAAATTAAAAAACTAAACAACGATAATACTTAACTTAGGGGTACATAAATTTTATATGTATCTAATTGAATTATTATGAAATGTGCATGTGTGAATGCAAGAGGGTATGATTAATTTATAGACAAGGTTAACATAAAGTTAGAATTTATCGCTTCTATATTTCAAACTGTTTTAATTAGCCTTTCAAGCCCTTTTGTAAGTGCTAATGTTAAAAGTCTTGTCTTCTCATTCTCTCTTTCCCCATCCTCTGTGTCTTCTATCTATATTATCTCAAAAAAAAAAAAAAAAAAAAAAAAATAGTTAGCCATGCCCTTTGCAGATACAAAGAATGTTTTGTTCATAGACCCACACGTATTTCCACACATGTTTTCAATTTTTAAGTGTATGTACCAAACACTCCGTAATCTCTTAAGCTTATTGGAAGCTCCTTCTCTACTCACTAGCTCTATTTTGGGGACTTCAATTTGCTAACGTGAAAAAGGGGCAGGGAGGCCTTTTTCTTCATCGTTGGATGGTGGAATTAGCAAACCTTTGGAATAATAGTTCAGAGTAAGTTGAAAGAGCTCCAAGATCTAATTGTTTACATGCAAAATGAAGTTCCATTGGTTAAAAACATAGAGAAAGATAAGAAGTTGACATGGGGGCACAATGAAAACCAAAGTATTTTAGAGGGTTGGGATAGAGAAGAATGGAAGATATGAACAAAGACTAAATGGCTAAACTCAACTAGAAATTTCTCACTAAAAAAAAAACCACGGTTTGTTTGGGAATAGTTTATCTATTTTTTTTTTTTTTTGAAAATGTTCTAAACTATATTTGCACATCAATAAAATAAGAAAAAGTGAAGTTTTAAAAAGCTGTATGTAAAAACTAAAAGTTAAAAGCTGAGCAAATAAACTCAAGCTAAATGGACACAAGTGTTAGGAGAAAGATGATCTTAGAAGTTTTTTATTTATTTACTAGAAACTTCTCAATAAAACATATGGACGCTCTATTTGTTTCGATGAAAAATCTTATGTAAAGATAGTTTTTCATATTTTCCAGTATTTGATAGCATCATAAAAAATGAGTTAAAGGAAAACTATCTTTGGTCAATAGAAAAAGTATGACTTATTTTTAGAAATTGTTTTCCATTAATTTTTTTTTGAAAAACAATTCTACATCATAGCAAGCTAAATAAGAGAAGTTAGAAGACTGTTTTTTAATTCATTTAATGTTGCTACTAAACAAAGGAAAATAAGATAGTGTGGGGATCGGCCCTAAATAATAGGTTGCCTGGGCCCTGGGCCCGTCCAAGGACCAATTCGTCCGAGGGGACGTCGTGGCCCAGAATCCTTATTTAGGCCCACTGGGGTAAAGAGAACATGTCCGAGGAGTAATTCCTCCTCGGACATTCCAAAATCCAGGTCAAGGGTGCGTCCTGGTTACTGTAGTCCTCCCTCCAAGTACGTAAAAAGAAAGGAAACCCAAAATATCTCAGCAAAAACTGCCTCCACCACATTAAATGCACCACAACTACTCTCCTGGCCGCATTAATGAAGAGAAGACCCCTGAACAGTGCTACCTTGGCCACTGCAACTCATAAAGAACTGATAAGGGTGTCTGATGGGACAGGTGTTCAAGTAGGGGTTTGGATGATCAACAAGTGTAAAGCCCAGATGATATGAGAGAGCCTATATAATATGTAAAGGTCCCCCAAGAAAGGGGGGAGAGAGACGGAGAAAGAGAGAGGAGAGAACATTGTAGAGAAATTTTACTTGCATGAATCTGTGCCCATTAATCAAGTTTGAGACCTGATCATTTGAGAAGGATCTCTCTTCATTGCTACCTCCTTTTGTTCTTGTTTCTGTACCCCCTGAGCCCATGCAATAAACCGTTTAAGCTAACTGAAACCAAGTTCTTTAGCCCATACTCTACAAGAAATTCATTGTGTGGGACCTTTTGGGCCAAGACCTGACCAACAAGGATCGGGTCAACTAAAACCGTGTCCCTACAGATAGTTTTATAAAAAATACTTTTTGAAAAAATGACTCAGTTTCTAGAAAACATTATTGCCAAAATAAATAATGCGAGACTAATCTCCTCAAAGTAATGTAGTAGTTGAGAGAAAAAATTTCCCAAGGCAAAGACTCCTAAAGATGGTTCATGCCTTTGTTGTAATGGAAATCAATTTTAAATGGAAGACACCCACTACAAAGAGGGAATCAATAATGGAATTTGGACTTTGGAGTAGCATTTGGGATGAGGTTTAGAATTTGGATCCACTCCTTTCTTGACTTCATTCTTGTACTTTTTTTTTTCCATTACTCATAATCAGTCACGTAAAGATTGTGGTAAAACAATAAAAACTGTGGTACAAAAGTTACATGTATAAATTGTCTTTAAATTGAAATCACTTATGTTTTGATTCATGTAAGTTGGGGTTTGACTTTAGGGCTTATCAATTAGAGTTTAGTGCAAAAAAAAAAAAAAAACCCAGTAATCCAAGCTTTCGATAATGAAACGACTAAGCATGTCCTTAGAATCCATCTTCCTCAAGTTGTAGCAAAAGATGGTTAAATTGGACCCCAAGTATAAGTGGAGAGTTTTTCTACGAAATCAGCATAAAAAGCTTATCAAGATCACAATTCTCAAAAAAAAAAAAAGATCATAATTCTCCACAACAAGGCCCATTACTGAAATTGGAGTGGAATAAGTTATGGAGGTCAAGGATTCACGAGCAATTTAAACTGTTTATTTGGAATACCTAGAGATATGATGAGGTCTAGGTTTGCTATTGAAGGTATTAGCAGTCCATTTTGCCATAATGCATCTGAATCATTTTATCACTTGTTCATCTTTTGTTAATAGTTAAAATAATAGTGAATGGGTGAAGATTTTGCTAAATCCAAGCCACTATCATAAATCATAATATTCCTTTGGAGGAGGCTGAGAATTTCTTGCCTTTTGCTATTGTGTGTTGTGATTTAATTTTGGATGTGTAGAAATAAGCCCAAAAAAAAAAATAAAAAATAAAAAATCCAGGGGCTATAGATCCTTTAAAAATTGCAAGGTATATCAAAGTCAACAAAATATACATAAACAATAAACAAGCTTGTACATAAAAAAATAAAAAAGAACTAGAAGTCAACAACTACAATAAACAAGCCTAGGAAACTTTATAAAGTTCTCAACAAAGTCATTAAGGATATTTTGATTTTGGAACTCCTTTACTAGACAAGGTAATATCTCATGTATTAGCTACACATAACATCTCTTTCATATTGTATGGTCCATTAAGCGAGTAGAGTCCACACACAACGTGAGAAAGATGTTGCGTATAACTAATACATAAGATACTTTTTCTTACCGCACATGGTGAAGGTTAAATTTAATGTGACAACGAGAGAATAAATAGCAGAGATCCTCCAAATTCGGTCAAACACCCCTGATGCTGGTGACCCTCAATGGGCAGAAGCTTTGGCAACACTGTTGGCATTTCATTTTTTTGTTTGTTTAAAGAGATTGCAGAGCTAGAAAAAGAAGCACCCTCTCCATCAGCAGGGTTAAAAACAGAACCAGGAATATTAGTGTTAAAAGAGAATGGTTTCTCTGTAATCATGTTGGAGGGGGATGCACTTTAATGTTATAGATCTTATTCGTTCTTCCTCTACTGCAGCTCACTGGCCTCTCTAATCTATTATTGTGCATATTTTGGTTGTTTAAAGTTCTCTTTTTGTAACTCAAAAAAAGAAAAAAAGAAAAGAAAAAATCTCTCTTTGGAGAGCTAATTCTATGACCACTTCATTGCCCGTTGGGCCTCTTGTTGTAACCAAAGAAAGATGGCTTTCCATCTCCTCTATTGAGTCTATTCTGAGAATAGATGAAAGATGGAGAATGTTCCTCTTTGCCCAACAGGCAATGGAGTGGTCATAGAAATAGTTCTCTTTTTGGAGAGCTAATTCTATGTTTTTGTTTAATTTTGATAGATATTCCTTGCTCTATCCTGAGAATAGACGAAAGATGGAGAATGTTCCTCTTCTCCTGTTTTGGTTCAATAAATTCCATTATCAAGTAAAAAATAGAATTTATGGGAAAACAAAAACCAAAAGCTTGTCCTAAAGCCAGTTTTCTTTAAAAATAATAAATAACAAAATTAAAATAACCTTTTTTCTTTTCAATGAATAACAAAATGTTATTTGCAAAAGGCATTATTTATTCAATAATTCAACCTCGCAGTACTTTCATAATAAAATTAGGCCATGATTTGTAAAGTAAGAATTTTTAATTTCCTATTCATTAGAGAGAGAGCATCAATAAGAAAAATGTTACTTGCAAAAGACTCCATCTAAAGAATTGATTCTGCATTTTTAAAAACTCCTTGACCATAATTATATCACTAGATCAAAAGGCCATACCTTTAACGATGAGATCAAAGGCCATTGATCAATAATATTTAATCACTGCCTTAAGAATCAGGATCATAAAATATAATTGACATTGATTTAGTACCATTACATCTATAAATAACCATAATTTATATAGCTTGTCCAAATTCGAAGACAGTACCGAATCCACCCTGAATTCCATGCTGTTGGACCAAAAACTGTCAGCACACTGTCCTATATATTCATCTCTACAAATTGATTTCTTTATAAGTTTGCTATATATAATTTCAATTACTCATATCCATCTAGACAAACAATGATGAGAATATGAACTATTCCCCCAGAATGGAGAGGCCTTTCAAAGCTTACAATGCAGAATGCACGTCAAACTTACATTGCATGATACGGGTAAAACTGTTTTCCAAACCCTCAATTTGATAACCGCTTATGCAACTTATTGACGCAATTCCACCTCTCCAAAGTGAAGCTGCTTGTGATGTCTCATAAACTATCAGTGTCATCTCCTAGTATTGAGAGAGAAAATGGGGCAATGGCCACATTAAAAGACTGAGAGCCTACTCTATCAATGTGTTTCATCTCAAAGTCACCTTCCTGCATTTGAGCAAAACCAAAGAAACTTTGATTTTCTAGGTACGTTAAACATAAGACAGCATCATCATAAACGTAAACAGATCTTGTAACAGATAATTAGCATGAAAGTACATCAGTACATGTAACAGTACTACACATATTTTAACTCAATGAGCCTTTCTCCAAGCTGCAAACATCTCTCATAGACCTTGCATACAGTATTTCGGCACCAGAGCTCTATTACCAAACAATGAAATGAATACCATATCAGGGGAGAAAAAAGGCAAGGCAAGGCAAGGGAAAACCACATGCCCCACTAGAATGGAGTATGCTTGTCTGCAAGACATGCAACTTATTTTTGATGGGGCAAATACTAGGTGAATGAAAGGCATTAAATGCAAACTCCATGTCATGATGCTCAAGGAAAGATGATTAATTTACACAATTTTCAATGATGTGAAAAATAATGTTGATGGAAGGTTTTAAACTCTAGTTTGTCCTTTTGGACCCTAATGTTGGGAAAAATAAATTAAGTATTCAAGATGATGAATATGAAATATTTTAGCGATTCATTTCTGGAAGTTCTTGTCATGTAATAGTACAGCTTACAAGCAAAATTCTCAAGCCATGTATCATTTTGACATTCAATTGATTACTGATCATAATGGTACAAACCTAAGCTAAGAAACTGAAAATGCTTCTTTCCCTGATTTTTTTCAATTGATACAATACCCATGAATCTAACTTCATAAATTTCCATGTAAGTAATAAAAGAGAAAGCAAAACAATACTCTCTTACCATTCTGCCATTGGGAGTGCTTAATGGGCATGCAGATGAGTATTCAAAACCAGTATGAGGAAGTATAACAGGCTGTTCTCCAATAACTCCTATCCCCCTGAAATAAAGGGAGATGGATCAAAATTTAGTACTTTTTTTCTCTCTAAGGAATGCAACCCATATGAAGTAATAGGACCAGTTGAAAAATAAAATAAAAAATTATCCAGGAAGACTTTAGAGATGGACAGTAAAGATTAGAATAATTTACTCACCAGACATTCTCAATTTTTTCATTGGCATCAGTAATAATCCAATGTCTTCTGAGAAGTTGAACGGGGCGGTCTGAATTATTGGTAATTCTTATTCTATATGCAAAGAAGTATTGGCCCCTTGAAGGTTGACTACGGCCCTCTATGTAAACACTCCTGACTTGAACCCTGATCCCCTGAAAAAGAGAGATTTAATTTTAGATCTACCAATAATTGTACAGTTTTTAAAAAGACTTTGTTATATTAGTCTATTCTGTACCAATCAGAAAGATAATCTAGGAACACTTGAATGTCCAAACACCAAAGTCCATTCCTTTTCTTTTTCTACCAGCATTCAGGGGCACATATCTATCAAAACACCAAAATGGAGGAGGGCTTGAAAAATATAAATATGTAGTTACAAAATTAACTTTCTTACGGAATATTAAATGGACATAAAGAAAAGACCAAAGAGAAACCATATGAAAACTGAAAAAAAAAAATATATATATATATATATATATATAGGCAAAATTGAAATTGACTAACTAAACTTTGAGCAAAAAGATATTAAAATAAAATAATATAAGCCAAGCTCTTAACATACCAAGGTTGTTGCATCACTTGAACATTTTAAAAGAGCGTGTGGTGCAATTTCCTTTAGCTCATCACGAAATTTAGCTGCATCCTGCAATAAAGAAGTTCTCAAAAAAGAAAGAAAAAAAATCATTGCGAAATTCATAGATGGGAGAGCTTAAGATGGATCTGCGTCATACTTCAGAAATAAAGGCTAAAAATCTAAGCTTGAATAGTGTAGACTGTAGAATTGTCCATATTCAATGAAGGGCCAAACTAAACATAGGGCAGAAACAAGACGTGTCTATATTATAATAAGCTTCCATATCCTTCTAATTCCTTTCTAATTGAAAATTCAAGAATTGCATGTAGTACACTATTTCACCAACCTTTATAATATAAGAGACAAATTCACATAATTGTAAGGGAAGAGTGGACTTTCCCACCCTTAAAAATAGGGTAGTTGCAATGTCCCCCTTTTAGTTTAAAACATAGCAATGTCCCTCATTATCTTTCCATAATGAGATTGAGCCCTTTACCCATTCCGTTAGTATTTTCTGTCAAATTAATGGTTTTTTTTTTTTTTTTTTTTTTTTTTTTTTTTTTTTTTGTGTATGGAAATATGTCCAGACCTACATGTGAATGGCCTTAATACTCTCTAATAAGAAACACATCACATGCACAATGATGACTTTAATACCCTCCAACAAGAAACACATCACATACACAATGATGAACCTTCAAGTTGTGAATATGATGTGTTTGTTATTGGAAGGTATTAAGGTCATTAATATATGGGTCTGGACACATTTTTACAAAAAAAAAGTGTGAAATTACTGTTAATTTGATGTAAAAAAACTAAGGGAGTGGGTAAAGTGCTAATTACAAAAAGATAAGGGGGGGCATTGCTATATTTTAAACTAAATGGGGGACTTTGCAATGTCCTGGTTAAAGGGGGAAAGGTGAAAGTTGCCCTAACTTCAGGAAAGGCTTTAGGAGATACTAGTTACAATTTGGAAAGTCATGCAATTTGCCCTAATGTTACTTTTAGGCTTGAGACTAAAAGAATGCTCTCTGGAATGTTAGAACATAACTACAGCATGACAACATGTCTACTTAGGATAAGTTTTTCAGTTTGCTTCTCTTGTCCAAGAGGAGAATGGGTAGGAAAAAATTTTGGATTCTAATATCATAAAGCTATGGCAAGATACTACTTCAAAATAAATTGACGAAAAAGAAGATGAAAGCCAACAGCACAACAATTTGCTGCTAGATAAGGTTTATAACAAAACTAACACTGCTTAGCAGCCATTGACACCTACAGTGGATTTTAGATAGCTCAACTTGTAAAGCCTCGTATCGTGGAATAAGGGACTTGGGATTGAATCCTGACCTCACCAAAGAGGCACTCATTGGCGTCTTCGCTTGATGTTAAAGAGGAATGATCATGGGGTCAATTCCATAGGTTCTAAACTCACTATAATTGTTGCTTATTGTAATCCAAACCAACACCAACTTGATTTTAAACTTGTGGAGACAATAGTAACAATCCTAAAATTCAAGTTTACCAAATTTGAAGTCTAAAATAAGACCAAGAAATTCGCAATCTACATTCGGAGAAATGCAGAAACTGGAATACCTCAAACCTCTCATCAGCAATTGCCTCCTTCATCAATCTCCTTAGACGTAAAACCGGCTCTTCTTCCTCGAATGATTTCAACGAATCACGTATCCTTGCAGCTTCTTCATAATCCTGTTAAATCAAAAACAAAACATTTTCAACCACAATCACTCATCAACAATTGAACACAACAAAACAAAAAAACAAGTATTTTGAGTTGCAACTTTGCTTTACTTTTACTTTATCTCAATAATTGAACAAGTTTCAAACATACCCAACTGAAATTCCATAATTAAAAACAAAAACAAAAACAAAAACAAAAATTGCCAAGAACGTTCTAAACTGTGTTGTGTACCTCGGATTTGGCGGCAACCTCCAATCGCTGCTTTAACAAAGCATAGGTTTGGCTACGAGCAAAGAACGAACTAGAACTGGAACTGGAGCTGGAACTCGGAATCGGACTCGGACTCGGAGTTGAGCTCGGAGTCTGACCCGGCCCATTACCATTACCATTATTAGCACAAGCTAAAATCCTAGAATTCTTGGATGAATCTCTGGAATTGAACCATTGTTGTTGTTGTTGTTGGTGTTGGTGTTGTCTCCTTATTACTCCGACCTCGGATTCTCCGAACAACCCTCCTCCACAGCTTCCTCGGCCAACAACCAACCGCCTCGTACCAGTATTAAAATCAGTGAAAACCTTAATGTTTAATAAAGATTGCATTTTTTTCCCCCCTTCAAAAACCAGACAAAGTTTGCTCTCAAATTTTGCTACCAAAATTGTGTGATAATAAATTGTGTGGCAAGAGACAGAGATTAGAGGGATTTTTTTGAACTGCGTGGCTTAAGCACTGTACACGCACGCACTTTTTTTTTTTTTAGTGGTTCTATTTTGTAGCAAAACAAAAATTTGTGTTTTTATTTTACACTAGTATTATGCCAGATGCATGACTTAATCAAGAATTATACATATATTAAAGAAAATATTTTATTAATTTAATAAAAATTAAATTAAAATAGATAGTAAAACTAAAGTAAAGTTTTTCTATTAAAAAAATCATATATAAGTTCAAAATTCATTGAATAGAAGATGGTAGATAATTATATAACTAATATAAAAGAAAATGTCAAACTCACTCAATATCTTTTCATTGAAGATAAATTTTGACAAATCCACCATTTGATTACATCTTCTTCTTATATCTTCTATGCTTGCAAAATTTCAAGAAAATTAAAAATCAATAGCTATGTCATCAATAAAATTTTTAAATTGCTTGTTTTTGTAATTTAAAATTATGCACAAAATATAAGCTTATAGGTCATATAGTAAATAATATCCGATTAACACAAAATTTGACATGTGTATTAAGAGCATAAAGAACATGCAATTCAATGGTTAGATTTTCAAAATATGTTGTAATATATATTTTATTGTGTGAGTTTGTAACCTTAAGCTACAATCAATTTTGTAACTAAACTTTGTCCTTTAGATATTGATGATGTATATAAAATCAGCAGGCTGAATGCTCCGGGCTTCAATGGGTTAGAGGTTGTTTGAAAGGCTTGAAAATAAAGAAACACAAAATCAAAGGTGACCAGGGTGAATTGGCCAAGAATCCTCCGATGCTTAAGTTAGTTTTTCTCTTTATATAGTGAGCTTTAAAGTGGTTACTTGTTTGGTAACTTCCTCAACCTGTATGGAAGTTAGAAAGTTCAGACTTAACTTTCATAACTGCTATAAAAGTTAGAAGATTTAATCTTATCTTCTACAACTGCCTTTAGAAGTTAAGAGTTTAGTGGGAAGTTAAAGCGATGAACAAGGATTTTGCTCATACTTCAAAATAGTAAAACGTGGTTCAAATTATAAGTTTTTGTGCATAAATTCATTATGAAGATTTTCCAAGTGTTAAGGGGTCGTCCAAATGTTTCCATGCTGGACAACCTTCTTTAGTTTGGACAACCTCCTCATGTTGGACGACCTTTTTATATTAGGACAACCTTTCTAGACTTGGACGACACTATGGACGAACTGCAGATGGCCCAATTTTTGTAATTTCTCATATGATTTGGACAACAACTCAAGGACGAGCTATACTTATTTCTCATCCCCATCAGATATGATGAAAATTAAGAAGTGATACTTTTTGGTAAGGTTATGCATGCCCAAATATATATATATATATATATATATATATATATATATATATATATATATATATATATATATATATATTAGGGCATCCATACCCACCAATATAAATCAACTTAAATCATAACTAACATATACTAAGGGTCTGTTTGGATAAGCTGTTTGAAAATGTGTGTTTTTAAAAATAGCATTTTTAAAATGTGCGTTTGGAAAACACAATTTTGAAAACCACAATAAAATGTTTGGTATAACTTGTGTATAATATTAGTTTAAAATTGTGTTTCGATGCAAATTACCAAAAAAAACTTAAAGACTTAATTTTGATATTGATGTTAGGGGAAATTACTCTTTGCCCACTTGTGGTTTGCTTGAAAAACACTTTGCCTACTTGTGGTTTAAAAATTGGCACTTTACCCACCTAAGGTAAACTCCGTTTGTCTCATGTTACCCACATCTATTAAAAACAGAGGTAAATTTGTATTTTTGCTACCCTTTTATATCTCTCTCGTCTTAAAACATAAAAAACTAAAAAAATCAAGAGAAAAGAAGATCTAAAAGTTAGGTTTTGAAAAAAATTAAAACCTAGCTTTTAGATTTTTTTTTTTCTTACCTTTGAAGCTAGATGATGACCCCAACATTGATCGCTGCACCATCAAAAAATTCGACCCTTCTTGGAATGAATCTGGAATGCTCGAAGTCAGTTCCTTCTCCACTCTCTTCCCACAATACAGAGGTAAAGTTTCAATTTTCGATTTTTTTTTTTTTTCCTTCTGTCTGGGTGTTTTGCTCTTGATTTTGAGTTTTTTTTTTTTTTTTAATTGCTTTCTTCAGAAAAGTACTTGCAAGAGGTTTGGCCAACTGTTAAATCTGCTTTGAAAGAATATGGCGTTTCATGTGAACTTAACTTCGAAAGTTCAGTTATCAGATTCATCTCATATTAGTCAGTACTACCTCAAGTTTCTATTTTTTATTGTTTTACTTAGAAAGATATGTGCTTTTCTAATTCATTGTATGATTTACTACTGGTTATAGATTGAGGGGTCCATGACAGTTTCAACAACTAGTAAGACTAGGGACCCATATATGATAATCAAGGCTAGGGAATTTATTAGGCTTTTGTCAAGAAGCGTCCCTGTTCATCAGGTACAATTTTTGGTCTCTTCTTTTTTACTCTTGTTTTCTTGTCTGTATTGTATGAATTTTCTCTCGTGTTACAAAGGTGTGAAATAACTATCGAGATGTTGGGTTTTGTTCTTACATTATATCAATGCCCAAGGGTGAAATAGCTTCAATATATGCCTTCTTAGATCTAAAAATTAAAGCTAGGTTTTAATTTTTACAAAATTTAGTTTTTAGATCTTCTTTTCTCTTGATTTTTTTAGTTTTTTATATTTTGAGAGGAGAGAGACATAAAAGAGTAGCAAAAATACAAATTTACTACTATTTCTAACGGAGGTGGGTAACAGGAGACAAATGGAGCTCATCTCAGGTGGGTAAAATGCCAATTTTTAAACCACAGGTAGGCAAAGTGTTTTTCAAGAAAACCACAGATGGGCAAAGTGTAATTTCCCCTTGATGTTATTTTATGATTTTTTAAGTAGCTCATGAAAATAATAATAATAATAATAATAATAATAATAATAATAATAATAACAATATTCACTAATCCCCACTAGCCTTTCTTTTTAAAAAAGGTAAATATTATTAAAAGCAAAAACTAAATTAAAATAACCCCAATTACTTTTCCTTCCCAATGCTAATATCAACCTCAAATAAAGAAAGTGAAAAAGAGATAGCAGTGATAAGAGAGAGAGAGAGAAACAGAGATTTCATTCACATGGGCATGCAAACTTCTTCTGTAAACACGGACGGAGAGCAAGTGGACATGCAAGTTGTTCCTACAAGTAGTGCAAGTTGTTCCTACAAGTAGTGCCTTCTTGTTTCCATTTACGATAGTGATACAGCTGAACTCATTCTTGTTCTGATAGCATTCTCCACCGCTGCTTCAAATTCCACCTGAGGCCTTGAGCAGTGCTGTCACTGGAAAGTTAGGGGGGTGAGTTTATTTGTTGGCTGATGATTTTGTCATTTAGCAAATGCTTGAGGGTGTTTTAGGTATTCAAACCTTGAAAAGTATTACGAAACTGCGTTTTAAGTGGTGTTTTTCAAAAAGTTGGTTGATACTTCAGTTTCAAAACGTGATATATGGCGTTTGAAAGAACACAATTTCTAGTAAAATCATAGTACCAAACACACACATATTTGCGTTTTTGATAAAAATGTGCGTTAAGAGTTTTAGTACAGCCTATCCAAACGGGCTCTAAATTTGCAAGACATTAAAATTTAAGATTCAAAATATAATGGGAAAGTCCTTATAGACTTGCATGTTTTCATGATATTGGCAAAAAATAATATACGAAAAAAAAAAAAAAAAAAAAAAAAAAACCTAATCACTTGATGCATACCAAAATTTTTAAAAAGTAAAATGTTCTCATATAATAGAAGTAGAAACATAGAACATATAATTTTTAATTAAACGTGAGATGTACGGATATATTAGCAATAAATATGTAAATCGTGAAGAGTTTAATCTAAATAATTCTATAGTTATTCATGTGAGGTCAACAGCAACAATCATTTAACAAAGTATCAAAATAATCATGCAATGTTGCAACAATAATTTAACAAAGTATTTAGAAAAAATCAAGAAATTCATTTTTAGGAATATACTCTAATAAATTAATCTATTTCTATTGATAAGACATACCTGTAGCATTAATACAATATTTCATCTAACCTGCAACTGCATATTTAGGCAAAACTTTGATCATAATACAATATTTACAAAAGCAAGCAACAAAAAGCTTTTAAACAAACCACAAAGATGGGATGTAATTGTGCAAATCGTCCAAATCAAAACATAATGGTAAGCCAAAAAAAAAAAAAAAATCAAACTTCAATTAACCATGTCCAGGGGATTCATGGATTTATATATTGGTGTGAGTTTTTCTTCTCCAAAAAAAATACTCCATAGATGATATATCAACTTAAAAGAGGTCTAACTAATGTAGGATTTTAAATTATAATGAGATTAAGATTTTTAATTAATGTAAAACTAATAAGATAAAGAGAATGTATGTAAATAAAGAATTTGGAAGTGAAGAGAAACCTAAGGCTAGAAAAATACTAATGGAGTAAAAACATAGGTGTGTATAGTGTACTAATTAGAAAACAAAATAAAAAAATTATTGATAATAAATAAATGAAAAGCCGTGTATATAATAGGAGTAATATATAAACTTATTGATAATAAATAAATGAAAAACTGTGTACATAATAATATATATAAACTTACTAAACGTAGTGTTGGTGCCTTGGTGGATGGAAAAAGAAATGAATTAATTGATAAGAAGAATTAAAGTAGTACGTATGGCAAATTGATAAGTATCCAATTTTTTTATCAATTAAGATTTTTTATCAACTTCTAAATTATATTAATAAAATGATTTGTTTAAGAATTTGGATTGTAATCAAATTAAGATTTTTATTAACTTAGAAATTATAGGAGAAGAAAAAATATATTTTTTTAAATCTAAAAATTTTAAAATGTTTTTAGCAATTTGGTGAATCCACTTGGCACAATTACGACTTCTAAGCCCAACTTTTATTATATATAATAAGATATGATATATAATTTTTATTTTGAGAATCTAATTTATAAGTGGATCAAGCAATTTGAAAATCAACAAAAGAGTGGCCCTATTTTTTAGGCAATGTTTTAGTAGGAGTTAGAGTTGTATTTTTACCTGATTGTCCTTTAGTTTTGTCTCTACTTAAATATAGAGGTGTTGGGGCATTTTTGAACTAAAAAAAATGAGGAATCCAAACAAGGGAAACCCCTTAAATAATAGTATAGATATACCTATTTACCTATTTTAATATTTAGGTCATGTACTTCTATTTAAAGTATTATCCATTTTTAATAGGTGTTAAATTGCCAATAAGCCCCTTATTATTGAATTATTAAAATTATAAGAGCATTCACAGCAAAGATGTCAAAAAATATAGCTTTTAACAACTTAAAAATCCACTTTATTTATTTTAACAACTCATTTTTAAAGACACCCAACATCAAAGGAAGGCAAAGATGAGGAAGCTTGAACAGTGCGGTTAGATCTGTGATGGTCGATTTCTTCAGTTGCAGTAGAAGCTTGAATAGCCATGCCAAAAGAAAAAAAAAATGATTGAAGAGAAGGGAGGAGCAGGGTGGTTCGGCCAAAGCAAAAAAGGGATATATTTATATATATATATATATATGTATGTATGTATGTATATGTATATGAAGAAAGAGAAAAGAGAGATAGATAAAATATAAAATAATAGAAGAAGAAGAGAGAACCGATTAAAAAAATATTTTATTTATAACTTTGTTGCTACAGTAAGCTGCCAAAGATGGAAGTTTACTGTAGCTAGATGCTTTAAGATGTAGCAACTTTGATGTAGTGAGTATTTTAGTGTTTTTGGAGTTAGAGCATTCACATTAAGGGTGGTATAAATGCTAAAATGCTATTTTTAGCAAATGAAACCACAAAAATCTACTCCATCAAAGATGCTATATGCTAAAAAATTTGACATCTTACTATAGTGAGCTCTCAAAAATGAGAGCTCATTGTAGCAACATGTTATCATTTTTTAATATTTTTAATTCTCTCTCCTTAAACTCACTCTCACTCTCATTCTCTCTCATTTTTCTCTTTCTTAAACGCTCCCTCTCATTCTCTGTCCTCCTTCTCACTTTCCCTTTCTCTTGTGGACTAACTGGTTCTTGGGTCACGGTGCGGTGGTTTGTTGGTCCAATTTGGGTGGTTGGGTAGTTGGTCGTGGGTCCGATGGGGTCGTGGGTTGATGGTTGTGGATCTGATGCTCTGATTTTGGTGCTTTGATGAGGTCATGGGTCGTGGAGGCGATGGATTTGGTTGTTGTTGTTTATGGTAGTTGCAGGTGGATCTAGTTGTCATGGGTCCGATGGTCTGATTTTTATGCTGTTGTTTGTGGTTGCAAGTGGATCTAGCTAGTGGGGATGGTGGAGGGTTTTTTTTTTTTTTTTGTGTGGTTTGTTGTGGTGGGTGGATGTGCCTAGTGGTGGAGGTTTCTTTTTTCTTTTTTTTTTGTTGTGGTTTGTGGTGTTGGGTGGATGTGGCTAGTGGAGGCGATGGTGGGTTTTTGGTGGTTGTGGCATGGGTGGTAGGTTTTGTGGTGGTTGTGGTATGGGTGGTCGGTTTTTGGTGGGTGGTTGGGTGGTGGGTTTTGTGGTGATTGTTGGTATTGTAGTGGCTAGCGGTGCTTAGAAGAATTGGGTTGAGAGAGAGAGAGGAATAAAAAATAATAAAGAAAGAATATTTAAATGAAATGGTAAAAAAAAGTAGAAGCTTTGATGTTAGGTGTATTGTAGAATGATGTGTTAAATGCTATAAAGTTGGTTTTTTAGATGCTAAATGCTAAAATTTTTAAAAACCTTGATGTAAATGCTCTTAAAATAGCAATTTAGCTCTTTTAAGAGTTTTGATGTGAATGCTCTAACCTCTAAGTATGATAAAAAAAAATTATGCCCATTAGGTTTTCTTTTATTGGATAAATTATTATCAATGTGAGGAAGAATTTGAATTATGGTTCTCCTAGTAAAGGATACCACTTAATACTACAAAGCTCTTAGGTTAAGGGATAATTTTTTTTCATATTTTTTTCAAAACTTGCTGAAATGACAGGTTGTGAGTATTGAGTGGTCAATATTTACTTTAACTTTTTTTTTTTTTTTTTTGCTGAATCAATATTTACTTTCACATGACTTATCACTTATACCACTTTTACACTCCACCATCTATAACTAGCCATCCCAACAAGTTATGGAAAAAAAATATATGTCACAAACTTAATGAAACAATTAATATATAAAAAACAATGATAATCCAAACTATAATTGCTTTTAGATGGGGCAAAGTGTAAGCTAACTAATAGTTTTAGAGTTTTGGGCACCGGCAATTGAAAAAAAAATAAAAATAAAAAAACCCTCTCGCTTTGTCCTTTAAACATAAATCTGGTATATGCGATATTGAAACCCAAGTCCTTTATTTAACTACTAGATACTGTTCATCAGGGGAAAAAAAACTACTAGATACTTTATTAATTGAGCTAGAACCCACATGACCATACAATCTTTGAACAATGAGGTACTTTTTTTTTTAGCATTTGACATGACCATACAATCCTTGAACAATGAGGTACTTTTTTTTTTTAGCATTTGTTAAGATAATAAGTTGTGCTTTGAGCCATAGTAATTTTATTGTTTTACACTAATTTTATCACTACTATCACTATTATTATGTATTAATCTCAATATGTCATATTGAATTGAAAAAAAAAAAAGATTTAGTATTGGAGTATCGCAACATGTTATTTCGTATTCCTTACATGAATGATAGGAGGAAGTCTATACTTCAAAAGTACTAAATATTTATTCATTGAAGAGTTTTGAAAAAAAAAATTTGTTCACAAAATTATTAGTCATGCTATGAACACAAAAATAAAATAAAATAAAATAAAAATAAATTTCTGGATGTCTCATTTATAAACACTAATAGGTACCAACCATTTGAGTTTCAATACTCTTTAATAACTATTTAAGGTGTACGGTATTTGAAGATATAAGATTAATTTAAAATAAACTTGATAACTGTGCACCCTTGATATAATAGTTACTTCACAAGTATAAGTACTTATAGGAATGCAGGATAAGGGCCGGGTTTCAAGTTATTAGGAGAGAACTTCACATACATACAACTATACAAGTAGGTAATTAATTTGGATTTAGGAAGTATTGTTTCCCTAGGTAAAAAAAAATTAAAAGGTGATAAGTTAATTACCATATATCTCATAAAGTGATAAAACATAATTTGATATTTTAATTTATTTTCCATTCATTTCGATTTAAGATTGCTTTTGCCATAGAAGCAAGCTACATATAATGCATTGGCAGTACAGAAGCAATAGAAAACATAGTTCTCAGGTCTTTTCCAAGACAGGAGGAGCTACAAGTAGATGATGATCATGGCAATGGACTAAGCACTCTTGCTTGAGGTTGAAACAATTAGTTATAACACACCAACGGTTATTCTGTCTTCCAAAGTCAAGATTAACACAACATTGACCTACCGGAAGTAGATAATCTTCATCATCTATGCCGCTGCCATAGTTATTATCTGTTATAACAATATTAAAAAAGAATGTTAAAATATATATATAACATTTAATTAAGAGATAAATTTAAAAGTATTACTTTGGATGATTAAATAACATTGAAGAAATGTTGCTAAAAGGCAATAACCATAGAAAAAAAAACATGTTAATGTTGTGAATAAGATGTTTAGACTTTAGAGGGTGTTTGGTTAAGAGGAAAAAGGGAAGTATTTTTTTAGTTTTCAGTGAAACTCACTACTAAAAAATTGGTTTGGCTTTTCTATTTGTACTCAATTTTCAATTTCAGGATTCAAAAAAGTAAGTTTGAATACAAAAAATAAGTGCACCTTTTTGCCATTTTCATTTTCACTGAAAATGAATACGGTGGCATTTTTGAAAGGAAAAAAAAAAAAAAAAAACCTCAAAGTTTGTGTTGAATTTTTAATTGGAAAGTGAAAAAAAAAAATTATATTAGACAATAAAATTTGTGCCAAACATAAAATGAGTTGGAAATAGAAAAATGAGTACAAAAAATGAAACGTGAAAATGAATACACACCCAACCCGAACAAAACAGAACCTCAATATCTTTGTTTTTGTTTTTATAAAAAGCTTAAGCACTTCAAATTTTTGTATGGGAGAGAAGGAAGAAGCATAAGGCATACCTACACTGATCATGAGGAGCTACAAGTCGATGATTATCATGGCAATGGCTAGTGCACTGTTCCTTCGTATAAAAGCAATAAGTTATTTGACACCAACGAGAAGTGGTTCTTCCAAAATCTACATGAGCACAACATTGCCCTGGTGGAAGTACATAATCTTCATCAACCAAAGCAGTTGTCTTTGTATCATCTCCACCATTGCCTGTTATAAGAAAAAAAATGTTAATAATAATCAACAAAACACAGCATATAATTAAGAGAATGAAGGAAATTGTTAAAGTTGTGAATAAAGAGTACAATATTTTTGAAAATTTTTCAAAGATTAAAAGCACTTCTGCTTTTTGTGTGGAAGAGAATGAAGATGTATAAGGCATACATGTTGGGTTACACGTGTGAGTGAGTCCCACATTTAATAAAGATGAGAAGAATGAGTGGTTAATATAACATAATTGAGCACATACCCATTGGGCTTAGGCCTTTTGGGTTAAAGTGTGTCTCTATATATTATATTAATTACTCAAGGAAGTTTCCCAAGGTGTTTATCTCCCTAACAACTGGTATCAGAGCCTAGGGTTAGGTTTGAGTGGGAGCAATGGCAGAGGAAGCAGGAAAGGCGTCTGGAATAGAAAAGTTTGATGGCACAGACTTCGCGTATTGGAGGATGCAGATTGAAGATTATCTCTATGGGAGGAAATTGCATCTGCCTCTTTTAGGGACAAAACCTGAGGCTATGAAGGCTGAGGAATGGGCTCTTCTTGACAAACAGGTATTAGGAGTTATCAGGTTAACTCTGTCTAGGTCTGTTGCACACAATGTTGTAAAGGAGAAGACCACAGCAGATCTGATGAAGGCTTTGTCTGGTATGTATGAAAAGCCGTCAGCAAACAATAAAGTGCACTTGATGAAGAAACTGTTCAATCTGAAGATGGCAGAGAATGCATCAGTAGCACAACATCTGAATGAATTTAACACTATCACAAATCAATTGTCGTCTGTAGAAATTGATTTTGATGATGAGATCCGTGCACTGATCGTTTTGGCTTCTTTGCCAAACAGTTGGGAGGCAATGAGGATGGCAGTAAGCAATTCTACAGGAAAGGAAAAGCTCAAGTACAATGATATACGAGATTTAATTCTGGCTGAGGAGATTTGCCGAAGAGATGCAGGCGAAACCTTAGGATCTGGTTCTGCCCTAAACCTTGAGACAAGAGGCAGAGGTAATAACAGAAATTCAAATCGAGGCAGATCAAAATCCAGAAATTCTAATCGGAACAGAAGTAAATCTAGATCAGGCCAACAAGTACAATGCTGGAATTGTGGGAAAACAGGTCACTTTAGGAATCAATGCAAAAGTCCTAAGAAGAAGAATGAAGATGATTCTGCTAATGCTGTAACAGAAGAGGTACAAGATGCATTACTTCTTGCAGTAGACAGTCCACTTGATGATTGGGTTTTGGATTCAGGAGTTTCGTTTCATACCACTCCACACCGAGAAATCATACAGAATTATGTTGCAGGTGATTTTGGTAAGGTGTATTTGGCTGATGGTTCAGCCTTAGATGTTGTGGGTATGGGAGATGTTCGAATATTGTTGCCCAATGGGTCTGTTTGGTTACTGGAGAAGATTCGACATATTCCTGACCTGAGGAGGAATCTGATTTCTGTTGGACAACTTGATGATGAAGGACATGCAATACTATTTGTTGGTGGTACTTGGAAGGTTACAAAGGGAGCTAGGGTATTGGCTCGTGGAAAGAAGACTGGTACTCTGTACATGACCTCAAGTCCAAGAGACATAATTGCAGTTGCTGATGCAAGTACTAATACAAGCCTATGGCACCGCAGACTTGGTCATATGAGTGAGAAAGGGATGAAGATGCTGCTGTCAAAAGGAAAACTACCAGAATTGAAGTCCATTGATTTTGACATGTGTGAAAGTTGCATCTTAGGAAAGCAGAAAAAGGTGAGCTTCTTGAAAACTGGTAGGACACCGAAGGCTGAAAAATTGGAGTTAGTACATACTGATTTGTGGGGGCCTTCTCCGGTTGCATCCCTTGGAGGTTCAAGGTACTACATCACTTTCATTGATGACTCAAGCAGAAAGGTATGGGTTTATTTTCTGAAAAATAAATCAGATGTATTTGAAACCTTTAAGAAGTGGAAGGCCATGGTTGAGACAGAAACAGGTTTGAAAGTAAAATGTTTGAGGTCAGATAATGGAGGAGAGTACATAGATGGAGGGTTCAGTGAGTATTGTGCTGCACAGGGAATTAGGATGGAGAAGACCATTCCTGGGACACCACAGCAGAATGGTGTGACTGAGCGCATGAACAGAACTCTTAATAAGCGTGCTAGGAGTATGAGGTTGCATGCTGGACTACCAAAAACTTTTTGGGCTGATGCTGTTAGCACTGCAGCTTACCTGATAAACCGAGGACCTTCAGTTCCCATGGAGTTCAGACTTCCTGAGGAGGTTTGGAGCGGTAAAGAGGTAAAGTTTTCACACTTAAAAGTTTTTGGTTGTGTTTCTTATATTCATATTGATTCTGATGCTCGTAGTAAATTTGATGCAAAGTCTAAAATATGTTTTTTCATTGGCTATGGTGATGAGAAATTTGGCTATAGGTTTTGGGATGAACAAAATAGGAAAATCATCAGAAGTAGAAATGTGATATTTAATGAACAGGTTATGTACAAGGACAGGTCAACTGTAGTGTCAGATGTTACAGAGATAGATCAAAAGAAATCTGAGTTTGTCAACTTAGATGAATTGACTGAAGGTACTGTCCAGAAAAGGGGTGAAGAAGATAAGGAGAATGTAAATTCACAGGTAGATCTGAGTACACCTGTAGCTGAAGTCCACAGATCTTCCAGAAACATTAGACCTCCACAGCGTTATTCACCCACTCTAAATTATCTCTTGTTGACTGATGGTGGTGAGCCAGAGTGTTATAATGAAGCCTTGCAAGATGAGAACTCAAGCAAGTGGGAGTTAGCCATGAAGGATGAGATGGATTCCTTGTTGGGGAATCAGACATGGGAACTGACTGAATTGCCAGTAGGAAAGAAGGCTTTGCACAATAAGTGGGTATACAGAATAAAGAATGAGCATGATGGTAGCAAACGTTACAATGCCAGATTAGTTGTTAAAGGGTTCCAGCAGAAGGAAGGCATTGACTACACAGAGATATTTTCTCCAGTTGTGAAGATGTCAACAATCAGACTAGTACTGGGAATAGTAGCTGCAGAAAACTTACATCTTGAGTAGTTAGATGTGAAGACAGCATTTCTTCATGGTGACTTGGAGGAAGACCTTTACATGATTCAGCCAGAAGGGTTCATTGCTCAAGGACAAGAGAATTTAGTTTGCAAACTAAGAAAGAGCTTGTATGGCCTAAAACAAGCTTCTAGACAGTGGTACAAGAAATTTGACAATTTTATGCATAGAATTTGGATCAAGAGATGTGAAGCTGATCACTGTTGCTATGCTAAGTCTTTTGACAATTCTTACATTATATTACTGTTGTATGTGGATGATATGCTTATTGCAGGGTCTAGCATTGAGGAGATTAATAATCTGAAGAAGCAATTGTCCAAACAGTTTGCAATGAAGGATTTGGGACCTGCAAAGCAAATCCTTGGTATGAGAATCATTAGAGACAAGGCTAATGGTGCATTGAAGCCTTCACAGTCAGAGTATGTGAAGAAAGTTCTCAGCAGGTTCAACATGAATGAAGCTAAACCAGTGAGCACACCCTTGGGTAGTTATTTCAAACTAAGCAAAGAACAATCACCGAAGACAGAAGAAGAAAGGGACCATATGAGCAAGGTGCCCTATGCCCCAGCTATTGGCAGCTTGATGTATGCTATGGTGTGTACAAGGCCAGACATTGCACATGCAGTGGGAGTTGTGAGCAGATTCATGAGTAGGCCTGGAAAGCAGCATTGGGAGGTAGTTAAGTGGATTCTGAGATATCTGAAGGGTTCATCAGATACATGTCTTTGTTTCACAAGTGCAAGTTTGAAACTGCAGGGTTATGTAGATGCTGATTTTGCTGGTGATATTGATAGTAGAAAGAGTACTACAGGGTTTGTTTTCACTCTGGGTGGTACAGCTATATCATGGGCTTCAAATCTACAGAAGATTGTTACTTTGTCTACTACAGAAGCTGAGTATGTTGCAGCAACTGAAGCTGGAAAGGAGATGATTTGGCTACATGGTTTCTTAGATGAATTGGGTAAGAAGCAGGAGATGAGCATTCTACACAGTGACAGTCAAAGTGCAATCTTTCTTGCCAAAAATTTGGCTTTTCATTCAAAATCGAAGCACATACAAACAAAATACCACTTTATCTGTTACCTTGTTGAAGATAAACTGGTAATACTTGAGAAGATTTGTGGATCTAAGAACCCGGCAGACATGTTGACTAAGGGTGTCACTATTGAGAAGTTGAAGTTGAAGCTGTGCGCAGCTTCAATTGGTCTTCTAGCTTGAGGACAAGAGGATGAGTTGCAGGGATGAGGGATTGTGTTATGGAGGATTATGGTTGATGTTTGCAGCTTGTGAGCCCTTAAGGGCTAAGGTGGAGCTGATGGAGGAGTTTGCTCGTGTAGCTTGATCAATTCAAGCCAAGGTGGAGATTTGTTGAAGTGGGCCGTGTGTGGCTTGAATTGCCACAAGCCCACGTCCACCTAAGTCGGTCACTATTGACCAAATCCTATTTGTAATAGGAAATTTTACTCCAGCCGACTTTGACATATATATAAATATATATATTATGTTTAAGATGGAGAGTAGCCGTGAGATTATATAGAGTAATTCCAATTAACCTAGTTAGCAGCCGCATGAGAGAAAATAGAGAAAAGAGAGGCAGCCAGCTTCTATTCTTATTTTTTCTGTGAGAGAGTGCTAGGGTGTAATTGGGATTTGGGTTTCTTGAGAGTGTTCTTGTGCACTATTGTATTTTCCCTGATAATAGTGAAATCCCTGCAACTCCGTGGACGTAGGCAAATTGCCGAACCACGTAAATATTGTCTTGTGCGTGTGATTGTTTTTTCTTTGGTGTGTGTTTTCTCTATTTGTTTTGTTTCTCACAGGTTGGGATTTTGGTTAAATTCCCTACAACTGGTATCAGAGCCCATGGTGGTGTGCGGCGAAGGTGGTAAGGTGTTCATGGTCCCTACCCAGTGGGGACAGAGAAAGCCTAAACGGCCCACACATAAAGATCCTGGAGAAGAAAAAAAGCCCAACAAAGGAATATTGCTAATGGTGCTAAGTAATGGTGTGGTGCGAGGTTCCCATGGACATGGACGTACGGGGTTCCCATGGATGTGCGTGCGGGGTTGACATGTGGTTCCAATGGATGGCGTACGAGAGACTTATGGATGACGCGCTGATGAAGTGAAAAGCCCATTAGGCAAGGGGGAGTGAGTAGGACTTGTTTATGACCCACAAAGAAGTCTTGAAGCCCATAAAGAGGCAGACTCACACGTGAGGGGGAGATTTGTTGGGTTACACGTGTGAGTAAGTCCCACATTTAATAAAGATGAGAAGAATGAGTGGTTAATATAACATAATTGAGCACATACCCATTGGGCTTAGGCCTTTTGGGTTAAAGTGTGTCTCTATATATTATATTAATTACTCAAGGAAGCTCCCCAAGGTGTTTATCTCCCTAACAATACATACATTCATGAAGAGCTAAAAGGGTTACAAATACAATGAAACAAAGAAGAAACGTAGTGGTGTGGAATTTTGGGTTACCCATTAGAGTGATAATGAGAAAGTGTATTCTGGTTATGCAATAGAACACAACAATGTTTATTATTTATAGCAATTATGGGCCCGTTTGGTAAGAGATTTCCAATAAAATTGTTTAATTGTTGTGGAAATATGTGTGGATGAAAAAGTGTTGTGAAAATAAGTGTTGTGGTGTTTAAACAGTAATACCAAACAAACCCTATACCATTCAAATTTAGTAGTATTGAGCCTATTGACATGGTTATAAATGTCTGATATGTCTAATATATATCTAACAGAGAACCGAATCATTAAAACACACATCTACCAAGTTTTAACATTCCTGTAATCTTAGGACATATTTCTATAAGAAGGAGATATAGTATACCAGCCTACCAGGTGCACAGTGCACTAAATATTTTCACAAATAATTCTAGTATCACGATCAATCATTGACAAAATAAAACTTTAGAAGTAAATGATATATCATTTATCGACTACGTTACTATGTATTATAAGGGTTTCCTTTACACGCACACACACCCATAGAATTAGATGCTTTTCTTCTTTATTTAGTTTTTATATTTCAATGAAATTTAACCTTTGAAGTAGAGATGATATATTTATAGTATGTTAGAAATTAGGTACCTTTTTTTGTAGAATGAAAAATATTAATTCAACCTATGATGTCTACTCCATGATGAGTGCTCTTTATCATCAAACTCGAGACACCGATTAGTTTTTAGTGGAGGCGGGATTCGAAGTTTGAATTCCAAATCACTTACTTGACGATAGTAGACTTTACTTGTTGTGGTGGTCCATTTTCAATAACCTTGGGCTTTTAGATCAAGACCCCCAATTTACTTGTATTATGGGGACCCACTTCCTGCTATTGTGGTGGTACACTTCCTCCGTATCATATCACTGGTCAAAGGTTGTTGACATGACCTCCTAGTAACTCGTGCCTAACACTGATTATTGCTCGGCAGGTGGATTCCCCCAAGGCATTATCTCTTGATCACGGCATGTGTTGGGGTACTTAATTCGTATGTTCGACTAGCTCTACATAGTTCGGCTAGTGGGCTGAGATGGGCCGAGACTATCAAATGAGTGGGGCTTTAGTTCGAGGCCGGTCTGCTATTCTCAGTTAGTACACTTGTAATTATAAATTTTTAACTAGTTAGCAACTCGTGTAATGCATAAGAAAGTTCAATAAAATGTGATTTTCTCTTTCTTTTATTTAATATCTAAATATAAAAGTTGATAATTATGATAATTATTAATAAACATTTATTTTTTCATAAAAGAAGACATTTTTATTTTGATTATATTTGTATATGAAATATCACATATAGCCAAGAGCCTTATAGCTCAACCTACAGCTCCTAATGCTTCCAATAAAGATATTCACGGTTCAAATCCCCCTACCCTCAACTATAGATGTATCCAATAAAAGAAATTAAATATAAAAATTTGACAATTATTATGATAGTTATTAATAGGTATTTATTATGATTGTCTTTTTCTATGTAACTATTCAATACATAATTATAGTTCTTATTGATGTATATTTATTATGATTGTATTTTTCTATGAATCTATTTAATATATAATTATGGTAAAAAAAAATTGAGAAACAATTATGGTACTTATTAATAGATATTTATGATGATTGTTCTTGTACATGGAACTATATGTTCTATCGTAGAAAGAAAATATAATGTTACAATATTCTAGTTGAGGGTTTTAAAAGTTAATTCAAATTATATATGATGTGGTAGAGAATGATTTTTAGCTTCAACTTTCAATTTTCCCTCTATTTGTAGTGAGTCAAAATAAAAAATAAAAAAATTGAATGATTTATCTTGCAAATTTTTTTGATTATTTTTAATTACATCATTGTCTTAAAATTAAACAAATGAGATTTTTATATGCAATTAATTTCAGTTGATCTAATCAAGGATCACTTAAAATTATTAACATGACATGGTGTATGCCACAATGTGTAAGAATTCATATTGATCGTTAAAGTTCGGTGTGGCTTGATCTTTTAATCGAATGGTCCAATCGTTGCATTTTCATGTCGTTTTGATCATCATGAACTCATTTGTATTTTGAAATGAATTTCGTTTTCATAGATCGGTGTAAATGACATTTTTATTCCCATAGTATTTAAAAATTATGTTTTTGCTCTTGAATGAGTGTCTAGTTGCAAAGTAGGGGGCCTACATAATGCCCCTCTACTTTAAGGAGTAATGTCCTTGAAAATCCTAATTTGAAAAAAGAATAATTGATATTTTTCAAATTTATTTTTAATTGACATTGTCATAATTAAGTTGATTTGAATATGTCTAGAATAGGAATTTTCATTATCAAGGCATGTTTGGTTCAATATGGTATGATTTGAAAACCCTAACTCAGCCTAATCCAACCTGAAGGGTCTTGGGTAGGTTAGATGACTGCTCAGTTTGGGTTCAAGACAAACAAGCGAGTTTGTTTTGGGTTTAGCCCACTTAACCCGACATGCCCAATCTAAGAGAGGGGAAAAAAGAAAAAAAAAAAAAAAAATCTTTCGAGTTAATTGGTCCATTGTTGAGCTTGAATAACAAACATTTTGAGTGAATGCCCTTCTAATTTAGTTTTGACCAAAAATAAATAAAACTAATAATAATAATAATAATAATAATAATAATAATTATTATTATTATTATAGAGTTTTAACCTAAGCATTCGTTTCTAATAATTGCGTTTTTTATCATTTGACTGATATACCAATTGGTTTTTGATGTAAGCGAGAATTGAATCCCAAATTTCTTATTCAATCATCAAAGAATTTACCAATTGAGCTAATTAGAACTCACTTATTATTACTCCCTCTGTCCCGATTTGTTTGTCCTGTTTAAAAGGTCAAACTTTTTAAGGGAACATCATTTATTGTCTTGTCTGCTCTATAAAAATGTATAAGTTTACAAAACTACCATTAAGTATATTTATTAGCTTTTTTAAAAAAAGAGTTATTCTTAATGAGGTAACTAAAAAGGTACCCCAATTAGATTGATTTTTTTAAATATTTGTTAGTTTTCTTTTCAAAAAGTTTTGAAAATAAAGTAGGGGTATAATAGGAATATTAGTAAATTAATGACTTTTATTTTTAGAAATATGATAATATTTTGGGACATTCCAAAAATGGAACAGAGGACAAACAAAATTGGAATGGAGTGAGTATTTAGATTCATCAATATAGAAAATTTTCCGTTTATGACTAAGGCTTTTGACCTTCATGAGGAATGATATTTTCCATGATTGCACACTACTAGGTTCTAAGAAGTTTGTGCATAAAAGACAATTTCCTTAACTAGGGGTGTTGGTAAATGACTTAATTAGTGGTATAATAGCTTGACTTCTATATTAGTACTATAATAGTATTTATTTATTTATTTTTACATTTTTATTTGTGTATTTTTTTTTACTCATATTTGTATTTAATTTAGGAGTAATGCTAGAGACTAGAGGCACAAATAATTTCACAAGATTTTTACAAAGTACCGATCCCAAGACCAAAATGATATTGTATAAAATCACATAGATATATTTATATAGTTCAAGTTACACCCGTTACACCTCTCAATATTTTTTAATGCGAATTTTGATAAATTCACCATTAAATTACATTTTCTTATAATGTCCTTTATGCTTGCAAAATTTCAAAATGATCAAAGATTAATTACTTTGAATTTTAAGTTTTTGTAGTTTAAAATTATGCATAAAAGATTATTTTATGGAATGAATGGTAAATATATAATATCTAAATAGTATGAAATTTAACATGCATATTGTAGGCTCCAAAGATGGGCTTGATGGGTTAAACCACTATTTGGGCTCACAATCTATTTATTTGGTGGGTCTGAGTATCCTACCTTGGGTTGTCCTAAGTGAAGGGACCCAATGCAAACTCGTTTCTCCCTTTTTTCTCAACGTTAACTCCTCTCTCTCTTTCTCTCTTCTTTCCCTCAGAATTGCATCCCCCTACCATCCATTCATTTCTCCTATTTATAGCCTTTGTTAATGGGATCATCATCATTATCCTTTCCCTTAGTGCAAAGAAGGGTCCAATGTCGATGGACTTAAGTGGGTTTGTAGGTACGAGTGACCTTGGAAATGGTTCCCACTTCAGTTAATGTGTTCGGTAGTGGAGTTTTTTATGGTTCTGCCGGGCACGTAAATGGTGATGTGTCCAGTCGAAGAGACAGAGCATGTACATAGTTACCGGGAATGCGATCTACTTTCCAAGTGTCCTGACGATACTCAGTCCACGTTGGTGGTTGTTCGTGAGTCTGAGCCCGGGCCAATGTCGATGTGAAGATTAGATCCTTGGCCCATATCATTGATTCATGGTCCAAGGCCCAATATGAATTTGGGCGTTTAGGTGCCGTACAATAGCCCCCCCTTGATTCGTCCTCGGGCTCCGGGGACGAATCAAGGAGTCAAAGAGGCGCTGTTTTGCCCGAGAAACCTAACGGACGTGCCTGGGAGTTACAGCGGTCCATAAATGCGCTTCTCAAAAGACGCGACGCTTCAGATCCTGCGGCTCTGTAGTTATTATTACCTGACGGTTCATAGACCGAGGCACACGTGTGGACCGCTCTGGGCATTCCTAAGGTCACACCCCCCCCCCTTTTCGACTTCATCATTTCTAATTAATGTCACTCACTGCACACCAACTGACGCTTTCCCTGGCTCTTATAAATGTCCCATCCTAATTCAGTTTCCCACTTTTCACTTTATGTTATTTTGAAACTTCTCTCTGCCGAGCATTATCCTGCGCTCCAGTCCGCAAACCCAGAATCCTCCTCTCCCTTAGAGCCAGAAGTAAGTTTTCTTCCCTTTTCCTTTGTTTTCATTTCCTTCCCCAGAGCCCCTTTTTAATTTCTAGTCATAGAATGGGTTTTGCTCACCTTTTGAATGCCGGAGCTCCCTTAGCCGCTTTTAGGCAAGCCTTTAGCATCCCTGATGATGTGGAGTTGGCCTATTGTCATGAAAGTGAAATAGCTCTCCATAGAGGGGCAGGTACTGCCTTTTTCCCACTGATGTCCGTCTTAGAAGGCGGAGTCAGGTTTCCCATAGACCCCCTCCTACTTAACACCCTTAGATACTACGGGTTGAGTGCCGACCAACTTCCCCCCAACTTTTACCGGGTAGTGAGTTGTGTGGCCAAGCTGAACCAAACGTTCGGCTTGCAGTTAGACCACCACGACATAAACCACATGTACAGCCTCTGTGGAAAGAAGAAATCAAACTATTACTTAAAAACTAGAGATAACAGGGTATGGCTGATTTCTTGTTTGCCGGACTCAAATAGGAATTCCGCCGGGGAATTTGTCCGAGTGCGTGGCAATTGGTTTGCCGGTGACGTCCCTCCCCCTTTGTCACGGTGTGAAGTTGGTTCGTCCTAGCCTTTAATTTCTCATGTTTCCCAAAATCGTAAGTACATTACTTACTCTAACTTTGATTCGTTTTCATTTTGCTGCAAACAGTTCAGTGTTCACTCAGGAAGTCAGAACAGTCCATGTCCGAGACCTAAATTTTGTGTTAAGGTCTGAAATCTTCGTTCACCGAGACGGGCAACTTCGCTCTTCCCACCTCATTCTCAGCGTAGACCCGGTATATTCCACTTGGCAACCTTTCAGTTAAGCCCTCCTTGTAGATAGCCCGCTCCTCTCTTACATAGACGTTTGGCACGCGAACTTCCTCCCCCCCAAGATCACTGTAGGGGAAGCCCGTGACCTCGGCCCACGATATACCTGTTCGGATGAACTTGCGCCCATAAGGGACGAATCGGCCGAAGCAGCATCCAGGCATCTCCGGGAACTTGCTCACGAGGCCGTTCAGCGCGAAGCCATACAAGCCGAACCTGCGAATCCGGTTCAAGTAGCCACGCAAGAAGCTGCGGAGTCCAGTGACTCTTCCAAGACCCACTCCGCTTCTGAAGACATGGTAACCAGAAGGACTTTGACCGTCAGCCATTTCATCCCTGGTGCAAGCCAGGCCGTTCAGCAGCAGCAGCCTCCACCTCAAGGGCGCGTCCCTGCTCCTCCCGTTCATCCTCCGCCTAACTCTGCTCCAGGGCGGCAACGCAAGGGACAAAGGCTTGCCGATCAGTCCTCCACCGGCCCGAGAGAGGGCCAAGTCCAATCTCCACTTCAACCTTCTCGGGGCATCACCATCCGGGAGCCGCCTGCCCAGGTCGGAACAAATGTGGCCTCATCTTCCAGACCGGCACCTCTGTGGCATCCAACATATGAGCTGGACGGCACACCCCTCCCGGCTAACGCAAGCGTTCGGGGTTGGGAGAAGGGTGAAGGGGGCTGGGTTGTCCAAAGCTTAGCTCATGGCCTCCTCCTGCCCGTGGACATAAGCGCATTTGCAGATGCGACCGACGTGTCCATAGGGAGAAGGCTCCAATGGCACACCATCGCGGTTGGTGCTCTTCCTTCGCACTCTCAATATTATCATTTTCCTTCCGTGCACGTCCTCATATTTATTTATTTTTTATTGTACTTGGTGTAACTTTGAATCGCTGTGCGTTAACAACATTGTCTTTAACAGGCCGCCCAGCTAGCCCATATACTAAATGAAAGGGTGAAGGATCTTTCCGAGGAGGTTGGTCGGGAGAGTGTCGGTAAGGAAAAGGCTGTGGAAACGGCGAAGGAGAAAATGAAAATTGCCGAATCTGCCGAGAAGAGGGCTGCAGCTGCAGAGAAATCGCGGGCTTCGGCAGAGAAAAAGTCGGCGGAACTGGTGGTGCAGTAGAATGAGACAGAGACGAAGTTGGCCGAAACAGCAAGCCTAAACTCCGCTCTATCTGAAGAGATCGCTGATCTGCGGGCGGCCCTCGAAGCGTGAGAGAACAAGTGGTACAATGAGGGGTTTGCCGACGCCGAGAAGAGCGTGGAGCCGGTGGTTATGCAAGCCTGGCAACTAGCATTCCGAGAGGGCTGGATGGCGGCTCTACAGGCCACAGGGGTGCCCGAAGACTCCTCTCTTAGGGACCCTGATCATATCCCCGTTCCAGTCTTTGTTAAAACCCAGCCGGTCCGAACGAAGAGGAGGAGTCAGATAGTCTGAGGGAGCTGGTGGAGCAAATTGATGCCCACGTAGAGATGATCGGGGCAGAAGTAACCAGCAACCCTCCCTCTGGAGGCCCTCAAGGTGAAGATTCCCATTTCCAGCCCCCCCATGCCCGAGCCCCACACCGCCGAGATAGCCTCCGAGACACAGCATGCAGAGCTTTCTTCCTAATTGCCGAACCCGCTTTATATTCCTTTTACTTGCTTATGTTTAATTTCGAGTTGGTTTGCCCAAGTCGCCGGGCTATGGCGACTAGACAATTATTTCCTATTTTAAACAGTTTGCTTGGTCTTTGAATCTTGATACCACCGGGTTTTGGTGATGACAAAATTTATTTATCATGCTTGATTTCAGATTTGTGTTGTTTACCGATAAATTGTGATGATGCATGTATATTTTCCATTGTGTTTGCTTCACAGTTCCCGCAAACGTTTGCGCGGCTTTCCCTTGCTGGTTGGTTGGGTTTGAACCGGGGACTCAGGTTATGCTTTCCGGAATTCTGAGTAAGGTTTCCACCTGCTCGGTGATACAAATCTAACTGAGAAGCAAGCTTCCGTCCTTGGAAACACTTTACCAAGGTTTCCACCTGCTCGGTGATAGGAATCGAACCGAGAAGCAGGCTTCTATCCTTGGAAACTTTTTAGCAAGGTTTCCACCTGCTCGGTGATAGGAATCGAACCGAGAAGCAGGCTTCCGTCCTTGGAAATGTTTTAGCAAGGTTTCCACCTGCTCGGTGATAGGAATCGAACCGAGAAGCAGGTTTCTGTCCTTATAAACATTTTAGCAAGGTTTCCACCTGCTTGGTGATAGGAATTGAACCGAGAAGCAGGTTTATGTCCTTAGAAACATTTTAGCAAGGTTTCGACCTGCTCGGTGATAGGAATCGAACCAAGAATCAGGTTTCTGTCCTTAGATACATTTTAGCAAGGTTTTCACCTGCTCAGTGATAGGAATTGAACCGAGAAGCAGGTTTCCGTCTTTGGAAACGTTTTAGCAAGGTTTCCACCTGCTCGGTGATAGGAATCGAACCGAGAAGCAGGTTTTTGTCCTTAGAAACATTTTAGCAAGGTTTCCACCTGCTCGGTAATAGGAATCGAACCGAGAATCAGGTTTCTGTCCTTAGATACATTTTAGCAAGGTTTTCACCTGCTCGGTGATAGGAATCGAACCGAAAAGCAGGTTTCCATCCTTGGAAACGTTTTAGCAAGGTTTCCACCTGCTCGGTGATAGGAATCGAACCGAGAAGCAGGTTTCTGTTCTTAGAAACATTTTAACAAGGTTTCCACCTGCTCGATGATAGAAATCGATCCGAGAAGCAGGTTTCTGTCCTTAGAAACATTTTAGCAAGGTTTCCACCTGCTCGGTGATAGGAATCGAACCGAGAAGCAGGTTTCTGTCTTTAGAAACATTTTAGCAAGGTTTCCACCTGCTCGGTGATAGGAATCGAACTGAGAAGCAGGTTTCTGTCCTTAGAAACATTTTAGCAAGGTTTCCACCTGTTCGGTGATAGGAATCGAACCGAGAAGCAGGTTTCTGTCCTTAGAAACATTTTAGCAAGGTTTCCACTTGCTCGGTGATAGGAATCGAACCGAGAAGCAGGTTTCTGTCCTTAGAAACATTTTAGCAAGGTTTCCACCTGTTCGGTGATAGGAATCGAACCGAGAAGCAGGCTTCTATCCTTAGAAATATTTTGGGGCTGCTTGAATCTCCTTAGCTCCCTACTTATCCACACATAGTTAACAATGATAATCTACCCGGCCAGGACAAGTTAGCTGCATTTTTACCATAAGTCAGTACAATACAAATATATTCATATACATACTTTTTCTTCTTTTTTCTAAGCATGACCGGTCAATGATAAAACTTCTTTAGATTATAAGCATTCCAAGGACGGGGCAATGGTACTTCGTTCATGTCTTCAAGATAATATGCCCCCACACCAACAATAGCTGTAACCCTGTACGGTCCTTCCCAAGTTTGGGCAAGCTTCCTGGCATTTGTATCTCGCATGCTTCCTACGGCCTTTCTTAGTACCAGGTCTCCTGCGCTGAATTCTCTCACCCTTACTCCTTGATTGTAGCGCCGGGCAAGCTTTTGTTGATACTCTGCAAGCCTAATGGTTGCTGATTCTCGGCGTTCTTCAAGTAGATCTAGGCACCCCGTCAGCTGACCTTCGTTCTATTTCGTATCGAATTCTGAAACTCGTGCGCTGCATAGGTTGATCTCGGCAGGTATCACGGCTTCAACTCCGTAAGTGAGAGAGAGCGGGGTTTCACCTGTGGATCTTCGAGGAGTTGTCCGGTATGCCCACAACACACTTGGTAGTTCTTCAGCCCAGTTGCCCTTCGCTTCTTCCAGCCTTCTCTTCAAGCCGTTCACGATCACCTTGTTCACGGCCTCAGCCTGGCCATTACCCTGAGGATACACTGGGGTAGAATACCTGTTCCTGATCCCGAGATTGCTGCAAAATTCGCGAAAACTTCGACTGTCAAGCTGCAGCCCATTGTCCGATATAAGGGAGTCCGGGACTCCGAACCTGGTGATTATGTTCTTCCATACGAACTTCTTCACATCTACATCCCGGATATTGGCCAAAGCTTCTGCCTCCGCCCATTTGGTGAAGTAATCAACGGCTACCAACACGAATCTTCGATTGCCTGTCGCTCGGGAAAGGGCCCGAGTATGTCTAGCCCCCATTGCGCAAAGGGCCAAGGACTGCTTATCGGATTCAAATGTCCGGCTGGTTGGTGTATCTGAGGGGCGTGCTTCTGACACTGTTCACACTTCCTAACGTATTCCGTGGCGTCCTTTTGCATCCGGGGCCACCAGAATCCCTGAGTCATTGCCCGATGTGCCAGTGATCGTCCCCCTACATGGCTGCCGCATATTCCCTCGTGCAACTCGGCCAGGAGTTGGCCTACTTTCTCTGGGTGCAAGCATGACAGATATGGCCCTCCAAATGACCTACGATAGAGTTTCCGGTCTCCGGACAACCAATACCGGGCGGCCACCCTGCAGACTTTGTTAGCCTCCTTCTCATCATTCGAGATCCGGTCATCAGCCAAGAACTCTACGATGGGGTCCATCCAGCTCGGACCAAGTGTTGCGACTGCCGTGACTTCGACTCTCGCAGCCCCCTCGCTTCCTGCTACCTTAATGCTGGGCTCAGGAACGAGTTCCACTCTGATAAGTCGGGGAATATCCTTGGCAATTGACGATGTCAGAGTGGCGAGAGAGTCGGCATGCCTATTCTGCGCTCGGGCCACTTGAATCACCTTCACCGTACAGAAGCCGTCCATGACCTGCTTCACAAAGTCCAGGTAGGCTTTCATCCGAGGATCTCGAGCCTCAAAATTCCCCTATACCTGGTTGACAATGAGTCTTGAATCCGAATAGATCTCCACGTCCCGGGCCTCTAACCGTGAAACAGCCCTTAGTCCGACAAGAAATGCCTCATACTCTGCCTCATTGTTGGAGGCGTTGAACCCCAGCCTGAACGAATGTTCCAAGAGAATTCCTTCCGGGGTGATTATGACTATCCCGGCTCCGGCACCTTTGGCGCTGGAAGCCCCATCCACATGTACCTTCCACGGGCAATGCTCCGCCTGGCAGACCATTTCCCCCTTGGGGAGAATTTTGCTACAAAATCTGCTAACACCTATCCCTTTACTTCACTTCTCGGCTTATACCTCACGTCGAATGCCCCGAGCCGTGTCCCCCATTTAGCTATTCGCCCTGTAAGATCAGATCTTTTCAATAATGACTGTAAGGGATGTTCGGTCAACACATATATGGTATGAGCCTGGAAGTATTGGGGCAACTTCTTGGTAGCTTGTATTAGGGCTAATACCAACTTCTCTAAGGGTAAGTACCTAGTCTCGGCGTCAACTAGAGTCTTGCTGATATAATACACTGGCTGTTGTACTCCTTGGTCCCTTAGAAGCACAGCACTTACAACATGTTTGGATATCGAGAGGTACATGAATAATTCCTCTTCGGGCTCTGGTGCACTTAACATTGGTGCTCGCACTAAGTACTCCTTCAGGTCCTGGAAAGCTTTTTCACATTCATCATCCCACCGAAACCCCTTCCACTTCTTTAAAAGCTGATAAAAAGGTCGGCAACGATCCGAAAATTTTGAGGTGAACCGGTTGAGTGCAGCCAGCATCCCGGTCAATACCTGTACTTCTTTCGGGTTGCTCGGAGGCCGGAGTCACCTCACGGCTTCAATCTGGTCGGGATTTACTTTTATCCCCCTGTTGGTGATCAAGTACCCCAAAAATTTGCCAACCCCCACTCCAAAGGCGCATTTTTCTGCGTTAAGACGCAATCTGTGCTTTCGCAACACCTCGAACACTCCTCGGAGGTCCTCTACATGCCGGGCCTCTTGCTTGCTTTTCACCACCATATCATCGATATACACTTCGACCGTATCCCCCATCTTATCCCGAAACATCCTCGTCATCATCCGTTGGTATGTTGCCCCTGCATTCTTTAGCCCAAAAGGCATCACGGTGTAATGATAATTGGCATCGAGGGATATGAACGTTGTTTTCTCCTGGTCTTCATCGGCCAGGGCAATTTGATGGTACCCTTGGAAGGCATCTAGGAAGCTCATCCTTAGGTGCCCGTAAGTGGCGTCCACTAATTGGTCAATCTTAGGCATGGGGAACGGGTCCTTGGGACATGCCCGGTTCAGATCTGTGAAATCCACACAAACCCTCCATTTGCTGTTCTTCTTCTGGACAACAACGGTATTTGCCAGCCATTCCGGAAAAAAGGTTTCCCTTATGGCCCCCGCCTCCTTTAGCTTTTCCCCTTCCTGTCTTACCGCCTCAACGTGGTCTTTAGCTGACCTTCTCAGGTTCTGCTTCTTTAGGGGATATGAGGGGTCTACATTGAGTTTATGGACGATAAACCCGGGATCGACCCCGGGAACTTCATAAGGATCCCAAGCGAAAACATCTACGTTTTGAGCGAGAAGCTGTAATACTTGGACTCTTTCCTCGTGACTCATGCTTGCTCCGACCTGAAAATATTTATTAATGTCCGGCAGTATCTTTACCTTTAGTAACTCCTCAGCACACCCAGCCCTCATTCCTTCTCGGGGATCCTTAATTGCTATAACGGATTTTTCTGGGACACATCCTCCTGTTCAACGCGGCCCAGTTCGAGCCACCCAGCCTCCATGTTTCCATTCGATTGCCCGGAAATTTCTCCCCGACAAATCTGTCTCCCTTGCTTCCAGTTTACTACGGCAGTAAGGCACTGTCTGGCCGCTTGTTGATCTCCTTTTATTACAATGACACCCTGCTCGGTGGGGAATTTAATCTTCACATGTAATGTTGATGGGACGGCCCTCATTGAGTGGATCCATGGTCTTCCGAGGATGGCAGTATATGGGGAGAACGAGTTTACTATTGTGAACGTTACAGATACCTCCTTCCCTCCCATAATCACGGGGAGGGAGATTTGCCCTTCAGGAATCACTACTTTGCCATCAAATCCAACCAAAGGTGAAGTGTGCTTCATGAGGTCCTCCTTCTTCAGAATGAGTCCCTCGAACAAATCGGGGTACATCACGTCGGCCCCGCTTCCCTGGTCTATCATCACCCTTTTCACTAAGAAACCGTTTATCCGGGCCGTAACCATCAACGCGTCATTATGTGGCTGAATTGTCCCCTCTAGATCGCCCTCATCAAACAAGACAGGCTCCCGTGCAAACTTCATCTTCTTACCTGGCGACTGTAGACCCGGGTTCCCTTCTACCGGCACTACTGTCAACACTCCTTTCCTTCTTCCTACAATGAGTTTCTCCGGAGCAGCATGGATTACTTCAATTACCCCCACAGGGGGTGGGAGAGGGTTTCCTCTTTGTCGGATGTCTTGCCCTACTGTTATGTCCCCCGAGTCTAACACGAAATCCTTCAAGTGTCCGGCCTTGACTAGCTGCCCGAGGTGGTCTTTTAATACTCTGCACTGTTCGGTGGTGTGGCCCCTATCTCGGTGATAAGTGCAGTACAGACTCTGATTCCTTCTGGATGGATCCCCGCCCATCTTGTTCAGCCACCGAAAATATGGCTCATGTTTGATCCGGTCAAGAATCCTGTGTACCGGTTCCTTAAACGTCACGTTCACTTCTCCCATTTATGTGGTCGGTTCTTGAATCACCGAACCTCCACGGGGCCTGAACGAGAAACTTGCCTGCCGGGGACGAGTCATCATCGGCGCTTTGCCTTTGCTCTGTAACCAGTCATCTTCTAATCGTTTGTATTCCTCGATGCGTCTCATAAGTTGCCGCATGCCTTCGGGCGGCTTTTTGGTCAATGACTCTCGTAGCCCTGAATCCTCGGGCAACCCCATTCTAAATGTGCTTGCCGCCACCTTTTCGTTATTCCCGCCGATCTCGTTGTAAAGCTCCCAATACCGGCTGGCGTAACTACGAAGGGTCTCTCCCGCCCTCATTTTCATTGACAGGAGCGCGTCAACTGGCTAAGGTACTCGGCTGCACGTCACAAACCGGACTCCAAACTCTTGGATCAGCTCGGAGAAACTTCGTATGGATCCTTTCCGTAATCCATTAAACCATCTCAATGCAGTCGGTCCCAAACTCGAGGGAAATACCTTGCACATGAGTGTGTTGTTATGAGTATGCAAAGACATCATCTGAATATAATGACTGACGTGTTCTACCGGATTAGTCTTCCCGTCATAGCAGTTGAACGGTGGGCGGGCAAATCTTTCCGGCATTTCAGCTTGCTCAATTTCGCTCGAAAACGGGGACCGAGCTGCTTTTCGTAGAGCACAGTTCATTGCGTCCATGGCAGCATTCTGGGGTCGCCTCTCTTCCGGGGAGAGCGAATCCCTTACTTGGTTTTCTCGAGAATGTGAACGGCCTCGGCATTGCCCAGTTTCCCGGGATGGAGACCGGTTCCTATCTCGTCGAAACCCTCTTGAGTGCGAACGGTCTCAGTACCAATATGAGTCCCGGGAATGTGAACGACTCCGTCGCAGTTGAAGTCCAGATTGATTGGAGCCCTCTTCATACCCATTTCCCCTAATCCCGTCCTCTTGCTGCCGGTCATTTCCTTCTCCTCCCCGGCGCCTACCTCTCACCTCCAGCTCCAAGCCCCTGACTAATCTGCGGAGCCGTTTGACCTCTTCATCCCTTTCCTCCCTCCGCCTACGTCCCGCGGCTCCAGAAACCGTCTGTTGGGTTTGGTACGACACCTCTCCTGTGCCGGACATCACTTCTAGTTGGTCATGCCTCCTATCTTCTCGTTCTTTCTGTCTACGCTCTCGCCAACTTGACCCCCGAGAAGACCCTTCGGATCCGGTTCCCGCGCAGTCCCCCGAACGCCTTTCAGACATTGTCTCCGGGTTTGAGTCCCTCTAGAACAACAGCGTCGTAGGAGAGCCCCACGGTGGGCACCAATTGTAGGCTCCAAAGATGGGCTTGATGGGCCAAACCACTATTTGGGCTCACAATCTATTTATTTGGTGGGTCTGAGTATCCTATCTTGGGTTGTCCTAAGTGAAGGGACCCAATGCAAACTCGTTTCTCCCTTTTTTCTCAACGTTAACTCCTCTCTCTCTTTCTCTCTTCTTTCCCTCAGAATTGCATCCCCCTACCATCCATTCATTTCTCCTATTTATAGCCTTTGTTAATGGGATCATCATCATTATCCTCTCCCTTACTGCAAAGAAGGGTCCAATGTCGATGGACTTAAGTGGGTTTGTAGGTACGAGTGACCTTGGAAATGGTTCCCACTTCAGTTAATGTGTTCGGCAGTGGAGCTTTTTATGGTTCTGCCGGGCACGTAAACGGTGATGTGTCCGGTCGAAGAGGCCGAGCATGTACATAGTTACCAGGAATGCGATCTGCTTTCCAAGTGTCCTGACGATACTCAGTCCACGTTGGTGGTTGTTCGTGAGTCTGGGCCCAGGCCAGTGTCGATGTGAAGATTAGATCCTTGGCCCATATCATTGATTCATGGTCCAAGGCCCAATATGAATTTGGGCGCTTAGGTGTCGTACACATATTAAGAACATATAGAACATGTAATCCAACAATAAGATTTTCAAAATATAAATTTTATAACAAAATTATTAAGTGATGTAACATTACTCAGAGTTACAGCATATGTAACTTCAACTCAACTTTATACATTACATAAACCAAATTTTCAAAAAATTGAATTTTCTTTCAATTAAATTTGCACTCTTTCTTATCCCAAAGACCAAAAGATTAATTACTAGAAAAATAAGAAAAAAAATTGAAAAAAAGAAGAAGCTCAAGATCTCAAGAGAAAACATATACTTAGGGTATTGAATACATATATGAAAAGTGCATTGTTGGAACTAGATTGACAAAACTTAAACTCCTTAGACAATATTTCAGTACTCATACCAAACAGATATTTTATTTTAGATTTGACAATGAATTTTGTTTCTCAAAAAAAAAGAGACAATGAATTTTATTTAGCCATTGGACTTAAATATAATTATATTAGAATATAAAAAGAATAGTCATGTATTATTTTCACAGAAATAATGAATTTGAGTGGAATTTTTATACTATCTATATAATCTATTTGTAATTTCATTATTGATACTGCAATTTTGTATTTTTTTTATAGTTCCAAAAAAGTTTTTTTTTTTTGGGTGGGGGTGGGTGGGATTCATATATTTTAGGAGGTAATATGTAAAAAACTATTTAGGATTTAGGAACTATCCTTTCATTTCTGTATAATAATGATTTTGCCATAAAAACAAGCTGCAAATATAATGCATTAACAGTACAAAAGTAAATGTATATGAAGCAATAAAAAACTAGTTCCTATAACAATGTCGATACAGGAGGTACAGGTCGGGGAGGTTAGCTAGGGGAGGATGAGGATCTGCAGGTAGAGGACTATCATGGCAATACTTAAAGCAGGAGAACTTGAAGTTATAACAAGTAGTTATAACACACCAACGATGAGTGTCTCTTCCAAAATCTACCTTCATGCAACATTGACCCTTTGGAACTTTATAATCTTCAGCATCTGCTCCTTCCCTTGAAATTGCAGGACTATCATCACCACCATTGCCACTGCTGCTAACTGTTATATATAAATAAATAAAAAATGTTAAAAATAATCAACAAGATATAATATTTAATTAATAGATAAATTTAAGTATATTCCTTTTGATAATTAAATAACATTGAAGAACTTTCTCAAAAAAAATACAAAATTATGAAGAATTGTTGCTAAACGGCACCAATCAAAGATGAAAAATAAGGGTACATTTGGTAATTGTCTTTTTTCCTCGGTTTTGTATTTTATAACCGAAAAAAACTTGTTTGGTAACTCAAAACAGATAAAAAACAAAAATATTTTTCAATTCTCAAAATATAATGAAAATTGAAAACAAACATTTGCCTATTTTAGTTTTTAACCCAAGTTCTAAGTTGTTACACACACACACACATATATATATATATATATATATATATATATATATATATATATATATTTATACTAGATAAAAATTCTACTCAAACTTAATTTAAGTGTATATGTGTGTGAAACTCTCTCTTGGAGACTTGAACCTTGGCTTTTGTTCTTTCATACCTCACAAGCACTTAATACTTATATCTGTAGAGTGACCATCGCGCTAAAAGTAGGCGATGATAGTTGTTACATTTTTTAATAAGAAGTTCAATCTATTTATATAAAGTTTGTTTATTTGGGTTTTTTTTTTTTTTTTTTTTTTTTTTCTTGGTTGGGGTGGGGGGGTTTAAGCATTTCTAATCTTTACATGGAAGAGAATGAAAAATATAAGGCATACATACATTCATAAGGAGCTACAAGTTGATGATTATCATTGCAATTGTTAATGCACTCTCCCTTGGAGTCAAAACAATTAGTGACAGGACACCATTTTGAGAATTTTCCAAAATCTACGTGAATGCAACATTGGTCGATTGGAACCATGTAATCATCATCATCAGGCAAAGCTGTGTTTGCTCCTTCCTTTGAATTGTTCAGACTATCATCTCCACCATTGCCATTGTTACTGCCTGTTATATGAAACAAAAATAAAATTAAAGATTAAGCACTTGTACTATTTGTATGGAAGAGAAGGAAGAAAAATAAGTCATGCATACATTCAGGAAGAGCAAAGAGGGTCACGAATACAGTAAAACATAGAAGTAACCCACTGGTGAGGATTTTTGGCTTTGCCATGAGAGTGATAATGAGAAAGTATGTTCTGGTTATGCAATAGAACTCGACAATGTCTATTATTTATACCAAATATATCATTCAAATTTAGTAGTATTATCATTGTTATAGATGTAGGGATAATATCAAATCATTTAAAAAAAAAAAAAACAACAACAACAACCAACCTAGATTTAGTTCAACTGATAATGTCTCTGATGGTTGAATAAGAGATCTGGGTTCAATCCCTCATAGACAATACAAGTATCACAATAAAACATTAATAGAAAAGAATTTTAGGATTCCATATAAAAAAAAATTAAAAAAAAAAAAAAAAAAGATAAGAATTTTAGTAGTCAATCCCTCATAGACAATACAAGTATCACAATAAAACATTAATAGAAAAGAATTTTAGGATTCCATATAAAAAAAATTTAAAAAAAAAAAAAAAAAAAGATAAGAATTTTAGTAGTCAATCCCTCATAGACAATACAAGTATCACAATAAAACATTAATAGAAAAGAATTTTAGGATTCCATATAAAAAAAAAAAAATTTTAAAAAGATAAGAATTTTAGGAGTAAATAATTTATCTGTAGTTTTGGATAGCATTAAATGACTTTTCCTTATTTGGATTCTATAAACATGACCAACACTATGAGATAGTGGTAGTAATTATGATAGTTATTAATACACATTTATTTTTTGCATATGAAAAATTGAAATTAAAATTTGATAATTCTGGTGGTTATCAATAGGTATTTATTAGAAAAAATTTCACTTTATCACCCTAAATTATAATTTGTTTTTACTTATCACCCTGAACTCTCATAATGTATAATTATCATCCTAAACTATAACTTGTGTTTCACTTTACATCCTACCGTCAATTGGGCTGTTAACTTGGATTGAAAATCATATCACATGTGACTCATCATGTGACCTCTACATACATGACACTACATGAAAATGTCAACTTACCTATCTTCAATCCCTTAAAATAAAAGTTACATGGCACCACAAAGGTTAAATCTGTTAAACGATTTTGTTTCAAAGGATCAAGATGAGCAATTTGCTCTTTTCATGTGATGCCACATATGTAGTGGTCACATGAGTCGCATTTGATATGTTTTTCTGTCCAAGTTAACAACCCAATTGACAATAGGGTGCAAAGTAAAATATGAGTTATAATTTAAGGTGGTAAAATGTAATTTTTATTTATTTATTATCATTGTCTTTTTCTATAGAACTATTAAATATATAATTGTAGTAATTATTAGTGGATATTTATTATCATTGCCTTTTTCTATGGTCTTAGATATATAATTATGGTAGCTATTAATGGATACTTATTATGATTGTCTCTTTCTAGCTATAAATTAGTAAATATATAATTATGGTAATTATTAATAAATACTCACTCCATCCCAATTTGTTTGTCCTATTTGAAAAGTCAAATTTTTAAAGGGAACATCATTTATTATCTTGTTTGCCTTATAAAATTGTATAAGTTTACAAAATTATCCTTAATTAAGTTTATCAGCTTTTAAAAAAAAAAAAAAGTTATTCTTAATAAGGCAACTAAAAAGGTGCCCCAATTAGATTGATTTTTTTTAAATATTTGTTAGTTTTCTTTTCAAATAGTTTTGAAAATAAAGTAGGGGTATAATAGGAACATTAGTAAATTAATTAATTTTATTTTTAGAAACAGGACAATATTTTGAGACATCCCAAAATGGAATAGAAGACAAACAAACTAGGACGGATGAAGTATTATTATGATTATTTTTGTATAAGGCAAAATTATAATTAGACTTAAATATAGAATATAATTAAAACGTAGTTAAATAAATTTATTTTAGAATGTTGACCTATAAAATAGTGAATATTCAAAAATTTATGTGGCAAAATGTTATGATATAACCAAAATTCAAATGTCTTTGATTTTATATATATCATTGATTATTGATAAGTTCAAACCCAATTTTCAACTTTTTTTTTTGAGAAAGAAACCCAATTTTCAACTTGAAATGAGGAAAATACATGTAATAAAAATAATTTTTGTTTCTTGTTTACTTTGCATTAAATCCTTTTAGGTTTTTTTTTTTTTTTTTACCTTAAAATTGTTGGGTGCCAAAAGAGTGAAATAAAAACTAATAGAATATTCTAACTGATGAGTCCATAAAAACCATTAAGGTCGTCCATCTTAATGGACGATCATTGCATCATTAGTAGGCCATCTAAGATAGATGAGTAACCGCCCAACACATTCAATAACAACCATCAAAAGGCTTAAACTCTCTCATCAAGACAAAGAATGTTACAATTAGGGTAATAATCACCTTCATTTATGTCCAACAGCTACCTAAGTCACCTATAAAAGAGACAATCTGTACATTTGCTAAGATATGTCAAAAACTACTACAAAATTCTATCTATATACGAAATATATGGGCTGATACTAACTTAAGTATCGGAGGCTCCCCCACGGGGCACAACCCGGTGGTCTCTTTGATCTATCTCTCTTTTATCTTGCAGGTCCTACAAAATCGTCTAGTACTTTGGATTGAACAAGTGACCCAACTGACGATTTTGGCATCATTAGTTTGGTGCTGCCTGTGAGGACTCGATAAGTCGTTAAGCTGTTCCTATGACAAAGGGTCATTTAGTTCAATCAAAAGATATGAACACCCTGATGAAATCTCTCCAAGTCTTACAAAAGATAGTCTAATTCATACTTATTATATTGAAGCATTGTCATTGTCGAGATTGGGTTGAGATGAAGGCAATAAAGAGGCATTATTGAGACACCACCGTCGTCAAGGCATGACTTGTTAGCCAAACATGTAGACGAAGATGTGAGAACCCAAATCAAAGGTCTCAAACCCTATGGCCTTTACCTTTTCTCCTTGAGGGACCACGCTAAAGAAGCAGAGAAACAAAGCACCCATTTGGGTGTTATGGCGGAGAGGAGATCAATTGGATGGTTCGTTCATTATAAGGCACAGACTAAACAAAGGACGACCACAAAATTCGAGCGATCTCAACAGTCCTCAAGGGTATGGCCTAGTTCAAAGAACACATTATGGTCTAAAGGTCAGATTTAAGTGTTTCCCCCTTTCTACTCTCCAAGTATTAAAAAACAATATTTAAGCTTATTTCATGCTACATTGTTCTCAAGAGACATATGGGTGAAAGAAATAAGAATTAACAAAATAATTTATTATAGTACTTTTCCATCCTTGAATGCAAAAAGTCAGACAATACTATAATTCCCAAGTTCTATGTTAAGCCATTGATGGAAAATTCCATAATTTAATTAGAAAAGTGTGAATTCATGATAATCAATTTTAGGGAAAATAAGTATATGCCGTTTAGAGATAATTCAAGAAAAATATGCCAGCTTTAAAATAGCCTTGATTGTTGAATTTAAAATTCCAATTTTGGGTGTTAAAGTCTGGATTTGAATAGCTGTACAACTGAGAGGATTTATAGCTATAGCCTATACATGTTCAAAGAACGCAACGTGTGTGTATATATATATATATATATATATATATATATATGGCAAGGGGAAAGAGATTGCAAAGAGATCAATGACCAAAGAATCTTACCACTTTCTCTTTAATATCCCCACCATTAAAGCCAAATATAAGTAAAACATTATGGCCTTGATATCCTAATTATGGCCATCAAAAAGAGTTTTACTACATTTCCTATTATAACTTGAGCCATTTTTGTCTCTTTATAGCATTAAATAATTGATGAATATTTATGCGTTATGGCTTTTTATATCACTGCTTCTCTTTCCTAATGCATCGTGCTAAGATAGGAAAATTGAAGTCAAACTTTATTGCACGGCCCTCGTCAAAGGTAAGAAATCTCATATTTTACCATTTGAGAAAAAGTGAAGCCGAAAATTGACATTAAAGAAGTGATTCAAAACTTACTGCCTTTCCAAGTTTGATAAAACTAGAAATTATTCAGATATCTTTTTAGAAATTTGACTTGTATCTCAAAAAAGCTCTTCAACAAAGGAAATGAATGTATTTTTCTACGTTTAATTCCGTAATGAAAATTATGGATCCCGTTGATGCTCCTTAGAGTCTCAGACGGCATTCGCATTAAGTTTGTCATTCGAGGACGATCAGCAAAAACCTCGACATGAAATAAATCATCCAGCAGAAAGAGGTCAGGGCATAGGCACCACATGGACCTGCAATAATTGTTGAGAATATATATTACAGATGTTTTCCTACCAAGTCAAGTCCTTATTTATGAATTTCCTCTTATTTATATTATAAGATTACTTGCTTTATTGAGAATAGAGAAAATTCTAAAAGTATTTGAACCACCATAATGTGAGGGAAGATATTACACCCTCCTCTTAGCAACATTATTTATGGGTAAGTTATTGCCCCACCGTAGTTGCTATATATTGTCTAGATAATTTCTATGTTAAGGGCCAAGAGCTGGACAACTGTATGCTATGTAGTTAAACATTTGTTGACAAATTTCATAGTCAACTAATGAAGAGAACATTTTTCCATAAAAAGAAAGCAAATGAGATTGTAGGCTATTTCTACTTACTTTATTGCTACAAAACGGACTTGGCAATCGATGTGCACGTTTGTGTCATATGGGCTGGAATATATACAAGAATTTATTCCCTTATTTGTTTGCACTGATTTCCTTTCGTGAATTATATACAGCCATATCATGACCTTCTCTTATCATTTCATAAGGTTGCCATCCTTGTAAGTATATGTTAAGCTATATAATGGACGAAGGTAAAATGAGACACAAGTTTCTCATAAATGGCCTATATGTCGTTTACTAGTAGCCACCTTAGCTTGAAGTGTCAATATAATTGATTATGGAATTTCATATCTTGAAAATATCATACCTAAGATGATGGTATTTTCCGTATTTATTCCCCCAAAATTAATTGCTATCACTCTACACTATGAAATAATTTATCCAGTTAATTATTTCTTTCATTCTACTCATTTATTTTAAAGAGTAGCAGTGTCTTTTTGGGACCACTCTATAATTTTATACATAATTTTCTATCATGAACATATTACCTCATCTCTATTGATACATATTCTTAGGCATTGGTCTATAAGTTTTTGAATTTTGTTCTAATAAATTAGACATGAAATTTTATGAAGGTTTCCCTTTGGGACTAAGATTAAGCCCAAAGGAAAGAAAAATACAGATACAAACCATGACACGCCATTCTTTTGGTCATCATCCAATAGCGAATGTACCTTTCATGTTTGAATGGGGCAAACTCTCTGGATATATCTACATCTTCAAATAGCTTGAACAAAATATAGCAACGATGTAACCCAGTTCTTGGGCCTTAAGGTCAAATTAAATTTTTTTTTTTCCTTTTAGCTCTCCAAGTATTTGCAACAACATTTGAAGTCAAGTCTTAGGCATAATGACAAATATCATTGTTGCCAAATAAAAAACCTAGCTATTAACGGAATTTAAAATAAGATCATAATTGTTTACCATGATAAATATGATGACTGATGAACCAGATTATGGTCGTCATTATACGTAGATCGTCATTCACCCAGAGAAGACGTTACGCATTTATTACTCATATTGATGACGAAACGTAACAGACGGAGCAACGGTCACAAAATAAGCTGCATTCTCCAAACAAAGATTCTGTAACGCACTAGCTGCTAAGCATAGATGCAGCATATCATTGCCCATTAATGAGGCACATAACTATAAAAGAGAAGACAACAGAAGTTAAAGGTACACACAAATACGCTACGAAATCACTCTCAACTCATTTTCTCTCTAGAATCACTCTCCCTTATTGACTTAAGCATCAGAGGCAGTTTGGCTGACGCCACACTGGCGTGTTACTCTTCTCCTCAGTTCATTTTGCAGGATTCTTATCTACAGAGACAACCCCATTCACAGCATCGTCCATCCGCTACGACGAGGAGCTCAATTGTTAATTTTTTGCATCATCAATAATTGTTTATCATAGTGGCAAATATCATTAAACACATCGAATTCCAACACTCTTTCAAAAGTTTAAACACTTTGCCAAGTGTTATTTAGTTGCACGAGAATAGGGTAATAGTTATGAAAATGATTGTTGGAAAGGCAAATTGCTAAATTACAAGATTAGTACAAACATGCACAATTGACATAGAAGGCTAGATAATTTCTTGCTAAAGTTAAAAGGTTTGATTAGTAATATTTGCTCTAGATAGTGTGACCTATTTTAGACTTTTGATCTCTGTTGAGATACAAATTTTCGGGCCTTGATTTTTGTTAGCCCACTCACAAAATACCCACATGAGCCCACACATTATTTAAAACCCACATAAATATTTCCCATATATATTACCCAAACATTCTCCATGTTATTGGGCCTTCACAAATACTCCTTACACAAGCCCATAAATTGCCGTGGGCCCTCTCACAAATATTACCTACATATTATCCAACTTAAATTCTCCACAAATAATGCTCATCATATCACTACCAAGATTGGGCCGCAAAATTACATTATCCCCACACAAAGCCCAACATAATTTGGCTTGTGGGCAAAACCCAAAGAAAGCCCAAACTTCCAAAAGTCCCACTACGATGTGGCTAATTCCAAAGTGCCACTACGATGTGGCTAATTCCAAAGTCCCACTACGATGTGACTAATTCCAAAAGTCCCACTACCCACTACGATGTGGCTAATTCAAAAGTCCCACTACGATGTGGCTAATTCCAAAGTCCCACTACGATGTGGCTAATTCCAAAGCCCGCTACGATGCGGCACCATTTACAAAGCCCGTTACGATGCGGCACCATTTACAAAACCCGTTACGATGCGATACTATTTAAAAAGCCCGTTGCTACACGACAATACTTTACAAAATCCCGAAATCATTTTTACAAAACCCAAATACTAATTTGGCACTATTTCACAAAGCCCAAATACTAATTTGGCATCATTTTCGCAAAGCCCAAATACTAATTCGGCATCCATTTTTACAAAGCCCAAAATAATGTTTTGGCAAAAACAATTACTTTATACTCAAAGCCCAAATGATAATTTGACACTTATTTTGCAAAGCCCAAATAATCTTTTGGCATCTATTTTTACAAAACCCAAATACTGATTTTGCACTATTTTACAAAGCCCGATTTGGCACTATTTTGTAAAGTCCAAATATTATTTTGGCAACTCTTTCATAAAGCCCAAAGCACTAATTTGGCAAATATCTTTACACTGTTTTTATAAAAGCCCAAATGCTAAATTGGCATCCATTTTACAAAGCCCAAAACCATTTTAGCAATTACCTTACAAAGCCCAAAATAACATTTTGGCAAAAACAATTACTCTATACTCAAAGCCCAAATGTTAATTTGGCACTTACTTTGCAAAGCCCAAATAATCTTTTGGCAACTATTTCATGAGGCCCAAATGCTACTTTGGCTCATATTTACTAAATTCAAATATTATTTTAACATTTGTTAAATCCCTAACTTATGGGAAATACAAATTACTCATCTCTCAAAAGAATATCTCTTTCACAAAATTTTATGGGAACTATGTCTATTATTTCCATAATCAACTAAACTATAAAGCCCATGAACATCACCCATGGCAAAACTACTCATCTTGTAGGGTTAACCAAGCCCAAGCAAGCTTATCAACAAAGCCTAGCTGGGTCAGGCCGGCCCACACACAAATCTCAGCAAATTGGAAAACACGTGAACAAGTCAACCAAATTCCAGCAACAATTGAACAGCTGGAGCCCCTTCCCATCAGGTCCTAACATGTCTAATCAAATCAGAAAACAAACACGTGTTCACCAGGGGATGAATCCTTTCTCCACAAGCTGAAATCTCATCATTTCTCAAGTGACATAAAGCTAAAGATGATGTGACAGAAAGCTGGGAAAGCTGAGAAAGCTTCAGCCAGCTGTTACTTCTTTCTCCTTCAACTTATTCAGTCAAAAACCCAAAGTTACCATGACCAAACCAGTGAAGCTCCTGAAACGACACAAAATCAGCTCATTTTCATACTAAAAATATGTATTTTCTGGTTCATGAACCAAGCACATGAACCCCAAATGGGAAAACTTAGGGAAATGTGGTTTGGAGGGCACCAAAGGGGATCCTAGCAGAGTTCTCAGCAAAGGCTCCAAGGTTGACACCTGACTTGGGGTGGTCCAATCTGCCCTAGGGAACTCTTATTCTAGTTGCAGCATATCCAAGATCATTAGCCTAAAGCATGCTCTAATCCCATCAGCCAAGGCTAATCAGCATTCAATGCTAAAGCCAGAAACCCAGTTGTTGTTACCCAAAACAGCAAGAACCTCCTAAAGTTGAGCTTACTACTCTTAGCTAAAAATCTTAAGAACGATTCTCTAAAGATTTTCTGGAGATTAAGGAAGATTTAGCAAAGATTATTTGCTAATCACCCCCTGAAAACCCTAATATAAATGGAACTCTCCATTAATGCTTCAAAAGAAAAACCAACAAGACACTAAGACTTACACCAGAAAAGTTGCTGCCTGAACCTCTCTGCTTAAGCTTTCTCTAAGCTCTGAAAAAGCCTCTGAGTTCTTAGTTTCAACCATAGAAACTAAGTTCCCCAGCTCCTAACTCACAAATACTTTCTCATAGCTCTACTCTTAAACACTTACTTGTCCCAGCAGAACATTCCAGCAGTACTACTATATACTCTCACTCATTACTCATACTTCTCACAAATGATTCTCTCTACTCACTACATATATTACATTCATGAGCATGCCATGGTACCATAATGATCTTGCTGCGCTAGCTGGGATCTCTCTCTCTCCCTTCATCTCACAGTAAGTCTTCTCCATTATTTCTCATTATGGAACCTATGATATTTACCTACTCATTTACTATCAATGGTTATGATGTAACTGTTACTATAGAGTTTTTCCCTCATATTGTTGTATTAGAAGACTCCTCTCCAGAGCTAACGGATGATGAGTTCGAAAGCATAGATGTTTCCCTTAGTCTGTAAAGTAACTAACGGCTGGAGACTTATCTTGTTTTGTTTTACTTTACTGCTAGGCTATTTTCTGCAAGAATACCTTACCGATGGGCCTTCCTCTGCAAAAACATTTTTACTGCTGGGCTATTTTTCTACAGAAACATTTTTATCGTTGGGCTGTTTTCTGTAGAAATACTTTACTGCTGGGTTATTTCTTACAGTATGTTTTTCAACCGTGTTGACGTGTTCGCTGTAAGGATTGTTCATGGGCCACTCTTGTCAATTCCAATCTAAGCCCAAGGCATAAAATATAGTGAACTTCTTGGATCTTCACCGATAGCCTTTGGGCTGAGCATCAAGCCCATCGTTGAATTTCGGTTTAGACACTCCGACCCAACATAAATCTTATTTGTCGGGAAGGAAACTTTTTCGCCCCCAACAATCTCTAACTGATCAAATGATCTTAAGTTCATCCATTTCTTTTACTATTCTACTATCGCCAAAACAAAGAAAAAAAGTGGAAATGGTTGAATTGCCTATAGAGCATGTGCTTCATACATAAAATAAGACAATTCTATTCGATCTCATGGCATTAAGTGTGGCTTTAATCCTCACTAAGTTTTCATACTCTTACATGAAATGATATTATTTGGACGTAAGCTATATCAATTCACCCAAAATTTTATATAACATGTAAACCTATAAGAGGTTTGCTAGCTTACTAGCTTCAGATATGCAAAAAACAGATGTTCCAAATTTTCTAAGGGGATGTCATAATTTGACGAAGAAAAACCCTTAAGAAGATATAGTTAAAAGTTGTGAAAATTCCATCTACATCACAAATGCCGAGTTTAACTCTTGTAAATTATGGGGTTGTACAAATCCAACAAAGAAGAGCTCTATAAGTAAGAGTTCAATGACGAAGAGTTCGTCAAGAAGACTACAACAATGAAAAGATCGAGGTATGTACAAAATAATATTGAGATTTAAGGTCTTCTATTAAGATAACTCATTTCTTTCTTTCTTTTTTAATTATCCATGAGATTATTTTATTGAAACTAAATAAATATCAAACTTGCATGATTATTACAAATGTGTATGTAGAACATGTTGAAAATATTGCTATAAAATTGTTACAATTATCACAATTAATATGACTATATTATTAGTAGCAAATGTCTCATCGTCATGAATCTGAGAAGTTCTATTAAGTTTCCTAAACTTAAAATGCTAGATGATCATGTTCACAATATGCTCATGAGTTCACAATATGCTCATGAGTTTAAGTCTCAATAAATTTCCGCTATCCATTGCTTTAAAAATTATATACGATGCAAACACCTAACAAAGACCAGTTTAAAGAAGCATATAGTCAAATAGCTTCAATTTTTATACTTCTGTATGATTCATATAGAATGCACTTCGTCTTGTATAGCATGCAATTGCACATTGTACATTGTCATGCAGCTAGCACTATTGAAGTGACTTAAGCATACAATTAAAGAAGAAGGAAGAGGAAATTGCTATTACAAATATCAATGACCATAGTCATCAAAGCACGCCAAAGAAAAAAAAAAGGGTTCCAATCGTGATAGACCATTCCTCTAGTCGTTAACAAACGAGAATCGTACTTTTCACGTTTGAACCGGGGCAAAAACATGGCCTAGTTTTTACGCCTTCAAAAAATTGAAGCAAAAGAGATCTAGGCCTTAGACATGAAGTATCATGTTGAGCTTAAAAAATCTTGAAAAGAGAAGAGCTCGCAATCTTAGAAAGGGAAGAGCTTGTCAAGAAGATCCCAACAATAAAAAGATCGAGGTATGTGATAAAATAATATCGTCATTTAAGGTAACACATTTATCTCTGTCTCTTTTATATTCGTCTATAAAAATTTACATTTAGTAAGGTTTCATTCAAAAATGTATGTACTACTAGACACATCACAAAAGAGGTAAAACTCAAGGATTACAAGGAAATAAGAAAAATGTCCACCTAGGCTATTGGTAACTTATTATTTATATATGAATTGTTCTAAAATTCTTGTTTAACCAAAACTTGGCAAGTGCATGTGCTACTTAATGTAGATATCAACATGGCCTTAAGAAGGTCCATAACAACATAGCGTCAAGGAATCTTTCCAGCAACAAGTGATAAAATTCCTTAAATGGATATAAATCATCGACGAAGCTGAGTGATCTTAAATGGATGTAAATAACCTAAAATTGTCAAAGTGACAAAATTCCTTAAATTGATGAAAATCACTAACAAAGCCAAGTGATAAAATTCCTTAAATGGATGTAAATCACCTAAAAATGGCTAAGTGAGAAAATTCCTTAAATGGATGTAAATCACTAACGAAGCCAAGTGATAAAATTCCTTAAATAGATGTAACTCGCCTAAAAATGGTTAAGTGATAAAAATTTTTAAATGGATGTAAATCACCTAAAAATGGCTAAGTGATAAAATTCCTTAAATGGAAGTAAATCATTGATGAAGCCAAGTGATAAAATTCCTTAAATGGATGTACATCATTTAAAAACGGTTAGGTGATAAAATTCCTTAAATGGATATAAATCACCTGAAAGAAAAGCTAAGTGATACGACCCCTAAAAGGATATGGATCACTTCGACGAGGCTAAGAGAGGTAGACCATCTAGCAAAAGTCAAACAAAAACAAAAAGTTCGCGTAGCTATTAATGGAAGACGATTATCATAGCCTGAGCAACTTCGTCAGCCTCCATTTCTTTATGGACTCAAAGTCCAGGATCAACCCCTGGACCATGCTTCACCGAGTACCTCTTCAGCAATTCAAAGCCTTTGTAGTACCAGCTAAACAAGACAATATTGTGCTCCTCAGAAAGCTGGAACGTTTGAACAACCTTGGTAGCCACGGTCTTAATCTTTTGATCGGCCGACAGGAGCTGCTCGTCCTCCTGCACCGTCAACAACTTCTCGGTTCTAAGCTCCTTGGTCAGAGCTTTAACTTTCTCCTTGGTAGCATTCCCTTCGTTCATTGCTAATATAAGCTCTTTTCTCAATATGGAGCCCTCAGCCTCCAATGCCTCCACCTTGGAACTAGCCACAACCACCTTTTCCTTGTGGGCTAGATACTTCGTAGTGATATGGATCGTCTCTCCCAGCACCTGGCACTCATAAACATTAGGACAAAGACTACACTACTCTAGAGAGAAATATACGAACAATAATGGAAAAACATCAAGTCTTCCCTAAAGTCTTATCGTCAAAACACCAAATGGCACGACCAAGCTACAAAAGAATGATGAGGGGATCCAAAGAAATAAAAAATGGTCGTCCAAAGAAATCACCTCCCTCTTCAGTAGTGATAAAAAATGGCCGTCCAAAGAAATTAGCTCACTTTCAAGATCAAGCTATGATCCCTCGAACGTCCAAAAAGACCTTCAAAAGGCAAATACTAAGAAGTCATCACAAAGCAAAATCAGACTTGGGAATGGGGGGCAATTGATGAGTCCATAAAAACCATTAAGGTCGTCCATCTAAATGGACAATCATTGCGTCATTAGTAGGCCATCTAAGATAGATGAGTAACCGCCCAGCACATTCAATAACGACCATCAAAAGTTTTAAACTCTCTCATCAAGACAAAGAACGTTACAATTAGGGTAATAATCACCCTCATTTATGTCCAACAGCTACTTAAGTCACCTATAAAAGGGACAATTTGTCCATTTGCTAAGATATGTCAAAACTACTACAAAATACTACAAAACTCTATCTATAGATGAAATATATGGGCTGATGCTAACTTAAGCATTAGAGACTCCCCCACCGAATACAACCCGATGGTCTCTTCGATCTATCTCTCTTTTATCTTGCAAGTTATACAAAATTGTCTAATACTTTTGATTGAACGAGTGACCCAATTGATGATTTTGACATCATCACTAACCCTTAAGTTTTCATAGTTGAAATAGATAAACATTTTTTGTTTAAGAACATCAAGAATATTGCCTCAAGGGTAGAGGACTTCATCGGCCTTGGACAACTCAAGAAATGTGTAGTCTTAGATGTGGGTGGGTGGTCATCATAGGTTACAGTCTAGCTTAATGACGACATAGTGAGAGAAAGGAAATATAATATTAAAACACTAATTGATTTTTTATCTAAATAAGAATTAAATTTCAAATTTCTTATTCAAAGGCACAAAAAAAAAAAAAAAAAAACTTTACCAAATTTTGTTAAAGTATTGCAGTAAAACTTCTTCTAATATTGCTCATAATATATATGTCATTACAAATTTTCATAATAAATATAGCAGAAGTAAATTCATACAATCAATCAACTTTTATCAACTTTTATCATGTTTACCAAAAAAAAAAAAAAAACTTTTATCATGAACTTAGCTTATTATTATATATTCATTATTTTTTTTTTTGCTCAGTATATATTCATTATTATTGCTGAGAAAGTCAGATTATTATCATTATTTATTTATGAAAGATAATAAACAGAGTCACGGACTCATGAGGGTCACATTGAGAGAGAGAGAGAGTCCGTGAATTGCGGACCAACCTGCCTCGTCTTCTTCATTTCTCTCTCTCCGTACCAGCCAAAACAGAAACGTGAGCCACAAACAAAGCGAAGTCATGTGGGGTCCACGTGAAGAGTAGAGTGGACCCCACCAGTTCGAGAACAACAAGAAGAGCAGAACAGAAAATAATGAGAGAGAGAGAGAGAGAGCCGTCTCTCTAGTCCCTAGTCTCTAGTCTCTAGTCTTACGTATGTGCCTGCCTGCCTTTGTCTCAATCTCTGATCTTGATTCTTTCTTTCCCCACTTTTTTTTTTCTTTCTTCTTTTAATATATATATATATATATATATATATAGAGGCATATTTTACTTTAGTGGCAAATTTTTTTATTATTTATTTATTTATTTTTGCCATTTTTGGTATTAATTGGGCTGATTGATTAGCCTTGGACCGACCACCACCTGTCCACTCAAAAAATGTAAAATTAAAATATTATTTTAAAAAAAATATGGACAAGTACGAAAATACCCTCCTGATCTCACATAATTATGGGCCCATTCACAAGAAATTGGGCCGGTGGAGCAACCAACTCTGCCGAGGCTAACATCATGCTAGCTGGATAGTTGCTCCTCTACCAAGATAGTCTGACATTATATAAATGATTCATATTCAATACTCAAAACGCCAAATAAATAAAAACAAAAAGAAAAAAAAAATGTATACAAGATTACATATTTTTGTGAATCATAATAAGCTCTGCAAGCCCATGATTCGTGTTGTGTTTATGCATAAAAAGATGTCCAGAGACCAAGTACTATAAGGGGTAGATACTCCCAAAAAAATAAAAAATACTATAAGGGTCAAGGAATTTGGTGACATTATTACCAAAAAAAAAAATATATATATATATATATATAAAAGATGTGTGTTGTATATGTGTTTGTTTTATTATTTTTATACAATTTGACTTTATTTTTTTGAGAATGTTCCTCCAAAAAAAAAAAAAAAGACTTAATAAAAAAACAAAACAAAACATAAGTCTATACCTATACAAATAAATAATATATAAATATAGATGTATTGTATCGTAAGTCTCTCAATTGAATTTAAATGCATGGTTGTATCAATTAATATAACAAAGAGTTTTGTAATTCAATTGATACTAAGGGCGTTCACGGTCGGATCAACTCGAGTTTGTATTCAACTCATACTTGACTTGATCAGATTGGGTGGAGGAGAATGTAATCTGAGGTCAATTGATAAGGAATGTTAGTTCGGATGGACGAGCTCTTTACAAGTGGCAATTGAATTGGTTGACACCGGCTAACGAAAGGGTGAGGCAGAAATACAACCTTACTTTTGTCAATATTCAACAAATTATCAAATAACTCCACATGTTTGGTCTACTAGTTTCTAAGGTCTTATAAGATCCTAAGTTTAAAATTCATAACCAGCATCTTAGGCTCATGATGTATGAATCAAGATATTAGATCCATTTGATTAGACATTTTGAGAGCTTAAAATAGTATTTTTAAAATCCAAAACTCTGTTTTACAACCACAACTTTTCATTTTTTTTTTTTTTAACAAACGCTCATTCTAAACTCAAAATATCGTTTTCTAATAGTTTATACAAATACATATTACACACAAATATAAAATTAAAAAGGGCAAATTCCAACACACACTAATAAGTTTCTCAAACCATTTCACCTCCCATTCAGCCAAAAATTAATATGGGGCACGTTATACGCCAGACATAGGCCCAACAAAACAAGAGGTCCACAACAAAAGAAGGATACCAAAGTAAATTTAGGCACTGAGCCGACGCATCAGTAACCAGAGAAATAAAGAAATGAAAAAAATTACTGGTGGGAAAACGAAAAGAAAAAAAAGCTGATGAAGGCGATGAAGATTACAACACCAACAACAACAACACCAATACCAACACCAACACCAACAATTTCTCTTCGTACAAATGGAATCATCGGTTTTCTTAACCTTAACCACTCACCCCAATACCATCATCTTTTTCCACGAACCATTGTCCCTCCCAATACCATTAATTATTATTGCTACTATTATGCTTCACTTTCTCCTTCTCCTCTCTTAGCAAATATTCTCTCTCCTTTTCTCTCTCTCTCTTTCTCTCTATCTCTCTCACCCTCTCATTCTCACCACTCAGATCCGCCTTTGCCTCCATTTCAAGTTTTTTAGGTACTGATTCTGCAAACAATAGAAAAAGAAACTGATTTAAAAAAAAAAAAAAAAAACTTAGTTTTAATTGTTTTTCCATTTCTTCTTTGATATTGCTGATCTGGGTATTGCTTCTTTTTTTGTTTTGGATGCTATGATGGGATAAAGATTGGAACTTTTTTTTTTTGATGGTTACCCAGAAATATATGGACGATTGTTGTTGTTATGCTCAAGTTGGAATTTTTATGTGTTAGATTTTGTTTTTATATTAATGGGGTGGAATCGATGACTTGCTCTGATGTGATGGGGTTGTTGAATCGAAATAGAGGCTTGCTATGGGTTTTGAGTTGTTGATATGCTAATGCTAGGTTTTGAATTTGATATTCATTTACATACGCTGTGGCTGATGTGAATGGTGTGGATATGAGGAAATTTAGAAAACTTCCTTGAAATGAGTTTTAAGGGGTTGTCTGTCACTCTGCTGAGTTGAGTTTATTGTATTTTTTAGGTCCAAAATAATGAATGGTTGAACATTTCAATTTGAAGTTCTTGTCCCTTTGTGCTAGTATCTCTCTGTAACAAAATGCAGCATAGCGTATCTAGTTATTGGTGATGTTGTTTGTGATGTTCTAAGAGGTTCTTTATTGATTTTTTTAATTGGGTGCTCTTCAAGTTGCTTGATCATCTGGTTCCTCTCATAACTATTGATATTTTGAGGTTCTTCATTGTGCATGATTTGGATTTTTTAGGAGATTCTTGAGCTTAGGTGCTTAATCATTGGTACCCATCATAATTAGTTTGGTAAGTTTGGTTAGTTTATGGAATGATGGTTGCCTGCCTTGGTTTCTTATAGGAATATGTTTGGAGGAGATAGTAGCAATCCTGTGTTTCCCACGTTCATTGAGGAAGGTCGGTTTCAATATGATACCAGTGGATTGCCTCAGCTGCAATTATTTGGAGATTGTGAGTTTTTCCTAAGAACTTGTTACTCATTTATGCTATTTGATTTTCTTCTAGTTACAGATTTAGATTTTCTAATTCTGTTGTTTTGTTGTCCTGAAATGTTATTTTGATATTGATGTAGCTTTTGTACATGGTTCTACTCTTATTGTCTGGTCCTGTTATTGCTTCTGGACGGTTGTTATGTGCTTGGTCTCTCTATATTTTACAACTTTGATCAATTAGGATTTTGGACTGGGTTTCTCATTCAGTTTGTACATTTAAGACATTATTATTGCATAAATTAAGGATGATGTCTTTGTTGCCTGTGCCATAATTTGAACAAATAATTTGATTGTTTTAACTTAATACATGTTTGAAAGTCCAGGTAATTTCAATATATAAGCGGATTAGAGTTACTTAACAGATAACGATGAGAGGAGAAAATGGCCTGTGTATGCTTAAGGAATATGGATTTTCTTAACTCCTCCATTTTTGTATGAGTAGTTGGAGCTGGCATCATATGTTTTTGTGTACTTATTATTGAAGATCAATTATCAGAAATGTGCACGTAATTATGATTGAATGATGACTGGTTATTGGTAAATAAGCCAAGTGTAGTTAGATTAATTTTTCTAGTGTTTTCAATGGGTCACCATATACTTATGTTTAGATGTGGGATGTAATGCTACAGCGCTGCTAGCACACAAGTTTGAATTCTATGCAACATTTGTAAAACATAACCACAAACGACAGTGGTCATTAAGCACCTGAACTTTGAGCATTTTACATCAGGATTAATAATTTTGACATTGTCCTGGACAGAAGAAAACATAACATATTCACCATGTATCACCTCTTGTGACCCTGTCTCTTTGTCCCTTTCCAGTTTGTCTTATTACAGCAATCTTTATCCTCTACCGTTTCTTGTGAGTTGTGACTTATCTTGTCAATACAATACCTCTTTTTTCCCCCACTTTCTTTCTTTATGTTATTAGATGTGATGTGTTATTTATTTTTTGGTATACTTACATCTAAATTTAATTTTCTTTCTGTTGCTCTCATTGTTTATGTCGATTTTATATGGTTATAACTTTGTGGCATTTTTCCTTTTCATTTAAAAATATTTTCAGTGTCTTTTGTTTAATCTATAAGGTAACTTTGCAATCTGTACAGTCCCAGTTGGATGCAATGTTGGTCCTTTAAACTACATTGGAAATGACCAAACAACTCCTATGGAGCAGCCAATCAAAAGAGCCAGGGAAGCAGAATCTATTTCCAGACAGCAGCAAAAACGTCTTTTATCTCTAAATAATAACTTCTCTCAAGATAAAGCTGGTCATTCTGGAAGCATTCTGAATCCTAATCCTGTATCAACCGGGTTGAAACTTTCATATGAGGAGGATGAACACAATTCTTCTGTTACTTCTGCAAGTGAAACTATGACAGGTGTCCTTCCTGCTATTTTATCCCTCGGCGATAATCTGAAGATAGAGATTGATCGGCAGAAAGAAGAATTTGATCGTTATATTAGACTTCAGGTAATAATCTAATTCCACAAACTAGCTTATGGTGTTGTTGTGTCAACATCTAACATCTTAACAATACCTGCAATTCTTTTTATGGTGAAAGAATCAGAAATAAAATTTTGATCCTTTTTATCACCACTTAGGAGGTTGACACTTAGACATTAGTTTGCGATAGATTTGTTGCTTCTTGTTTTATGATACCCTCTACAACCAATTCTTCATTGGTGTGTTTCAAACAGGAAGAAAACATACTCAAGGGTGTGAGGGAACTGAGGCAAAGACAAACAGTTTCTTTCCTGAGTGCCATAGAAAAGGGAGTTGATAGGAAGTTACGTGAAAAAGAGCTTGAAATAGAGAATATGAACCGCAAGAACAAGGAACTAATGGAGAGAATAAAGCAGGTCGCCATGGAAGTTCAGTCTTGGCACTATAGAGCAAAGTACAATGAGTCTGTAGTCAATGTCTTGAAAAGCAATTTGCAGCAAGTCATGTCTCAGGGTGCTATGCATGGGAAGGAAGGATGTGGGGATAGCGAGGTAGATGATGCAGCCTCTGGGACTAACGTGGATCACCTACACATTGTAGGTGGGTCTGGGAATTTGGTCTTTACGGAGAAACAGTTGAATTGCAGGGCTTGTAAAGTTAAGGAAGTATGTGTCTTGTTGTTACCTTGTAGGCATCTGTGTCTCTGTAAGGATTGTGAAGGGTTTATTGATGTATGTCCTGTGTGCCGGGTAATGAAGACTGCAAGTGTTCAAGTATATATGTCTTAAAAAAGTGTAATGGTATCAAGGCATATTTCTAGGCACTTGTATTCCTCATTACCCCTTTACTGCAATCAATTTAATTTATTAATGTTATCATGGTCACTGGATTTATGGGTTGTTAAATGGAGGTAGTGCTTAAGTTACAGAGTTTTTAAGAAAAATTATAATGGCTCAAGTATCATTAATTTAATTAGTTTAGAAATCTCTGGAAAGGATTTTAAAGAGATTTCTAAGCATCATCCATGTATAATATTAGTGGGAATTGTGTTTTCTTTTTTGTTGGCTTTTCTAAACAAAGTTAATTTGGTTTCTACTTTCTCATGCCATTTAAAATTGGGTATGTTCTAGACTTATAGTACTGTCATGGACTCATGGTCCCGCTCGGATGTGGGATATAAACTGTTCCCAACAGATAAAAAGATGAGTGGAAAAGAGGGGAAAGCATGCTGATATTGGAGATATATAATTACAACTTTGATTTTGATGTTGAAGATAAGTGAGATGAATGAACCAGAATTTGAGATTACTGGGTTAGTTTTTAAAAACTGAAAGGTTTAAACTAGTGGAAAATGATATGCAAGAAAGGTTGTTCAATTTGTACAGATTTATGTAATAAAAATTGTGGTAACTGTCACTCCAAAAGGCCTAAAACGGACTTTAGAATGTACAAGGTTTCTTTCGAAACCCCTCAAAACCCTTTTATATATTCAAATTAAATGTGAATTTTGAAAATCTAGCATTATGGTAAACTTGCATTTTTAAAAATCTATTTGATGGGATCATTGTAGGTATGGTAAACTTGCATTTTTTACTACTGAATTAGAATAATTAGAATGCCAACTGAGATCAACATCCCAACAAATGGTCTCAGACTCACTTAACTCAAAATGGCTGATGGGAATTATAGATACTTTCTCTTTGGGAGATCTGGTATCATTGTTTAATGCACCTCCTGGGTTCATCTAACTTTGTACATCTGGTCTATCATTGGTGCCATCTGTAAATACCATTAGATTCAACAGTCAAGAATATTTCCACTCATATATGCCATAAAAATATTCTGATTCCAGCAAAGTTGGAATGGCAAGCACCTTCACCTAAAATTCATTATTGTCAAAAAAAAATTCACAAATTTACAAATTTTTTCTTTTTTTGGGTGGGGGTGTATCACTGTCACAGATCTAATCTAGCTACCTGCTAATCAATTTGCCGGTTGTTGGAAATGACAGTCCAAGCTTGGATGATCAAAGTCTTGTTATTTTTTTCCCATCCTTACCAATAGGTCAAAAATTGAATTAAATACACTTCCTACCACAGATGGACATTTTCCTTTCTTTTTTTGGCCGCCAAACAAATGGGAATTCTCCTCTTTTGGTCGTAAAGTAAAATAGATGGGACTTAAAAGAAATATTAAAAAATAAAATAAAACATCTATGTTACCTACCATTACCAAGACTTAATCAAGAAATATAAATTACATTTATCAAGTTGATATTTTAGTCACTGAATCATGGATTGAAAAATCAATTCGATCCATAAATTATGGATTACATCAATTTATTCCCTACAATTAAAAAAAGGGTTTTGTATTATACTAATATATGTTTCTGGTTTTATAATTTAATGGTTATAAAATTTTGGAAATGTAATTTTATAAACTTAAGGTTTCCAAGCATAGTTATTAAACTCGGACCGAACATTAACCCAGTTTATGAGCTGAGTCATTGGTTCAACTAGTAGGTCACCAGTCAAAAAAAAAAAAAAAAAATTAAAAATATATAAATGTAAGTTTGAAAAATCATAACATAAATATGTAAATTAACTATTACAACTTACAATAATTAAGTATTTAATTTTATACTTAAAAAGATTAATATAATAAAAGAATTCTTAATAGTGTTTAATTTATAATTTATATTTGGCAATAAAGTTAAGGTTAGCTAAAGTCTAAAGCAATAAACAAATTCAAAGCAACAAAATAGTAAAAAATTCAAAGAAGAAACAATGGTCACAGTGTCACACGACACAGTACACGGAAAAAAAAAATTTAAACAAAAGAAAAGATGCTTAAACTTAAAGGCAATAAACAAATAAAGTATAAAAAAAAAAAAAAAAAAAAAAATCTAAACAAAAGAAGACAAATGAAGTTTTAATTGTTTGATATACTCATGTGGTCATCCTTGCTAATTGGTGGCTAACTACTGAAGTGAAAAGTGATTTGTTTAGACTTGAGCACAGAAAACTGATGCACAATAGCAACCTCGCAGGTTTGGAGAACTGTGAAAAGTGATGGTATAGTGTGAATCAGCATAGAACAACGCTTTTTTTTTCTTTTTTCTTTTTTTTTTTTTTTAAAGTTTTTTTTTTGTTTAAATCACCGTATTATCACAAATTAAACATTAAAATAGTCAATAGAGGGGACCTAACAATGTAAATTTATACAATTCACAAACACAATTGGGTTACATGAGTTGCTTAAAACTTGCTGAATTTTGCCAGTTTTGATCGGGTCATGTACTCTTCCGACCCAATTGATTATCCGACCCGGTCTATGTGCTCCGTCATCGGGTTATCAATCTAATTGGCCGAGTCAGGTTTAATAACATTGTTTCTAAGAGTTAAAGATATAAACTTTTTTTTTTCATATAAATATGACAAAGATTTGAAAGTTTTGACACCCACTTAATAATTATTTATCATTATATTAAAACATTAATATGTTTTCTTTTGGTAGAAGCAAGATTCGACGTACCTAGTCTTGATAACAAAAGATATCTTTTTTTTTAGAACCAAAAGACTTTGTCATTTGACTATTTAGAGAAAAATTGACTAATTAAAGAAAAAGAAAAAAAAAAAGGATTAGGATGAAAATTTGATAGACTAAATTAAATAAAATATCTGTTTGAATTTGACATCCAACTGTTAATTTAAAATGTATATATATATTTTTAATAATTTATTAATATGTTTTCTTTTGGTATAGACAAGATTGATGTACTTAATCTTATAACAAAATACTTTTTTTTTCCCAGATAGGCAAGATTCGATGTATCCAGTCTTGATAACAATTTTTTTTTTTTTTTTGGAAAACCAAAAGACTAACAATTGACTAATTAGAAAAGAAAAAAAAAAGATGAAAATTTGATTGACTGTTTGAGTTTGACATTCTGATTCCAAAACTGTTTCAAAAGTATTTTTTAAATATAATTATTTATTCTAGTTACAAAATTATAAAAATATTTTTATATATAAAAAAGAAAAAAGAAAAAAACAACTGCACCAAACCAACACAACCCAAAATTTACAAAACTTCAGGATAACAATTCTTCAAACACCACATCATTTGCAACAACAAACTGAAACTGAAGCGGTCAACAATAATTTTATAATTTCACCTCACTGCTTATAGATAATCATATCAAAGTCTAATCAATTGTAATTCTGTACTTTCACACATAAATTATCCATTTACAATTAATCATATCAAAAACTACATGAAACAAAAGTTGTGTGACCTAGATATAAGGATATACATCCAAATTCATATCTCGTAATTTAAATAAAAAAAATTCTTAATTTAAATTTAAAAAAATAAAAATATTAATTAATTAATAATAATAATAATTTAATACTAATATTAGATACAAAAGAAAGAATCCCCAAGAATATGCGAGACATTTCCGATTCCGTTTATTGTTGTCGTTTGTCTTTCTTTCTTTTTTCTTTTTCATATTTTTCACATTTCTCTCCCACTACTTCGCCTCACCAACCCAACTACCCTCACTTCCTCGACGGACTTTCCAACGCCTAAATATCTCTCTCTCTCTCCAAATTTATAAATTCTTTTCTTTCTCTCTCTCTCTCTCTCACACAAAAGCTTTGAGGCTTTCGAAAATGCAGAGCGCGTCGTTCACACTCGCGTCTCCTTCGCCGTCGCTCTCTATCCTAAAGCCACGGAGGCAACCTCCGAGCTTGAGCTTCAACCCTAGATTCGATCCCATTCGCGCTTCTTCGTCTTCGAACCTCAACAACGATTCTTTCAATGTGAATCTCTCTACTCGCCGATCCTGGTCTCTCTCTTCTTCTTCGTCTTCGTCGCCGATCAAACTTAGGCCTTGGAATGCGCCGCCGCCGAGTTATTCCGATGCGGAAACGAACCGTTTCGAGGTTAAGGCGACTTCGGTGCCCGAAACCGCCGGGGAGAAACCCGAATCGAGTAGCTTGTTCAAGACCTTGGAGCTCGGTGCCTTGTTTGGCCTCTGGTACCTCTTCAATATCTACTTCAACATCTACAACAAGCAGGTTCGGTTTCGCTTCGATTCGTTTTCCAAACATTTAAGATTGAGAATTTGTGTTTTTTTTTTTTTTTTTTTTGGCTTTGTTCTTTGAGCGAATGTGTTGCTATTTGATTTGGTTTTGAGCTTTGAGAAAATGTGTTGCTGTTTGTTTTGGTTATTGAAAATTTGAGGTTGAGGATTGTGGATTTGTGTGATTTTGATTAGGTTTTGAGTGTTGAAATTTTTGGAAATTTTATTATTAGATCGTATAGTGAAGGAAATGAAAATAAAAGAATTAAAGTGAGCTTTGTAATGTACTGAAAACTTTGTTTTTCTTGGAACTCTGTTTTGGTAGGAAAGCTTTCTGAGAAAATTCACTTTGAAAGCCAAAAGATTATTATTATAAGTAATAGAATTTTTTCGAAGGAGTGATCAAAATGTGATCTTTCACGAACAATTACAAACAAACACCCATATGATCCAAAAAATCAACAATGGTGTGTCTTGGAACTCTGTTTTGGTGGGAAGCATTCTGAGAAAAGTCACTTTGAAAGCAAAAAATTATTATTATAAGTAAAAGAATTTATTTGAAGGAATGATCTAAATGTGATCTTCCACAAACAATTACAAGTGAAACACTCATATGATCCAAAAAATCAACAATAGGGCGTCCTCGAATTTTATCTGATATTCATGTCATGTACTTTGGTAACTTTAATTTTATCGGAAGAATTAATTAAAGTGAGCTTTGTAATGTGCTGGAAATTTTGTTTTTCTTGGAACTCTGTTGACGTGGGAAAGCTTTTTGAGAAAAATCACCTTGAAAGAAAAAAAATATTATAAGTAAAAGAATTTATTTGAAGGAGTGATCAAAATGTGAGCTTTCACAAACAATTACAAATGAAACACTCATATGATCCAAAAAATCAACAATGGTGCATCCTTGAATTTTATAGTTGATACTCTTAGCTGTGTTTATAGTTGATGTTGATTAATAATTAGACTTTGGAAATTACCCGAAAAAAATGTACTTTGGTAACTTTAATTTTATCAGAAAAATTATTATTAGTTTTTACTTGGGTCTTTAGGGTTTAGTTCAAATCAGGCTGCTGATTGTGAGACACTTGAATTTAATGTGTGTTAATACTTGACCAATAATTCAGTATGAGAATGGAGCTGATTTGTGTTACATGTTTTGATCACAGGTTTTGAAGGTGTACCCATACCCAGTAACTGTAACTGCGATTCAGTTTGCTGTTGGGACAGTAATTGTTTTTTTAATGTGGGGTCTTAATCTCTACAAAAAGCCAAAAGTTAGCGGTTCACAGGTATTTGATGTGGTGTGAAAGTTTTAGTATTTAGTGTACAGGTATTGATTTCATGTAGTGATTCTTATTTGTGAGTAACTTCTTGACAGCTCGCAGTGATATTGCCACTGGCAGTGGTGCATACATTAGGGAATGTTTTCACGAATATGAGTCTTGGAAAAGTTGCAGTGTCATTCACTCACACGATCAAGGCTATGGAGCCCTTCTTCTCTGTTGTCCTATCTGCTATGTTTTTGGGGGAGGTGCGAATTTCCTTTTCTATTTTGCCCCATTTTTTATGTCTTTGGATCACCAAGATTGGGTGGAGATGATTTTTTTTTAATAAGTAATGAAAATTTTATTGATATAAAAAAATAGAGTCACTCAAGTATACAACTGGGTACTATGCAATCAATCACAGAAACTGGGTGGAGACTGGAGATGAAACTGATTGAAATATATAATTCTGTAGTATGATAGCATTGATAGCTTTAGTTCCCAATAAAGTTTCCTTTGTATTCTTAAGTTTTGTTGAAATGATTTCTATGCAAGAATTTCAATTTTATAATGAGCATCACTCATCAAGTTATTTCGATTCTAACTATTATCCTCATTCTCATACAGTTGCCCACTTTTTGGGTGGTTGCTTCCCTTGTACCTATTGCTGGAGGAGTGGCACTTGCATCAGTCACCGAGGCCTCTTTCAACTGGTACAACATTATATCTGCATATAAAATTATAAATCTTATTTGCTTATCAAAAAAAAAATATATATATATATATAAATCTTGTTTACACAGATTAAAAGATATCCGCATCATGTAGTTGCTGATTTAGGATTGAATGGTAGTATGGTACTCGAGAGGTGGGTTATGAGGTTCGACCCACCATAGATGTGGGATTTGTGGGTTTTATTGGACAAGGGGTATTTTCTATCATTCGAGAAAAAAGGATTCTAAAAATATGGTTGGGCTGTCAGTGAGCTCTAGCATAAATGGCACTTATTCTAAGGAAAAAAATGGATGGAGGGTGAGATCGCGGGTTCAATGCCACTGGGTGTGTTACTTACCAACAAAAAGAAAAAAATGTGACTTCATATAGGCTATTCAGTAGCGTTTTAAAACTAAGGACTTTACTTGATTTAGTTTATCAGTGAAAAGAATAACATATGATCGTTCTGTTTTATTTTGGAGAAGGGCTGGATTCTGGAGTGCTATGGCTTCCAATTTGTCAAACCAATCTCGTAATGTCCTTAGCAAAAAGGTCATGGTTAAATCAGAGGTAATCAACATTTTCCAGATTCATATGTTCTTAATCTTTTTGCCTTTATTTTTTTATTTATGAAAAAAAAATTTGGTGTGTATACTACATTCTGCTGTTGTTATTTCTTTTCATTTTGTTTTTAGTTTGTATTTGAATTGGCACATAACTGGCATTTTATCCTTTCACAGGAATCTTTGGACAACATCACTCTCTTCTCCATAATAACAGTTATGTCCTTTATCTTGTTAGCCCCTGTGGCTCTCTTCATGGAAGGTGTCAAGTTTACTCCTACATTCCTGCAATCAGCTGTGAGTAACTTTTTTAAGAGCTAAAAGCTGCAACAAATTCTTTATAGTCTTGATTTTACTCAGAAAAGAATCTTTAATGTAGGTGCCTATCTGATTCATTTTATATATTTAATTCCATGACAGGGGTTAAATGTTAATCAAATATACACCAGGTCTTTTATAGCTGCACTCTGCTTCCATGCTTATCAGCAGGTGAGGCACTTCGCATGCTCTGGCTTCTCTCATTTCTTTTTCTTAATGTATTTGTTTTTCATACATGAATTATGACCTTTCAAGAACTAGTCTTGAGCTTCTTACATGTAAAAGCTGCCATCTTTGTTTATCTTAAATAGTGGATATCAATTGTTGGACAAGTAGCTCTCATGAGCAATGAACTCTTGTTTCAAAATAGGTTAAGTTCATTGTTTGAATGATATATGCCTGTTGTTCTACCGAACTATGTGACAAAAATTTGAGAAATATGTACCGTTTGTATGGAGACTTTTTGGCTCATTAGAGCCTATTATTAGGTTATGATACATTGTTTGTCATTTATATTTGCAATGTCTTTATCTATAGACTTGAAGGAATCTAAATACTGCTTTACTCATCATATATTCTTTTACCTCTCAATGTGATTTTCTTTCACGTGGTTGTACTGACCATGGTCTGGTGTAACCGGAGTTTTGAAGATTTTGAAAGGACCTGATCTTAAACTCTTCTTCTTCAAAAACTTGTTGGATTGGTTGTCTGTAACAGGCAGTCATTCTATTTTTTTTGGTTTTTCTTTGATGGATGCTTGTAATTTGTGTTTTTGATTGTTTCTTGTCCCTAGTGTATACTTCTTGTATACTTGGGTGATACTTTTTTGATATTTTAATAAGATTTTCTCATTACTTACATATAAAAAAAAAACCATGGTCTGGTGTGACTACTTGCAATCTGGTCAAATTGACTAGAAAATGATTCTCTCATGAAGCCTTTTACACCTTGTTACACTGCTCACACTTTTGAATTATTGGTTCCTTACTTCTTCCAATACTCCCATGGATTCCTTATGGTTGTTGAATTTTGTATTTGATGATAGTCCATTATTACTATGATATATAAGTTCTGATCAACTCAATGCTGAAGTGTCCAATAGAGTTAAACACGAGAGAGGGTAAAAAGTGAAAGTTCTAGTAGGAACAGTGCTAACTGAGGTCTTAAATTAGAAAGAGAAAAAATCATGGGAGGCAAGGTACCATTTTAAAGCATTTGGGACTTTACATAGGCCTCTGCTTCTTATTGTCATAATTTTTAAAACAGTTTTCCTTAGTAGGAACAGTGCTGACATTTATGGATTGAACTTTGCAGGTTTCCTACATGATATTGCAGAGGGTATCTCCCGTTACCCACTCTGTAGGCAATTGTGTGAAGCGGGTGGTGGTCATTGTTAGCTCTGTCCTCTTCTTCAAAACTCCTGTCTCGCCAATCAACACTCTTGGTAATTTACTTGCTTGATCTTTAGTTGAAAAAAAAAAAAGGTTTACATTGTTTGGTATTAGTTTTATATTACTACAGCCCTTTCCATTCATAGAGATATTTTTGTCTTGGACTTGATGCAGGCACTGGAGTTGCTCTTTCTGGAGTCTTCTTGTATTCACAGGTGAAGCGCCTTAAGCCAAAGAAAGCTTGAAATTTTGTGGAGAAATTTTTGCTCTTAATTTGTTTTTTTAGATCTAAAGTTACGCATTCAAGAATTTGTTTGTAGGTCAGGTTGGTGACTGAATTAGAAATTTGGTTTTCCTTTTATGCTATTTAACTTATTTGGCTATTCTTTTGTGGACCAAGAGTAAATGATGCTGTTCCCCGAACCATCCTTCTATCACCTTTGTACTCTTGGTTGGGTTTATAATTGGAATTTAGAATGTAATTCCTTGTGCTAGTTCACGTTTTTTTAATAATTAGATCAACAATACTACAAACACACCCAATTTTAACAACATGATGTGCTCGATTATTAGTGGTTGACCAAAAATGATGGGTCCATGTAAACAAGAGCATGCAGAACATTCAACTATTATAAAATTGGGCATGTCCTTGCAATTATTATAATCTGACTGGATGTATGGAGTGTCGGGTGTGGTAGTATATCTCTCTACTATACCTGACTGCAAAACATTCACATATTTTGGCTATATCACTATTATTTACATCTTCTAACAAGTTAGGAAGTGTAGAAGGGACAACCTTAATGCTGAGAATCCTTAAAGAGCGAAACAAAAGCACAGAACAGAAGGTTATTATCACTGAAAGCTTGATCATAGAAGAGATTGTGTTTCCGGAGAGCATCATAAGTATTACAAACATAATATGTAGCTATTGTTGTACTTGCCTTTTATATTAAAGTAGTTTTGCAAACATTGTCAACATACGCTTTGAGGTTTCAAACTTTCAATCATACACAACCCAAGCAGCTGCATCCCACACACCCACCCACTGCTGCCGCCAAGCCACCACCCACTGCCGACCCATCCATAGGAACCCACCCACAGGCCGACCCACCCACCAAGTTGAGGTGCTAGACAATGCAAACCCAATAAGTTGAGATGCTAGACAAAACAGTAATGCTTTGCTTTGAGATGAACTAAACCGAACCAAGTAGTTTCGTTGTATGAGATAGAATAGAGAGGAGAGAGCGAAAAAATAGGAAAAAAAAAAACGGTGAAGGAGATTTTATAGGTTAGTGATGATGGAATTTGTGAGATAGTAGAGAGGAAATTGGGGTGGCTCATGAATGGGAAGAGAAGAGAGCAAAAGGGAAGAGGGGAGAACAAAAGAGTTTGTGAGAGTGGAGAGGTTGAAGTAGTGATTCGTGTGGCTCAAAGTGAAAATAAGAAAAGATATTTTATTTGAGATGAGAGAAAAAGATGAATAAAAAATAATAAAAACCAAATGACATTTCTTTTAGTACCGTTTCAAAGATGAGATTCTACTGTAGTAAATGCCAAAATTTTTTGGCATTTAACACACCTCATAATAGTTTGTTTTTGGTATGCCAAATGCCAAATATTTGGTATTTGGCACACTTGATGAGAATGCTCTTGTACATACAAGTATATGACATTATCACCGGTGTTTAAAATATGTCTTACAATTTCTTTGAAACAATAAAATATTAAAATAACGAACTCTCAAAAAAAAAAAAAATGGTGATAACTAAACAGGGAAAGAAAAAAAGAAAAAGAAAAAAAAGAAGAAGAAGAAGAAGATGAAATCTATAATCTAATCTACTTTCAGTACAGGCTAGTAGATATACACAAATTTCTACTATTCTATAGTTTTCAAATGTACCTAGAAACATTTATTTATATGGATGGATTGCTTATATAAACCAAATATTATACAGAGAACTTCACCATATAATAACGTTCATTTACATCTAAATTTTAATTGTATCAATAAGTTCATGGCTATCCTATCAACAACAAAAAAAAGTTCATGGCTATAGTAAAAACATGCATATAATGTCATTGACCAGCATTTAAAATTTCATTCATTCTTCTTCTCAAAAAAAGAAAAAAAAAATTGTCTAATAACTCCACGACCACATGAAAAGTTACATGTCTGGTATTAATTAATTAGTAGAATCTGGAAAGGGAAAAGACTCAAAAGAGAAATGGAAAATTTAAATTTTGCAAATTTAGAAACCATACTAGCTCATAGTGCAAGTTATTATAGGCTAATTAAATTTAGTACTAATTAGTAATTACGAAATTTGACCGATATAAACAGAAAGGGTTTTCTAATAACAGTGTGGCTCTATGTTTAACACTTTCCCTTACAACTAGCTAATGAATATTAAACAGTCCACAAATTGTTGACTTCCAGCAAATTAACACCAACATGTATTAAGTATAACATCGAGTAAAAACTGTCATTAATGGCTACAATATCCACTCCGTTACACTTTTTTCTGAGTATTTATACTCCATTATTTATTACATTAATTTAAGGCTTCAATAGTTTTTTTTTACTGATGATGAAAGTTATACATGAAGCTTTCACATTCCTTGACATAATGTTTCTAAATTCTTCATTTGTAGCAAAATTCCAACACGAATTGCTTATTAAGGAGGTACACATTTATTGTACTTTAATATCATGCATGCTTACTATTCTCTCTGTCCCACTTTGTTTGTCCTGTTTGAAAAATCAAGTATTTTAAGGGAACATCATTTATTATCTTGTCTGTCTTATAAAAACATATAAGTTTACAAAACTACCCTTAAATAAATTTATCAGCTTTTTTTAAAAGGAGTTATTCTTAATGAGGCTTAGGGGTATAATAGGAACATTAGTAAACTAATAACTTTTATTTTTAGAAACAGGACAATATTTTGGGACATTCCAAAATGGAATAGAGGACAAACAAAGTGGGACGGAGGGAGTATTAACATGTTGATATACTTGGAGCAAAATAACATAAAAGTTGTATATTAGATGAAGTACTCATACTGAAAAATTACGATCGAGGAGTACTTAATTAATTGCCATCTAAACATGTCCCTACGTATATCATCTATACATATCCGTGAGATGCATGGTAATGTGTGGTGCATGCCTAAGTTTGACCCAAAAATGTTACAAAGCACTCTTTTTCTTTTTCTTTTTTTTAATTTCAATAATTACAATATGGATGAGAGATTTAAATCCTAGAAGTTTTAGTTAAAAATACCAAAAAAGTATCAGTTAAGTTACACGATCATTCTTATCAAAGTCATTCAAATTATGTAAAAGTGATGATACTTAACAATGGACACACTAATAGCGAACAATACAACTCCAAATATATTAGTTGGAAAATAAATAAATAAATGTTCAAAATTTTCATTCATAATAAGCCTGAAAAGACATTATACACTCAATTCCCTTACAGATAAATACAATTCCATACAAACAGTTTGAGTACATATATGTCACAAGAATTCCAATAGTATTATTTATTTTATTATATATTATTATTATTATAATTTTATATGTATGTTTTCCCTTCATGCATGCGTGTTACCCAACTATTTTCCATTCATTCTTGAATTCTTCCTCTCAAAGTAATTCAAGGAAAAAAACTTTCAGCCAATGGCATAAGAAAAAAAGGGAACTCTGAAGCCAAATTCCTAAGGGCTTACACATTTGGCTTCATTAACTTGAGACATCATCTCCACCAAATCCAGCTCCTTCTTCACATCACAATCTACCACTGGAGTCATATCAACTGGAATATCCATGTCAAAGTCATTCTCATCCACAACTACTGGAGGACAATGCAGCATATTCTCATTAACCGCAGGACCACAAGGCATTTGATCATCAAAATTGTTCTCATCCATAATAGGAGCATTATTAGGTATGTCATCAAGAAGAGAATCAATGCTACAGCTCTCCTGAAACATGTTTTCGTCGAAACAAAAGTCCGGAACCTCATTGAAATCATAGTTTGGAACCAACCGAGCATTAGGGCAAAACTGATCGGTGGACTGTGGCAGCTGAGTTGGTGTTTTAATGGTGGTGTTATTGGCTGTGGCATTACTAGAAGAAGTCTTTCTTCTATTTTGCACCATGTTTGATGGGTCCAAGTTCAAGCCCTTGATGTATTCTTGTAGAAGAGAGCCTCTAGGGTACTTTGAACGACATTTTCGTTTCGAGTATTGCCTTCTTTTGGTTGCATTCCAATGGTTCTTGATGGAGTTTTCAGTTCTCCCAGGCAACCTCTTTGCAATCTCTGCCCATTTATTTCCAATCTCTGCATGGGCCTGAATTAGTACCTTATCTTCCTCTTCACTCCATGTATCCTTCTGCAAAGTAACGAAAGAATACGAGCAAAAATAAACGACATTTTCATGCATTGGTGTCTAGTGTTAAAAAATGCATATTTGTATCTCCATTTAATCAATGAATTCCATAAAAACATGTAGGGGTAAAGATAGAATAATATAGAATCAATCAAGAAGAAATTAATAAAACCTTGATGTCTGGTCTAAGATGGTTATGCCATCTCTCTCGGCACTGCTTTCCTATCCTCCCAGGCAACATTTGAGCAATATAAGACCATTTTCTCACTCCATATTGCTTAACCAGTTGAATCAAAAGCCTGTATTTACATGCATCAATACATGATAAAGACAACCAAACATGAGGAATAACAAAAGAGCAATACTAGAGAAACACAAAATTTGACAACTTTTTCATAACTTGTTAATATGATAAGTTGTGATTGAAGTAATATTATTTTCACATATGTTTTTTACCGATATCACTTTTATTATACATAAATCAAGTCAATAGTTGTAAAAACATGAAAAAATTTTGTGTTGCAAGATTTATTGATAACAAAAATACATAATTGATAAGATTTTGATTGTCTCTCACTCTTAACATTCACACTCCATAAACATTGGACAATCATTTATGAAGTGTGGACATCAAGTATCCACATAGAATTCATATTTTCAAACTAATGTCCAATGTGTATGGAGTGTGAATATTGAAAGTGTCAGACAATAATTTACCTAGATAATGTAAAAATTATATATATATATATATATATATATATATATATATATATATATATATTGAGGAATGAAATCTTTTGTACCTGTCTTCTTCAACTGTCCATTGACCCTTAACAACATTAGATTTCTTACGACCTTTTTGTGGTTTTTTAGTTGTTGGCAATGCTCTATTTTTGTTCATGCCAATTTTTTTGTAGTACCCATTTTCCGCTGTTATGCATGAGACTTCATCTGGTACAACAAAATTCAGAGGTTTTATTATGTCTTGGCTAGTAAAGACCACGTGACTCCGATCTGATCCCATAATATCAATGGGATTTCTCTGAGGGATATTCAAGTATCCTCCACTCTCGAAATTGTCCATAACATGACCATGCCCACCATTATCCATAAATGGCTTACACTCGTAAATATCAAAATCAGTTGAGGTGCACCCATATGCCAAATTGTTATTCAATGTATCATAACACTGAGTTTGCACCCCAAAGATGGGATTTGATGAAGACCCATTAATTTGAAACTGATCAAGATGGTGAAAATCTTGCAAGAAACCCTTTGATGAAGGAGCTTCAAAGGAGAAATCATCTTTCATATAGGACTTCAAGTAATTATCAGACAAAAGCATTGGTTGTGAAGCAAGATTTTCCCTAAATTTTGTGTCAAGCTCCATTAGAGAGAGAGGGAGAGATGAGGAGTGGTCGAACATGACCTTTAAATCTAATAGTGACCAAATTTTGCTTTGTTAAGACTTATTTGGTATTTCTGAGCTTTTGATGGATACTTTAACAACTGTAATTAAGAGTTTAATAAATATGTAATAAGTATATTAAATATAATTAAGCAGTTACATATAGCATATGGTCAATGAAGGTCATGGTTTCAGACGTGAGAATAGAATTGAGTACGGTACTTGTTGGTATAAATACTCTAATCGGACACATGGCATAAAGGCATTGGCTAGATTGATGGGCATTTTTGTCTTTCAAAATTTGTTTTATGGTTTCTTATTTTAAATAAAATGAAATTTACTCCACAAATTAATTCTGAGTGGAAGCAATGTTTTGCAACATGTAGTAAAGTGGTTGAACATATTTATGACCATCTTGACCTTGTTTTTACTTACTATATGCGGGAAAAATTAATATGCAATTTGATGAGGATTTAACTAGTAGTCTTTTGTCAAGAGCCTTGTAATTGAATTGACACCTCCCCATGTACAAAGTACTTGAGGGTTTAGAGGAGAAATGGTTCGAGCTGCGGGGTTAGCAACATGTTGTAATTATCTTTCCAAAGAAAAAAACTAGTTGTCTTTAAGAATATGTTTAAGGGCTTCTTATTAAATAAAAAGAAAATTTACTCCACAAATTAATTTTGAGTGAAGGTAACTTTTTTGTAGCATGTAGTCAAATGGTTGAACATATTTATGATGATCATGAACTTTGTTTTTACTTACTACATATGGAACCAGTTAATATCTAATGCTGTGATCATCTTACTTATTTTTTTACTTACTACATATGGGAAAAGTTAATATTCAATGCTGAGGATTTAAAACCGGGATGCATTTGATGTTTGAGAAATTGGGTCAATGGAAATTATGCAAATGTGTCCTAAGCAAAAATCTCATTTAATTACTTAAATTTGTAAAGAAAAAAACTTTAATTGTTTTAATATTGCAATTTATAAAAAAAATTTACAAGAATAATTTGCAATTGATAAACCTTGTAGAAGATGAGGAAACTGTAAAAATGCTCTTTATGACTTTAAGTTTGTAAACATTGGTTATTACCACACAAATACTTATTAGAGTTTGTGATAATTTATTTCAACACAAAGAAATCATAAGTGAGAATTTTTATTTATTTATTATTTAAGCTCACCTTTACTAAAATAAATAATTTTTATAATCATATCAATATATTATAGTGAAGAAAAACATCCTATATTCCTATAGCTATAAATAAATTTAGGCTCTTGTTGCTTCAACTATTATTATTTCTTTGCACTTTTCGTTTGATTTTTTTTTTCTCTTATATACTTTCTTTCACATAATTTATTTGATATGATCATATGACCATGCTGGTGTCATTACACTAATCAAGTTGACTGTTTTTGACAAATATATTCAAGAATAAAAGCATCCTAATAATTTGGATAGCTTAGAGAGAGCTAGCCAATTAGAAGTATCCATCTAGAATAATGCTAATACCATAACAAAACTTTTGCCACAACTGACCTACGTAGTAAGTTGTGAGCAATGGAATAAAAGTAGTGGGTCTATATAAGTCTACAACTCCACCACTCATAATATCAACACATGGGCAAGTTGTGGATTTTATTGTGGTATTGGATTCATCCATTATTCCATTTATCTTTCGTCGTCTCACCAAATAAAAATAAAAAAAAAGAATCTAATTCACTCTACAAATATCCCTTCAAACCACTTCGGTTCAATTTAGTTCATTTGGTCCAATTAGATCCATTTCGATCCAATTTTGACCACTTCAATCCATTCAGTCCACTTTGGTCATTCGCTCTTTTTGGTCCATTCTGGTCCACTTCAGTCCCTTAGGTCTACTTTAGTCCACTGGGTTCATTCAGTCCACATTGGTCATTCACTCTTTTTGGTCCATTTTGGTCTACTTCGGTCCCTTAGGTACACTTTAGTCCATTCGGTCCTTTTGCTCCATTAGGTCCACTTTGGTCTCTTAGGTCCAGTTCATTCGGTCCTTTTGGTCCACTTTGGTCTATTAGGTCCACTTCGGTCCAATTCAGACCATTTGGTTCAACTTGGTCCATTTGGTCTAGTTTAGTCCATTTTGTCCACTTTAATCTATTGTTCCCAAACAGACACTTAGCTGTTTTAAGCATGCCTGAGTTAAGTTGAGTCTAGAACAATTTGATTGAATTAGTAAATGACATGAATTTTGTGTTGTTTCATCCTTTTTAATAATAACAAAAAAAGGTGCATAACATATCCAATTTCATCCCTAAATTTTGAAGCAAAGTGCTAGTAAAAGTGATGTTAAAACTATTAATAAAATCTCAAAAATTAAGTTAATATAAATCATAACTCAACAAAATTAAAATAAAATAGTCTTTTAACATAAACACGTAATGTGGGACTCACGTTCTTGATAATTTGGAGAATATATTATTTTTTCTCTAAAGTTTATATGAAATTCGAATAACATGCACGTTAGATTCTTTATTAATTGTTAAAAATAAGCTTGACACTTTAGATAAAAATTATCTAGAAATAAATAGAAAGTTAGAATGTGTAATGTTTTGAATGAACTTCATAAAAATTAAGGATGACAAACTAAATTAGTGTAAATTTTAGGAACTATGAAGTAAGAATGTTTCACAAATGGTTAGGCCCAAGCAGAATACAATAGAAAAGATCAACCATATATGGTGGTTTGGGATATTGCAAGATCCTAGGAGCTGATGTAGCACTTCTCTGTAGTTGAGTTCAGTAGTTGTTACCGAGTCCTTGGGCTTAGGAAATTCTAACTTCTCAGCTCATGAATAGAAACTAAGTTTAGGACAAGTATATGTTTTTGTTAAAGGTGCCTATAAATTGAATTACAAGGCTCTTAACAATCATCTTTAGCCTCGAATTTCTATACGTCCTTGACCATCCTCTCAATATCTTGATTGGGTACTGATCTTCCTTTTCATACCACAGGTCTTCTCTTTAGTGGAAACATTAAGTATTCCATTACATCCATGGTAGCCTTAATGTCTCTACTGAGGAGAAGATCACTGGTGTATATGAATGAATTACTCACCCTTGTATTAGACTCTCTTTTTGAGAGAAAAAGGAAATTAATCTTTGTTTGGCATTAAAGGAAATGGATGGCTTCCTTTTGTCCATGAAAGATTTTTACTATTACTAGTGACTTGGGGTAGAGTATGAGAAGTGGGTGTTGGAGTTGATGACAAACTCATGTATTGCAAATTATGCCATGCCATACTTATCAAATGCTATAGCTCTAATATTAGCAAGGGTTAGAGACAAGTCTAGTGGTATTTACTTCTGTGTTTATTTATGAGCAACTCTTTGTTTTGTTGTGTTTTCTATTTAATGTTTATCTAAACTGATAAAAAAATTTCCCCACTGTTTAGCCCGTTACATTTACTCTTCCGGTTCCTAGAATGTAGATGCTTTCTTCTCTTCTCCAGTTTGAAAATAACAAAACATTGAAGTAATAATGGCTGATATGAGTAGCAATAGCTTGGTAATTTTTTATTACTTTTTGTGGTGTTTGTTGATGGCATCAGAATAATTTTGTAGTTAAGCAATGTTTATTTGGGAAAGGCGAAGGGGTCCCAAAAGTTTAATAAAATTGTGCAGTCAGTAGTCATTGGACTTTGGTAGTGAACTAGATTTCTTGCAAAGAGAACAAGATCGAATAACAACAGCGCATAATCTAAAATATCAAGATTACACAAACTAATTAAAGTTCTTTTTTGGATGGAATCACACCCTAATTATCTCAAAGAGTTGTGTTGTACTGAGATCTGTCCAACTTACTTAGAGGGGATAAACATTAAACACTTGTAAAGATTAACTTTTTAATTTTAATTTTACATTTTGGATGATAAGCCTTAAGATTGTATATTAAACCCTTGATATAGTTTAGCAAAAATTAAAGAATTCCATGATTTGATGATGCTAATAGTTTTTGGATTTTTTTAGGTGCCGTCAATTACTCCTGAATGAATGCCTCCTCAACCGTCCACGAGAGGGGGAAAAAATTGCGGAGGTGGCTCTTACAACAAAACATCGGATTTCACTTACAGTTGGAAATAGAAGGATTTAATTATATAGACAAGGTTTCTGGCCCTGCATTCCAATTAGATTTCATCATTGCTCCAAAGCCTAAGTGACACTAGTTGAATTTCAAAGCTCTTAATTAGTTAAGGTCTAATTAAGTATGTAAATGAGTTTATCAAAAAAAAAAAAAGTACGTAAATGGGTTCAAGTTATTTTAACCGATAAATATGTTTGAATAATCTATGGGTGATTAAATTCCACCAATAGAAAATATAAATCAATTGATATCTTAACATGATGACAATAAATTGTATCCATATATTTCAAATTCTAATTAATCTGAATTTTTTTTTTCTTTGGATACATGCACTCCAATGAAACTCACACCTACATGCACGAGTATTGAACATCACTCCAATTTTCTTCCTTACCTTTTAAGCATAATTACTTGTCTCTTGTGTAAGCTTAAGAAGGAAAAATTGGTGTGTAGTTGAAAAATAATCCATTCAAAGTTGTGAGTTTCAGCTAATTTAGGAAGGTGATATTACAATATCTTTGCAAATATGGAGAATTAATCATGTTTTTGTTGTTCGTTGTTATTAAAAATAATATTGAATTCTTCTAGTAAAAATGTTAGTTCTTTTGCTTTAAATTTGGTTTAATGTTGTTTCTTTTTTGTCTACTGAATATTGTGTTTTCTTGAATGTGGCAGGAAGTCTCTCCCTCTCTAAATTTGCTTAAAACCCCCTTAATATGAAGGACAAAATAGTAAATTTATTTTTGTAATTAAAGTATATTGCATATACTGGCTTCTAAGGGCTTACACATTTGGCTTCATCAAATTGAGACATCATCTCCACCAAATCCAGCTCCTTCTTCACACCACAATCTACCACTGGAGTCATATCAACTGGAATATCCATGTCAAAATCATTCTCATCCACAACTACTGGAGCACAATGCAGCATATTCTCATCAACCACAGGACCACAAGGCATTTGATCATCAAAATTGTTCTCATCCATAATAGGAGCATTATTAGGTATGTCATCAAGAAGAGAATCGACACTACAGCTCTCCTGAAACATGTTTTCGTCGAAACAAAAGTTCGGAACCTCATTGAAATCATAGTTTGGAAACAACCGAGCATTAGGGCAAAACTGATCAGTGTACTGTGGTAGCCGAGTTGGTGTTTTAATGGTGGTGTTATTGGCTGTGGCATTACTAGAAGAAGTTTTTCTTCTGTTTTGCACCATGTTTGATGGGTCCAAGTTCAAGCCCTTGATGTATTCTTGTAGAAGAGAGCCTCTAGGGTACTTTGAACGACATTTTCGTTTCGACTATTGCCTTCTTTTGGTTCCATTCCAATGGTTCTTGATGGAGTTTTCAGTTCTCCCAGGCAACCTCTTTGCAATCTCTGCCCATTTATTTCCAATCTCTGCATGGGCCTGAATTAGTACTTTATCTTCCTCTTCACTCCATGTATCCTTCTGCAAAGTAACGAAAGAATATGAGCAAAAAATAAAAGGCCTTTTCATGCATTGGTTTCTAGTGTTAAAAAAAGCATATTTGTATCTCCATTTCAATCAATGAATTCCATAAAAACATGTAGGGGTGAAGATGGAATAATATAGAATCAATGAAGAAGAAATTAATAAAACCTTGATGTCTGGTCTAAGATGGTTATGCCATCTCTCTCGGCACTGCTTTCCTATCCTCCCAGGCAACATTTGAGCAATATAAGACCATTTTCTCACTCCATATTGCTTAACCAGTTGAATCAAATGCCTGTATTTACATGCATCAATAGATGATAAAGACAACCAAACATGGGGAATAACAAAAGAGCAATACTAGAGAAACACAAAATTTGACAACTTTTTTCACAACTTGTTAATATGATAAGTTGTGATTGAAGTAATATTATTTTCACATATGTTTTTTACCGATATCACTTTTATTATACATTAATCATAATAAATCAAGTCAATAGCAGTTGTAAAAACATGAAAAAATTTTGTGTTGCAAGATTTATTGATAACAAAAATACATAATTGATAAGATTTTGATTGTCTCACACTCTTAACATTCACACTCCATAAACATTGGACAATCATTTACGAAGTGTGGACATCAAGTATCCACATAGAATTCATATTTTCAAACTAATGTCCAATGTGTATGGAGTGTGAATATTGAAAGTGTTAGACAATAACTTACCTAGATAATGTAAAAATTATCTATATATATATATATATATATATATATATGTATGTATATATATTGAGGAATGAAATCTATTGTACCTGTCTTCTTCAACTGTCCATTGACCCTTAACAACATTAGATTTCTTACGACCTTTTTGTGGTTTTTTAGTTGTTGGCAATGCTCTATTCTTGTTCATGCCAATTTTTTTTGTAGTACCCATTTTCCGCTGTTATGAATGAGACTTCATCTGGTACAACAAAATTCAGAGGTTTTATTATGTCTCGGCAAGTAGTAAAGACCATTTGACTCCGATCTGATCCCATAATATCAATGGGATTTCTCTGAGGGAGATTCAAGTATCCTCCACTTTGGAAATTTGGTATTTCTTAGCTTTTGATGGATACTTTAACAACTGCAATTAAGAATTTAATAAATATGTAATAAGTTTATTAAATATAATTAAGCAGTTACATATAGCATATGGTCAATGAAGGTCATGGTTTCAGATATGTGAGAATAGAATTGAGTACGGTACTTGTTGGTATAAATACTCTAATCGTACACATGTGGCATAAAGGCATTGGCTAGATTGATGGGCATTTTTGTCTTTCAGAATTTGGTTTATGGTTTCTTATTTTAAATAAAATGAAATTTACTCCACAAATTAATTCTGAGTAGAAGCTCCCTCCCAACCATGGTCAACCTTCAATGCAGGCACATCTCTATTTTGAGTACATGTGAAGTTTGCGAGACTCAATCGGAAGATGAACTCCATGCACTTTGGTCCTGTTCGAAGCTTGCTGAGGTGTGGAGCTCTCTCAACTGGACCCAGCAGGCTACCGAGTTACAGGTTTCCTGCTTTAAGGACTTGATGGAGCATTTTACGCAAACTGACGAAGACTATAGGAAGGAGATTTTCATCACTGTGGCATGGCTGCTGTGGAATCGTCGTAACGCTTCAAGAGTGGGGCGGACCACCCAGCCCCTGCATAAGATCACCCAATTGGCGGGAAGCTTACTCCAAGAGTTTCTTAATGCTCAAGAACCCACCAAAGCTAATCTTGAGCCTCCTCCGATCCAGCAATTTCAGCAATGGCGCCCACCTGACGCGTTCATTTACAAGGCCAATTTCGATGCGGCGGTGTTTAAGTCGGAAAACAGGGCTGGCCTAGGTGTGGTAATTAGGGACTGGTGTGGGGAGGCTATTGGTGCATTAACCACATCAGTCCCACTAGCTCAGACAGTGGTTCAATTGGAAGCGCTGGCGTGTTGTCGAGCAGTACAGTTTGCCAGAGAGGTAGGCCTTTCTCAGGTCATTTTTGAAGGTGATTCATCCACTGTCATTCAAGCAGTACAGGAGGGGTATTCAGATGTCTTACCGTTTGGGCATGTCATCGAGGATATTCGCGTGCTAGCTCTGGATTTTCAGTTTACTAGTTTTACTCTTGTTTCTCGTGTTTGTAATGTTGTGGCTGATGCTTTAGCCAAAAAAGCTAAAACTTGTAGAGGCACCCAGGTTTGGCTTGAAGAATTACCTGAGGACATAGCCTCCTTAGCTAGCTTTGATGTTCATTGACGTTTTGTTTCTTTCTTTATGAATAAATTTCCAGGCACTGCTAGTCTGGTTTCTCAAAAAAAAAATTCTGAGTAGAAGCAATGTTTTGCAACATGTAGTAAAATGGTTGAACATATTTATGACCATCTTGACCTTGTTTTTACTTATTATATGCGGGAAAGATTAATATGCAATTTGATGAGGATTTAACTCGTTGTCTTTTAGAATATGTTTAAGGGCTTCTTATTAAATAAAAAGAAAATTTACTCCACAAATTAATTTTGAGTGAAGGCAATTTTTTTGCTACATGTAGTCAAATAGTTGAACATATTTATAATCATCTTACCTTTGTTTTTACTTACTACATATGGGACAAGTTAATATCCAATGCTGAGGATTTAATATCGGGATGCATTTGTTGTTTGAGAAATTGGGTCAATGGAAATTATGCAAATGTGTCCTAAGCAAAAATCTCATTTAATTACTTTAATTTGGGAAAAAAAACTTTAATTGTTTTAATATAGCTATTTATAAAATTTTTTACAAAGCATAATTTTCAATTGATAAACCTTGTAGAAGATGGGAAACTGTAAAATGCCCTTTATGGCTTTAAGTTTGTAAACATTGGTTTGTTCCATATTACCATACAAATACTTATTAGTGCTTGTGATAATTTATTCTGATACAATGAAATCATACGTTATAATTTTTTTATTATTTAAGCTCACTTCTACTAAAATAAATAAATTTTATAATCATATCAATACAATATAGTGAAGAAAAACATCCTATACATGCACTTCCTTTTTTTTTCTCCTATACACTTTCTTTCACATAATTTATTTGACACGATATAATCATATGACCATGTTGGTGTCATTACACTGATCAAATTGATTGTTATTAATAATTTTGACTAGATTAGAGAGACCTAGCCAATTAGAAGTATCCATCTAGAATAATGCTAATACCATTTGCCCACTTGACAAGTTGTGAGTGATGGAATAAAAGTAATGGGTTCATATGGGTCCACCAAGGTTGTTAAATCCGGACCGGACCGGACGGTCCGACCCGAAAACCCGTGACCCGAGCCCCAATCCGGTTCTTTAGCCAGAGAAAACGGGTCCTAAACTTAATTGAGAAAAACGCGTGCTCCAGGAATAGAACTAGTGACCTCGCAGGAGTTTTGGACTTTTGTCCAACACGCCATCCACTGAACCAGTAGGCTTCCTTGGGTGCTTCTTGACATTTATATTTTATTTATTTTAATTTTACAAGATTAATAGTTTTGGATTTAATTTTATCACTATTTACTTAATAGTATTTTCTAATTTTTTTTTTGTTCAAGAATTATTCTTTTACATCAATAAATATGAATATGAAAATTGTAAATTTATGTTAAAAATAATTTTATTTTAAATTAAAATGCATTTTTTATTCGAAAGATTAATAAATACAATTTTTTAAAGCTTATTTTTATTTATTATTTTCTATTCACTTTATAAAAATAACGAAAATACATTTGAAAGTTTTTTTAACTGCATAATATTTTTTAAGGGTAAATTTTCATATTTTTACACATTTAATACATTTATTTGTATTTTAATTAATATTAAATTAATTTTGACGTCATCACGGTTCGACCTCGGTTGGACCTCGGTCCGACCTTAAAAATCTTGAACCTCTCCCTTCTCCGGTTCTTTGAACGGTCCGGGTCTGAAAACCTTGGGGTCCACAACTCTACCACTCACAATATTGCTACATGAGCAAATTGTTGGTTTTGTTGTGATACTAGATTCATCCATTATTCCATTTATCTCTTGCTCTCTCTTTAAAAATAAAATTAAAAACAATAATGTATCTAACTCACTCTGAAAATATCCAATATTTACGTATTAAAAGTGATAATTTGTTGTAACTGAAGTTGAATTCTATACTTAAAAATCAACCCCTCTCTCTTGACGACAAATTTAACTAGCCATTAAGGATAAAATTTAATGGTAAATTTAGTGGTGGAGAATGAAACACAATGGAAACATGACTCATCTCATTTAATTAACCAACATTATTTACTAAGAGATGTTACGATGAAAACGCTATGCAATTAATGAACCTCTAATTGTGCATTAAAAGTTTTTAATTACAAATACTCTTTAGTTTAAATACTATCCCTATAAATGAAGATATAAAAGTTTAGAATTTCACCACTGCACACCCTTGGTGCGATAGTCACTTGACAAGTATAAGTGTTTATGAGGAATGAAACACAATGGAAACATGGCTCATCTCATTTAATTAACCAACATTATTTACTAAGAGATGTTACGATGAAAATGCTATGCAATTAATGAACCTCTAATTGTGCATCAAAAGTTCTTAATTACAAATACTCTTTTGGTCTTGAAACAGAGCACAACTTCTAAATGAACCATTGAGGAACCTTATGTCCTCCACTAGCATGCCTTGCACTGAATTTTTTAGTTTGTCCCTACCATATTATAATTTGAACCTTTTATGTGTCCACATTAATCAAAATAATGGACATTCTTATATATTACACTCAGTATTTATCTAACTACTAATAGTTTCATTCATAACTTGAGTTTTGGCTCTAAAAAAAATTTAAAATAGATCATTCATGTGAGAATTATCTCAATAGATAAATACAATATTATGAATAAGCATATTTTTTGGTAGATTTTTTTTTTTTTTTTTTTTTTTTTGTATAATTACACTAAACATCACTTAGTATTTAAATGAATAGCTTTTAATTTTTCAAATTGGTCTCAAATATTATATATTCACATAATGTGTATAAATGCGTGTATCATATATAAATTTTGCCCTCCCTCAACTCAAATCTTGGCCCCGCCACTGATGAGAGATGAGCATACAGTGAGGCAAATGGCCTAATGTTTTGGTGCTAATCTCCCTTGTGTTCCTTAATAGGTGAGCTTTGGATGTCATTAATTGTAGAGTTTGATTATGACCTCTAAATCTAAATCATCCAATGGTCAAGGTTGCCTAAGCATTTCTTTAAACTTGTGACCAAAATCTGCTTTGTTAAGACTTTTTTTTTTGGATGAATTGTTAAGACTTAACTTGGCATTTCTTAGCTTTTGATAGGTACTTTAGCAACTGCAATTAAGAATTTAATCAATATGTAATAAGTATATTAAATACAATTAAGCAGTGTAATAAGTATATTAAATATAACTAAGCAGTTACATATAGCATATGGTTAAGGAAGATCATGATTTTAGACATGTGAGAATAGAATTGAGTTATGTGCTTGTTGGTGTAGAGCTCTAATTGGACACGAGACATAAAGGCATTAGCTAGATCGATGGGCAATTTTGTCCTTCAGAAATTGTTTTAAGGTTTCTTATTTTAAATAAAAGGAAATTTACTCCACAAATTAATTCGGAGTGAAAGCAATGTGCAACGTGTAGTAAAATGGTTGAACATATTTATGACCATCTTGACCTTGTTTTTACTTATTATACGTGGGACATATTAATATGCAATTTGGTAAGAATTTTGTGTGGAACCATGGTTTTTTGTTTAGTCAAATTTAGTAAGCCAAAATTTATTGTTTTAGACACAATTTTCTTCAGTTGGCTTTTTATTTCATTTTTAAATGCAAGGTTAAAAGTGGTTAGCCCAATTTAAAATCAGTCGCAATTTACCACCTAAGATTAATTTATTATAAAAATATTGTAGACGTAACATTACTCTAAAATAAAATAATAAAATATCAAACTAGGACTCACCATTGTTAGAAATAAAGGTATTGTAAAAATATCGTGACTTTTTGTTGTGTTTCTAGACTTCTTTTTTGGTTTATTCAATTTGTTGAACAAAAATTCATTGTTTAATGCATAATTTTTTTAGTTTGATTTTTTTTAACACATTGTTTCAAGTTAAAAAAAAAAAAAAAACACACACACACACACACACACACACACATATTGTTTTACACACACATAACACACACACAAATTGACGAAGTAACACTTCCCTCCTTTATATTCGGGGTAGTTGCATTCCCTCCTAAACTAAAGTTGAATAATTTCATCATTTATATTTTGTAAATGAGCATATACCCTAATTGTTTCTCTCTTAGTTAAACCCTAACAAAATCTTATAATTCCTAAAATATTCCATTGTGTAATGTCTAATATACTCCTAGTAAATTTTAATATCCCAAAAAATTTCTTTGTGTATTTTGAATTTTATGTGGTAGATTGGTAATCATGTTTGGAAAGTTAGAATAATGATATATGGTGTTCTATTTATTATCTAGAGAACACTAATTTATTAGATTTAAATCTTCTAGACTTATAATTTTATCTAATAGAAACTTTGGTGACATATGTCTTTTGTTATTTTGTTCTTTTTTTAATTTATTTTCCTGCTTAAAAGGGTATTCATTAAAAATAAGTAAGCTAAATATCGTAGTTAAACTCATAAAATAAGATAATAAAGAATGAAATATGAATAAAAAAATCTTTATTGTAGATGATTGCAAGTATTTAATTTAATGAAGATCTTCAAAAAAATTGTAGCACATATTATCATTCATTACAAAAATTTAAATATTATCTAAAGATGATGACATTCATTATCATTCTTTGTAGCATTTTTTGATAAGTACATATTATATTTAGCAAATAAATTATAAGAAATTGTCATAGTACATAGATATTCAAATAGTTATTTTAAATTTATGTATATGATTTCATACTTTTTCAAAAAAAAAAAAAAAACTATATTAATTTTCACACTGAAGGGCCGCACGTGCCTTGCCACACCATAGATAAATAGATAAGGCAAAACGCTGACTAAAGAAATAAAAAAAAAAAATGAAAAAAAAAATTTATATATATATATATATATATATATGCAGTGACAGTGAAAGTTGCTGGGATTAAAAAAACAAAAACAAAAACGATGATCAATAAGCGCCACTCCCTCCCAGAAAAGCAAATCTGAAAGGAAAAAAAAAAGAGAGAGAGAGAAGAGAAGAGGCGAACCTATCCACGCCGAGAGAGAGAGAGAGATCGGAAGGGACAGAGTACAGAGGGCTCGCCGAATCGCCAATCGGCCCGATCTAGCACCAGCAAGGGACAGAGGCGGCGGGCAGAGGCCAGGGGGACTTCTCAGACTTTTTGTTTTACGGTATATCACAAAAGCAACAGTTGATTTGTCCATCTATCAGCTCTTTTTTGTTATACTAAGTTACCATAATTTCCCTGTTGTGTGTTCTTCCTGTGCTTTTAAGGAATTTTTTCTTCGTGCCTTTCAGTTGGTGGTTGTTGGCTAGCTTCTTTTATTGATAGTCTTCTTGATATTTTGGATTTCCTAAGTTGCTTTTTTCCTAGAGGTGCTCCCTATACGCACTTAGCTTGATACCTGTTTATTGTCAATTGTTGTCATAGCTTCTAATGAAGATTCTCACAGTTCATGCTCTTTCTAAGCATGCCATGGTAAGTCTGTGAAGTTCCCATCTTGGCTAGTGGTCCAGGTTTATGAACTTATACTATGAGTCTTATCTTGCATTTTGTGTTCTCTACATCAAAACTTACCTTGTCATATGTTCCCATCACAAATCATTTACATTCACTCCTCTCCTTTTTTTTTTTTTTTTTCCGGTGAACGGAGGGGAACCCCAGTTCCGATGCCGGTGCGGTACAAAAGTCGGAAAGCAAATCTGAAACCGATTCTTGCACCGAACCGACCGATAAATCTGCTATATATACATATCCCTCGGAACGGCGTCGTTTACCATAGTTTTTCTTTTTATTTTTTTAACAAAACGGCGTTCACTTTTATTTTTTATAAAAACATGAAAACGGCGTCGTTTTGTGCACAACCCTAACCCTAACTCCCTAGGTATAAATTCATTATTTTCTCAGACCTCCCTTCTTAACTGTCTCAGTCTCTCTTTCGCCTCTCGGCTTTGCTGGGTGCTGGCTCTCCTTGAGTCGTTATCACATTTGTCCTTCTAGTCTTTAAACTTATTTTTAGTTTTGACTAACTTAATTAAATAAGTTTTAGGCCAGCATGCATTTCACATTAAGAGGATTGGAATTTCAGAGGCTATTACTAATTTTGTAATTGCCATTTCCATTTTCCCAAGATGCTAAAATTTCTTTACATTTTCTATCCTGTAAGGATCATGTTTGTAACACTGTCCTGTCGTGCTTACGCTTCTACTCTTATCAATCTTAGTTTTTTAGTGGTCAAATGACTCAAATCTTCGTCATCAATTTAGGTTATTCTCTTCCTTTCTTTTTCTTAGTTCCCTTGTTATTCATCAATGCTGAAAGGCGTTATCCTTGAATTATTTTGTATAATAAAGGCCGTTTTATGTTCAATCTTTTGAGAAATGAAAATAGAATCTAAACATCTACTTTCATGCTTAGCCAACAAGTATTATGTGCTGTTGTTTTACTGTAAAATGTTATAAGGAAAATAATTTCAGGATTTTACAAGTTTTTGTTTCATTGTAAAATTTGGTTGAACTTCAAAATGTTTTCTATTAACTACAAAATCATTTTGATTAACCATTGCCCGTCAAAATTGTTTGCTCGGGTAAACAGAATAAGCTTATTATTCATTTCTATTTGTAGGCCAAAGTCTCCATTTTAGATCTAAAGAGTGACAATACATATCTACGCATATACACCATAACTATCCTTATATAAACTGTAGATCTTTTCAATGGAGATTGACCATGACCTCATCCATGCATACAATGGGCTACTTTCCTCAAACTGCACCATAAAGTATAATCTAATTGCTGTAAAAAAATTTGGTTTGTTGCACATGCATGCATTGGCCGCTTGCAATTTAGTCATTGTAGTGCAGTTATGGACAGTGGTGATTGATTGGTAGAGCTTTATTTGCGGCGCTTCTTTGTATGCTATACGACAATTATTCAATTTACCATATACAGTTCTACATGTATTCACTTTATTGTTCTTTTTTTTTTCAAAACCCCATTACTTTTTACTTCACTAGATAATATTTCTGAATTTTAATATCTTTCTTTTCTATAGACTCATTGCGGAGGAAACCCACAGTTTAATTTCTGAAAAGTACATGATCCGTGCCCTTGAGAAGCTCATTTCAGGAAACTCGTTGGAATAAGGTTAGTCACAATTATTAAAGACATTCCAAGTTTTTCATTACTGTACTGAATTAGCTCATGCAATATATGGTTTCATATATATAGTTTTATATAGCCTTAGGATTATCAATGTGTGCACCTGCCATAAAGGTTCTGCAAACACAAATCAGGCCTAAGCCTATAATTGTGGAAACTAGATAATTTACCTAGTTTATGACCTTTTTTTTGTGATGATTTCATAGTTAGGGGAGGGGGGATTTTGAACCTAGACATCTCCATTGGAAACACTAAGAAATACCTAGACGTTGTAGGCTCTCGTTTGACCATTGGAAACACAAGCATGATGGTGGTGCACGTGTTTCGCATAGAGCTTCGGGTGCTCTTTCTCTCGGTGGAGGAAGGTAGGTCTACCTTCAACGTTATGGCAAGAATTTGGGAAAAATTTTAGAGGATTACCAAAGGTGAGTGGAGTTGCCACCAATCATTGGGTTTTTCTAAGGTGTGATTGGTCACTTGTTTCTAGTTGATTTTATTACTGATCCTAGGTTAAGAAGAAGGGCATTTTTCCTAATCTACTGTGAATGACAAGAAAATCTTGAATCTTAGGTCTGGAAGTTGGTTACATGTAGGGAAGGTGTTAAGCACCCCACAACATCTATCCATGGACAGTTTTTTGTTTTGATAAAACCTTAATTTTTGAAAATTGGTAGTAAAAACATGATTTTGGCATATATCATGCATAATGCAAGCACACAGAGCAGGAAAGTAAATGCCTACATCCCTAGAGCATAGCCCAAAATATAAGTGCAAGAAAATAAACAGGGGTCGTCATAATCTCAAGATGAGGACGAATGGTACAAAGCCTCTAGGGGAGAAAGGGAGGAGGAAGAAAGGAGGTTTAAAAGAATACATAACCAAAAGGAAAGGCTAAACTCCTAAACCTACTGACTTAGCCGCTTGACCCATATCCACATACTTGCGCTCGCACCCTTTTTGCTTGCACTTGGGAGACCGTGCCCTAGCTCTGTGCGTCCTCGCTCCATGGGTGTACATGCAAAGGCAAAGACGAAAAACCAACAGACAAGCGATGGAAGGAAAGGATGCAAAGAGTTTATGAAACGACATAAAGTAGATAAGCATAATAGGCATGGCAAGCAAGGAAAGGGTACGCACGGAGTGACCCGGCATTCGGAGACGTATCCCAAGCAGTTACATCCGAACGAGGCCTCCTGGGCGTCAAGTGTAACCAAACAAGATCAAGCCCGCGGAGGGCGCCAAACATGGCAAAGCCTAAAATAAGAGAGGCTAACACAAGCATAAAGCATAGAAGCAAGTAAGCATAGACATGAAGGTAGGGTGATCCAAACCCTTTGATGTGGGCCTCGGTGTATGGACGATGACAAAGACCATAGGGTCTAGATCGAGTCCGAACCATTAGGCAAAAAACACAAGAAAGAAAGATAAAGTGACAAAAGGGCTACAATAGCACATGGCATGACAAACATAACTTAGGTCTAGGCACACAAATATGGCATAGAGTGCACAAACATAAGGAAGATGGCATAAAGCACATATAAGCAAGGAAACAAGCATGTGAGCTTGTGAATGTACATCTAAGCATGTAGGTCTAAGCACAGATGGGGTAAGAAGCATGGAAGCAAACATGCGAGCATGTAAACCTAGACTTGTCATTTCTCTGACTCAAATTTTTTCTAAGCTTAGTAATTTTGACTTTTTGTAATAAAACTGATACTGACTTTAGTATGATTCTTCTCTATCCCTAATGTTGCTCTATTTGTTGCAGAAATTTTATCAGCCAAATGGAGAAGGAAGTAGCTATTTTAGCTATTTTTGTTTTACCATTTCTATTGGCTTCGATACTTTACCCTGAGACCACTTTGGCAGAGACACAAACTTTTCTTGTTGGTTGGACCAAAGAAAACAATGATAGTTGGTTCCCTAATGGAACGACCTTCTATGATGGTGATTCACTCGGTGAGTCTTATTATCTCTACTCATTGCTTGATTACACTTATATCCATATTCCAACTGTTAATGCAATCACACCAATCTAGAAACACATCAAATTAGATTAGTCATATAATTTCTGTACATAAACTAAATTGGTTTTGTTAGGAATACTCTAGTAAGGAAATTTTCTCCGTGTTTCTATGTTACAGAGTTTGTATTCAACCAAACGAATTACAATGTGGTGGTTGTAGACAAACCTGCTTATGAAACATGCCAAGCACCAGAAGCTGCTTTCGAATATAACAGTGGGGATGATACAATTCCTCTTAAGAAAGGGGAAAACTTTTTTATCTGTACTAAGCGTGAATGCTGTGAAAACAACATGAAAATGAAGATCGATGCAGTGGCAGGACAGAGACCAACAAAAAGGAAAGAGACTGGGTCCTGAGCAACCTTATATGTGCGATTGATAAACGGGTATATTAGCAAATAATTTAAGGTAACAGCACATACCCGTTCAGTAAAGACAACACAGTAACAGCAATAAATGATATTCATAATCAACGGGATATACCTTAACAAAAACGGGTGATCAACAACACATTACTAAACGGGAATATATCTTTATCATATCTTCTTTCCTTTATATGAGTGTTTTTAAGTTGAACATGGTCTTCGCTCATGATCCACCTGAAGAAAATCAATGAACATGCAATTTCAAGTTTTGTAAAATAGAAGGGACTATTTTTGGAACTATACTAAAGGATCAACGAGGTATATAAAGCAAGACAAACCAATACTAACATTATGATGCCTCTCAAAAAAAAAAAAAAAAAATATTAACATTATGATGTATCTATTTAACATTATGATTACTGCTTTTCAAAGGATATTTATAGGCAAATTACTACTTACATATTTGTGGTTTGGTCCGAATTTAAGTTATCTACCGGTGATTTGAAATTTGGCATTTTACACATTTGATCTATGCTTTGTTAGGTTTTTGTAACCCACCTCTCAATTTTCTGCTAAAAAAATACATTTAAACATAATAAATAAATAACATAAACAAATTAAAAACTAGGGTTTAAATATCAGCACTTAAAACAGATACAAATTAAATATCAACACTTCTCTCAAAAAACGTTCTAATAGAAAACACTAAGCCTTTTGTGACAAACCCATCAAAATGAAGCATACTTCTGGTGTTAGCCTAAAAGAAAAACCAAAAAATATAAATAAAATTGAAAACATAGCACGAATGTTGGCTGGGTTTTTGTGAGAGAGAGAGAGAGAGAGAGAGAACTTGAACTTCAATGAAGACATGACAAGGCACTAGGGACAAGATGATACAATGAAGAAGTCAATATACTTTCTACACTTTTGGCTGATTTTGATTAGGATTAGGATTTGGAAATAGTGATCTTGATTGCTGGGGGTGTGGAGTCCTTTCCGGAGGAGTATTTAATTTTAATGTCCACAACTCTTACCCATCTTCTCATCTTAGGATTTGGAAATTTGAGTACATTGGATAGCAAGGGGTAACACCTTACCTCTACATTTCTCACATCACCTTCATAGATAACAATGAAGAAATCAATCAATATCTCAAGCCAAAATTGTAGACAAGATTCAACTTGATGTCGCGGAAGCTTGAAGAAAGCACTCAATGCTCTCTTTGATGGATAGAAACTAAATTATTAGCTTTTGGTAGTAAATCTCAAATCCACGAAGGGTTTCCCTGAATCTATGAGGAGATAGACTGAAACCCCCACCAAAGAAAGAATTTGACAAAAGTTTATGTTTATTGATAATAGTCTAATTTGCATCTGACGGCTACAAAACATATAAATATTGAGAAAAAGTTCTGAAACCCTAATTCGCACGAATTATTCGATTAGGTGTCAAAAATACCAAAATTTACCAAAAATGAAAAAACTGAGTTAAATGTAGAATCATAAACTATTGACCTTAAGGATCGTCCTAAAATAAGTGAGACTTTATTTTGACTTTTGAGCAAAAAATTACTAAGGAAACAAAAATTACTATAAATAGAAAAATTGCAGTTTTTAGGACCTAAATGAAGGAATTCGCTATTTTCAGGGGGTACCTTTTTGCAAAGTGATGACTATTGCTCTGAAGGCTATTTCGCTTCAACCTATTAAGTTTCAAGGGATTTTGACTCCGAGGCCCATGATTTCTACTAGTACCTTGCGCGATGATTTCAGGCGCGCATGAGAGTCCGGGAAGGTCATGTCGGTCTATTCTACATCACAACCCATATGATATTTGGGTAAGATGATATAGTGTGAAAATTTTTCTTTAAACCCTAACCTTTTGATTTGTTTTATGTTATGTTTTTGTATTAAAATGTGTTTTTTAACTAAAGATGGAGAGGTGAGTAACTGAAATCTAACGGAGCATAGTTTCAAGTGGGTAAAATGCCAAATTTCAAATCATAAGTAGACAACTTAAATTCGGGACAAATCACAAGTGGATAAGTTGTAATTAGCCCTTATATATATTTAAAATATAGTATAATGTTGGTTTGTGATGTATTATGTGTCCTATTATAATCTTTGTACTTCTTTCTTATATGGTTGAATTAATATCTCATTTAATGATCCAATTTCTAAGCACTTCAACAATGAAATAACTATATTTTGGTTTGAGTTATAAATAAATTCTAATTTTAACCTTAAATGCTAATCTTTGTACTTGCTAACACACGCCTTGCACGTGCAGCCCAAACTAGTAAGAAATAAACGCTTTGTTTGTTTTGAAGTAAAATATATTCCGAAAAATGTTTTCTAATTTTCAGGTGTTTATTTGCAGATAAAATATAATCAAACTTGTAAAATATTTCCCATTAATCGTAAAATTCTTTATAAAATGTTGTAAAATGTTTTACTTTTGAAAAATCGGTAAAACATTTTCCAAAAACACATAATAGCTTCCTCTCTCCCATCTAATGGCTAGGTCAATGGTCCAGTGGTAAAAAACATTGCTTTGACAGTCTAGTGTCTGGAGACTCTACTCCAGTGACTTGTGTCGGTGGTTAGGTGGTCAAAGATGTCTCACCAACAATTGGTGCTGGTAGTTTGATGGCCAGAAACGTTGCATTAGCAACCAACGTCAGTGGTCCGATTACCAAATTCACCGCTTCGATAATAATTGTTGGTAGTTTGGTCGCTAAAACCACCACTCTAACTGCTGGTTCCGACGATCCGATCACTAGACCTCTAGCACCATCGACTTCAGTGGTAGAGCCATCAATTTTTATAGTTTGTTGAAAAATTTTACTTGTCATACAAAATACCAAAAAATATTTCAGTTTGAAAATATTTTATTTCAAAACAAACACAATAAAAAGAAAGAAGAAAAGATGTGATTTCCATCTTTCCTCTATCTGGTTTGTAAGGGGGAGAGAGAGGCTTGTAAAATGGGGAGAGAAAAAGGCTTGTTAAGAATATATTAGAGCATTCTTATCAAGGATTCTAAAATTTTTAGTATTTAACACTTCAAAAACCTACTTTATTTATTATACCATACCACTTTAAGATACATCAAACATCAAAACTTCTATATTTTTTACCATTTCATTTAAATAATATGAACTATTCATTAAAATAATAATAAAACAACTACACAAAAATCTAGCAACCGGCCAACCCCCTCCTCCACCACCGCTCCACTTGCCATAACCACCATTGTAGCAACCACAACCCACCACAACCACCACCACCCCAAGTCACAGCACCACCGTGGCAACCACAAAACAATTATGAAGGTGAAAAGCACTATAGATAGAACAAAAGCACTATATATTTTCCTTTCCTCCATTTTCTCGGCAAGTAAACAGAGATTCAAGGAAACTCTGAATGTGAAAAAGAACAAAAATTGAGCAAACCCCATTATAATTGAACCCAAAAATCAATACATTAATATCTCAATTTCCAATTTTGATTTTTCTTTTCCTCCATTTTCTGGGAAACCAAACAAATAGTATTAACGAAAAAACAAAGTATGAAAGAAGAAACAATAGAACGAACCAGCGCCATTGGATCCAAGAAGGAGGTAGCGATCATCGGAGTGAAGAGAGAGAGAAATCTTCGATTAAAGGAGTGGAACCCGACAGAGGATAACCCACGAACAATCAGACCCATGCTTCGATCCACCCTTTGATCCACGCTCACAATTGCTTTGATCCACTCTCCAAACCAAAAACCCACACTTCGACCCACGATTCCTTCGATCCACGCAGACCCACGAAGAGAGAACAAAGAACAGAGAACAGAGGGAGACCATCAGACCACATCGGACCCATGACTATCGAACCACCATTGTCGAACTAGAACCATCGTAGGACCAGAACCATCGCCGGATCACATCCATCGGGAGAGAGAAGAGAGAGAGGAAAGAGGAGAGAACTGAAAATTGAGAGAGAGTTGTGAGAATAAAAAACTATTTTTTTTTTTTACAATTCAGGCTACAATGAGCTTGTATTATTAATACAAGCTCACTATTGCAGTATGCCAAAAATTTTACTATTTGAAAGCTTTGATGGAGTTGCTTTTTTGGTGTTTTGATGCTAAAATTTAGTATATATTCCTTTTAAATCCTTAAAGGGAATGCTCTTAGTCAAGTCATTTGACAGGATAAAAATCAAATATATCTTATCTTCACCACATTTCCGTCCAATCTGGGCTGAAACCAAAATGGTGGCCCCCACATAAATTGAATCACTGCATCTCCTCCTTTTTCTTTTCTCTTGTTTCAACCAAGCAATGGAAATCAATTCTTTTCAAAGAATCCGATGCCCCACACTAATGATAATCTTTTGCCCTATCATATCGCAATTGGGCTTAGTTGGGATAAGCCGTCAACTACTAAAGTCTAATACATAAAATTAAATAATGGTAGTGGTCCCCCCAATTTATACCAATTCTTTATTAAATAGACCATATAATAAATATTTACTGTTAACATTTCCCCATAAAAAAAGTATTTGCTTTATTTTTTATTTTTCTAATTCATTATTTCATTTTATTCTTCTCTTGTTTTTTCTTTTTGTCATTGCAGATTCTCCCTCTCACTTCCATTATTTCATTTTATTCTTCTCTTTTTTTTTCTTTCGTCATGGCAGGTCTCCCTCTCACTTTTTTTTGGGTCCTACCAGCTCTCATTTGTCACTAAACGTTTTTTACCCGTTATTCTCGCTCTACGCTATCACAGAAACTCTCCTGTTCTCTCGTACAGAATATCATTAAAAAACCGGAAATTAGATAAAAAGTAAGAAAAGCCGGAAACCACCGGGATAACCAGAAAACCGGAAACTGGTGCAGTTAAACCGGTTCTAGTAACTGAAAAAAAAAAAAAAAAAAACTAAAACTAAAACTAAAACTAAAACCAACCAAACTAGACAAACTTCTTCTAGATCTTTACTAAAATGAGAGGGGAGAAAATCTCATCTGTTGGTAAAAGTAAATAAAAGAGATAATATGAGAAATCTATGCTTTAAGCAGTTTGACTGGAATTAGATGTTGAGGAAGAACTTGTTTAGAGAGAGAATGATGAGATGTCTCTTTGAGTCTGGACTGTGGAGGAAAGAAAACTAGGAAAATAAAAAGAATTTCAAATTTTGAATAGATCTGATGGTAATTCACATCGGAGGATGTTGAAAAAAAATAAATCTATTTTACATCTGTAAATATTATTTTATTTATTTTACTAACCCTTAACAATACACTCAACATTTCAATTTTAATTTTTACATAAAAACTCAATCAAATAATATAAGCTACGTAATCAAATAATTAAAAAAAATTTGTTTCTTTCTTTTCTCTTTTTCTCTCTCCCTCCAATAACCATGTTCTAGGTCCGGTCCTTTTTCCGATTCTATGACCGGTTCAATTTTTAAAAGCAACCCATAAATAGTATACCTAAGAAACCATGTTTGTTCCAACTTTAATAACCATGCAAGTAACAGAAAATTCTTAATGATTTGTATCTGGCTCACTATTTATATCATTTTTCTTTTCTTTCTAAAGGTCATAAAAAAAAATTATAGATCTAAAATCTAAAACAAAATATGCAAGCCCAAAAACAGTAGCACAACAACAAAAAATTCTCAATAGCAAAACTAAACAAAAAAATTAAGTCCAACCAACAAATTTTCCCCAAATCAGACAACCCAGCCCTTTAAAAAAAAATTAGCAAAATAATTCCCAACCCTGCACTTACCGAGTAGTGCCCTAAGTCCAACTCCTGGAATTCCAGATATTGGTATATAAACTCAATTTTCCCTGATCTCTCTTCTCTTCTCTCCTTCCCTAACAGTTTACTCCCAAAATATGAAATCTGAATATATGAAGAAAAAATATTTACCGGTTCAGATCGAGTGATTAGCCATATACCGTAGCTGCAACAGCCAAAAACAAATCCTCCACTGAACAGTTAGGCCACCTCCGCCCCTGCCGCGTAAAACTATCTCGGGTCCACCGCGTGGTTTTGACTGATGTTGACGGAGAGGAGAACAAAAAGTAAGGTAGTGGTAGTGGTAATGGTAGAGATTGGTCATGATACAAGAATTGGTTTTGATATAGCTCCGTTTGGATGGGGATGTTTACGTCTGCGTTTGGGGGGAAATGATACAGTCCTCAAGGTAGACCACGTTATCTGTCCACCATTCCAGTAGAAGACTTCCATTTATTTAAAATTGTTGTGTCAATATTTAGTTTTTATTTAAAACTTTATAATTTTAAACAAGTAGGAGTCTTTTACTGGAATGGTGGACCACATCACTTGTCCACTATGAGGACCTTATAATTTCTCACGCGTTTGAAGTAAACTCAGGTTTTTTATTTTTTATTTATTTTTTATTTTTTTTTAACCAGCGTGTTATGCACTGTTCGTTGGCCATGAACAGTGTATTTAGGCCAATGAATAATGCTAAACAGTAACAAACAGTAAAAAAAATTATCTTTTATTATTTTCAGTTTTCAGCAAAATAAGCTGTATCCAAACACACACTTAGACACCATGGGACCCACGGCTGTGTTTGCATTTGGATTGCATTTTCCTACTGCGTTTCTGACGGCTGCGTTTGGGTTTGGATTACGTTTCTCCACGTTGCATTTGTGTTTTCCTTTTCCTTTTTTATTTTTTTATTTTTTTATTGAGACCCGCATTTCACGTGAGACACGGTAGTTTGCATTGTATACAGAACCCACACCAGCAAATATTTCACATGAATGTGTCATACTAGTGGGTTATGCACTGTTTACGGAACCTATAAACTTCTTTTTTCAGTAATTTTTTCATTAAAAATGAGTTTCATGACATTATTTACACATTTAAAAATTATTTTGTTATAATATTTTTAGTTTTTTATTTTTAACAAAATAAACTGTATCCAACATACCCGCGGATATATTTTCTCCCGGGGATAGAAAACTGGAAGAGGACGTGGAATTTGTGATACTGACAAAAATACACCTCAATTGCTTTTCCTCAATAATGTTTTTTTTTTTTTTTTTTTTTCTTTTTTATAATCTTTTGCTTTCCCGGGACACTTCCTTTTCTTTTTTCTTTTGGCAACGTTGGCTCTTATTTTTTTGGCAAATGTTAGCACCCTGTTTGGTAGTTGATTCTAAACACCGTTATTTAAAATGATGTGAAAACTGTGATTTAAAAGGTATTGTTGAAACACGTGTTTTTAGTGTTCATAAAACAAAAAAAAAATGTGTTTGGTATCATGGTTTAAATAACATGTTTCAGTATTCGAAAAACATAAATATGTATTTGGTACGTGTGTGTTTGATTTTTTTTAAAAATGACACCCTATACAAAATAAAATTTTTTATTTGATGAGGGCAGAGGGTCCGATGAGAAGAAAACTGAACACATATGTCACATCAAGTGGTCCTCACAGTGTTTGAAAGCATTTACGTAGGGGCGTAGCTAGAAAATTTTACTTGGGGGGGCCGAATTGTAGTATTGATATATTAACTATAGTTCATATTGAATACAAAATTATTAACTTTGATATATTGTTATATTCTTAAATATTAACGAACATACAAAAATTATATAGTTTATTATAGACAAATACAACCAAAAAAAAAAAATTCCAATAAAAGAACAGTTCACATCAAAATTATGCCCAACAATCTTTAATGGAATAAAGATAGCAATACAAAAATGTGAACAAAAAAATCTTAAATACCCTTATGCATATCAAGACACACATAGTGGTAGAAAAAAGAAACAAAAATAATACTAATGGTAAAATAACAATGATGATTGATAGAAGAGAGAGAAAAAAAATGCACTTGCATATTCATTTCTTTAAAGAGTCAAGAAGATGATGTTGCACTAGGAAAAAAAATGGATTAATAATTTTGTTTGAGATGGGAGTTTTTGTGTTGAGAAGAAAGAAAATGGGGCAATGGGCTGGCACTAGCAACTACAACAAAGCTCCGTAGGTACCTAAAGATGCAAAAAAATTGAAATTATGTTGGAAAATGGGTTGTCAATGATGCTAGAGAGTGAGTTATTATCCATTGGATTAATTATAAATTTTTTGGACAATAGAGAAGATCAACTATTAGTCATTATCTTTTGGACTAACTATAAATCTTAGGAATAATTGGGGTGGACAGGTAATAAAGTTTTGAACAATTGAGGAGATCAACTAAAAATCCATTGGACTAACTAGAAATCTTAGAAATATTTTTTTGGGGGGGGGGGGGGGGGTTCTAATTTTTTGGGAGGGTTATATCCTATTACTAGTATAGTTGTAGGAGAAAAAAAAAAAAAAAATTGTTGTAGCTCCGCTCCTGCATTTACGGGTTTGATAAGAGGAAGAAAACTGAACACATATGTCACATCAGGTGGTCCCCACTCCCCACAATGTTTGAAAGTATTTACGGTACTGCCACTTCTGGCGTTGTTTGTTGTTTAAAAAGAGGCCACAAGTGATTTCAAAAAGCTTCATTTTAGGATGCGTTTGAATACCGCTTATTTTGCTGAAAATTGAAAACAATAAAAAAATATTTTCAGATTACTGTTCATTAAAAAAATTACTGTGCATTTACCTAATTGCACTGTTCATGGGAGGCGTTGAATTAAAAAAAAAAAAAAAAAAAAAAAAAAAAAAAAAAAAAAAAAAAAAAAAAAAAAGGCTGAAACACGTCTGCGTGAAAACGTCAATGCAATCCAAACGCCTTCTTAAAAACCATATTTTCAACAACAATTTTCAAACAACACTGAACACAGATACATTGCCAAACGAGTGTTTTTATTTTTGAACACCAGTGTTCAGTGTTGAACACTAGTGTTTTTTTCTTTCTTTTGCTTTCCAGGGACATTTGCCTCTTCCTTGTTTTTCCTTCTGATTTCTTGGGGGCATGGGGTGACAGTGATTTATTTTCCTTTGTTTTTTTGTTTTTGGTTTAACTAGCTGTGATTTTTTTTTTCTTGACATAATTTTTATTTTTAATAAATTTGGGTGATTTTTTTTCTTATTTGTTACTTTTTTTTTTTTGTTTTAATTGGGTATTAATTTTTAAGAAGATATGTGAATAAATTTATACAAACTTTTTTTTTTCATCTATCCATTCTTTTACTTTCAACTAAACAAAAAGGAAAGAAATTAAAATTTTTTCTATCCTCTCATTATTTAGACTAGAAAGATAGATGGTGGAATTTTGTATCGTAGTTTTGTTATGTAGGGTCTATTTGGTTGTGTTGTTTAAATAACAAGTTTCATTATTTAAACACTACAATACGTATTTTCATAATACTTTTTCACCTATATGTATTTTCAACATTACTAAAACAACGCCACTAAACAAATCCGTAATTTTGTAGAACCTATTTTATCGGATTCCATGCCCAAACCCTTTGATGGTGACATTAGAGGTCAGGCTTTTGATCTCTCGCATACCGCAGATTTGTATTGAGCATTGCTTCCATCAGGTGAACAGATGTGCGGATAGTTTTGCTAGGATGAGCTATTTTTTAAATGCTGATTTTTCTACTTTTGATAGTCCGCATGTGGACTTAGTTGATGTTTTTGAAGATGACCTAAATAGGATGCATTTTAACAAGATTTGTCCTAAGACTGATGTTTCTTTCTAGTTTTTAATGAAACTTCTTTTCACAAAAAAATAAAAAATAAAAGAGGGTGACATTAGAGGTTTCTTTTAAATTTTTTTTATATAAGTGTGACATTCTGACATTAGAGGTTTTGTCCTTTTGTTTAGGGCGAAAATGGCCAAATGGCCATAAAATCTAAACTATTTAGTTAGTAGACCGGTTTTGAAACTATATAGTTTATTAACAATTCGAGTATAAGAGACTCGATTTTGACCTGAAAATCGAGTCTTTAAAACTCGATTTTCATGGTCTACTCACATCTGATATGGCATCATATTTCACTTGGCGACTGCTTAAAAATCGAGTCTTAAAGACTCGATTTATAAGCCTATATATAACTAAAATGAAATCAGAGCTAGAAGAAAAAAAAAAAAAAAAAAAAAAAAAAAAAAAAAAAAAAAACCCACAAAAAATCAGATCCACCCAGGCCGCGGCGAACCTCAGGCCGCGCGAGCCTGGCGGCCTGGGTCGTGCGAGCCTGGCCGCCTGGGTCGTGTGAGCCCCAGGCCGCGCGAGCCCCAGGTCTCGCGCGGCCAGGGGTCACACGACCCAGGTCGCGCGAGACCTGGGGCTCACGCAAGCCTGGCCGCGCGAGACCTGGGGCCCTGCGTCACGCGGCCTGCATCGCGCTGCCCAGGTCGCGCGACCCAGGTCGTGCGGCCTCTGATCTGGTCTCCCTCTCTCTGATCTGATCTGACTCTTTCTCCCTCTGTGATCTGATCCGATCCGGTGAGGTGAGGCTGCGCTTGAGACTCAAAGTTTTAAAAAAAAAATTGTTTATAAATCGAGTCTTAGAGACTCGATTTTGAAATGGTTGCCACCTGGAAAAAGATGCCACAGAAGATGTGATTAGACCAAGAAAATCGAGTCTTAAAAAGTCGATTTATTGTCCAAAATCGAGTCTCTTATACTCGAATTGCTAATAAAATATATAGTTTCAAAATGGGTCTATTAACTAAATAGTTAGAATTTTATGGCCATTTGGCCATTTTCGCCTCCTGTTTAGGGACAAAACTTTTGGAAAGTTTTGGAGCAGTCCCCACACATGGGGCCCGCCCATGTGTAAGAGCCCTTAGTAGTGACTTACACACTGGCGGGTCCCACACACTGAGGGGCCCGCCTATGTGTGAGAGACTCGGCATATATGCCGGGTACCACATATAATTTTCACCTTAGTAGTGGAACATGAAAGATAAGAATGAAACTTTGAGATCTGGTTTTTGACTTTTTTCCAGGATTTGATTCAATAAAGAGGGATTGGGAGGGTTTTAAAGAACTTCAGAAGTTTAATGATGTCATGCTAGCTAAACAAGTTTGGCGGCTGCTGGACAATAAAACCTCCCTATTTCATAGGTTTTTTAAAGCAAAATTCTTTCCCAACGGATCCATTCTTGATGCCAAAGAAGGCAATGGTTCTTTCGCCTGGAAGAGCATTTTGAAGGGTAGAGAGGTGATCAAGAAAGGTGTGCAATGGAGAGTGGGTACTGGGTCCTTGATCCGGATTTGCCATGAAAACTGGCTCCCTGACCTTTATAACAAAAGTGTGGTATCTCCAAGGGATTTCCTTGGCAGTGATGCAAGGGTCTCTGTGCTAATTGATAATGATCATCGTTGCTGGATGAAAGAAACAATTGATAACATATTCTTGCCCCACGAAGCTGCGTTAATCCTATCAATTCCACTCAGCCTTTGAACTTGTGAGGATCAGTTGTTTTGGCCGTATAACCCGGATGGCTCTTACTCTGTCAGGTCGGGGTACAGATGGCTCATGGAGGAAGAGCTGAAAGAAGAGCCATGAACCTCGGATTTGACAACTACTAGAAGCATTTGGAAGGGCGTGTGGAATTTACGCGTCCCCAATAGGGTCAAAACGATGCTCTGGAGGGCAGGATCTGACATGCTGCCATCAAAGGCTAATCTAATGAGAAGGAAAATTGCTACTGAAGATCTCTGCCCTGGTTGCAAGCTCAAGAGTGAGACCACATTTCACGCTCTTTGGACTTGTCCCGCTCTTGCCCCAGTTTGGTCTTCCAAGTTTGCTTGGCTCATGAAGAAAACCAAAGATTGCTCGTTGTTGTTGGAAGTCATCCAATGTTGCCAGGATCATAGTGACTGCCTTGATCTGTTTGCCATGATCTCATCCCAGCTTTGGATCCGTAGAAACAAGCTGCGGGTAGGTGAATGCGTGGCTCCATTAGCAAAAATTATTGGCTTGGCTACGGATTGTTTGTTGGAGTTCCAGTCTGCCCAGTCTTCTCCCCAATCACATTCGAAACCGATAATAGCATCCAGGTGGTCTCCTCCTCCACCGGGTTGGGTGAAAGTTAATTTCGACAGGGCAACATTCAAAGATAGGAATTTAGCAGGCTTGGGTGGTGTTATTCGTAACGACAGAGGTCTTGTGATGGCTACCTTTACACAAACTATTCCACTGCCTACATCAGTAGAGATGGTGGAAGTGTTGGCAGATCGTAATGCTTTGGGTTTGGCAAAAGATCTAAATCTGAAACAGGTGCAACTTGAAGGTGATTCGGAAATAATAATCAATGCTCTCTCAAAAGGTGGCATGGACTCTTCAAGCTTCGGACATATCTTGAAGGACATCAACTTTCTTTCCTTGGCCTTTCAGTGTTTATCCTTCTGTCTCTCGCAACTTTTTATTTTTTTATAATTTTTTTTTAGAGAGATTTTCAACTTATTGCGTCCGTTCCTGATGATAGTTCTTTATCATCAGATCAAGACACCAATCAGTTTTTGGTGTAGGCGGGGATTGAACCCCAGATCTCTTATATAACCATCAGAGACTTTACCAGTTGAGCTCACTGGAACCCACATTTATTTTTATTTTTTTAATTAATAATTAAGATTAAAAATTACTTTCACAAGTATCAATCCTAACTGTTCATACAAATCCAATAAAAAGGATTCTCATTTTCTGATATGACAGCATGTTATCAAAAGAAAAGGAGAAGACGAGATGATGATAACATGCTGTGACAGCACGTTATCATCATCTATTCTTTTATTAAAACTCAAGTTATTGTTTTCATCTTTTAAATGTTCATTCTCTCCCACTTCACAGCTGGTGGAATCAGGGTATATGCTTTTTTTTTTCTCTCACAGTTGATGGGACTTTTTTTTTTTTTTTAACGAGTAAAAGGAGGGGCGGGCCGACTATTATGACTCACCAGTTGGTGGCAGCTATGGGAAAAGAGGAACATATTATTATGCAAAGCTCAAAAAACTCAATCTACTTTATACTAGTTTGGATGCAATTGTGAAAGATCTTGTAATTGAATTGACACATTCTCATGTACAAAGTATTTGGCGGTCTAAGGAAAAAGGATTCGAACTGCGAGGTTAGCAGCATATTGTAAAAAAATCTTTTTTTCCCTAGAAAAAAAATTAAAGGGGAAAAGGCCAGTGAACAAAATGATGAAAAAAACCATGAACATCTATATCAGTTTTTCTTCTTTGACGTCTTCTCTTTTTATTTTTTCTTTTGATTTTTTCATTTTATGTTATACCCACGACCCATCTTGTCATGACTTTAAAAACTGGTATGGTCAAATAACTGAACAATATAGTAGTTACTAGTTTTTTGGTCCGACCGATGGTTGAAATGGTAACATCATAAATAATTAATTAATAATTTTAAAATTATATAAATCTATACTATATATAAGAGAATTTCCCTCTTTCAATTGGACTTTTATATGATTCAAAAATACCATTATTAATAAAGAGTAACTTCATTTATATAGAGTCATAAATTTTAAATAACAAATTTCATTTTAAATTCAAAAAGAGAATTCCTAAAATTTAGGATTTTTTCCCTTCACGTTCAAAAAAGAAATTACAGATACAGCTTATCTCTAAAATTTATCATTTTTATTTGTTTGAAAAAAAAAAATTCTTAATTATAATATATACAAATTATTAACATTTACCCAAAAAACAGAAAGAGGTTTTGAGCACGCGTTCACGAGCACGTGCTTGAGCGCGTGCTCAGAGGCTAGTATATATTAAGTTTATGACTAATGATGATGCACGAAAATCAGTGGGTTGAAATACTTCGGGCTATAGTAATGGCTGTAAGTCCTGAAAAGAAAGAAATAACTGTCAAGGGTGACCGGTGTAACTCGACCGAGGACCCTTCGACGGTTAAGTCAGTTTTCTCTCTAGAACACTAGGATAGGAAAACTATGAATAGTCGAACTTACCTTGGGTGAATAGGACTTGTTCCTTTTATAGAGAATTATAAGTGGGTCTACTTGTTCGGATTAACCACAATCATGGGTGATGTGGGTGGTTAATGGAGGAAATGGGAAACGTGGAGTGGATTATGGGGAATTCTCTCCACATTTTAGGAGTAGTGCATCATGGTCTGATTACATGGAGCCTTATGAGAAGTTTTATTGTAGAATTCACCAAGTATCTTCTAGTCATCCATGCCCTTGTGTTTGTCCTAGACGACCATCATGAGATTAAATGGTCTTGTTATTAATGGACGAGTATCAGTCATATACATGATGGCATTGTTAGGCTTCTCTCCTCTTAAGGTTTTTTGGATGCAATCAAGCTATAGACATGGTTTGATTGTCTGGATGACCACTATGGACGAATCTTGTAAACTCGAGCCCCCATCAGTTGCCCCCTTGTCCTTGTGTCGACCATGCTACTGTTGGCTTGACACATGGTGGTTTTTTATTGGTTGGGGGTAATCTGAAATTGAATGTTCCTGATGTTGACATGTGGTGTGATCTCGGGGCTTGTTTGTCACGTCGCTTCGTTCTTTAAGAAAAGTGCCATGTGGCACGTTCTGATTGGTTTATGTCATTCCAGTACCTAGGTCTGTTGCCTATAAATAGTGGAATTCATTTCCTACCCTCTCACATTTCTCATATTTTCTCCTCTGACCTCTGTCGTACAGCGTCGCATCTAGGAGTTTTCTTCCATCCTTAGTCATCCTCATTTAGAGCCAGACATCTTCTTCTTCTTGTCTTTAGGTTTTTCTTTAGAGCTTTTTCAAAATGTCTAAGATTATAGTGTCTTTGTCTAGTGATTGTAACGAAAGGAAGATAGACGAGTACCACGACGAGAGTAGCTTTAGTACCAGATCCCTGACGACCTTAACTTTCTTTTAGTCGTCCATGGTGAATGGTGTTGTAATCCTTATTTTGGAGTAGGTATATATGAGGCTTATCTTCTAGAGGGGCTTAGGTTGCCTCTTAATGCCTTTGCTAGACAAATACTCCATAGGTTAGGCATAGACATTGTGGAGGGAAATTATTGATGGGAACCATCCTCTCATTGTGGATGAGTTCCTATATTGTTACAAACCCTCAGAAATTAGTCAATCCCTAGGCTTTTACCAGTTTTTTGCTAGGGGTTCAAATTGTAGGTTGGTCAAGTCCCTCCCCATGTTTGATAGGAGATGGAAGACCGAGTTTTTCTTTGTCTCAAGGTTTTGGGCTGGAAACCCTGTTGAGGTAGGCAGGGATCCATTTCCTCCCTACACTGGTGAGAAGGGGAATCTTTGTCCAGAGGGTATGTTACTTTTCACTACTCATTTTATTTCTTTTGTTATATCTATCTAACTCTATTTTCTCTCTTTTTTACAACTATAAGACAACCTTCCTTGAGTAAGTTCTATCTTGATTGCGTATAGCAGGCACGCTAGTTCACAGATAGGGCTTATCATTCTTCAGTAACTCTACGTCGTCTAGCTACTTGGAGGCTTGGACCTAAACCAACTGAGGAGGCACTTGCTCACAAGCTAACCACGTGTAGATGTGAGTTGCTTACATTGCATCCTAATTGTTTACTTCATCTAAACTCTAACACATCTTTCTTCTTGTAGGAATGGCAACCATGAAGGAGAACAAAGGGAAGGGTTTGGTAGACGAAGAAGCTACCTAGGAAGAAGAAGTCCACTCCCAACCTCGTCCAACTGGCACGGAGAAAAGGAAGGCTCTTTCCAAGATGATAGACATGGGGATTCTTCCCAGTCGCTGAGTCTATAAGAAGGCAAGGCATGGGTCATCCAAATTTGGGGTCGTCAAGACTGGCTCTGTCGTCCCTCCTGCTCCTGCCATACAACCACCCATAGTATAGATCCTTGACTAGGATTCATCTAATCCTCCTGAAGCCATCTCGTCCAAACCTCTAAGTGGCAGCCCCATGACCTTTCTTAGGAGTGATGGCCTTGCTTGGGAAAGGTTTCAGCAAGCTGTGTTTAAGGAGGACATTGCCATCTACTATGACATGTCTGTGAAGGAGTTTGAGTGTTCTACAATTCATGACCTCAAAATGATTTATATATAGAGATATAGCATATTATGAATATATCATATGATAACTTTTATACAATTAGAATTTGTCATAATCAATTGTGAACTTGAACTATTACAACTCTTTCTAGGATAAAGCAAAATCAAATTGTAACTTATGCATGTTATTTGAAAAGCAAAAACAATTACTTGTACATGGTGAATCATACGACAAACTTTGTTGGTAGCAGAAGAAAACGGCTAATATGCATTTTCTAGTTTAAGTCTTAGACTAGTTCATTTCTTCAATTCTATGTAAATATTTTAGTTTTAATCTGGTCTTAGGGTACCAATTCTAAAGCTAATTATCAACAAAGCTCCTAATTTTATCTTTACTTTTAACTCCAGATTCCTCTATGAGTTGGACCAACACCTTGAGCAAATTTTAAAGTCTGCATCTTTGGCTAAAATTAATCTCCCATTTGATCAAGGGAGCATAAGAAAATCCTAATACAAACTGTGAATGCCTCCAAGTGTAGAAAATGATCATTGAGATACTGGCTCTTAGTAGGACCTGGTGATTTCCAGCTCTCCCCATTTGGCTGCCATCAGCCAGCTCTTTACGCTGTTGTCATGCAAAATGAATCTTCATTTGCTTCAATGGGCATTAAAGTAATAACTTCATCAGTCCCAATAAAACCCCCTCAATTTGCTACTATGAAAAGTGTGAATTACCTAAATGTGCTTTCAATCTTAAATCCCATTTGCACTAATTTTTCCTGGTCAAAAATACTTGCCATGCTTGGGTTTAAGTAACACCCGCCATGCTTGGTTTGTCAATTGTCAATAGCATTTTTGGTTTGTCACGTGGGTGGTGTTTCAATGTGTTAGTGATTCCTTTGACAACTAAAACCAAGAGACACAAACCATGAAGTTGACTTAAACTAATGTAAGAGTATAACTATCAAATTATCAAAAAAGAAAAATGCAAAAGCGAGTGAGACATTTTGTCAAACACATGGTGTACATCTTCTAAATGGGAATGAAAGGATAGTTTAACAACATGAATCCACCCAAAAAAACACAGAACTGTCAGAGGAAGTTTCAACTTTCAATTCTATGTAAATATTCTCATGAGAATAAAATTATTGGATGAACTTTGAGTCAAGATGAAAAGTTGTGGAAAATTGCCTCAAATTTTTATTGTGATTTGGAAAGCTAATTTGGTCTTCTTTTTTTTTGAAGAATGAAAAATTAATTTTGCCATTTCTAGGTTTATTTGGTGTGAAAGAAAAAGCTATTCTTTAGAGTGGAAAGAACGCCTAATCCACTAATCCTTGTCAAAAAAGTAATGTGTTTTGTCCACTAATGAATAAAAATTGAAGTCTTATAAATTGATAGTGCTGCAAAGAAATTGATGGCTTTGGCCAATGAAGATTCAGCTAAATTGGAAACTTTAGCAATGTAGTAGAAAGAGAGAAAAAAAGATAAGGAAGAAGGTATGTGGTTGGTGGGAGCGTAGTTGCACTTTCAAAAGAGGGGTGGAAACGTAAGAGGCACGAGTTGAAGCAACAATTCACAAAATCAATCCAGTTTTTTCTTTGAATTAGAGAGATTACATTTTAGTGGGCTTGGAGAAAAAAAATATTTAGACTCCACCGAACCAAAAAAAAAAAAAAAACTAAAGTCACTTTTATTAAAGTTTACAAATTGACGAAATAAAGAATGTGATTAGAACCATGTCAATATCATAATAAAATTTTGAATTATTTTTTTTGTTTAGTATTTACAAATATTAGAACAGCTTATCTAGTTTTTTTATTGAAATTTTTTTTTCTCGTATAATTACTGTAAATAAAAGATAAAAGTTAAATAAAATAAACTAATTGATTTTTTTCCTGAAAATACCAAAGCAAAAAAAGTAAAATGGAAAAGACGATTGGGCATTTTAAGCAAAAACATAAGAATGGGACCCATAGAAGTTGTTGGCCGATTCATTCAACAATCAGCCACCTTTACCCAAAAAAATATAATAAAAAAAAAATCCTTTTTGCGGGACTGACGCCGAACAAGCTTCCTTTCAATCTTACTCTTTTTTTAGAAGAATTCCAAACTTATACTTAAAAGTTACAAATCAAACAAGTAATTGACCTTACTTTTTGGCCAAAAAATGAAAATGGGGCCTACATGAGTGTTTGGCCGGTTCAACAATCTACCTGTGCACAAAAATCCCTTCTTCTTGCGGGATCCACGTGAGACTCACTAGTTTGCTTTTAGTATTTTGCAAACGTATACTTAAAGCATTTACATTAGTCACAGTATAATAACATAAGAAGAAAATTAGGGTCATATAAACTTGTGCCAAATAGAACCATTGTTGCAGTTATTTACGCAGTTACTGTTTATATGTATGTTATAATTTATTCTTCTCTCTCTCTCTCTCGTCAAATATGCTTTCCAAACACAAATTCCCCCACACAAACTCAGCATCAAATACTACACCAATACAAACCCATAGTCAAGACCAAATCCACAAAGAAAAACCCACATCTTAGCCACTCCATTGCAACGAACATAGCCATTGCCACTACCGGAGCTTTGACAAACCTCTGCTTCACTCCAAAGTCATCAAAAACATCAAGCCGCTATCACCAAAAATGAAGGAAGTTGTCACATTAGAGGGTGTATGATATAAAAAGTTGTCATATTAACACATTTTTATCAAAAAACTACCTACATTGGACATGCAAAAGCTGTGTAAATATATATTGTTCCTGCAATAATCATGTAAATTTACATTGACACTATTTATTTTGCATTTAATTTTTATTTTTTTTTATGTATCCCAAAAATGAAGGAAAAGAGTGAATGATTGTTATTGTGTGTGAAGAAAGATAAACAATTAAAAAAAGAAGAAGACAAATTTATATTTTAATGAAATGTAGTTAAAATAGTAATCTAATATATGGTATTTTGAAAAGTGAGTATGTAAAATAGAAAAATAAGTTTTTATACTAAAATAGGCAAAATTTTTTGCATGAGTTGATACGAATACTCTAAGGGGGTGTAGATACTCAATTTTGCACCAATAATTTAACCTTGGAAGGTGACCAAAATAATCATTCTAAGTACCCAAAAATCATAATTGCATTTCATGCATTAAATCATTCATCACATATCGTAAAAATAAGGGAGTGTAGACACTCAATTTTGCACCCATAATTTAACCTTGGAAGATGACCAAAATAATCATTCCAAGTACCCAAAAATCATTATTGCTTTTCATGCATTAAATCATTCATCACATATCATAAAAATAATCTTAAGATTCTAACGATCGCGACAATATGCCCGGTTCTCAAATTGGACTGTCGAATTGAAGGACATCACAAGATCAAGTTTTCACGATCTGCATGCATTCACTTGGGTGGAACTGATCACACATGATTAATTGAAATTAATTTTGATTGGTTAATAATTAAAATTAATTAAATGAATTTATGTGTTTGTTTAAGTATTTCTCTTAAAGTGAGATTTATTGCGTGGGATTAAAATAATTAAGTTGATAATATTTAAAGATGGTAGATAATTAGACTTTTCAGATAATTATATTCAAAACAATTATTTGAAAAATCCTAATTATCACCTTGGGATGAAGTTTATCATGAAAATAACTCTGAAATTCGTCCAAATACAGTTTTAGACTTGGAAAACACTTTAGAAACGTGCTAATCAAGTAGCAGATTTCAAATTCACGTTCCAGGGCACTTTTGACATAGTAAACATCAAAATTCAAACTAGGTTATTTCTGGAAAAGTTGTAGAGAATCGAATTTCCCTTCTGCTACTAGAATGTTAGCTTAGGGTGTGTTTGGATACCGCTTATTTTTCTGAAACTGAAAACTTATTGCTGAAAATACTATAGATAAAGGTAAAAGTTAGTTGAAATAGTATAGTAGGGCCTATGAATAGTACCAAAAAAGTGCAGTGGGGCTAATGAATAGTAGCAAAAATAAGCTAAATAGTAAAATAATTTTAATTTTCCATCCCAATCCAAACGCACACTTAATCCAAATTTTCAGTAGAGAGATATGATAAAAAAACTAAAACATGTTTAGATCTGAAAAATCAGCTTACTCTTATTTAAATCTCATTTTTTAAGGATTTTCCTCATACGTTTTTTGCTTATTTTTCAAATTGATCTTACTTAATTTTTAAGCAACCTTAGCTTATTTTCTAAGCAACTAACACCTCTATAAATAGAGGAGGTCTCCCAACATTTAGAAAAAAAAAAAAAAAAGCTGATACCTCTGATCCCTAGACTCCTCACTCCCTTTATGTTAAAGATAATCTAAAAGCTTTACTTTAAGAATTTCTTTTCCTTTAAGTGACCCTATTTTTGATCTCAAAGAGATTCATTCCCTTTGATTTTTAAAATAATCCCCTCTTGTAGAGTATATTCATGCAGGTATGTTTATCGGTGCAACGTGCGGTTGTCGGTGTGCTGCTTTGGGGAGTACGCCTTGGCCTAGTGGACTGGGGTGGAGAAACAATGAGTCACCACCTAGTTTTATGGTTTAGGAACCATGAATATAGTGCCCTTACGTGGAAGGACTGATCTTACTACCAGAGTATAGGTTTGGAGTTTAGGTACGATTTTGGGAAGGTGTTAGGCACCCAAAACCGCCCGACCCGTGGGTGTGGACACAACAGATGGGATTCGCCACCTAGTTTTTGCAATGGTTTATGAACCTTATATATAGCATCCTCTCGAGGAAGAACCTTTTTGATCTTACTACCAGAGATATGGGTTCGGAGTTAAGGTACGGTCTTGGGAAGGTGTTAGGCACCCAAAACCACCAAACCCTAAGGTTTCCTTTCATTGTGTCTTATGTCTTTACCCTATTAAAGGTACATTCAATCTTGTTATCTAACTCACACATACACTAGCATACATCTAAGCACACAACATGGCATCAATCATCCCTAACCATACATCTATCATGGCAATCAACCAAAGCCTAACATTCATCTATCATGGCACATCCTAACATACATCTAGCATACATGTCATATCATTGTGGCATCGCATCACACCATAAACCCTAATCATGCTCCTATCTCACATCATAAACCTTATCATACATCTAGCATACATGTCAAACCAACCTAGCATTCATCTAACATGGAGTAACATAAACCCTAGCATACATCTAGTATCATGTCATCACATCCTAGGTAGAAGCATACTAAAATCAAGGAAGAAGCAAAGCCAACAAATCATGTCATCATCCAAGACATTAAGAACACAGATGTATCATTAGGAAGTCTTCTGCTTGATCCACAACCGATTACCTCCATCATTTGGTAACAGAAAAAAAAAATCTACCGACAGCATACTTCTTTGCACTAGCCTTTTCAATATAGTGGCGACTCTAGGAATTTTTTCTAGGGTGTTCCTCAAGAAGCATAAATTACACAATCTAATAAAAAAAGAAAATTTTATATATTGACAACAACAACAAAAACAATAAAAAACACGAAAATGCATAAAGTTTTACAACATAAAGCTTGTGGAGTTCAATTGTGGTTGTTGTTAGTGTTGCTGAACAGGGCAGGGGCGTAGCTAGGAACTCGTACTTGGGGGGGCCAAATTGCAATATTGATAGAAAAGTCATAATTCATAAATTTATAAATAAAAAATTATCAACTTTGATATATTGTCATATTCTTAAATATTAATGGAACTATAAAAGGCAGTCTATTTTCCCATACACATATACAAAAATTTGCATACTATTATTTTAAGCACCATCAACCCATCATTATCCATAATATTGAAAATTTTCTTATTTTTTAATGAATTATTCAGCTCCTAATTTCAAATTCAAAAAAAAAAAAATGATGATATGGAAAGAGATATAATATATTATCATATAGCAACACAACAAATTGAACAACTTAATAAACAAAGCATATTCATAAAACTAAATGACCATTATCATATATATAAAAAGCATAAATCTAAATGCCCATATGATGTTGAAGAAACAAACAAACCTGAAATACTGAGACACAAGAAGAAGCTGGAACTGAAAGCAAATATGGATAGTTTTTTTTTAGATGAAAGGAGTTTATTTGATTTCTACCCTTATTGAGAAGAGAGTTAATGTGTTTAGAGCAATCAACAATGAGAGTAAAGAAACATGAGGCAGTGTGGGCTTGTATCAGCAGGAGAAAAGGTAGTAGGGATTACTTCTATTTTCTTTGAGAATCCTGTAGGTGGCTTCTTGAGATTGAGAATGATGAAAAAAAAGAGAGTAAATTTTTGTTTGAAAATGAGTGGTAAAAGACGATATTTTGAGGGTGTAGATTATTGTCTATTGGATATTTGGATAGACAACAAATCATTTGGACAATTGGGAGAGCTAACTAGTATTTTATTTGAGGACTTTGGGTTATCTATTGGACTAAGTAGAGATCCTAGAAAGAATTAGGGGGGCGGTCATTATTTTCTAGGGGGGCATTGCCTTTTACTTAAAGCAAAAACTAAGAGTAAAGCCATAGTATAGCTTTAAAAGAATATAAAAGCATGTGGTTCTTTTTGCTTGAAAGACCCTCATATATTGTTATGTGTAAATTTTTTTTTTTTTTTTTTTCAAGCCAGGGTGGTCCTAGAAAGAATTAGGGGGGCGGTCATTATTTTCTAGGGGGGCATTGCCTTTTACTTAAAGCAAAAACTAAGAGTAAAGCCATAGTATAGCTTTAAAAGAATATAAAAGCATGTGGTTCTTTTTGCTTGAAAGACCCTCATATATTGTTATGTGTAAATTTTTTTTTTTTTTTTTCAAGCCAGGGTGGTCCCAAGACCACCCTGGCCATAAGGTGGCGCCGCCCCTGCTTCAATATCATATTTTCTTGGTAGAATTATAAGTTTTATCATATTAATTTTAGAAATGATCAACAAGACAATTCAAAAGATAGGAGTGACAAATTTTTTTTTTTGGGAGAAACAAGCGCGCGCACACACACACACAAGGGCCGAGAAAGGGGTTCTAATACAAAGGCACACCACAAACTCCACTCAAAAGCCATGTAATTTTTAAGGGAGAGTGACAATTGTATTCATCTTTTGTATACTTATCTATTTTTCTTGATGGAGACGAAGTTCTGCCTCATTCATCTCATCGATGGAAGCCTTAGAAGGATTCTTCTCAGTGAGGAAATAAGCAACTTTCACTATTTGGACTGAGATGTGACACTCGCTCTCTTTAAAAAGATTCAAGCTCTTAGTTAACTAAACTGGTAACCGGGGCAAATCTTCTTTGGTTTTTCTCCCCCAAGATACAACAGCTCAACAAATGTCGTATGGCTAGGCTAGCAGGTAGTTGAATCCAAGGGGCCAATTTAATTCCAAAATTTGACACCTCCTCCCTCACCTTCCCTTACGCATGTATCTAACCCAATATCTGTTTCAATACATTTTTGCCCAATAATCACCACACTTAAAAACAATAAAATAGTCTCTCTCATTTTTAATGTGAGATTACACATTTTACTAATTCTTTATCTTCCATATAAATTTCCACATATTTACATTTAAGTTTCCAGTTTTATTCATTTTAATTCTTTAATATTAAAATGCTATAACATACATAATAATAATATTATTATTATTAACTAAAAATTGATAGGAGAAAATGAGAAATGCTCAATCTTGTTTTGAACAAACCAAACTTGTTTTTGATTTTGGAAAAATAAAAATATATGATTTTTATTTTAATTCTCAATTTTGAAAACAAAATATAAAAGTAGTTACCAAACATAGACTAAGATTTTGTTTCGAGTTGAAGACAAATGAGATAAAGGTATTTTGGTCTCATTGGAAAAAATTAACTTGTCGTGAATGTTTCCCTTATCCATATAAACATGATAGATTCTTTTGAGTATAAATTTGACAAAGGTTGTGCTAAATGCTCTCTAAATGTTAATCCGACTCTTAAAAAGAAGAGAAGTGTTACATCTACAACCTTTTCACAACAAATTTTAGGTGGTAAGTTATTGCTGATTTTAATTTATAACGCACTACTAAAATTACTTTTGTCCATCAGTAGCAGCCAGTAACAATCTACCACTTAATATTTATTGTGAAAGTGTTATAGACATAACATTTTTCTTGAATTAATTAAGATAATATACAACATTTCTCTCAAATTAATATATATAAATATATATATATATATTTATATATATATATATATATATATATATATATATATATATATATATATATATATATATATATATATTGCTGCAAGCCTTATTGGAAAGAAAAGTTTATTGACGGTTTGCCTCCTATCTTTACTCATAAGGTAAAACAAGAATTAATGGGTAAAAATGATTCTATTGATTATGATAATTTAACTTATGGTGATATTTTAATCACTATTAAAAAACTTGGTGTTAATATGTGTAATGATGAAAAATTGTTAAAATACCAATTAAAGAATAAGAGAAAAGCTATATATGAAATGGGTAATTTTTGTGAACAATATGGTTTGCCCCTATTGCTCCTTCCAGGCAAAAAGGGAAAAAACATGATAAAAGTCACAAAAATTATAGTTATAAAAAACATAAAAAATACAAAACCAACTTTGCTAAACCTATTGATTTTTATACTAAAAAGAAAAATGTTTCTAAAAAATATGATAAACAAAGGTCAGGAAAAGGAAAATGTTTTAACTGTGGTAAACCTGGACATTTCAGTAAAAATTGCAAACAAAAACTTGGTAAGTTAAGGAATAAGTTTAACATGTTAAATATTGACGATAAAGATCAAGAAGAATTATTCCAAATCCTTTAGTCAAACAATTCGTCTGATTCCTTGGAAGAGGATTTTCCTTCTTCATCTGATTCTTGCTATCAATCTGCTACTGATTCTTCTGATTCACCTAATATTAAAATTGGTTGTAGAGATTCCTGTTGCAATGTTACTAAAACTGTTAATGTTCTCACTAGAAGTGAAGAAAATGAAAGATTGATGATTCAATTGATAAGTCAAATCCAAAATCCTGAATTACAAAAGGAATATTTGGACAAGTTTAAGAAAAATTTGATAAAAGATGAAACTGGTAAAAAACTAAAATCAACTATAAGTTTTGAAGAAACTTTGGAAAGATTTAATAAAAAGAAATCCAAAGATTTAACTGTTAATGATCTTCAACATGAAATTAATGTCATTAAATAAGAGATAAATGGATTAAAACATGAATTTAAAAACATTAAAAATGATAACAATATTCTAAAACAAGAATTATTATTGTTAAAAATTGATAAAAATCTTAATAAATCTGATAATGAACAAGATGAGCACAAAGATGGAGATGAATCCAGTCAACAGGCTCTTCTTTCTGATAAAGGTATTGTTGATAATTCTCAACTCAATCTTGTTAATAAAGTGCTTCCTCCAAAATGGTTTACAAAAGTTAAAATTGTTGTTTCTCATGATTATCATTTCACTGTCATTGTTATGATTGATTCTGGTGTAGATATGAACTGTATCCAAGAAGAATTAATTCCTTCAAAATATTTTGAAAAATCAACTGAAAGATTGGTTTTTGCTAATGGTTCCCAAATGAAGATTAAATATGAATTGAATAATGCTCATGTTTGTCATGGTAATATCTGTTTCAATATTCCTTCTGTTCTTGTTAAAAACATGACTGATAAAGTGATTCTTGGTTTGCCATTTATAAATGCTTTGTATCCTTTTCTTGTCGAGCATGATGGAATTACTACTGATCCTTTTGGACTAAAAGTAAAATTCAAATTTGCTTCAAAGTTTGAAGTTGATACTGATGATGCTTTAAACTTGATTTATGCTAAAGTCAAACATCTTAATTTCCTTAAACAAGAAGTTAGATACAAGAAAATTGCTGAACAAATTTTTGATAAATTGTTGCAATCCAAAATTGATAATTTTCAAAAAATGTTGATTGATGATGTTTGCTCTGATGTTCTTAATGCTTTTTGGCGTAAGAAAAAACACATTGTTAATCTGTTTTATGTTGAAGATTTTCCTATTAATATGCTCACTTAAGAACCAAGGATGGGTTTTTGCCAATGTTTCACAGATGCTTTTGAAGGTAATACTCATAGTGCCAAACTGTTAACTATTACCAATTACCCTAGTATTTTCAATGGTTCTTTGCAGGAATTGGACAATGCTGCGTGGATAAATACCACTAATAAGTGGAATTACAATAATAATATTTATACTTATACCACTAGTAAGTGGATTATTATGGCTTCCTCGGCAGAGAGGAAGAACAAGGGAAAAGCTCCTACACAGGGCTATTCTCAAGACAAAAGGCTCCCAGTAGGACAACCTTTTGAAATGCATGAAGGTGCATCTTCTGGGATAAAACCCAGCAGATCAACATCCCTTCAGGGGTTTGTCCTGGCAGAGGTGACATACTCCAATGGTGATATGACAATTGCTTTACAGGAAGTTTTATCCAGATTTTTACAGTTTCATAATGGAGTCTATAGTGAGTTACCAGATTCCATAAAATTTATTCTTGACAACCTCCATGCTGCTTTTACTCTAAACCGCCACTCCCTTTTTAAGAAAACCCTCAAAGCACTAGAAATCCACCTTGTTAATCTTACTGCACAGAATAAGGTTTATATGAGCCATTATGCCAACCTTATTTCAGAAAATGACCTTGATTATGCCAACCTTGTTTTAGAAAATGACCCTGTTGATGCCAACCTTGTTTCAAAAAATAATCCTGTTTCGGAAAATAACCTTATTTAAGAAAATGAGGCTTTTAGAAGCCACCTGGAAGCCTACATTAGTCAACTCTTTGACAAAGAGGAAATTCATTCAATGGATAAAAAGACTATAATGGGCACTGATTATGCTAGATTGAGTCTTAAGACCCAGTCTTTGTTAAGAAGTGCTATTGCCAACTTGCCAATAGATATACAATCTCGTATATTGAAAAGCAAGGCTATGTTTAGGACTTTTGACCTATGGTTCAAATATTTCAAGAAACTTGTTACAGCTACTATTCCTGATCCTAATGAATTGGATGAATTTGATAATGTATTTATCCAACTAGACTGGGAAGAACACTTAGGGAGTAGCCTTAGAGTGTATGAAAAGAAACATCCATTTCCTGGTCTCTTGATTAATTATGATGATGGTTCATATGTTGCTGATGATGATTCAAATGATGATGATAATAGGGATCCTAACTGGCTTTCCCAAATGTTTGAATATGGCTTTATCAGGTTCATAAAATTAACAAGCCATACACAAGCCAGCCAACTTCCACAAATTATTCAGACTGCTATTAGAGGATTTGAAAGCTTTTTTGTTTCCATTAGATGTTGGAGTACTTTGCCAAAATGGGAAAGAGATAACTGGATGAATGTCCAGCCCTCAAAGCATCTCATTCTCATTAATGGTTATACTCACCAAGGGTAATGGCTTGAAGGAAATTCTCACTTGTCCTTCAAAGATCCTTTTGCTCTTGCAAATGTTGGAGAAATTATTTTAATAATCAAATTCTTGATGTTGCTCAGAATCTATGGAAAGATTATCATTTCATAGGAAGCACAGATAGAATTTCTGTTTTTGGTCCCAAACCCTATGCTAATGCCATTGCTCATCTGCGAATAGCAAGTCACTGTAATCTAAGAAGTCTCCTCACCTAGGAAAAACTCCAGAATTTGAGCCACTTTTATATTGCAGACTATGTAATCAATATGCTATCTACCATGAGCATGAATGTAATGATGACTCTCCATGGGATCCTTATGATGGCTACCCATCTGATGCTCCTTCCACTGATTAATGAGTGGCCTCCTTATAGGTCGTGCTATAGGTCATTGATAATGCTAAATTGTTACTACTATTCTGACAAGAGATTCTCTTCAGTCTGATGATTCTCACTGATAAAATTATTTCCCCAGTCAGAAACTATTTGGTCAAGATGCTCCTGATCTAGCAGTTGATTGATGATTGATTTCCCTATTTATCTGGCTTGCACAATGGCCAAAAATGCTACAATGTTTACTCCTCATGTAAGTAATGATGATTCTTTTGACTATTCAAAGTATTACTTCACTGCTTCCTAATGTGCAAACAGATTCTTTTGGCCTTTAGTCTTTTCAAGCTCTCCATGCGAACATGATGATGTTTTGGCCTTTAGTCTTTCCAAGCTTTCTTTGGTTCCTTGGTTTTGTGAATCAGACAAGGCTCTCGTTGGTAAAGATTTCAAGTCAAAAAGTGGAAAAAGTACTGTTTACCGATTACTGTTCACGGCACTGTTCACTTCGAATTTTGCCTATTTAAGGGGGGCTGTCCCTTAAGTTTAAACCAGAATTCTTTCTTCAGAACTTCTTTCTTTTAAAAGCCTTTCTCTAGAGAGAGTTTATTGTTTCCACCTTAGGATTTCCTACTACTCTCCCTATAAATCTTGTAACTAGAACTAGTACAAGCCTTGTAACTGTTTACCTGTTGAGATCTTGTAACTATTACTATTGTTGTAAGTGTTTTGTTCTATTTTCAATAACAAGTATTTTAAGATTTTAGTTTATTTTAATACTTGTTGCTACTGCCATCTTGGACGGTTCTAATTTTTAATTGCTTTCATATATACTACTTGGTTGGTTCTACCGCCTTACTACTGTTTTTAAATTACTTTGATTATATTTGCAATACTGCCTTCTTGGCTGGTTCTATTTTGCTTTTATATTATTTTCAACATATATTATTGTTGTGCAACTGTGCTTCCGCCTTCAACGCTATGTCCCCTTCCCTATATATATATATATATATATATATATAACCGAAGTCTCTGGAGCTCTCACAATTTTCCACGTCAGTACAATATTTAAAAAATTAAAAAAAAAATCATTTTCATTTTTTTTCAAATAAAATTATTTTTGTTTAGTCCAAACTTAATAAGGAGTGAAACTATATCTCTCTAAAAAGTCAAACTTGAACTCAAACTTATCATTCTCATTTTTTTAAACATAATTATTTTTGTTTAGTCCAAACTTAACAAGGAGTGAAACTCTAAAACCGAAACCTCTGAAACTCTCACACTTTTCCACGTCAGAACGTACAATATTTAAAAAATAAAAAATAAATCATTATCAATATCATTTTTTTTAAAATAAAATTATTTTTGTTTAGTCCAAACTTAACAAGGAGTGAAACTCTCTCTCTCTAACAAGTCCAACTTAAACTCAAACTCATCATTCTCATTTTTTAAAACAAAATTATTTTTGTTTAGTCCAAACTTAAGAAGGAGTGAAACTCTAAAACCGAAACCTCTGAAGCTCTCACACTTTTCCACGTCAGCACGTACAATATTTAAAAAATAAAAAATAAATCATTATCAATATCATTTTTTTTTAAATAAAATTATTTTTGTTTAGTCCAAACTTAACAAGGAGTGAAACTCTCTCTCTTTAACAAGTCCAACTTAAACTCAAACTCATCATTCTCATTTTTTAAAACAAAATTATTTTTGTTTAGTCCAAACTTAACAAGGAGTGAAACTTTATCTCTCTAACAAGTCAAATTTAACTCAAACTCATCATTCTCATTTTTTTAAACAAAATTATTTTTGTTTAGTCTAAACTTAACAAGGAGTGAAATTCTAAAACCGAAACCTCTGAAAATCTCACAATTTTTCATGTCAATACAATATTTAAAAAAGAAAAAATAAATCATTATCATTTTTTTAAAATAAAATTATTTTTGTTTAGTCCAAATTTAATAAGGAGTGAAACTCTATCTTCAAATTTAATTAATAAAATCCACTATTAAGTGAAATATGAAAGTATCACCTATTTTCTATATACAATAAATGAGGACTTTTACAAAGCAAACGCATTATAAACCAACGTGACTTATCATGCAATTGCAGTCGTGCCATATGTAACCACATAGAAAACCTAATCAGCGGCCCTTACCAAATACCACAAACAATCCTATTCCTTTCCTCTCTCAAATTCAATTCTCCACCGCAATCTTAATTCCCTCTCTCTCTCTCTCTCTCTCTATATATATATATATATATATCACACACATTGTACCCTTTTCTTCAATATCTCTATTCCTTTTCTAACTCTTCCATCACTGAGTAGAAGTCAATGTATCTCTTACATTTGGGTATTTTAGAATTGTTTTCAAATGACTGTACCAATAAAAGTAAATGTGTATAAATTTTGTTTAAGGTTGCTACTATTGCATATATCTTTTCTTCACCTCACCATTTGAAAGTATGTTAATTTCTTGGGTAGATAACTTATATACGATATATTAAGAGGAGGTATGGTTTTTATTATTTCAACATGGCTCTTGCTCAATATTTTTTAGCGTGAGCCACATGCTGATAAGGTTCTTTTAAAGTTTAGGCCAGTTAAAACTTAAAACTTATTACTTTATGGGTTCGTGTACTTTTTTTCTTTTTCTTATATTTCTCTTTTGAATAGTCATATATTTTTTGAATTATTTTAATAACTTATTTTTTGATTATATATCTTTTTTGGCATTTTGAAAATTTTAAGATCTAAATTTGTGTAGTCACACACACACACACACACACACACTATTTATAATTTGTAGGCTCTAAATCTTTTAATTCCTTTCAATAGTTATAACCATGGATTATTCTTTTCAATATAACCCATCTTTCTCTTATATTTCTTTTTTGTTTAGTCATATATATTTTGTTTTGTTTCAATAATTCCTAAACAATGAATTATCTTATTCTTTGATATTTTTCGGTCTTTCAAAAGTTTTAAAATCTGAATTTTTGAGTTATTTTTTTGCAGTGTCTGAAATTGTCTGACAAATTTTTTGTAAGTCATTACACGTTCAAGCATACAAGAGCAAATCATGTAATGATGTAGTTTTTTAATTAATTTAAGATACCTCACAAATAGATAGGTTCCCGTACATAACATGGGTTAGCGACTAGTTAAGATAATAAGAGGCTGTTTGAATAGCCTATTTCCATAACTCATAACTCAAAAATGGTGGGACCCATAGCAAAAAGGTTGTTTGGCAAACGATAACTCTGTTTCCATCACTCAATTCTCTGATTTTTGAGTTTTGAGTTATGGAAACTGAAAACACATTTTGGCTGTTTTTAGTTTCCATAACTTATAACTCAATGACAATATTGTAATTAAACACACATATGAGACCCACAAATAGTACCAGCCGCACCTTTTGACCACTTTTGACTTTTTTTTTTCCCTTTCTTTTTCATTGGTTCGGTTTTTTTTTTTTTTTTTTTTTTTTTTTTTTTTTTTTTTGTATTAGCTTCGGTGAGTTTGCGTACTGAAAACAAAAAAAAAAAAAAAAAGAAAACAAGAAAAAGAAAAAGAAAAAGAAAAAGAAAAAGAAAAAGAAAAAGCTGCACCGGGTGACAGGTATGGGCCCACAAATAGTGTGAAAAATATTGAGTGATGGAAATTGGGTGATGATGCCAAACGGGTGTGAAAAATTGAGTGATGAGTGATGAGTTATGAGTGATGAAAATTGAGTGACGGAAATTGAGTGATAAAATTTTCTTATCCAAATAGCACCTAAACATTAGGATGGTGGAGCAAGGAAAAAAGTGTATAGTTTGATTTTTTTACCGCCTGTCACTTTATCACCCTTGCAAGTCAAGACCTTGGCCATCAAAGTCAAAAAGACCTTGTTCTGGAAGAAAAAGAGGTTAACGTGGAACTATATAAAAAAGAAAAGAAAAAGACTTTTTGAAGAAATTTGAGTCAAGATATAAATTTTGGAAAAATTGCCTTAAATTTATATTTGGACTTAGAAAGCTAAATTGATGTTGCAAAGTCAAGAAAAAGAAAAGGGTATTGTCACAGTGTGACATAATAAGAACAAAAAAAGTGTTGGTGAGAGCAAAGAAAACAATAAGGGGTTGTTTTGGTTTTTGTGTTTCCATCACCCATAACTCTGTTTCCATCACTCATAACTTAAAATATGTGGGTCCCACGGTTGAAAAGTCTGTTTGGTATTGTTTTTAGTTTTTGTTTCCATCACTCAATTATCTGATTTTTGAGTGATAAGTTATGGAAACTGAAAACACATTTTAGGTGTTTTCAGTTTCCAAAACTTAGTTTCCAATGACATTCTCGTAATTAAACCCACAATTTTTAAAATTTCAGCCGCAATGTTTGACTTTTTGGGTTTTTTTTTTTTTTTTTTTGGAAACAACGCAACTAACCGCATATCTTGACTTTTTAGTTTTTATTTATTTATTTATTTTTTATTTTAAACAAAGTCATTAAGCGATGAGTGCCAAAAGGGTGGAGTTGGAGAAATTGGGGTATTTTAAGTGACGAGTGACGAGTGACGAAAATTGAGTGAAAAGTGATAAGTGATAACCAAAAAAAAAAAAAAAAAAACCAAACATCCCCTAAGACTTTCTTTTTGAGAAACAAACACACACACACAAGGGAGAGGGAAAGAGATTATAATACAAAGACACACCACAATTCCACTCAAAAGCCATGGTATAATAAAACTTTTTTAGTTTTGAGACATACAAGGGAATGAAAAATAAGATTTTCTCTAGGGAGAAGCCTTTTAGGGTGCTACAACCATTGAAAGTTATTGTATACAAAATGAGTGGTGATCTCATATAAGTTCACATAAATTTCTTAAAAGATATATTATTATATTTGGGGTGGGTCTCAAGTTAGGCATAAATTAAGAAGGGCTATTGTAATTGATTTTATAATTGTGGAATGATTGGCCTTCATAAAGTCGAAGCCTATTCAGCAAAAAAAAGAAAAAGAAAAGTCGAAGCCCATTAAGCTTTTAAAAGTTAAAAACAAACTGATTTTTTTATGGAGACACTAGCCTAAAGCACAGGCCCAGTAGAACATACAGAGGAAACAAGTCGTCTTTAAAAACGCTGTATGTGTTCAACATACTTCACAATATGATCCCAAGTTGAGAAATAAAATATATTTTAATTGAAATATTTTAATATTTGAAAATAAATGCATATTTCAGGGAAAAATACGTAAATATCATATTAAAATTCCATTAGAAGCAGGGGCGACTTCAGGATTTTTGTCCAGGGGCTCAATAAGAAACATAAATTATATAAAATCTAAAACAAAAAAGACTTGAATATATCAATATCACAAAAAAAAAAAAAAAAAAACATGAATCTTGTGTAGAAGATGAATCTTGAGTAAGATCTGCATCTTGGGTAGAAGATGAATTTTACGGACTACGGGGTTTCCTTATTACGAATTTATCCATATTACTAGCAAAAGAACAAAAAATAAACTATAAGTTCATTTGACATATTTTTTTTCTAATACAATAAATATATTAATTATTATTGTTAAGTGAATTTTTTACAATTCTTTAATTTATAAGTTTACAATTTTTTAAATATTTTATATTTTTATTGTCTTTAATGTTAATGTATTGACCAAGTCACATAGCCAACAACTAATCATAAATCCCAAGTCACATTCAACAAAATTAAAAAACTATTCACAAGTCTCAAATTAGTCAAATAGTCAAAGTAAATTAGTCATCACTCAACTTAACAGCAACTCTGCAATACCCAACAGTAAAGAAACTCAAACTCAAGTACTCAACAACAATAAACTAATATAAAAGTAATAAGTTATATATGTCTATAACCCATTAACCCCCATGGCCCCACACACAGACACGGTCTGACTTTACTTTAGAGACTCAAAACTCAAGTTGAGTTCAACAACAAATATCAGAAGTTCAACGCCACAGCTCCCACACACACAGTCCAATTGTCCAAGATTCAAAAACTCAACAAAAAAAATCAAAACATACATACGGTGATTCACTCACACAGATTAAGTGAAATAGCATATCAAAATACTATAAACACACTCTCACAGTGAAAGAAAGAGAGAAAGAGAGAGCTGAAAAACTAGATCAAGCGGCGGCAGAAGGCAGACCAAGCGGCAGTGGTGGCGGCAGATTAGGGACAGTTAGGGCCTCAGGCAGCGGCAGATTTTGTGTGTGTGAAGCAGAGGCAGCCTTTTTCCTTTGGGTTTGGAGAGTAAAGAAGAATAATGAGAGATTTTGGAGGTTAGGCAGCAAAAAATTCTTAGGTTTTATCTGACCTTTTTTTTTTTTTATAATTTCTCAAATTTTGATTTATGGGCTTTTAATTTCTGAGATTAAGGACTAAAATATTCTTTTGGACTTATTTTTTTTCCGAAGTTTAAGTTGGGCTTTAAAAAATAAAGGGGTCAAGTTCTGAGGTTCACGATGAGGGAGTGCAAATTTGTTTTCCAAGGGGCTCAAAATAATTTTTTTTTTAAAATATTATATATATATATGTACCGCCGCCCTTGATTAGAAGGATATTTCGTTTAATGGACTATTATCATACTCTAATAACATAAACATGACATCATAAAAACTCTATGATATTTTCATAAGCCAACGAAATATTAAAATGATATCATAAATATCTTATGCTAACTCCAAAGCATTAAATAAACAAAAACTATAATTAAACAAACAAACAACTTATTATACTACATAATAAACATCAATAATATAGAATAAATTGAAAGTCTTTTATATATCCTGTGTGTGATTGCCTCCAGATTAAAAAGCCAATTTATTTTTGCTACTATTCATAGGCCCCACTACACTTTTTAGTATTATTCATGGGTTCCACTGTATTATTTTAGCTAATTTTTACCTTTATCTACAATACTTTTAGCAAAAAGTTTTCAATTTCAACTAGAGGTGTCAAATGGATGGATTTGAAGCGGGCATAATTGGGTTGGGTATCTACAGTACCTTTATTTACAGTAATTTTAGCAAAAATTTTTCAGTTTCAACTAGAGGTGTCAAATGGGTGGATTTGGGGTGGGCATAATTGGGTTGGATATATAAAATCCATTTACCCATTAAAACCCATTTAACTAATTGCTTCTAACCCAAATCCAACCAAACCTAATTACCCAATTATCAAAATTACCAATATGCCATTAAAGTGAAAACCCCAACCCTTTCTTGGATTCCCTTTTCCACTCTCTCTAGTCTCTATTCTTGGGATTAAGAAATTCCACATAAGCACATCCACATCAACAATTATATTAAAAATCCAAATAAAAATATATTTTCTTTTCTTTTCTATTTTCTCTCACTTTCTTGGCAACCAAATAGTGCAACAAGTACAAAGAAATGTCATTTCAAGCTCAAAACTTTCCTGGAATTTCGAAAGCAACTGTCCTTGAAACAAATAGAAATTCTTCAAGGACAATGAAGGGAAATGAGAGAGAGAGAGAGAGAGAGAGAGAGAGAGAGAGAGAGAGAGAGAGAGAGAGAGAGAGCTATCTTTCTGGTGTGGCGGAGATCCATGGCGGACCATGTGCGCCAGTCGGAGTCGCTGATGGACAAGATCGTTGAAAAGATCCCCGATCACCACGACTCGTCGTCATCATCGTCCGAATCAAAATCCGACGACAAGTTCAATCTTTTCGGCTCTACCAAGGCCAAGGTTTACAGGCTCCTCGGTAGAGAAAAGCCTGTGTCCTCGGCAGTGGAAAACGTAATCTCTCTCTCTCTCTCTCTCTCTCTCTCTTTGTTTGATCTGTTTGTTGGATGAGAAAATGTAAGAAATTTTGCATTTTTGTTTTTTTGGTTAACCTTTTTTTCATGTGTGAAATTTAGCGCAAGAAATTAGTATTAGTTTATATGAAATTTTCGATTGCTTGGTTCTATTTTTTTATTTGTTGAGAGAGAGAGAGAGAGAGAGAGAGAGAGAGAGAGGTGTTTGGAGGCCGAGAAAATGAAGGAAAATGAAAACTTTGAAACACTGAAACGTCTGAGGGCTTTTTTATTTTTTATTTTTTTTATTATTTTTTTTAATGGGAAGGGCTGGGTTGAATTTGGGTATATTGTTTTTGGGTTAAATGGGCCTCAATGAGTTTTTAGTTAAAACTCAATAATCACTGGGTCTAATTGGATTGATGCTCATTTAACCCAACTAATAATTGGGTGGGTTTGGGTTCAATTAGAGTGGGTAGGTTTGGGTGGGCAAATGAGTTTGAGCTTACTTTGCCACCCCTAATTTCAACAAAATAAGCGGATCCCAAACAAACCCCTTAAATTGTTCTTTTGTCCTTAATTACTCTTTACTCTAAGTGAAAAACTGTAATGAACATTTATGTGCAATTTTAAATTTTCTCTTTTCATGATGAATTGGTTACTTCAACTAATTTCTATGACAATTATGTTATAGCCTAAATTCTTCATACCTTTGAGATTAAAAAAAAAATTATTCCATTAATTTCGTATTACTTTAATTTAACAAAAATCTCTTCATATTATCACAACATTACTTGAAAAGTTTAAAAAGTTTTTCTCCAAACTAGTTTGAAGAGAAACTTTTTTCACTATAAATAGCCGAGAGAGGGATTGCCTTCCTTTGCCTTCGCTTCCTACCCTTTCTTTTACTTCTCTTTTTCCCGCTTTAAAGTTAAAATCCGCTACCTATCTATTTAATCCTAGCATGCCAAATTGCCCAGCTTATGATTGCCCTTAAATTGAGCTCGTATTAATTACTAGCATTCAATTGACACCCGCTGAAACTGGACAAAAAAATTCCTGTCCTCCAATAGCCATTTCTGAAATTTTCCGTTCACCAGGACCCAAACATTCCTAGACAAAGGGCAACTCCAAAGTGCATGTATCATTGACTCATCAGTCTGTTCGCAAATCCCACACCTGGCCACATCTACTCTTCAGTTCCGTAGGTTCAGAAGTGTTCCACATCAACTCGGACCTCCCAACCTCCCTTCACCCATTACCCATTTCCCAACTTTCACGCATCAAATACCAGGACTTCAACCTTATCTACGCAGCCTCTTTTTCTAGTAAGCAAAAAGACACACGCACAATCTTACTCGTCATGATCATGTACTTTACGAAGGGGTTTCTCCTTCTACACACATTGCTTGTATTCCTTATTCCCCAGTTTGACACTTTACAAGACATCTTAACCATCAGCAATCCCATCAGAGATGGTGACCTTTTAGTCTCTAACGGAGAAACCTTTGCACTTGGTTTCTTTAGTCCCGGAGAGTCCAACCGCTATGTTGGCATTTGGTTTTATAAAGCTCCTGAACAACCCGTGGTATGGGTTGCAAACAGAGACAATCCTATCAATGATAATTCCGGGGTTTTCTCAATTAATCTTCATGGAAACCTAGTGCTCTATGGCGAGGACCAAAAACAACCCATTTGGTCCACAAATATTGTCACAAAATCAAACAACAATACTACTCTTGCTCGGCTCATTCATTCAGGAAATCTAATGTTGTTGATTAATGAAACAAGTGAGGTGCTATGGGAAAGCTTTGACAATCCAATTGATACATTTCTTCCAGGCATGAAACTTGGGTTAGATCGAATGAGCGGTCTAAATCGAATTCTAACATCTTGGAAGTCCAAAGATGATCCAGGAATTGGCAATTGCTCCTTCATTCTCAATACCAATAGCTCCTCCCCAGAGTTGTTTTTGTATAAAGGTAATATTTTGTGGTGGCGTTCTGGTCATTGGAATGGTATTGGATGGAGTGGAATACCAACATCGCCAAGTAATGATTCGGTCATGAATTTCAATTTATTTAACAACCAGTATGAGACTTCTACAATTTGGGGTTTACGTTACCCAGACGTGTCATTATCAAGATTAGTGGTGAATGGATCTGGATCAATTCAACGCTTTGTGAGTGAAATTTCAGATAAAAAATGGGACATTCTTGGGACAGTTCCATTGGACCGGTGTGACAATTATGGGAGGTGTGGTGCATTTGGTAAGTGTCAAGTTCAAAATGGTACTGAATTTGAATGCACTAGTCTACCTGGGTTTGAACCAAGATCACCAAGTGAATGGTCTGCGAGAAATGCGACGAGTGGGTGTGTGAAGAAGCATGGGAGGGCATCCATTTGCAAGAGTGGTGAAGAGTTTGTGAAGGTGGAAAATGTGAAGCTTCCGGATAGTTCATTTGCACGAGTCGATGAGAAGCTGAGTTTGAAGGAGTGAGCAAAAATGCTTGGAGAATTGTTCTTGCACGGCGTATGGAGGAGTAGACGTGAAAGAGGAAGTTGGTTGCATGAGATGGTATGGTGAATTGATGGATACAAGAGTGTTGGATGGGGGCCAAAATTTACATGTACGTGTTGATGCATTTGAGTTAGGTACTTGACAATTTACCGAGACAAATTATTTGAGGCAATTTTTTTTCTTTTATACCATACATGCACACAACAATATCACTCTTATTTTTTTTAATATGTGATTTTCATAATTGATGCATGATAAAAATAATATTTGGAGTATGCCTATTTAAAGGTGATGTTATTATAATTACAATTTATCATCTTAATTGTAAATTGTAAAAATAGTTTTCAAAAACTGTGCACCACTCTTGTTGCACAAATGGAGAAATTTTCTTGCTGTTTCCAAATCATTTCAAGGGATTCTTTGCCAACAAGAGGAGGCAGGCAATTATGATACTGGCTCTAGTTGTTACTTCATTACTAATTTTCCTCCGTGCGCATTGTTTAATAAGGAGGAAAAGAAAAGGTATGTGCAGTTGGCTAATAAATCAACATGTGCATGTGAATTATAAGAGTGATACTACACTTAATATAGACTAGAAAAGGGCCCGTGTGATATGATTATAAACTGCCATGTGAAAAAATTATATAAAATATTCAAAATATGTTGAAGTAATAACATGAAGCAATGTCGTGATAACATGAAGAGGTTTTTGTTAAATTAAAGTAATACAAAATTAATGGGATATATATATATATATATATATATTTTTTTTTTTAATCTCAAAAGTATGAAGAATTTAGGCTATAGCATAATTGTCATAGAAATTAGTTGAAGTAACAAATTCATCATGAAAAGAGAAAATTTAAAATTGCACATAAATGTTCATTACACTTTTTCACTTAAAGTAAAGAGTAATTAAGGACAAAAGAACAACATAGGGGGTTTGTTAGGGATCTGCTTATTTTGTTGAAACCGAAAACATTTTATTGAAAGTACTGTAGATAAAGGTAAAAGTTAGCTGAAATAGTATAGTAGGACTCATAAATAATACAAAAAAAATGTAGTGGGGCTTATGAATAGTAGCAAAAATAAGTTGGCTTTTTAATCTAGAGGCAATTGCACATAGGATATATAAAAGAATTTTAATCCATTCCATATTATTGATGTTTATTATGTAGTATAATAAGTTTTTTTTTTTTTTTTTTTTTTTGAGGAACAGGTAAGTCAATTTTATTAAGGTAAATCAGACTAAAATACATCAAACAAGTCCCGTAGTAACTCTTCTAACCACACATCTATATCAGCAGTTAAAACTACTCTTCCAACTAGGGAGTGGGCTAAACTATTGCCCCCCCTATGTACATGACAGAAGCTACAAGTTTGGAACCAAGAGCTGGCTTTCTTAATATCTTCAATGACATGGCCCCACTGTGTCCTATTCTTCTGTGGGTTATTAATAACTGTGATGACCTTCAGTGAGTCACCCTCTACCACCACGTGAGCAAGAGAAAGTTCCTGGGCAAAAAGGATAGCTCTCTGAGCAGCTAAGGCTTCAACCAGGTCCACTGAACTAGGGAGTTGAATGTTTTGGCTAAGTGCAGCGATGATCATACCGTCAGCATCCCTCACTACCACCCCCAACCCAGCTCTCGCAGAACCTTCGAAGATGGCGTCGTCGAAGTTGAGCTTATAAACTCCTAAGCCCGGTGACGCTCACTTCTGCCTCACGCGATGAACGGAAGTCCGAGGTGGGCGGTCCTGAACTTCTCGAAATTCTTGCAATAGCTCCCGAGCCCATCGCACCGTCTCCCCTACATCCCAAACCAACTGCTTCTCTCTCAATTTATTCCGTCTAACCCAAATACACCATGTAACCATTGAAAACAGAGCAGCAAAATTTGGACTTGTATCGGTCAACACAGCTGCGACTAAATCACCAAAACTTCTGAAAACTTTTGAGTGAAGGGAACTAAATATAGAGTCCGATAGCCAAATACATTTGACCCGATCACACAGCCATAAACAGTGGATAGTATCTTCAGGATGTTCTTCACAGAGGCTGCATAGCTTGTCAAGTAGAACATGCTGTGAAAACAAGTTCAGCTTGATGGGTAACGACTCCCTTGAAGCTCTCCACAAGAAGTTCTTCACTTTGTTAGGTACCTGCAACTTCCATATTCCATTCCAAAATAGCTTGCAACCCTCTGTTTCAGACGAACTAGGCAGAGCAAATGTGATCTCTGTGGACAGCAGCTGGTAAGTGCTCTTAACCGAGTAGCTCCCATCAGTGGTGAGTGGCCAAATGAGCAAATCCTCCATTGGAAAGTGACTAACTGGGATACTTTGTATACACTCAGCTTCCCATGGTAAGAAATTCTGCTCAATAAGCTCCTTGTTCCATACTTTAGTTCCAGGGAAGAAGAGATCCTTCACTGTGAACAGTGAAGGATTAATATTGGGAGATACAATCTTACCCCCCCCCCCCCCCCCCCTGAAATATCCAGCCACCTATGATTCCAAATGTTTATGGATGACCCATCTCCTACTCTCCACCGTGCACCCTTGCAAATGACCTCCCTTGCATGTAGAATACTTCTCCACGCAAAAGAGCTTCGCGGATTGAAGTTTGCTTCCAGAATGCTACCCGATGGGAAATATTTTGGTTTAAACACTTTGTACAGTAGTGTATCCTTCTCATGAAAGAGTCTCACACTTGTTTTCCAAGGAGTGCATCATTAAACTGTCGAAGATCCTGAAACCCCATACCTCCTAAAGACTTAGGAGAACAAAGAGTACCCCACTTCACCCACTGCATTTTCCTTTTGTTATCTTGGTTGCCCCACCAAAACTTACGGATCATCGCCTCAATATCTTTGATTAAACCCAAGGGTAGTCGAAACACACTCATCAAGTAGGTGGGAATAGATTGAATCACCACCTTGATCATGACTTCCTTCCCGGCTTGAGAAAGTAGCTTTTCTTTCCATCCTTGCATTTTTGCCCAAATCCGTTCTTTAATCTGATTGAAGCATGCTTTAATCTGTCTACCCACAAATGATGGCAAACCAAGATATTTTTCATAATGTTTGATAGCCGGCACCCCTAGCAAGACCTTAATGTCATGTTGGACCTCCTCCGGTGTGTTTCGGCTAAAGAAGAGAGTAGTTTTGGTCTTGTTCACCAATTGGCCAGAAGCAACCTCATACCAATCAAGTAGTTGCTGAATTTTTAGACACTCGATTCTGTTAGCCCTACAAAATAGAAGGCTATCATCTGCAAAAAAGAGGTGAGTAATCTTCGGGCCCTGTCGGCATAAAGATAAGCCCCTAATTTCCCCACTATCTACTGCTTTGTTGAGAAGAGCGTTTAGTCCTTCCGCACAATACAAGAAGAGAAAAGGGGATAGGGGATCACCTGGCCTCAAACCTCTTGAAGGTCGAATGAACCCTTTAGGTTCACCATTTAAGAGTAAGGAATAGGTCATTGTAGATACACATTGCATGATCATATTCACCCATGAATCTTGGAACCCCATCTTTAACATTATTTTTTCAAGGAAACTCCACTCCACTTTGTCGTAAGCCTTACTCATATCGAGCTTCAAGGCCATAAAACCTTCCTTGCCCGAGCTAGAAGTTTTCATATAGTGCAAGGACTCAAAAGCAATTAGAATATTATCTGTGATCAGTTTATCAGCTATAAAAGCACTTTGGGCTTCAGAAACAATAGAATTTAACAAAGGTTTAAGGCGGTTTGCAATAACTTTGCTAATAATTTTATAAAGCACATTGCACAAGCTGATAGGTCTAAATTCTAAAACACTTTCAGGATTACTCTTTTTTGGGATTAGAGTAATGAAAGTATGATTAATAGATTTAAGAAGAGTATCAGAATTTAGGCAAGAGAGGACAGCTTCTGACACCTCTGGACCAATATGTTGCCAAAATGTCTGGTAAAAAAGAGGAGGCATTCCATCTGGATCTGGGGCTTTCAAAGGAGTCATTTGCTTAATGGCTATATCAATTTCCTCCATAGTGTACGGCTTCACCAACTCAGCATTCATATCTACTGTGACAACCCTTTTAACTCCTTCAAGGACACGGTCAAGATCATGGGGTTGTGATTGGGTGAACAATCTAGTAAAGAACTCCACAAAAATGCCCGAAACAACACCTTCATCAGTCTGCCAAATTCCTTCAGAGTCTTGTATTCCTTTAATGAAGTTCCTTCTTTTCCTTTGAGTAGCCACTCCATGAAAATATCTAGTGTTTCTATCTCCCTTTGCCACCCATTGTGTTCTAGCTCTCTGCCTCCACATTGTACTCTCTTTATCAAGCAAAATATTAAGTTCCTTTCTAAGATGGATCACAGACCCATAATATCCACCTTTGGCCACTTCCTCTTCAGCTTTCCACAATAACTCCTTTGTCTTGGCTATTTGTCTCTTAACACTACCAAAGTGATCTTTGCTCCATGACTTGAGCATCTTTTTACACTTTTTGAGCTTCTTAGACACTTTAAACATGGGATTGCCTTCTTGTTGAACTTCCCAAGCTCTTAGGACAGTGTCACTGCATCCCTTATCAGCCAACCACATCTCTTCGAAACGGAAAGGCCACCAAAACCATCGTTGTGACTCACTGTTAGGATCAAAAACCAGCTTTATGGGGCGATGATCTGATGAGAAACAATGGAGATGGTGAACTGAAGCAACTGGGAATTTTGCTAGCCAATCATAGTTGGCTACTCCCCTGTCTAACCGTTCCCAGATTAGGTGGCCATATCTTCTACTAGGCCAAGTAAACTCAGGTCCAGTAAAGCCAAGATCCACAAAGCCGCATTCGTCTAACACATCCCGAAAAGCTTTCATTTGGTCATGTGCTCTGATTCTACCTCCTCTCTTCTCTTCCGTCTGTAGTATCTCGTTAAAGTCACCCATACAACACCATGGCAAATGCGGTTTGGATCGTAACATCCGTAACATACTCCAGGCTTCCTCCCTATAGTTAGCATTTGGTTCACCATAAAAACCGGTAAAACGCCAGGCTTCCGACGTCATTCCGTTCACCACAGCATCAATGTGAAACTTTGAGAAACTATCCACCCACACCGTTACTTCCGACTTCCATAAGAGAGCCAATCCTCCGCCCTTACCTTGACTAGGAACGGTAAACACACCAGCGTATTTGATCTTACACCGTATCTTTTCTAGCTGTTTCCTTCCAGACCAGGTCTTTGACAAGAAAACAATCAAGGGATCTTGAGCTCGAATAATGGCTTCAAGCTCATCCTCTGCCAGTGGGTTCCCAAGCCCACGGCAGTTCCAGGCTAGGCAACTCATTGTTCTCGGCGGGGCTGTCCCGCAGCCTCTGCCGTTTGCTCAAATATGGTGTCCTTTGCTCAGAACTTCTTCCCCGTCACCCCAACTTCATTATCATTCTCTTCGTCACGAACCTGGCGTTTTCTCTACGTGGGAGTACTCTGCATGGGAGTACTTTGGATTCCAGCATGGGCCCGTTCAGTGACTAGTCTCTTCCAACCACGAGACTTATGTTCATTTGCTTATGGGCCATTAGTTTGTAACATCTCTATATCACCGCTTGAAGCCCAGCCCACTGGTCCCAACGGGTTTAAAAGATTTTGGGCCTTGGGATGGCCCATAGTAGGGACAGAAGCACTTAACTTAGAATCCACCTCAGCATTATCAAATTTTGAGATGGCGGCGTCTAACCCGCGTAACGTATCCTCAAAATCCGTTGCTTTCCGAGAATCCCGCATTGCATCAACTCCAGCTCCTGAAATCGCGGTTACGGAATTTGCAACGGTTTCCTTTCTTGTAACTACCTGCTCTCGGATCTCTTCCCTCTGATGGCGGTTTCCGATGTGCTCTAAGCTGCTGCCTAACTCTCTTCGACTTCCTAAAACTCCACCATTGTCTCCGTCTTCCTCCCAGACTGTACCATCATTATTATCTTCGACTTCACCCCCCACCCGAATTGCTGAACATTTTCTAGTGTTGAAAAGAGGAGCACGAAGCCACGCACCAAATTGTCTATCGTTCTCAGTCAGAGATCCATTACTCCTAATCCATAGTTCACAGTCCTTGTCGCTGTGAGATAGTCTGCCGCACTAGTAACATAATATCGGCAGCCGTTCATATTTGAAACGTATCCATCCAATCTCCCCATCCTCTCTGCGAAGTTTCTGGCCGCGGCATAATGGTTTTGAAGTATCGACCCGGACCCTAATCCTCATGAACGTGCTACCATCTTGGTTACCCCAATCCCAGATACCCGGTAGAACATCCCAACAGACCTTACCAATCTCCGCTGCTGCTTCCGATGTCATATCACAGACAGGTATATCGTGTAGTTGTACCCAAAAGACCGTGTTGTCAAACACTAGGTCTTTAACTGCACCGTTCTTCTCCAACCTGCACAAAGACACCAGATATTTATCATAACTCCAAGGCTCGCCCAGCAGAATCTTGTCCGCATCTGTTTTATCAGAGAACACAAAGAGAACTACATGATTGCCCATATCTTTAACTTCAAAACCCTTCTTCGTTGACCATAGTTGTTTGATGGTTCGAGCAACGGCCTCCATATTAAGGACTCGTCGTGTATAAAACTTGGCCGCAATGACTTTTCCTCCTAGTATTTCTGGTGATTAACCACTTTACTCACTCCCTTCCTCTTCTGATAAAGAAAGTTGTTTGTTTGCTTAATTATAGTTTTTGTTTATTTAATGCTTTGGAGTTAGCATAAGATATTTATGATATCATTTTAATATTTGGTTGGCTTATGGAAATATCATAGAGTTTTTATGATGTCATGTTTATGTTATTAGAGTATGATAATAGTCCATTAAACGAAATATCCTTCTAATGGAATTTTAATATGATATTTACGTATTTTTCCCTGAAATATGCATATATTTTGAAATATTAAAATATTTTTATTAAAATATATTTTATTTCTCAACTTGGGATCATATTGTGAAGTATGTTGAACACATCCAGCGTTTTTAAAGACAACTTGTTTCCTCTGCATGTTCTACTGCGCCTGTGCTTTAGGCTAGTGTGTCTCCATAAAAAAATCTGTTCGTTTTAAATTTTAAAATCTTAATGGGCTTCGACTTTATGAAGGCCAATCTTTCACCAAAACTAATTTAAATAAGACTCACACGACCTTAACCTCTTTTTTTTTTTTTTTTTTTCTTCTTCTTCTTCTTCTTCTTCTTTTTTTTTTGGGGGGGGGGGGAGGGAGAAGAGTGCAAAAGAGGCTAGGTAAAAGGCTAAATAAGAAATTACTCTAGTAAAGTGCCATATGAACAAAACTCATGATCTCTCACATGAGATTTCTGCATTCTTATATAATTTCTTTCATAAAAAAAAATAAATAAAAATAAAAAAGCTATATATATTATACTGCATCAGTTTGCTTGTTGAAGCCAATTTGCTAAACCTGCTCGTGGGAATCATAATATTTCACAAATAATGAATTAATAATCTACTAGGAATAAATCTATATTTGGTTGGAAAATTTATATAAAAAATAAAAAAAAAAGAAAAGAAAAGAAAAGAAGGTAATAAAACAAAATTTGGATGGGTATATAGTCTAGGTGTCTAAATGCAATAGGCAAGTGAGACAACCGCTTAAGGCTCCTAAATTTTAACCAATAGAACCCCAAAAATTAGCCATCACTAAAAAGTATAGTAATTTCCATTATCAAAGAAAAACTAGGAAACAAAATCTGTAGAACATAGAACTCATTAATCTCCCACATATATAAGCTGAAAAATCTATCTCTTAATAAAATAAAAAAAAAAATCAAAACACAAAACATTTAATCTCAAACCTCAAAAAAAAAAAAAAAAAAAAAAATGTATGTTACTGGAAAGTGATTTTCGTAAAGTTTCTTCGATGGGCTTCAGATTTTCTTCTTCAAGGAATTGAGTCCGCTTCTTTCGGTTTGGAACCAAAGATGTCAATACCGTACCGAAGGCCGTACCGGTTTGGCCACCGGTACGATATATTTCGGATACCAGTCAATACCGGTGTACCGTTTCGGGTTTACCGCTATTTTTTATATTTATAAATAAATAAATAAATAAATATATATATGTATGTATATATGTGTCTGTGTATATATATATATATATTATAATAAATATAAAAGTTTACCATAAAACATTTCCTTAATTCAGAACTAATTATTCATGGTTTTAGACTTTAGTATCAATTAAAAGGGAAAAAAAAAAAAAAAATAGAAAGCTTAAAAGTTACCATTGCATACTAAGAAAACAAATAATACTAATAAGTTAATGCAAATAAGTTACCATTCTGTCCTAACAAAAATTCAAAAATTACAAAACTTAAAAAAAAAAAAAAAAAAAAATTCTGTACAGGCCGGTACGCCCGGTATTGCCCGAAATTGGCCGGTACGGCCGGTATTTTTTCCGGTACGAAACAGGGGAGTCGAGCGTACCGGATTGTTGGTCGGTACGGTATATTCCGGCCGTACCAGCCGGTACGGTACGGAATCGATAACCTTGTTTGGAACTCCTCTAAAACCTTTGTTTCTTGCTTTACTTTCTCATTGTGTTTTAGGGAAAAATTTTAGGTATTTCTAAAGTACAGAGAAATAGTTTTCTCTCATCTTACATTAATGGTGAACTTCATTATGAATTTAATGAGTAAATCCTACCATAAATGTGAGAGAATGAAACATTATTCTCTGAACTTCAAGAATGATTAAGAATTACGTCTTTTAAGGCTTTTATCTTTACTTGGAACTTGCTTTATTGTATAGCTATTCTGTCATTGATTGATTTAAAAATTGGGGTGGGCCTGTAGATTGGGGACTTGAGGTAGCGTAGGTTTTATAAAAAAATGAAAAGAAGAAGTAATCACGGGCCCAAGTACTACATACTTGTGAATTATAAAAAAAGAAAAAGAAAAAAAAAGTACTACATACTTATCTATTACTTTTTAAAAAATTATATAAAAATTTTCTTTTAATTTCTTTGTTTCTTTATATATATAGAGGTTGTCCACCATCCACGTCCATAATTCTATATACTATATATATTTATCTTTTTGATTTTCTTAGCATATAATATTTCAATTGTTAAAAAAAATTATTTTCTTTGAAAAAAAATCAAAAATAAATGTACAACTCTATTAAAATGAAATTTATAATTAAAATTATTTTATAGATATGGGGGGTTTGGGCCTAGAGAATCAATACCGGCCCACATTACTAAAGCCCAAGATCGGCCTGAGTAGCCAAAGCCAGCCCATAAGAGGGAAGTGGACCTTAAACCCGGTTAGAGTGAGCCTAGCCCGACAATACATGTATTGGGACTTAGAAATTATCGTTCGAGAGAATCCCATAGTGTTCGGCCCACTACCGACTGATGAAGTGGTGGGGAATCGATGAAGAAATGATTAAACTAAAGTCGGTTGCTGAGAGTTGTTAGTGCCTTTGGGGAGCTCACTACCAAACGCTATTTGGCGTCTAAAACAAGTTTCAAAAGAATCCTTAGAAAGCATATTGGTTTCTTGGGATTCTGGCGAAAGTGAAAATGCATGAAAATTGGTGAAACAATAATAATTAGAACCCCACTAAAGAGAGACTATATAAGGAGAGGGAAGGCAGACAAGTAGAGGTTAGTTGGAATAAACTGGGAAAAAGAGAGGAAACAGAGAGAGAGGGAGTGTGAGTAAAGAAGGGAGAAGAACTACCAAAGGTTAGGGGGTGTAGGTCCAAAAATTTATAGAAAAAATACAAATTGGACTATCTAGTTTGTGTTTGAAGCCGTTCCCATAGGATTGTTAGGAAACCCACTAATAAATAAATTAAGGGCCCAAATCCTTTGCCTAGGACATCAGCTCTCATAGGTTTAGAGACCACAATGGGCGCCGTCTATGGGGATCCTACTCAACTAGAGGCTTCGAGCTAACTTGATATTGTCCAAATATGGAAGGTTCGCATGCTGATGAAGGCTCAGTTGGAGGAAATCATTCAAGGGCTTCATCAAGGGGTCGTAGGAGGTTAGAAAAGGAGCATAGAAGGGGACAGTAGCACATGCAATAAAGGGTATCATACCAGATATGATTCTAATGAGGGGTCTTTCCAAGGGGAATGAAACATGTCTTATATCCCCGAGCAATCTCATCGTAGTGATCAGGAATGAGAGCTAAAGAATTTATGAAATCAAGTTAAGAACCTGAAGATTGAGTTGAGAGGCCGATGTCGTAGGAAGGACCATGAGGACTCGTTGGATGACCCCAATTACACAAGGGTAGAGTCATCTCGTGGTGGCGGTTCGCGGCGATCGAGGGACAGATCTCACAAAACCATAGGGTGTCGTCATGAATCCCCCATCATAATAGGCACGGGCATCATAATGCCGCGTTGGACACCATGAGCCGGGTGTTAAGGAGAGTTGCCTGTTCACCCTTTTCCGACAAATTAGAGCTTACAAAAATGCCGAGGCATTTCACTCACCCTCCGTTTACCATTTATGACGAAAAATCGATCCAGTGGAGCATGTAAGTCACTACATTCAAATGATGTCACTTTATTCCCAGAACAATGGTTTGATGTGCAAGGTGTTCCAATCCAGCCTCGGGCCAACAACAAAGAGGTGGTTTAATGGTTTAAGAAAAGGCTCTATTCGCAAATTTCTAGGAGTTGATGCAAGCGTTCGAGGCACAATTCATAATGTGTAGCAAGGTTCCTCAACTGATCGATGCATTGTTGTCCATGAGGATGAAGAGTGGGGAGACCCTCCAATCTTATGCAAATAGGTACTAGGAGTTATATAACAAGATAGGAGGGGGGGAATGAGCAGGTAATCGCTAGTACCTTCTGGCTTGGGCTCCCTAAGGAGTCGGAACTAAGGGATTCTCTAACTATGCGTCCCCCTGAGAAAATGCACCAGCTTATGAGAAAGAGAGGAGTATAAGAGATTGGAAAGGCAAAGGCCCGACCTCTTCACAATACAACAAAGATTATCATCCCAAGAGGTTTTAGCAGAGAACTGGGTTTCGAGTATGGACTTGACGTAGCGAACCGAGGGAGTTAATGTGACGTTTAAGGATTCAGTCTATAAGATCTTCAAGTGCATCAAGAATGACCCTTACTTTCAATGGCCAAGGAAGATGGGTGGGGACCCGGCTAGAAGGAATCAGAGCTTGTATTGTACTTACCATAGAGAGAAAGGTCATACTACTGAGTAGTGTCGTGTGTTGAAGGACCATTTGGAGTAACTTGTTAGGGCGGGGCATTCGAAGGAATTTCTGGTCGGCCAAGGAGGGATAAGTGCAAGCTAGGGCTCGAGAAGTCGAAGTAACAACATACTTTCCCCACCCCTGGGAATTATTGAGGACATTCATGCAACTTCCATTGGAGTAAGTGTGAGCTGTCTGAGGGGCATATTGAGTGTAGTGACCCCACCTGAGTTAGAGGCCACAGACCGACTTGAGAAGAAGCTTAGAAGGACTTCGATCCTGATCATTTTTGGTGAAACAAATTTGGAAGGAACGTCCCAGCCACATGATGATGCCTTGGTGGTGACTTTGCGAATTAGTGGATTCTTAGTGAAGAGAGTCATGATAGATCAAGGGAGTAGGGTTGAGATCATGTACCCCAATCTATATAAAGGGCTAGGGTTGAAACCAAATTATATGAGTAAGTATGACACACCACTAGTGGGATTTGATGGGAAAGTAGTAATGCCCAAGGGGCAGATAAAACTCTCAATAGTAACCAAGGGAAAGGAAGTTGAGGTAAATTTCATGGTGGTTAATGCCTTTTCACCACACACTGGGATTTGGGATGGCCTTGGATTCATGCTAAGGGGGCAGTGCCTTCTGCGTTGCACCAGAAGATCAAATTCCCTACTCAAGATGGGGTTGCTATGGTCTAAGCCAACCAAAAGGTAGCAAGACAGTGCTTGGTGGTTGCAATTAATCATGAGATTAAGCAAAGGAGCAAGTTGAAATGGAGCAATTATAGCAATTACAAGGAGCCAAAAGCCTATCAGGGGTAGACAGTGCGGAGGAATTAGTTCAAGTGCAAATATTGCCTTATACTGACAGGTACATTCGGATAGGGAAAAGTCTGCAAGTAGAAGATCAAGTAGAAGTTCTTCTGTCATTAATACAGAATTTGAATGTGTTTGCATGGAATCTGTACAAAGTGCCTAGGGTGGACCCAACTTTCATTACACATCGGTTGGATGTAGGTCCTCTAGTCACCCTAAAAAAACAAAAACTGAGGAGATCTGCAAAACCACACGTGGAAGCAGTGAAGGAGGAAGTGAAGAAATTAAAGCACGCAAGGGCCATCAAGGAGGTAAGTGGTTATCTAATATAGTGGTGGTGAAGAAGGAAATTGAGAAATGGAGAGTTTGTGTTGATTTTACTGATCTTAACCGAGCATGCTCGAAGGACCCATTCCCTGTACCGAAGATAGATCAATTGGTAGATGCTATAGTTAGACACAAGAGAATGAGCTTTTTAGATGCCTTTTAAGGTTATCATCGGATTACTTTAGCACATGAGGATCAGGAGAAAACCTCTTTCATTACACCTGAGGGTAATTACCATTACACAGTGATGCCTTTTGGGTTAAAGAATGCAGGGGCTACGTACCAACGAATGGTTACTCGAATGTTCAAGGAGCAGATCGATGAAACAGTAGAAGTTTACATTGACGACATGGTGGTGAAGAGTAGAAGAAACGAAGAGCACGTTCCTAATCTGGTAGAAGTTTTCAAAATATTGAGGCAACATAAGTTACGCCTCAATGCAGACAAATGTGCCTTCAGCATGGGGTCGAGTAAGTTTTTGGGTTACATGATAACTACGTGGGGAATAAAGGTCAACCCCGATCAAATTATGGCAATTCAACAGCTCAAATTGCCCAATAACCCTAAAAAAGTGCAAAAACTCACTAGGATGATTGCTGCCCTGAATAGGTTCGTTTCAAGGTCAGCAGATAGGTGTAGACCATTCTTTCAGTTGTTGAAGAAGTGGAAGGGTTTTTAGTGGATGGAGGAATGTGATATAGCGTTCAAAGATCTGAAGCCTTATTTGGCTAGCCCACCTGTTTTATCTCGACCTAATCCCTAAGAAGGTTTGTATATGTACTTTGCGGTGGCCGACCATGTGGTAAGCTCAGTATTGCTAAGACATCAAGAGGGGATCCAAAGACCAGTATATTATCTCAGCAGAACATTAGTGGATGTAGAAACTTGGTATTTTCCATTAGAAAAAATGACATTAACGTTGGTGCATGCTACGAGGAAGCTACCACATTATTTTCAAGCCCATACAGTATGGGTGCTAACCGAGTACCCCTTACAGTCACTTTTGAGAAGGTTAGATTTCATTGGAAGGATAGCTAAATGGGGAACAAGACTTGGGACGTTTGACACACGGTACAAGCTGAGGAATTCTATTAAAAGGTTAGGTGTTAGTAGACTTTGTAGCCGACTTCACCCCTAAACTAGGAGTTCCTGTTGGGATATGCCAGGTTATGATTAAGAAATGGTGAGTGTATGTGGACGATGCGTCTAATATAAGAGGATCTGGAATCGAGGTTGTAATGATATCTCCCTAGTGATTACATTTGCAAAAATCACTAAGATTGGGTTTTTGTGCTTCAAACAACGAAGTTGAGTATGAAGCTCTCATTGCCGGTCTCAGGGTGGTTCAAAAGCTTGGTGCCAAGTAAGTTGAGGTATTCTCGGACTCAAAATTGGTGGTAAGTCAAATTAAGGGGAGTTTTGAGGCAAAGAATGCTCGTATGCAGCAGTACTTGAAGTTGTTTGGGGCCCTACGAGCGGCTTTTCAAAAAGTAAGTGTGGTCAGGATACCGAGAAGTCAAAATAGTCATGTTGATTCATTGGCTACTTTGGCTTCATCGTCAGATGAATGTATTCCTTGAATGATCTCTATAGAGTTATTGAAGCAACCGAGTATAAAGCATCGAGCGATTGTAGCCTTAACTACGATGCTTGAACCAAGCTGGATGGATCCTTATATTTCTTTCTTATTTGATGGATCTTTGTCGATTGATTCGAAAGAGTCAGAGAAAGTACGGAGAATGTCGACTCATTTCTAGCTTTTTTAGGACAAAAAGTTATATCGACGTTCATTTGGAGGTCCTTATTTATTATGTCTCCATCTAAACAAAGTCACCGAACTTCTAGTCGAGCTGCATGAAGGGATATGTGGTGGACATTCAAGAGGAAGGTCTCTGTCTCACCGAGCTATGACTCAAGGATTTTTGTGGCCAAGTATGTAGCAGGACTACGTTAAAAAATGTGACCAATGCCAAAGACATGCCCTAATCATTCATCAACCGGGCAGAAATCTGAACCCGGTCACTAGCTCTTGGCCCTTCGCACAATGGGGTATGGATATAATCAGACCGTTCCCTTGGGCGATGGGAAACAAGAGATTTGGGTTGGTTGCTACCAATTATGTCACAAAATGGGTGGAAGCCAAAGCTTTGGCGAACATTAGGGATGTGGATGTGAAGAAATTTGTGTGGAAGAACATCGTCACAAGGTTCGGGTACCCCAGGTGCTAATTTTGGATAATGGACTGCAATTTAACAGTAAAACCTTTCAAGAGTACTGTAGTAATCTAGGAATAATTAACAGGTATTCATCACCAGCTTATCCCTAGAGCAATGGACAGGTAGAAGCAACGAATAAGACAATAGTGAATGGTTTGAAGAAATGGTTGAAGGGGGCGAAAGGAAATTGGGTTGAGGAATTGCTGAACGTTTTGTGGGCCTACCGAAACACACCGAGGAAGACTCCCTTCTCCATGACGTACAAAGTAGAGGCGGTAATACCAATCGAGATCAGTTTGTCAAGCATAAAAGTTGCATACTTCTCACGAAGCGATAATGACACTTGAATGGTCGGGAATTTAGACTTCTTGGAGGAAAGACGAGACATGGTATCCGTCCGACTTGCTGATTATCAGCAGAAGTTGGTCCGATGGTATAATAGGAATGTCAAGCCCAGGGAATTTGTAGCAGGAGACCTTGTTTTATGGAAAGCAGTGGGGAATATTAAAGATCAGAGTGCAAGGAAGCTCGCCCCGAATTGGGAAAGGCCCTACCGGGTGATGGCCATAGCTGGAACAGGGACTTATTACTTTGAGGATATGGAAGAAAGACCTTTACCCCGACCATGGAACATTTGTAATCTAAAAAAGTATTACCCGTAAATGTAGAAAAGAAGTTGTAAGATATGTTTGAGGTTGTAAATGAGCTTGAATAGAGAATGCGGAAAGAAGTCAGTTATTACATTTTGAGTTGTTAAACAGTTTAATGAATTTTTCTAAGGACAGAAACCTGGCTTCGGCCTGACTCCGGTTACCGCCCAGGTGGAAACCTTAATGAATTTTCCTAAGGACTAAATCCTGGCCTCAGTTTGACTTTGATCACCGACTAGGTGAAAACTTAACAAAATATTCTAAGGATAAGAATCCTGCCTTGATTTGAACCTACTCACCGACTAGTAAAAAAAAAAAAATTAACAAACTTTTCCCTAGAAACAAAGACTATCTTAATAAGGAGGGCCTCAGTTGAAATATCAAACATTCAATATTAAATAAACTAAATAAAGTTTAATACATGAATAAAATATCACTTGGCTAGATACAAAAAAGTTGGACTAGCCCTAAAAGAAATAAGAAATAATAAGTACAAAATGGTTTAACAAGTTAGGTGGTTGTGGGAACTTTACACGCAATTGAAGGGGTTGAACCAAGGGTTGATTGGGGAGTGCCTTGCGTCTCGGTGGGAGTGGGCAGTTGTCAAGTTCTCCTTATCAATCACCACCACATGAGAATAAATTTGTTGGGATAACTCCCTTATTTCGGGGCTATCCCCCCTCCCCCTTTTTTTCATCAGCATCCTCGGATTGATCATCAGCTGGACTTCTATGGGCAGGTCATTGGGCAAGGGAATTTGATGGCATCTCTAAAAGGGGAGGTGTCAGGGAGACCGATCGCATTCACCACTGTCATCCAACCTTCTGGAAACCCGAATTTCCGAGCCTGAAAGACGATTGCCCCCACCGAGTTTTCAGCATCCTTGAATCCCATGCTATAAAAGACTTGCTCGCAATTCTTCATTGTCTCTTTTAAGTTGGCAAGTTCTTTGTCATGAGTAGAGACAATGCTCGAAACTTTGGCAAGTTTGACTTCGACCTCGCTGAGCTTCCCTTGTAAGTCCTCAGCCTTCTGCTCAGCCAGCTCCCAAGCCCTTTTCGCGATGGTTGCCCGTCGCTTTGCCACGTTCAACTCTAGGGTTTTCTCGTTCAAGCTGGACTCAACAACTTGCTTCAGAGCCTTCTCCTTGTCGGCTTCCTTCATCATGCCCTTTAACCGACCCTCCACAACATAGGTCAATTGGGCAGCTTGGGACGATAATAGAGATGATAGGGGAAGTTAGTGTGATCCGAGTATTAACACTTATAAAATTGAAGAATGTAAAGATATAATAATAATAATAATAATAATAATAATAATAATAATAATAATAATAATAATAATAATAATAATAATAATAATAATAATAATAATAATAATAATAATAATAATAATAATAATAATAATAATAAGATAACAATTAGGAGTAGGTATACTCACAGCTATAGTGTGCCACTTCAGCTTTAGGATGATATCTGTCCCGACAGTCAACGTAATGGTTGAGGTCGACAAGCATCAGTAAAGCGTTACCAAGGCTATTGGAGACTTGTCCCCCAAGGCCATTCCTCCAAGTCCGAACATAGGAGTTGACTATATGTGATTATGAACAATTGATTCAAATTGGTTATAATTGATAGGCCAAAAATGAATTGACCCCTTATGATAAATTAATCAATTAATTTAGCCAAGTGAATTAATTAAGTTAATTAATCATGCAAACTCGTGGTAGCACAAACAAATCACCAATAAATTAATTATGCAGCGGAAAATAAATAACACGGTGATTTGTTTACGAATGAGGAAAACCTAACGGCAAAAACCCCATCGGGTGATTTCCAAGTCACCACTCCCGAAATTCCACTATTATCACAACAAGCGGTTACAAGTAAAGGAATCCCAATACCTTATACCAACCTACAGTTGAACCCTTATCCCAATACCTAATTGGACTTGTTTTATAGTGACAATTTCCCTTTTCGATGCACGACTCCCAAGTACGTGACTAACCAATGCGCGGATCCCAGTACGCGACTTCAATCACCAACTAGAGAAAGTTGTTGGCTGCAAATTCTTCAGTTCATCCCAACAATGAAGATCAAGAAGATGCTTGGTTACAAAACCCTACGGTGTACATACACAGCAACTTCTTCACAAGAATGATGAACTAGGGCAAAACTTTGTCTCCGGTTACAAATTGCTTGAACAAACTTTGCTCAACACTTGTGCAACTTGTGTACCCTTTGACGACCCTTAAAATAATCCTTTTATATGTCTAGGGTTAGAAGAAAAGAAGGCATAAACACATAATCACGGATTAGAGTCAAAACAGAATTGGAATTCTGTTTTTCATAAAGCTTGATAGATAGTTGTCTGTCAAGGTGCTGTTGAGCAGCTGTCGAGCCACGAGGCTGGAACAGCTTCTTAAGCTCGTTGGATAGCTAGCTGTCGAGCTAGCTATCAAGATTTAATGAACAACATTTCTTCAGCTTGAATCTTGGACAAACTTGCATGTCTTTAACACTCAATCTTGAAACACAGTTTCTTGAAGTATTAAACACATCCTAGATCTACCCAAATACAAGTAAAGTGCGTTTTGTCAAAGGATAAGTCAATTACATAAAATAGTAACATATGTTCCTAACAAGTGAATCACATATGTCCTAACAATAATTATAATCAATTTGAAATTAATGATGTTTTATAATTTGATTGGCTAGGGCTACATCTTATGGTATGATTGCACACACTTGATTAATTAGATAATCAAACATTAATTATTCAATGAGTAATTTGAGTAATTATCTTTTTAATTAAGGTAAATTTGTAACTGATTAAGTCTGAAATGGAAGTGATTGGAGCCTATTAATGTTAATTGAAAACTAATTTAGGGCCTATTAATGCTAATTGTGCTGAAATTATTTTCCAACAAATGACCTCTGCTCATCATTTCGTTGATATCTCTAAGAATATTTGAATTTGTGAGTGCGGTTAATTTTTCCAGAAACTAGACATCCGGAGTTCAATTTGAGCACAAGAACGAGATAATTCCTATCAGAATTAAGTAAGATATGATTTTTTGAACTTTTCTCTATGGGCTGTTACAATAGTTACGAGAAAATCGAATTTTGCTTGCTCATCACTCCCACTAATCTCTACATTTAATGCACCAGCTTTCCCCAAAGTCTGAAATAGGGTCTAGGTTCATGATTCTTTTTGATCCTTTGTCAATCCTCATTAAATAACCTTCTATTCATATTTTTTCTACTACTACTATATAAATCCCCCCTCTCCTCCATTCCAAAACACACGGAAACACCCTTTCTACTCCTCTCTTGAGTTCTAGTGAAGTTGAATAGTCTTGTCATATTTTAGTTTTCTTGAGACTCAAGGTATTGAGTGAGACTCACTCTCCCTCTCCTAGTTCTTCTCCACTCCACCCTTAGGACCTCCATTAAGAGTCTCCTCCTCCACTGTGTGGATCTTACATGTAGGTATAATCCCTTTCTCTTACTTGTTTTTTATATTATTATGATGAGATTAGATTAAAGTATGCTAGTGTTTATTTAAATTCCTTGAATATGTTTGAATTTTCTTTAAAATGTTCATATGCGTTCTTCACATGTTCTTGCTTATTCATCCCTTGTTCATGCATAACACTAGCTTTGATCTTAAATCCACATAAAAAATATGAAAAAATGTTTGTTTCATAATTCTCTCAAATCCTCAAATCTAGGATATCACCATCCACACACATTTACTAGAATTTATTTTTCAATCCAAATGCAATGCTTAATTAGGTGAATTAGGGTTTGTCACATACACACACATTAAATTCAATATGCAAATTGATTAATAACATATTAGATGATATGATATTAATGTTGGCCACCATAGTCTAGAAGACCGGTTTCACTGGGTAAGATGGGTGCCTAACACCTTCCCACCTTGTAACATAACCTCTGAGCTTAGATCAAGGGTTGATAGATCAATACTTATCCTTGTAATTTTCAATTTCTAGATTGTAACTAGGAAACAAAGCCATGTACTTTATCTTGGATTGTATCTAGGACCAAAGCCATGTAATTTCCTATGATCAATTTAAATTCAATTTCAAATTAATAAAATGATGAATTTTTCAATTATGGTTTTCTTATTTATCCCAATAATTAAATAAGTGGTAACTCCATTGTAAAACCCTTAATCTAAAAGGGAAAATATAATCAGTCGAACCTTCATTTTGAAAGGCAATAATATGACTCCACCTATTCGCGTGGGTTTGGCCTCACACCAAAAAAAGGGGCCGGGGGTGCAGTCTCTCACAATAACAAGTGGGCCAAAAGATGCCATGATTAAATCTGAAAATAATAAACATGAATATAATAACTAAACTGGACATTATGAATTTAGCTTATAAACATATAGTATGGAACCTTAATAAAACCATAATATAAAATATGCAACGACAAGCCTATCCCAAATTCAATATCCCTTAGCATAGAGTGAACATTAAATACTATGATTGATTAAAAACATTTTTCATTACTAGTACTGTCTTGATAACTCTTACCAAACACTAATAATATGTCGTTATTCATTTAGCCACTAAATAATAATAGCAAGAACTTAGCATATTGGATATTATAATATTTAGTCTAGTGTATACCATTGCCTAGTGTCATGTGTAGCCACATTTCATCTACCAATAAAAGTTTAATCTCGTAGTACCATGATACAAAAAACCCTTAGCATGGAATGCAAGGCTCGAGGCCAAGACGAGGTGTTTTCTCACACCACTATAAACTGGGAAGTTCAAACTTGTAGTACTATGAAATTAAACACCCTCCGCATGGAATACTAGGCTCAAGGCCAAGACAAAGTACCTATTTCACACTACTATGAACCGATAATGGAGGTTGTGAGATTCAACCCTTCAATCTCTCTCCCACTAGAAATTTTAAAAGAAAGGTTTTTTATTTAGAAAACATGTGTAATCTCATCACACATAGCCTTGCACTTTATTAATGGTTTAACACTTATTGAAAATTCAAAATTTAGTATGATTGATTGGTTGAATCTTTTTCTCGATCGATCGAAAAATTGAAGATATTCATCACAAAGTCACTGCTTGATTTGATTGATTCTCGATTCCTATTCGATCAGTCGAAAAGAACATTCGATTGATCGAAAGGAATTCTCAACTAATCGAGACTTGTGAAACTAAATTTTTCAGAATTTTTCTGATAACCGTTTTTGACATTTCACATGTACAAAACACAATCCCTTGACTATAATAGAATGAGATTGAGATCGAAACTTAATTTCATTGATGCTATAGTCTTAAAGTTCAATTTGGCATACTCAACATTAAACTAAAACAACATCACAACATCAATTTCAGTTTTATCAAACAATAGTTCTGAAATCAAACTATGTAGAAAAATTACAGCAGAATTTTCAAATACCATGAAAATAATTTTCTTTGATTCTAAAACTCACTCAACAAGTTATACAAACATAAGATTGAAGACCACTCTGATACCAATTATTGGAAAATATTATTTTGCGTCTCATATAAAAACACGCAGCGGGAATAAACGGATCTAGTTTATTCATGTGAGATAACATGAAACATCTATATTTTGGAAACAAAGAATAGGAAGGTGTATCTTGATGCAGTGAAATTAAAAAACAAACGAAGATTGAACTTGGGAAGACTTTCAGTCTTCATCCCAATTCCACATATGCCAAAGATGTGTGGTTTCTTAATCAGTTCTATAAGTACTTGTTCAAGAGAATAAGAGAGTGTCTTGAGAAATATGTATGTTTCTATTTTAATTATACACATATATTTTACTGCACTTGCAGTTACTTTATTTAATAACTCTTATTAAATAAATAACTGATTATCTAATTGGGTTAGCCTTTTGGGCTAGCTCAATTGGGTTTTAGTGTATGGCTTGGAGTGGGACCAAAAGGGACAGATAAAACTTTAGCTCCAATGGGCTTCAGGCTTATCTGTCAACTCTTGACAAGCCCAAAGTTATTATTAATTATATTTAATACCACTATATAAATATAATTGCACCCTAGGCCTTATTAATTAATTATATCTCAAGACTTTATTATCTAAACATTTAACCCCTTCATGAAAATATTCGTAGTAATACAAAGTCATAATGTATAACTGTTACTTTGAAAATTACTACCTCTTGATCCTTGAGTACCCTGTTTAATCCTTTAAATTATTCATATATATATTTATGAAATCTAATTTCATAAAATATAAACTTTAGTAACCAAACCCATTAAACTTATCTCAAGGAAATATTTTACATCTCTATAAAGAGATTAAGAATTTCATCTTGAGAATATGTGTTCTTTTAACATTACGTGTAGTTGCCCAACATATTGAGGTTTTGATTGTTAAATTAGATTTCACTCCTAATATATCAAAGCAACCTACATTTCATGATTGGGTTCATCATTCTCTTAGGATTGAGATTTTATGTAAATAAAAGTCGTGAGATTTATTATTCATTTGACAATCGTTAATAGAATAATAAATCTCATAGCGGTCTATGTCTTATATACTTAAAACATATTAAGATATCAACTAGAAATCTCCATTTCCATGATCAAGACAAATCATCTTAGTTGATATATTGTAGTCTTCACAGATGAAATGCCCAATTTCATCACTGACTACGAACTAAGATTCCGAGTTTACAAAGAACTTGTGATTTACATATTCTGTGACTAAATCACATAAATTACACACTATGCATCTCAAGGACTATATGATAATGTGCAAATATTCATATTACTATTATTTTAGATAATAAAACAACTTTATTACTTATAACATAATGTCATACGTGGCGTTATACAATTGGATTTTAGGGCACTAATCTTAACACATTGAATCTAAATAACTCTTTGAGATGAGATGAGATGAGAGATGAGAGATGAGAGAGTAACTCAGTAAAGTGAAAGAAAGAGGTTGTTTTAGGGCTACATGTGGTTTAAAAATTGACACTTTTACCCACCCGTGCTTAATTCCCTTGAATTGCCGTAAGCCACCTATGTTAAAAACACAAAATACATTTTAAAAAAATAAAGGAAACAAGATCAAAAAATGGTTTTTGTAAAAAGTATTTGGAAGCTTCAAGAGCTTCAACAAGAACACAAATCAAAGATGAATTTTTTTTTTTTTTAGTGTTTGGCCCCAAAATTCTTTTGTACCTCCTTAATTCTCTATTTCCTTTCTTCAATCCATTGTTAGGACATATGTGATTCACTTGTTAGGAACATATGTCACTATTTTATGTAATTGGCTAATCCTTTGACAAGACGCACTTTGCTTGTAATTGGGTAAATCTAGGATGTGTTTAATACTTCAAGAAACTTTATTTCAAGATCAAGTGTTGAAGCCATGCAACTTTGTCCAAGATTCAAGCTAAAAAGTGCTTGTCATTAAAGCTTGATAGCTAGCCATCTATCGAGCTTAAAGAGCTATTCAGCCCCGTGGCTCGACAGCAGCTTAACAGATAGGGTATCTATCGAGGTTTATGAAAAAAAGATTTTCAGTTCTGTTTTGACTCTAATCCGTGATTATGTGTTTGAGCTTTCTTTTCTCACAACCCTAGACATATAAAAGGATTATTTTAAGGGCCGTCAAAATGTTCACAAGTTGCATAAGTGTTAAGCAAAGGTTGTTCAAGCAAATTGTGACCAGAGACACAGTTTTGCCCTAGTTCATCGTTCTTGTGAAGAAGTTACTATGTTTGTGCACCGTAGGGCTTTGTGACCAAGCATCTTCTTGATCTTCATCGTTGGCATGAACTGAAGAACTTTACAGCCAACAACCTTCTCTAATTGGTGATTGAAGTCGCGTACTGGGATCCGCGTAATTGGTTAGTCACATACTGGGAGCCATGCATCAAAAGGAGAAATTGTCACTACAGAACAAGTCTAATTGGGTATTAGGGTAAGGGTTCAACTATAGGTTGGTATAAGGTACTGAGATTCCTTTACTTGTAACCGCTTGTTGTGATAATAGTGAAATTTCGGCAGTGGTGACCTTAAAATCACCCAGTGGGGTTTTTGCCATTAAGTTTTCCCCATTCGTAAACAAATCACCGTGTTATTTATTTTCCGCTACATACTTAGTTTAATTGGTGATTTGTTTGTGCTACCACACGTTTACATGTTAATTTAACTAATTATAAAACTTGGCTAATTAATCAATTAATCTATCACAAGGGGTCAATTCGTTTTTGGCCTATCACCCCTCAATCTCTTTCTATAGGCAGTGTTGTGACAGTGGAAAATTAAGTAAGTATATGAAGTATGAATCTGTGATTGGCATTGCTTTTTTCGTCACCACCACCTTAGCAATAGCTCTTGGTTTCTCCTCTGTTGACCTTGTACTTGAGGCTGGGTCTTTTGTTTTTTGTTTTGCTTTTTTTTTGGGGGGGGGGGGGGTTCATTATGGTGGGCTTTGATTTCTGTGAGATTGTGGTTGTTTTGGGTTTCTTTGTTTTTGTAGGTTTCTAGGTTTTCCTTGAATGTTCTTGAACCATTGAATGAAAGTCTAGCTCATATATATATAGCTTCCAACTCCATACAGTTTCATACCATCTCAAGAACCATGCTATTTCTATTGCTAACATTTTGCCCTTCTCAACCAGAGTGTTCTTGAGCAAAAGCCTCACCATTTTAACAAATATGCTTTTAGATCTTGATTTTTTTTGTTTTTTTTGTTTTTTTTGTTTTTTTTTTTGTTGCATTTTTAATGATGAAATTACGGGGGTGGGTGGAGGTGGGTTACGGCATCCTAACGGAGCTAACCCTAAGTGGGCAAAGTGTCAACTTTTAAATTACAGGTAAACAACTTAAATTTTAACCAAACCACGAGTCAGTAAATTGAAATTTTCCTTTTTCTTTTTGATAGACCAAGAATGTATTGACCCCTTTGGTAACTTAATCAATTAATCAGCCAAGTGAAATTAATTAGATTTAATTACATGCAATAAATGTGGTAGCACAAACAAATCACCAATGAAGTATTGTTCACTTTGGGAATAGGCCGATATGCCACCCTCACGAATTTGTTCAATCCCACATCGGGGAGAGACTCCTCCCACCCTTGCCTTATAAGCACTTGGCCTAAGGAAGGGTGTACCATAGTGTGTGATCATAAGGTCACAATCTGGCTCCCAAGCCCAAAGGATGGATGAACTTAGGCCCAAAGAGCCCAATACAATGAATTTGTAGAGAGTGAGTTGGAAAACTGGGCTTTAATGAGTCAGACAACAAGTAAAGTGGATCCAGATGACAAAAAAATGAAGATAGACTGGTTTAATCTAAAGAAAATCGTCCTCGGCACAATTCGAGGAGATCAGTTCTTATATATTTCTTCTCAAGTTTGATTACAAGTTCAACTCCTGATTGCTACAATGTTTCTCTCTTAATTTTCCGATCTTCGATCCCTTTCTCTCAGGGCCTCCCTTCAATTTTATACTATCTTTTTTCTTTCATCTCTACCATCCACGTGTAAAGTAGATTGTTGGTGTTGATCCTTGTCACATTAGCACCTTCCTGAAGTCTTTGGAGAGTAGTTGTAAGGCTGAAAACTAATGTTCAGGTATCACTTCCTCATTAATGCGGCCAGAGAGTTAGCTACAGAGCATTCAATACGGTGGTAGTAGCTTTCCTTTAGATATTTCCCAGCTCCCCATTTGTCCGTTATGTTCACAATGCATATCCTTATCAACAAAACTTCCTGGAACGTCCTTTGGATGACAAAATACACTTTCTGCCCTCGGCTTAGTTTAGCTGAGGAGATACTTATCCTTCGCCTACCTTCCCCAGCCTTCCCGTTCGTAGCTCGCTCACGAAACTCTAAGTTTCACATCTTCATTACTGTTTGCCTGTCCTCAGACCACTAAGCGTCCTCGGACAAGGCCCAAGGCCCAACATATATTCTTGGACCCATCAACCTTACAATAGCCCCTAAAAACTTTGATTTTTTCCCTCCTGTTTAAGGAGAAAAAGTGGGGTTTTGACTCTGGATAATTGAACCCATATGTTTCTTTGATTTCCACATGTGAGAATATCGCTTCGCGTGTCCCATAACTGTTCCTAACGCTTCAAAGTTCGCGATATCCCATTAAATGCTCTAGGCGGTGCTTTGTTCCCTGTATCTTACGGTGAGATGTAAATCCTACAGCTGGCATTTCTCCTTGAATTTTGAGCAGGATAACTCCCACTCAACTCCGCCTTCTATATAAGGCGCCTAGGAGGAGTTATTTTTCCTCATTTTACAAATTTTCAAGCTTTCTAGAAGATTCAAACTCTCAAACCTTCAAGGCTTCCCAAGTTTCTAAATCTTCCAAGTCCTTTTCTTTTTAAAAATTTTTAAACCTTTAAGAAGTTCAGGAATCAACACACGTGCTTATTCTCGTAAATTCCTTCTTTTGGGTTCTTTTCTCCTCGGCCTTTTATTCTTTGTTTCCTTTCCTTGAAAACTTCTTTCACTTCCCTTTAGCTTGCTTAGATGGGTAGATTTAAGCACCTTGTAGACTCTCCTGCTAGTATAGAGGGCTTTAGGGCTAAATATCACATTCCACAGGGAGTTGCCCTGCAGTATTGTGCTCCAGATCAGGTGATTACAGATAGAAACGAAGGGGAGGCTGTCATTCCTATGATCGCCTTCATAGAAGGAGGAATGACGCTTCCCATGGGTAGCGTAACCTGAGACTACCTAATTAACCATAGGCTGTGTCCTCACCAGTGCGCGCCTAACTTATTTAGAGTCTTGGGTAGCGTCGATGCTTTCAATGAGCAGATAGGTTTGAGACTTACCTAGCATGACGTCATCCATATGTATGAGTGCCATTCACTTGCTGACTCAGGGTATTTCCTCAAGTCTAGGTCCTCCATTGTTAGGCTTGTATCGTGTCTTCCCAAGTCCAACAAGGGCATGAAGGACGACTACCCAATCGCTTCTGGAAAATGGCATGATGGTCTTCACTGCCCAACATGGGAGGGAGAGCCAGGTGGGGTACCTTAGGGTTAGGTCCCTTGACACGGGATTTAGTTCTTTTAGCTTTGCTACTCTTCCCTTTACTATTTCATTTCCCTTTGATGATGGGTTTTATTGGTTTGACCGTGATTTTCTCCTCGGCTGTTTTTACAGATAAAAGGCACATAGCGCCCTGCCTCAGTTTGGTCAACATCACAGACCTCAACAGAGTCCTAAGGTCCGAGGTGTTCGTGAGTGAGGACAGGCAGCTGAGAGCGGTCCACCTCATTTGGACTTCGAACCACTATCGAACAACTTCCAGGAAGTGGGCCACGTAATCAGGGTTGGAGACCCTCGGCTCCATAGGATAAACGTCTCCGTACCTGGGTTTCTTGCCCGAGAGGATGTTGTGCCCATTGAGCTGCCTCCCCTTCTTGCACTTCCTTAATCAGCGGCTCTAAGGGAAGAAACTGCGTCCTTACGCCTATCACTTGAGGAGGAAATAGACCAATTCCAACTCGAGAAAGAGAGAAAGGAGCAAGGGGATCCTGTCATCCACATATCTGACCCCGAGGACGAGTTTAACAGGATCTCAGGTGTTTGCACCCCAGGTCTCATACTTGTAAAAATAGATAACAACTCCGATGAGAAAGAAGAAGAGATGTCACTCAATCCGAGGAAAGGCTTGAAGGACCTCCTTGTAGGGAGGAATAAAGGGTCATCCTCTAAGGAGGCCCCAAAGTCCCAGCCCCCTCTTCTCTTCCCCCTCCTCCCCCTCCTGTTACTAGCCTGCTCCCCATACCTAATTTGAAGAAGAAAAGGAAGGAGCAAGAAGTAGAGGAGGGTAAGGTGGTCTGCTAGGAGACTAAGAAGCAGAAAATGGCCCAAGACAAAGGGCAGGCCACCTCAGTGGAGAGCAGGAAGGACCCAAGTGTGGCCGAGGTGCGCCAACAACACCACATCTGGGCTCCTCGGCTGGAGTTAGACGAAGCTGCCATTCCATGGAACTCCTCTATCAGGGAGTTTCAAAAAGGGCACTCCTCTTACGTAGCTAAGGCCTTGGAGCAGCCTTTCCTCCTGCCAAAAGACATGGCTGCTCTAAGGCACTTGAGGTAGCCAGACCTCTTCATGTCCCTGAAAAGGGATCTAGCCCTGGTAGGTTCACTGTCATACCTTTTAGTTTAAATGCTAAGTTGCCTTTCCCGTTTGCTTTATTATTACTATTTCATTGTATGTATATATATATATATATATATATATATATATATATATATTTTACATGGTATTCCCTTGTTGTTTTTGCATAGGCTATCCAGGAAGTTTTTGTAACCGAGGAGTAGGTCAAGGATACCCAAAATGATGCCCGGTTTGAGGCCAACCTCTATGCCGAGGCCAACAAGGCCTTAGGGGCATCTGAATAGAAAAATAAAGAGCTTACCAGTAAGCCGGTTGCTGAGGAGAAGGCGCGTTTGAGTGCCGAGACGAGCTTGAAGAATGCTTAGGACTAGGCTGAAGACCAGTGCAAAAAGCTCTATCACATTGAGATAGAGCTGGCTACTCAGAAACAGCTGGTCATGAAGCTAAAGGCAGACCTGCAGAAGGCCAAGGAAGCAACTCGGACAGCTAAGGAAGCTGCTGAGGCTTTGGAGTAGGCATCCTACCAGTGTGGGGTGCAAGAGACTGAGATACGGCCAGTAGATGAGCTGGCGGAGGTGTGTAGAGATTACTGCAAAGAGGTGTGGGCAGAAGCACTCAACTGAGCAGGAGTCCCTACTACCTCCGAGTGGAGGCTCGCTGAGAACATATTCTTCCCGAAGGACATCCGAGAAGTTTCAGCAGTGCTCCCTCCTCCTACTGTACTTACCCTTCCCCCCTCGGTGCAACCCTCCACCACTCAGGCCTCTCTTCCTCCTTCCGAAGTCTCCAAATGGCCCAACAAGGAGGCTGAGGTGGCCGGGGGCAAGGAGGCTGGCTAGCAAGGGGGTCCTTAGCCCGAGGATAAGGGCAAGGGCAAAGAGGTCAAAGCCCTACTAGAAGCCAACTGTAAAAAGGCTGCCTTAAAGATCAAGGATGCTGACTCCAAGGCCAAGGATGCTGCTGCCAAGGCCAAAGATGCCGACTCCACAACCAAGGATGCTAATGCCAAAGATGACCCTCCCCGCACCAAGGCATAGTTTTAGGATTTTTCCTTTCTTTTTTTTTTACTTTTTTTTTTTTTTTTTTTTTTTTTTGTGGCAGTTTGCCATTGTATACAATGTACCTTCCTTTTATTCAATGAATAGACTTCACTTTTTACTTTATAAATCTTTCTTTTTCTTGCAATACTTATTTCTGGTTAGCTATAACCCTTATCTTGCTCTTTACTGAGACTTTTGAACTGATGATGCCTCCAAAGGTGAACACCCACACTCTGACCAAAGCTAGAAGTAATAACTAATCATTAACTCAAATAAATAAAACGTGTACACGATGAGAAAAATGACTAAAGCTTGAGAGTCAAATGAAATGCTTAATAGGGAAAGAGAGCGCCTGAGACTTTTCCCTTTAAAAGTATCTTATTAATGTATCCTTAGAATCCTTTAATTCAGAATATTAATTTTCACAAGGCATGCGGTCCGAGGAACCAAACATAGCCAAGGTTCTACTTAATACTCATGTAGGTAATGGAAAGTGTTAATTTACCCAAGACATGTGGTCTGAGGGACCTGGCAGTGCTAAGGTTCTATTTAACACTCAGGAAAATAATAGGAAGTACTAATTTACCCAAAGTATGTGGTTTGAGGAGTCCCACATGACTAAGGTTCTATTTAACACTTAAAAAGATGTCCTGAAATATTAATTTACCCAAAGTATGTGGTTCGAGGGACCAGGCATAACTAAGGTTCTGTTTAACACTTAGGAAAATGATTAAAAGATATCAATTTACCCAAGGTATGTGGTCCGAGGAGCCAGGCATGACCAAGGTTCTGTTTGATACTTAGAAAAATGTCATGAAGTATTAATTTACCTAAAGTAGGTGGTCCAAGAAACCAGACATAACTAAGGTTTTGTTTAACACTTAGAAAAATGATTAAAAGATATCAATTTACCCAAGGTACGTGGTCCAAGGAGTCAGGCATGACCAAGGTTCTGTTTGATACTTGAAAAATGTCATAAAGTATTAATTTACCCAAAGTAGGTGGTCCGAGGAACCAAACATAACTAAGGTTCTGTTTAACACTTAGGAAAATGATTAAAAGATATCAATTTACTCAAAGTACATGGTCCGAGGAGCCAGGCATGGCCAAGATTTTGTTTGATACTTGAATGAGTAAGAGGTGCAACGCATAATATAATAAGCAAAAATTTGCCAGAAAATACTTTCATTAATAATAATACCTTCGCAGGTTATTTACATTCCAGGGGCGTGGTATAACATTTTCATCTAGGTCTAGAAGATAATAAGCACTTATTCCAGCCACCGAGGTGATGTGATATGGCCCTTCCTAGTTGGGTCCCAATTTTCCCCATGATGGGTTCTTGGCAGTACCTAAAACCTTTCCTAAAACCAAGTCCCCAGGCGCTAGCGGCCTTAACCTTACATGTGAATCATACCCTTGCTTGAGCTTGTGTTGATAGTACGCTAGTTAAACCATCACATTTTCTCTCCGTTCTTCAATCAAGTCTAAGCTCTTTTCTAACAAGACATCATTGTTACTCGAAGTGAAAGAGCTCGTCCTCAGTGTTGGGAAACCGATCTCGCGAGGAATTACAGCCTTGGCCCCATAAGTCATTGAAATGGGGGTCTCCCCCATGGACCTTCGAGGTATAGTACAATACGTCCAAAGAACGTGTGGCAAATTTTCAACCCATTTTTCCTTTGCATCATCCAGCCTCTTTTTAAGCCCACTCACTATGACCTTATTGACAGCCTCAGCCTGTCCATTCTTCTGTGGATATGTCGAGGTGGAATATCTATTTGTTATACCCAGGTCACAGCAATACCTCCTAAAGGTTTTGTTATCAAACTGAAGACCATTGTCCGAGATGAGTGTACGAGGGATTCCAAATTGAGTGACAATATTTTTTCAAATAAATCTCTTGGCATCCATATCCCTGATATTTGCTAGTGGTTCAGCTTCAACCCATTTGGTGAAGTAATCCGTGCCGACTAGCAACCATTTCTTATTCCCTACTGCCTTAGAGAAGGGCCCTACAATATCTAAGCCCCATTGAGCAAAAGGCCAAGGGCTGGACAGAGGATTAAGGACAACTCTTGGTTGGTGAATATTTAGGGAAAATCTTTAGCATTGGTCCCATTTCTTCACATACTCTTGTGCTTCCTTCTGCATATTTGGCCACCAATATCCCTGAATGAAGGCCCTGTGAGACAAAGATCTGCCTCTTGCGTGGTTTCCACAAATCCCTTCATGTAACTCCTCTAGGAGTAGTCCAACTACTTCAGGGTGTATGCATAGCAAATATGGTTCAAAAAAAGAGCGCTTGTATAACTTTTGGTCCTCGAATAGCCAAAAATAAGGAGCCTTTCTCCGTACTTTGTCAACCTCGGACTTACCCTCGAGTAAGATGTCTTCCTTAAGGAATAGCACAATAGACTCCATCCAGCTAGGACCTACCCTAATCTGTTGAATATGAACCACATTTCTCCCCATTTCGGTAGGTTTACACAAGTCTTCCACAAGGATCACCCGAGGTTAACTTTGTGCCGAGGAGGTTGCGAGCGTGGCAAAAGAGTCAACATGCGTATTTCTACTTCTAGGGATTTATGATAAAATGAAAGATTCAAATCCTGACTGTAAGTGTCTAACCTGGTTCAAATATTCCTGCATTCTGAGATCTCTAGCTTTCAACTCTCCCCCTACTTGGCCTACAACCAATCTCAAATCTGAAAACATCTCCACTACCTTTCCTCCCATTCTCTGAACCATAGTCATCCCTACGAACAAAGCCTCATACTCGGCGTTATTGTTGGTGGCCGAGAAGCCCAACCTTAAGGATTTTTCAATAATGATCTTCTCAGGAGAAATTATAACTAGCCCCACCCCAGATCCTCTTTGATTCGCTGCACCATCAACATGTACTCTCTAGGGTAAAGGCTCTTGCAGGGAGACCATGTCAACTGATTTTCCATCCATGTTTTGCTTCTTAACTTTTTCTTCAAATGGGGTTTCAGCAAACTCAGCCACCAGATTAGCGAGGATCTAACCCTTGACAGAGGTGCGAGGCATGTACTTGATATCAAAAGCCCCTAGGATCATACCCCACTTGGCAATCCTCCCTGTATAATCAGCTCTCCGAAGTAGAGATCTAAGCGGAAGTTGGGTTAGAATAACAACTGCATGTGATTGGAAGTAATGGGAGAGCTTACGCATAGCATGCACCACTACCAAAATGGCCTTCTCCAATGGTAGGTAACGGACCTCGGCCTCATGTATTGACTTGCTCACATAATAAACTGGCCTATATACACCATTATCAACCCGTACAAGCACCAGGCTCACTGCATGGGAAGCCACAGTAATGTAAGCAAACAAAACCTCATCCACTTTAGGCCTGGACATAATGGGTGGTCGAGATAGGTATTCCTTCAACTACTGGAAGGCCAAGACACACTCCTTGGTCCATTCAAATCCCTTCTACTTGTTCAACAACTGGAAGAAAGACCTGCACCTGTCTACTGACTAAGAAATGAATCGGTTTAGAGCAGCAGTCATCCCTGTTAACTTCTAGACCTCTTTGGGATTCCGAGGTGGCTGTAAATTGTTAATTTCTTTAATTTGGTCAGGGTTGACTTCAATTCTACGATGAGTAACGATGTACCTTAAGAACTTCCCTGATTCGACACCAAAAGAGCACTTAGAAGCATTAAGTCGTAGCTTGTGTCTCCTCAAGATCTCAAAGATATTCCCAAGATCGTTAATATGCTCAAATTCCAACTTACTCTTAACCACCATGTTGTCTATATAAATATCAATGTTTTTTCCTAGCTGTGGCTCAAACATCCTGGTCATCATCCTCTGATAAGTAGACTCTGCATTATTTAGATCAAAGGGCATCACCTTGTAGTGGTAATTCCCAGTAGGGGTGAAAAAAGTTGTCTTCTCCTGATCATCCAAAGTTAAAGGTATCTGATGGTACCCTTGAAAGGCATCCAGGAAACTCATTCGAGGATAGCCTACAGTGGCATCCACCAACTGGTCTATTCGAGGCATGGAAAAATGGTCCTTGGGGCAAGCTTTATTCATGTCCACACATACCTGCCACTTCCCATTCTTCTTCTTCACTACCACTGTAATGGCTAACCACTCAAGGTACAACACGTCCTTAATAGCCTCAACCTGCCTAAGTTTGTTCACCTCCTCCTTGACAGCATCAGAATGCTCTTTAAAGAGCGTCAAGGTGGTTACTTCCTAAGGAGGACAGTTGGGTTGATGTTCAGATGATGGCAAATGAAGTTTGGATCCACCCCAGGAGCTTCATAAGCATTCCATGCGAAGATATCAATATTCTTCCTTAGAAATTTTAACAGCTCTTCCTTCTCCCGAGGAGGCAACTGAGCTCCGACCTGAAAAAACTTCTCCGGATCACCATCTACAAAAATTTCCTCCAACCTCTCACACTTTGCCTCTTCCAACACCACGTCTGTAGATAGGACCGGAATTCTTGATTGCTATGAGCCCCTCTCAGTAGAGGCGGAGGACTCAGCTTCAAGCTGATGCATAATTGCAGCCACCAGCACTGGCTAGCCATGGATTGGCTCCCAACTAGCTCTTCGATCTGGTCTCCCGATAGATATTTCACCTTCAAATGCATAGTTGAAGAAACGACCCCTAAGGCATGAAGCCAGGGTCTTGCCATAACAGCCGTGTAGGGAGAATAAGCATCTACCACAATAAAGCCTACCTCCACTACCTCTGAACTTGCTTGCATGGGCAGTCTAATCTGACCCTTTGGATTGACAACTTTCCATCAAAGCTTACCAAAGGTGAATCATAGGCTATCAAATCTTCAGGTTTCAAGTTCAGCCCTTTGTACAAGTCAGGGTACATAATCTCTACACCACTGCCCTAGTCTACCAACACCCTCTTCACATCATACCCTCCTATCCTAAGCGTAACCACTAAAGCATCATCGTGTGGCTATATGGTTCCAATTTTGTCCTCGTCCGAAAAACTCAACGCCAATTAGATCTCCACTCTAGCCCTCTTCGGCTCAGCAATAGAGTCCTCGGCGGGTGGCCTAGCCACAGACATCACCCTGAAGGGATGAGAATCAGTCCTCCCAGGAGCAGCAAAGATGACATTAATTGTGCCTAAAGAGGGCCTCGAAAAAGCATTCCCTTGAGCCCTTGAACCTGCTTGGTCTCCCTGCCCATTGGGCCGATACAAAAACTATTTTAACCTTCCATCTCTAACTAGTTGCTCTAGATTATTCCATGGAGTTCTACAGTCCTCGATGGTATGTCCCCGTTCCTGGTGGTACTGACAATGAAGAATTTGGTTGCACCTCATAGGGTCTCCTCCCATCTTGTTTGACCATTTGAAATATGGCTCATTCTTGATCTTCTACAAAACTTGATGTACTGGCTCTCGGAACACCGTGTGGACCACCTAAGGAGCCATAGACCCAGATTTCCCAGCAAAATCCCTTCGGGGTCTGTTATTATTGTATTTGTTCGACCTGAAATCCCTCCTGTCCTGAGGGATAACTTTAGTCTTTCCTCTCCCTTGCTCCTGGTCTTCCTCAACCCGTTTGTATTTGTCAATACGGTCCATAAGCCGATGCACACTCCTTACCGACTTCTTGGTCAAGGACTTTCTCAAATCATGCTCGACAGGCAGGCCGACCTTAAAAGTCCTTATAGCCACGTCATCAAAGTCTCCATCAATCTCATTGAACATCTCCCAATATCTATCCAAGTACGTTTTCAGGGTCTCCCCCTCTCTCATGGACATAGACAACAAGAAATCTAAGAGCCGAGGAACCCTACTGCACATAATAAAGTAAGATCTAAATGCCCGAGTGAGTTCTTTAAAGGAATCAACGGAACTTGCTCCTAAGCCATCAAACCACCTCATGGCCACAGGCCCTAAATGGAGGAGAACACCTTGCACATCAAGGCCTCATTCTCGAAGTGCACTGCCATTCTCTGGTTGAAGTGGCTCACATGTTCCATAGGATCTATTCGACCATTGTACATGGTGAACGTGGGCTGAGTGAACCGCCGAGGAAGTCTCCCTCCCTCAATTCTGCACGTGAAAGGTGATCTGGAAATTTGGTTGAGTGCTTTGCTCATCGCATCAGTTCCCAAGCCTTTGAAAGATAAGTTCCTATTTTTGCACTCATGGTGGTAGTCTTCATCATACGAGAAAGACTCACTAGGAGGAGTCCTTGATCTAGGTCTATAACTACCATCCTCCTCATTGTTATAAGAGAAGTCAGAATTGGAGGGAGTTCGCCTTTGCCGTTCGTGGCGGAACTTCCTCTTCAGATGATCAATCTCCAGTTGCATGGCCCTAGCGTTCTCCTCATGAGAAAGGTGGCTCCCGCTTCGAGACTAGCTCCTGCTAGTATGCGTGGTATGCACACTAACCTCTTAGTCCCTTCTTCGCTTAAGATTAACAAAATGATCTTGACGTTGAGACCCCATGGATTCCTCTAGATTAGGACCTGAACCTAACATAGTTAGACATCAAACTCACTAAAAACCAAGAAATTTCCATAAACGGTGCCAATTGTAAGGTCACAATTTGGCTCCCAAGCCCAAAGGATGGATGAACTTAGGCCCAAAGAGCCCAATACAATGAATTTGTAGAGAGTGGGTTGGAAAACTAGGCTTTAATGAGTCAAACAATAAGTAAAGTGGATCCAGATGACTAGAAAATGAAGATAGACTGGTTTAATCTAAAGAAAATCGTCCTCGGCACAATTTGAGGAGATCAATTCTTATATATTTCTTCTCAAGTTTGATTACAAGTTCAACTCCTAATTGCTATAGTGTTTCTCTCTTAATTTTCCGATCTTCGATCCCTTTCTCTTAGGGCTTCCCTTCTATTTTATATTATCTTTTTTCTTTCATCTTTGCCATCCACGTGTAAAGCAGATTTTTGGTGTTTATCCTTGTCACATCAGCACCTTTCTGAAGTCTTTGGGGAGTAGCTGTAAGGCTGAAAACTACTGTTCAAGTATCACTTCCTCATTAATGCGGCCAGAGAGTTAGCTGCAGAGCATTCAATATGGTGGTAGCAGCTTTCCTTTAGATATTTCCCAGTTTTCCATTTGTCCGTTACGTTCACAATGCATATCCTTATCAACAGAACATCCTGGAACATCGCTTTGGATGATAGAACACACTTTCTGCCCTCGACTTAGTTTAGCTGAGGAGATACTCCTCCTCGGCCTACCTTCCCCAGCCTTCCTGTTCGTAGCTCGCTCACGAAGCTCTGAGTTTCACATCTTCATTACTGTTTATCTATCCTCGAACCACTAAGCGTCCTCAGACAAGGCCCAAGGCCCAACATATATTCTTGGACTCATCAACCCTATAGTAAATAATATGTGAGTGGTATGGGATATTGCACCCGTTCCAAATCCAAGTCGTTGGAGCATAGTTTTTAACGAGTTTCTCTCCACTGTTTTGTCCATCCATGCTCCCTTGTGAAGTCGTGACAGACTCTACACAGTAAAAAATTTTGAAAAAATGTTTTGGATTCTTCAAAGCTTTGTCTTCATCAGCACAAGCCATGTATTCCAGGCTATAAGCCTTATTATTATTGGATTCTATATACATGTGCGACATATACACTAATGTATATAATTAATGATAATTTCAAAATAGTACATTAGTATTAATCGCTAAGGTGATTATTGTGTTCAAGGAAAGCTTTTTTGATCAAGGTGGAGCAATATCAAGAGGAAATAAAATTATTGGATGAAATTTGAGTCAAGATGAAAAGTCGTGGAAAATTGCCTTAAATTTTTATTGTGATTTGGAAAGCTAATTTGGTTTTTTTTTTTTTTTTTTGAAGAATGAAAAATTAATTTTGCCATTTCTAGGTTTATTTGGTGTGGAAGAAAAAACTATTCTTTTCTGAAGACCTGAAAAAAAAAAAAAAAAAAAAAAAAAAAAAAATTCTTTAGAGTGGAAAGAACGCCTAATCTGCTAATTCTTGTCAAAAAAGTAATGTGTTTTGTCCACAAATGAATAAAATTGAAGTCTTATAAATTGATAGTGCTGCAAAGAAATTAATGACTCTGGCCAATGAAGATTCAGCTAAATTGGAAACTTTAGCAATGTAGCAGAAAGAGAGAGAAAAAGATAAGGAAGAAGGTATGTGGTTGGGGGGGGGGGGGGGGCGTAGTTGCACTTTCAAAAGAGGGGTGGAAACGTAAGAGGCACGGGTTGAAGCAACACTTCACAAAATCAATCTAGTTTTTTCTTTGAATTGGAGAGATTACATTTTAGTGGGTTTGGAGAAAAAAATATATAGGCCCCACCGAACAAAAAAAAAAAAACTAAAGTCACTTATATTAAAGTTTACAAATTGACAAAATAAAGTATGTGATTAGAACCATGTCAATATCATAATAAAATTTTGAATTAGTTTTTTTGTTTAGTATTTACAAATATTAGAACAATTTATCTAATTTTTTATTGAATTTTTTTTTTCTTGCATAATTATTGTAAATAAAAGATAAAAGTTAAATAAAATAAAATAAACTAATTGATTTTTTTTCTGCAAATACCAAAGCAAAAAAGTAAAATGGAAAAGACGATTGGGCATTTTAAGCAAAAACATAAGAATGGGACCCACATAAGTTGTTGGCCGATTCATTCAACAATCAACTACCTTTACCCCAAAAAATATAATAATAGAAAATCCTTTTTGCGGGACTCATGCCGAACAAGCTTGCTTTCAATCTTGTTCCAAACGCATGCTTTTTTCTTTTTTTTGGAGAAGAATTCCAAACTTATACTTAAAAGTCACAAATCAAACAAGAATTGACCTTACTTTTTGGACAAAAAATGAAAATGGGGCCTACATGAGTGTTTGGCCGGTTCAAAAATCTACCTGTGCACAAAAATCCCTTCTTCTTGCGGGATCCACGTGAGACTCACTAGTTTGCTTTTAGTATTTTGCAAACGTATACTTAAAGCATTTACATTAGTCACAGAATAATAACATAAGAAGAAAATTAGGTTCATATAAACTTGTGCAAAATAGAACCATAGTTGCAGTTATTTACACAGTTACGGTTTATATGTATGTTATAATTTATTCCTCTCTCTCTCTCTCTCTCTCTCTCTCTCTCTCTCTCTCTCTCTCTCTCTCTCTCTCTCTCTCTCTCTCTCGTCAAATATGCTTTCCAAACATAAATTACCCCACACAGACTCAGCATCAAATACTTCACCAATACAAACCCATAGTCAAGACCGAACCCACAAAGAAAAACCCACATCTTAGCCACTTCATTGCAACAAACATAGCCATTGCCACTACTGGAGCTTCGACAAACCTCCACTTCACTCCAAAGCCATCAAAAACATCAAGCCGCTATCACCAAAAATGAAGGAAGTTGTCACATTAGAGGGTGTATAATATAAAAAGTTGTCATATTTACACATTTTTATCAAAAAACTACCTACATCAGACATGCAAAAACTGTGTAAATATATATTGTTCCTACAATAATCATGTAAATTTACATTAGCACTATTTATTTTGCATTTCTTTTTTATTCTTTTTTTACGTATCCCAAAAATGAAGGAAAAGAGTGAATGATTGTTATTGTGTGTGAAGAAAAAGAAACAATTAAAAAAAAAGGACAAATTTATATTTTAATGAAATGTAGTTAAAATAGATAATCTGATATAGAATATTTTGAAAAGTGAGTATGTAAAATAGAAAAATAAGTTCTTATACTAAAATAGACAGAAATTTTTGCATGAGTTGATGCGAATACTCTAAGGGGTGTAGATACTCAATTTTGCAACAATAATTTAACTTTGGAAGGTGACCAAAATAATCATTCTAAGTACCCAAAAATCATAATTGCATTTCATGCATTAAATCATTCATCACATATCATAAAAATAAGGGAGTGTAGACACTCAATTTCGCACCCATAATTTAACCTTGGAAGATGACCAAAATAATCATTCCAAGTACCCAAAAATCATTATTGCTTTTGATGCATTAAATCATTAATCACATGTCATAAAAATAATCTTGAGATTCTAACGATCGCGACAATATGCCCGATTCTCAAATCGGACCGTCGGATTGAAAGACATCACAAGATCAAGTTTTCACGGTTTACATGCATTCACTTGGGTGGAATTGATCACACATGATTAATTGAAATTAATTTTGATTGGTTAATAATTAAAATTAATTAAATGAATTTATGTGTTTGTTTAATTATTTCTCTTAAAGTGAGATTTATTGCATGGGATTAAAATAATTAAGTTGATAATATTTAAAGACTATAGATAATTAGACTTTTGAGATAATTATATTCAAAACAATTATTTGAAAAATCCTAATTATCACTTTGGGATGAAGTTTATCATGAAAATAACTCTGAAATTCGTCCAAATACAGTTTTAGACTTGGAAAACACTTCAGAAACGTGCTAATCAAGTAGCAGATTTCAAATTCACGTTTCAGGGCACTTTAGACATAGTAAACATCAAAATTCAGACTAGGTTATTTCTAGAAAAGTTGTAAACAATCAAATTTCCCTTCTGCTATTAGAATGTTAGCTTAGGGTGTGTTTGAATACCATTTATTTTGCTGAAACTGAAAATTTATTGCTGAAAGTACTATAGATAAAGGTAAAAGTTAGTTGAAATAGTATAGTAGGGCCCATGAATAGTATCAAAAAGTGCAGTGGGGCCCATGAATAGTAGCAAAAATAAGCTGAATAGTAAAATAATTTTAATTTTTCATCCCAATCCAAACGCACACTTAATCCAAATTTTGAGTAAAGAGATATGATCAAAAAACTAAAACATGTTCAGATCTGAAAAATCAACTTACTCTTATCTAAATCTCATTTTTTTAGGATTTTCCCCATACATTTTTTGCTTATTTTTCAAGTTGATCTAACTTAATTTTTAAGCAACCTTAGCTTATTTTCTAAGCAACTAACACCTCTATAAATAGAGGAGGTCTCCCAGCATTCAGGAAAAAAAAATGGCTGATACCTCTGATCCCTAGACCCCTCGCTCCCTTTATGTTAAAGAAAATCTAGAAGCTTTGCTTTAAGAATTTCTTTTCCTTTAAGTGACCCTATTTTAGATCTCAAAGAGATTCATTCCCTTTGATTTCTAAAATAATCCCCTCTTGTAGAGTACATTCATGCAGGTATGTTTATGGGTGTAACGTGCGGTTGTTGGTGTGTTGCTTTGGGGAGTACGCCTTGGCCTAGTGGACCAGGGCAGAGAAACAAGGAGTCACCACATCCTAGGCAGAAGCATACTAAAATCAAGGAAGAAGCAAAGCCAACAAATCATGTCATCATCCAAGACATTAAGAACACAAATGTATCATTAGGAAGTCTTCTGCTTGATCCACAACCGATTTACCTCCATCATTCGGTAACAAAAAAAAAAAAATCTACTGATAGGATACTTCTTTGCACTAGCCTCTTCAATACAATGGCGGCTCTAGGAATTTTTTCCAGGGTGTTCCTCAAGAAGCATAAATTACACAATCTAATAAAAAGAAAATTTTATATATTGACAACAACAACAACAACAACAATTAAAAAACACGCAAATGCATAAAGTTTTACAACATAAATCTTGTGGAGTTCCATTGTGGTTGTTGATAATGTTGTTGAACAGGGCAGGGGCGTAGCCAGGAACTCGTACTTGGGGGGGGGCCAAATGTCAATATTGATAGAAAAATCATAATTCATAAATTTATAAATAAAAAATTATCAACTTTGATATATTGTCATATTCTTAAATCTGCATACTATTATTTTAAGCACCATCAACCCATCATTATCCATAATATTGAAAATTTTCTTATTTTTTAATGAATTATTCAGCTCCTAATTTCAATTTTTTTTTTTTAAAAAAAAATGATGATATGGAAAGAGATATAATATATTATCATATAGCAATACAACAAATTGAACAACTTAATAAACAAAGCATATTCATAAAACTAAATGACCATTATCATATATATAAAAAGCAAAGATCTAAATGGCCATATGATGTTGAAGAAACAAACAAACCTGAAATACTGAGACACAAGAAGAAGCTGGAACTGAAAGCAAATATGGATAGATTTTTTTTAGATGAAAGGAGTTTATTTGATTTCTACCCTTGTTGAGAAGAGAGTTAATGTGTTTAGAGCAATCAACAATGAGAGTAAAGAAACATGAGGCAGTGTGGGCTTGTATCAGCAGGAGAAAAAAGTAGTAGGGATTACTTCTATTTTCTTTGAGAATCCCGTAGGTGGCTTCTTGAGATTGAGAATGATGAAGAAAAAAAAAAGTATTTTTTTTTTTTGAAAATGAGTGGTAAAAGACGATATTTTAAGGGTGTAGATTATTGTCTATTGGATATTTGGATTGACAACAAATCATTTGGACAATTGGGAGAGCTAACTAATATTTTATTTGAGGACTTTGGGTTATCTATTGGACTAAGAAGAGATCCTAAAAGAATTTTTTTTGGGGGCGGGGGGGTGGGGTGGGGGGGTGTTCATTATTTTATAGGGGCCATAGCCTTTTACTTAAAGCAAAAACTAAAAGTAAAGCCGTAGTATAGCTTTAAAAGAATATAAAAGCATGTGGTTCTTTTTGCTTGAAAGACCCTAATATATTGTTAAGTTGCTCAAATTATGAACCAAAATTTAATTTTATTGACATAAAAAAAAATTCAGGGTGTTCCCAATTTTTTTTTTAAAGGTAGATAAATATAAAATTTTAAATTGTTATGTATAATTTTATTTTTTTTTAGCCCAAGGTGGTCCCAGGACCACCCTGGCCATAAGGTGGCGCCACCCCTACTTCAATATCATATTTTCTTGGTAGAATTATAAGTTTTATCATATTAATTTTAGAAATGATCAACAAGACAATTCAAAAGATAGGAGTGACAAATTTTTTTCTGGGGAGAAACAAGCACACACACACAGACACAAGGGCCGAGAAAGGGATTCTAACACAAAGGCACACCAGAAACTCCACTCAAAAGCCATGTAATTTTTAAGGGAGAGTGACAATTGTATTCATCTTTTGTATACTCATCTATTTTTCTTGATGGAGACGGAGTTCTGCCTCATTCACCTCATCGATGGAAGCCTTAGAAGGATTCTTCTCAATGAGGAAATAAGCAACTTTCACTATTTGGACTGAGATGTGGCACTCACTCTCTTTAAAGAGATTCAAGCTCTTAGTTAACTAAACTGGTAACCGATGCAAATCTTCTTTGGTTTGTCTCCCCCAAGATACAACAGCTCAGTAAATGTTGTATGGCTAGGCTAGTCGGTAGTTGAATCCAATGGGCCAATTTAATTCCAAAATTTGACACCTCCTCCCTCACCTTCCCTTACGCACGTATCTAACCCAATATCTGTTCCAATACATTTTAGCCCAATAATCACCACACTTAAAAATAATAGAATAGTCTCTCTCATTTTTAATGTGAGATTACACATTTTACTAATTCTTTATCTTCCATATAAATTTCCACATATTTACATTTAAGTTTCCAGTTTTATTCATTTTAATTATTTAATATTAAAATGCTGTAACATACATAATAATAATATTATTATTATTAACTAAAAATTGATAGGAGAAAATGAGAAATGCTCAATCTTGTTTTGAACAAACCAACTTGTTTTTGATTTTGGAAAAATAAAAATATCTAATTTTTATTTTAATTCTCAATTTTGAAAACAAAAAATAAAAGTAGTTATCAAACATAGACTAAGATTTTGTTTTGAGTTGAAGATAAATGAGATAAAGGTATTTTGGTCTCACCGGAAAAAATTAACTTGTCGTGAATGTTTCCCTTATCCATATAAACATGATAGATTCTTTTGAGTATAAATTTGACAAAGCTTGTGCTAAATGCTCTCTAAATGTTAATCCAACTCTTAAAAAGAAGAGAAGTGTTACATCTACAACCTTGTCGTAACAAATTTTAGGTGGTAAGTTATTGCTAATTTTAATTTATAACGCAATGCTAAAATTACTTTTTTCCATCAGTAACAGCTAGTATCAATCTGCCACTTAATATTTATTTTTTGAAAGTGTTATAGACATAACATTTTTCTTGAATTAATTAAGATAATATACAACATTTCTCTCAAATTAATATGTGTGTATATATATATATCATATACTATATAACAAAAGTTGGGCTTAGAAGCCGTGGTTGCGCCAAGTGGCTTCACTAAATTGCAGAATTTTTTATAGATATTTTAAAAATAAATATATATTTTTTTTGTTCTTATCTTTTTTTTCCTATAATTTCTAAGTTGATAAAAAATTTTAATTTGAAATCACTTCTTTGGATAAAGTTTGATAGACACAAAAACTTAATAATTTAATATCAACTTAACTTCTTCTCATCCATTAAAAAAAATTATTCTTCTTTTTTCCCCCAATTTTTGATTTCTACGTTATCTTTTTTTTTTTTTCCCTATAATTTCTAACTTGATAAAAAAAATTAATTTGAAATCATTTCTTTGGATAAAGTTTGATAGACACAAAAACTTGATAATTTAGTATCAACTTAACTTTGCTTTCCAAAAAAAAAACTTAACTTCTTCTCATCCATTAAAAAAAAAAAATTATTCTTCTTTTTCTCCCCAATTTTTTATTTCTACATTTTGTCTTCTTCTTCTTCTTCTTCTTCTTTTTTAAATTATTCTTCTTTTTTCCCCATTTTTTGATTTCTAAGATTTCTCAATTTGTTATTCTTCTTTTTTTTTTATATATAAATATTTAGATAAACACAATTAAAAAAAGAAAAATATAATTAAATAATTGATATAACTTAATTACCTATAATAAATATTCTAAAGTTACATTATCTCTTTCTTCTAATCAAATATCATCTTCCTAATGGGATTTTATATAATAAAGTTTAACTGGAACTCTACTTCTCTTACAAGTAAATGTGAATATAGCACTATTTAAAGTAGATCAGTTATTGGATTTTGATATCATGATACGTAAATCAATTCCATTGCTACAAGGAAATGATATCAATTTCACACTTTCATTCTATATACACGGCATGCTGCAGTCTATCCCTCTCTTCAATTTTTTCCTTATTTACAAGGTGAATTTCTATCTTCCTCAATCTAAAAGCTACAATAATGTTTGTTTATAATTTAATCCGTTGTTGATCAAATATGGTTCTTGGGATTTTCTTAACTTTTGTTACACTACATATTTGATAGTTTCTTTTTTTTTGAGACTTCTAAGATTTAGATTTTAACTTCACACCTCCACAAATTAAACTAATATTAGATTTTTTGTTCATATCAACATCTTTTATGTGGAGTGGACATATATATATCAAATAATTCATAGAACCATACAATTTTTTTCCTCTATTCATCTCTTCTTCTATATGTATTTGTTTACTCTAATTTATTCATCTCTATTCATAACAACTATCTTCTTTTTATTTTTTATTCACTGTGTTTCTATTTTTCTATTGACGTAGTTCAATTATTGTTTAAATTCTATTATTTTTATAAAGTATTTTAGATAATGCAATTCATTTTAATTATTGATATATATTTTTTTTAATTTGGTGTTTTTAATTGATTGTGCAAATTATTTCCTCACTAAAGGCAATATCAAAATGGCTAGACACGAATGTCAATATCAAAATGGCTAGACACGGGTAATTCATATGTAAACTTTTACATTTACATTGCAATAAAATATTTTTTTTTTCTCTTTATGTACCTTTATTTATCTATTTTTGAAATTATTTTGAGTGTGGTACCCTAGAAGGTCTAGATACTTATTTTTATTTTATTTTTTTGTAATTTATGGAATATTTAGTTTAGTCATATATACAATAAATTTTATCACCAAATATATTTGGGATGGAACTCATCTACAATATAAAATTAGGAGATTTATGTGAGAAGAGCTATCTTTTTTATTTTATTGTGTTTCTATTTTTCTATCAACGTAGTTCAATTATTACTTAAATTCTATGATTTTTTATTAAAAAAATTTAGATAATGCAATTCATCTTAATTATTGATATTATATTTTGATTTGGTGTTCTTAATTGATTATGCTAATTATTACCTCACTTACGACAATGTTAAAAAGGCTATAACTGGTAATTTATAGGTAAAATTTACATTTACATTGCAATCTAGATACTTTATTTTTGTAATTTATGGAATTTGTTTTTGGTTATATATGCAAGAAATTTATATATGGTTAGCACTTCTACTACTCCACGTGTTAGCAAGTATAATGGAAAGATTTTTAAGTGCCATATATATAAACAAATTAAAATTTTACTACAAGGAGCTTCTAAAAATTTAAAACTTGCCATAATTTTTAAAAATTACTATTTTATTTGTTATTAAATTATATTATATTATAAAAAATATATTTTTTAATTTATATATAATTTTTTTATTAAGCCGTGCATTGCACGGGAATAATACTAGTATATATATATATATATAACAGAAGCCTCTGGAGTTTTGACGATTTTCCATGTCAGCACAATATTTAAAAAATAAATAAATAAATCATTATCATTTTTTTTCAAATAAAATTATTTTGTTTAGTCCAAACTTAACAAGGAGTGAAACTTTATATCTCTAACAAGTCCAACTTAAACTCAAACTTACCATTCTCATTTTTTTAAACAAAATTATTTTGTTTAGTCCAAACTTAACAAAGAATGAAACTCTAAAACCAAAGCCTCTGAAACTCTCACACTTTTCCACATCAGCACAATATTTAAAAAATAAAAAATAAATCATTATCATTTTTTTAAAATAAAATTATTTTTATTTAGTCCAAACTTAACAAGGAGTGAAACTCTAAAGCCGAAACCTCTAAAACTCTCACAATTTTCCACGTCAGCATAATATTTAAAAAATAAAAAATAAATCATTATCATTTTTTTAAAATAAAATTATTTTTGTTTAGTCCAAACTTAACAAGGAGTGAAACTCTATCTCCAAATTTAATTTATAAAATCCACTATTAAGTGAAATATGAAAGTATCACCTATTTTCTATATACAATAAACGAGGACTTTTACAAAGCAAACGCATTATAAACCAACGTGAGTTCTCATGCAATTGCAGTCGTGCCATTATGTAACCACATAGAAAACCTAATCAGCGGCTCTTACCAAATACCACAAACAATCCTATTCCTTTCCTCTCTCAAATTCAATTCTCCACCGCAATTAATCTTAATTCCCTCTATGTGTGTGTGTGTCTATATATATATATATATATATATATCACATGCATTGTACCCTTTTCTTCAATATCTCTATTCCTTTTCTAACTCTTCCTTTATTGAGTAGAAGTCAACGTGTCTCTTACATTTGGGTATTTTAGAATTGTTTTCAAATGATTGTACCAATAAAAGTGAATGCGTATAAATTTTGTTTAGGGTTGTTGCTATTGCATATGTCTTTTCTTCACCTCAGCATATGAAAGTATGTTAATTTCTTGGGTAGAAAACTTATATACGATATATTAAGAGAAGATATGGTTTTCATTATTTCATTGTGGCTCTTGCTCAACATTTTTTAGCGTGAGCCACATGCTAATAAGGTTATTTTAAAGTTTAGACCCGTTAAAATTTAAAACTTATTACTTTATCGGTTCATGTACTTTTTTCTTTTTCTTATATTTCTCTTTTGAATAGTCATATATTTTTTGAATTATTTCAATAACTTATTCTTTGATTATATATCTTTTTTGGCATTTTGAAAATTTTAACATCTAAATTTGTGTAGTCACACACACACACACACACATATATATTATTTATAATTTGTAGGTTCTAAATCTTTTAATTCCTGTCAATAATTATAACCATGGATTATTCTTTTCAATATAACCCATCTTTCTCTTATATTTCTTTATTGTTTAGTCATGTATATTTTGTTTTATTTCAATAATTTCTAGGCAATGAATTATCTTATTCTTTAATATTTTTTGGTCTTTCAGAAGTTTTAATATTCGAATTTTTGAATTATTTTTTTGCAGTATCTGAAATTGTCCGACAAATTTTTTGTAAGTCATTACACGTTCAAGCATACAAGAGCAAATCATAACACAAATTGAAGTCATGCAAGAGCAAATCATACAATAGTATATTTTTTTAATCAATTTAAGATACCTCATAAATAGATAGGTTCTCATATACAATACGGGTTAGCGACTAGTTAAGATAACATATATTAGTATGGTGGAGCAAGGAAAAAAGTGAATACTTTGATTTTTTTACCGCCTGTCACTTTATCACCCTTGCAAGTCAAAACCTTGGCCATCAAAGTCAAAAAGACCTTGTTCTCGAAGAAAAAGACGTTAACGTGGAACTAAAAAATTAAAATAAAAAAAAGACTTTTTGAAGAAATTTGAGTCAAGATATAAACTTTGGAAAAATTGCCTTAAATTTCTATTTTGACTTAGAAAGCTAAATTGATGTTGTAAAGTCAAGAAAAAGAAAAGGGTATTGTCACAGTGTGAGCATAATAAGAACAAAAAAAGAGTTGGTGAGAGCATGACTTTTTTAGTTTCGAGACATACAAGGGAATGAAAAAATAAGACTTTTTTTAGTTTCGAGACATACAAGGGAATGAAAAATAAGATTTTCTCTATGGAGATGCCTTTTGGAGTGCTACAACCACTGAAAGTTATTGTATACAAAATGAGTGAAGATCTCATATACGTTCACATAAATTTCTTAAAAGATATATTATTATATTTGGGGTGGGTCTCAAGTTAGGCATAAATTAAGAAGGGCTATTGTAATTGATTTTACAATTGTGGAATGATTGGCCTTCATAAAACAAACTGATTTTTTTATGGAGACACACTAGCCTAAAGAACAGGCGCAGTAGAACATACAGAGGAAACATGTTGTCTTTAAAAACGCGGGATGTGTTCAACATACTTCACAATATGATCCCATGTTGAGAAATAAAATATATTTTAATAGAAATATTTTAATATTTCAAAATATATGCATATTTCAAGAAAAAATACGTAAATATCATATTAAAATTCCATTAGAATGATATTTCGTTTAATGGACTATTATCATACTCTAATAACATAAACATGACATCATAAAAATTCTATGATATTTCCATAAGCCAACCAAATATTAAAATCATCTCATAAATATCTTATGCTAACTCCAAAGCATTAAATAAAAATAAAATAAAATAAAATAAAAAACTATAGTTAAGCAAACAAACAACTTATTATACTACATAATAAACATCAATAATATGGAATAAATTGAAATTCTTTTATATATCCTGTGTGCGATTGTCTCCAGATTAAAAAGTCAACTTATTTTTGCTACTATTTATGGGCCACACTACACTTTTTGGTATTATTATGGGTCTCACTATATTATTTCAACTAATTTTTACCTTTATTTACAATACTTTCAGCAAAAAGTTTTCAGTTTCAATAAAATAAGCAAATCCCAAACAAACCCCTATGTTGTTTTTTTGTCCTTAATTACTCTTTACTTTAAGTGAAAAAGTGCAATGAACACTTATGTGCAATTTTAAATTTTCTCTTTTCATGATGAATTGGTTACTTCAACTAATTTCTATGACAATTATGTTATAGCCTAAATTCTTCATGCCTTTGAGATTAAAAAAAAAAAAAATTATCCCATTAATTTTGTATTACTTTAATTTAACAAAAATCTCTTTATATTATCACAACATTGCTTGAAAAGTTTGAAAAGTTTTTCTATAAACTAGTTTGAAAAGAAACTTTGTTCATTACAAAGAGCAGAAAGAGCGATAGCCTTGCTGCAACTTCCTTTGCCTTTGCTTCCTTCCCTTTCTTTTACTTCTCTTTTTCCCGCTTAAAAGTTAGAACCCGCTTCCTATCTATTTATTCCTAGCATGCCAAATTGCCCAGATTATGATTGCCCTTAAATCGAGCTCGTGTTAATTACTAGCATTCAATTGACACCCGCTGAAACAGGACAAAAAAATTCCTGTCCTCCAATAGCCATTTCAGAAATTTTCCGTTCACCAGGACCCAAACATTCCTAGACAAAGGACAACTCCAAAGTGCATGTATCATTGACTCATCAGTCTGTTCGCAAATCCCACACCTGGCCACATCTACTCTTCAGTTCCGTAGGTTCAAAGTGTTCCACATCAACTCGGACCTCCCAACCTCCCTTCACCCATTACCCATTACCCAACTTTCAGGCATCACATACCAGGACTTCAATCTTATCTACGCAGCCTCTTTTTCTAGTAAGCAAAAAGACATACGCACAATCTTACTCGTCATGATCATGTACTTTACGAAGGGGTTTCTCCTTCTACACACATTTCTTGTATTCCTTATTCCCCAGTTTGACACTTTACAAGACATCTTAACCATCAGCAATCCCATCAGAGATGGTGACCTTTTAGTCTCTAACGGAGAAACCTTTGCACTTGGTTTCTTTAGTCCCGGAGAGTCCACCAATCGCTATGTTGGCATTTGGTTTAATAAAGCTCCTGAAAAACCCGTGGTATGGGTTGCAAACAGAGACAATCCTATCAATGATAATTCCGGGGTTTTCTCAATTAATCTTCATGGAAACCTAGTGCTCTATGGCGAGGACCAAAAACAACCCATTTGGTCCACAAATATTGTCACAAAATCAAACAACAATACTACTCTTGCTCGGCTCATTCATTCAGGAAATCTAATGTTGTTGATTAATGAAACAAGGGAGGTGCTATGGGAAAGCTTTGACAATCCAACTGATACATTTCTTCCAGGCATGAAACTTGGGTTAGATCGAATGAACGGTCTAAATCGAATTCTAACATCTTGGAAGTCCAAAGATGATCCAGGAATTGGCAATTGCTCCTTCATTCTCAATACCAATAGCTCCTCCCCAGAGTTGTTTTTGTACAAAGGTAATATTTTGTGGTGGCGTTCTGGTCATTGGAATGGTATTGGATGGAGTGGAATACCAACATCGTCAAGTAATGATTCGGTCATGAATTTCAATTTATTTAACAACCAGTACGAGACTTCTACAATTTGGGGTTTACGTTACCCAGACGTGTCATTATTGTCAAGATTAGTGGTGAATGGATCTGGATCAATTCAACGCTTTGTGAGTCAAATTTCAGATAAAAAATGGCACATTCTTGGGACAGTTCCATTGGACCGGTGCGACAATTATGGGAAGTGTGGTGCATTTGGAAAGTGTCAAGTTCAAAATGGTACTGAATTTGAATGCACTTGTCTACCTGGGTTTGAACCAAGATCACCAAGTGAATGGTCTGCGAGAAATGCGACGAGTGGGTGTGTGAAGAAGCATGGGAGGGCATCCATTTGCAAGAGTGGTGAAGAGTTTGTGAAGGTGGAAAATGTGAAGATTCCGGATAGTTCATTTGCACGAGTCGATGAGAAGCTGAGTTTGAAGGAGTGTGAGCAAAAATGTTTGGAGAATTGTTCTTGCACGGCGTATGGAGGAGTAGATGTGAAAGAGGAAGTTGGTTGCATGAGATGGTATGGTGAATTGATGGATACAAGAGTGTTGGATGGGGGCCAAAATTTGTATGTACGTGTTGATGCATTTGAGTTAGGTACTTGACAATTTACTGAGACAAATTATTTGAGGCAATTTTTTTTTTATACCATACATGCACACAACAATATCACTCTTATTTTTTTTAATATGTGATTTCATAATTGATATATGATAAAAATAATATTGGGAGTGTGCCTATTTAAAGGTGATGTTATTATAATTACAATTTATCATCTTAATTGTAAAAATAGTTTTCAAAAATTGTGCACCACTCTTGTTGCATAAATGGAGAAATTTTCTTGCTGTTTTCAGATCATTTCAAGGGATTCTTTGCTAACAAGAGGAGGCAGGCAATTATGATACTGGCTCTGGTTGTTACTTCATTACTAATTTTCCTCCGTGCGCATTTTTTAATAAAGAGGAAAAGAAAAGGTATGTGCAATTGGTTAATAAATCAACATGTGCATGCATGTGAATTATAAGAGTGATACTACACTTATTTAGACATGGAAAAACTCTAACCCGACCCAACCAGACCTGAAAATACCCGACCCAAACCTGATTTTTTTTACTCGAAGCAAAACAAGTTGACTCATGACTCGAGCCGTGTTTTTTGCGGGTCAACCCGACCCGAATCCAAACCATTTTTTTAAAACTTTCTTTTTTTTTGGATAAAAAATATAGTAAAATTAAGACAATATTGGTTTAATTGTTTGTTGTGAGTTTTAAGAAAACAATTGATACATTTACATAACTACATGCAAATTAATTGAAAGATGAATGGTTAACCATTCTATAATGAGTAAAGATTTTTAGATATCAAATAGCAAAGTACATGTCAAGATAATCTGGTTACAGTAGAGTTAAAAACATAGATTTAAAATTGTAAACATGTGTGAGAAACATTCACAAGTGTGAAAATAGTGAAGCCAAAGTATCAAATTAGCATAAATTATGAATACTTAGACTTATTTTTTAACAATTTATGTCCAAAATAAACAACTTTTCAAAATAAATTATGATATTTCTTAGAGTATGTGTTACTTAACAATGATATGATATTCATAAAAGAGACAATGTATAAATAAGTAAACAATCAAACTTTAATGTATATCTCAAATTGAAATAGAATGTCAACCACAATTGATAATAGATTATAAAATTAATTTTCAAGATTGTAAATTTCTTATATGTTTTTATTCTTTATCAAATAAGTTATCCAATAAGTCATTTGTAATTTTGTTTTATATTTTGGAATGTTGATATTGTGTAAAAATAAAACTTGTTTATTTGTTTTACTTATCTTTGTGTTATTTTGTTTTAGATAGCAATATTAGGATTTGTATAATTTTAAAATTATTGAATAAGTATTAATAAGTTTAACTGAGTTCATTCTTGATATAAGTGGTGAATTTAAAGTAATGCATTTTACATCAAGTAATTTGTTGCATAACTTTCCAAATGGCAAATACATGTTGTTTTCTTTTTAAAAAAATAAAAATAAAAAAGTGAAAATACGGGTCAACCCGACCCGACCCGCAACCCGATTGACCCGAACCCCTTTTTAACCCGCTTAAAATGACCCATTTTTAACCCACAACCCGATTGACCTAACTCGAACCCAACCCGACCCACCCGTTTTGCTATGTCCACTTATTATAGACTAGAAAAGGGCCTGTGTGATACGATTATAAACTACCTTGTGAAAAAATTATATAAAATATTCAAAATATGTTGAAGTAATAACATGAAGCAATGTCGTGATAACATGAAGAGGTTTTTGTTAAATTAAAGTAATACGGAATTAATGGGATAATTTTTTTTTTTTTTTTTAATCTCAAAGGTATGAAGAATTTAGGCTATAGCATAATTGTCATAAAAATTAGTTGAAGTAACGAATTTATCATGAAAAGAGAAAATTTAAAATTGCACATAAATGTTCATTACACTTTTTCACTTAAAGTAAAGAGTAATTAAGGACAAAAGAACAACATAGAGGGTTTGTTTGGGATACTCTTATTTTGTTGAAACTGAAAACTTTTTGCTGAAAGTACTATAGATAAAGGTAAAAGTTAACTGAAAAAGTACAGTAAGACCCATGAATAATACCAACAAGTGTAGTGGGGCCCATGAATAGTAGCAAAAATAAGCTGGCTTTTTAATCTGGAGGCAATCGCATACAGGATATATAAAAGAATTAAGAGGTGCTATGTCCACAATATTTTTACAACAAATTATACGTGGTTAGTTGTTATTGGCTCAAATTTGAAACTAACACTAAGATTATTTTTTTGCCCCAACAATAACAACCAGTAACAACCTGCCACTTAGGATTTGTTGTAAAAATATTGTGGACATATCATTTCTCAAAAGAATTTTAATCCATTCCATATTATTGATGTTTATTATGTAGTATAATAAGTTGTTTGTTTGCTTAATTATAGTTTTTGTTTATTTAATGCTTTGGAGTTAGCATAAGATATTTATGATATCGTTTTAATATTTTTTTTTTTTGAGAAATAATTACAACATGCTGCTAATCCCGCAGCTTGAACCCTTTCCCCCCTAGACCCCCAAGCACTATGTGCATGGGGAGGTGCCAATTCAGCTACAAGGCTTTTGGTATATCTTTCTAATATTTGGTTGGCTTATGGAAATATCATAGAATTTTTATGATGTCATGTTTATGTTATTAGATTATGATAATAGTCCATTAAACGAAATATCCTTCTAATGGAATTTTAATATGATATTTACGTATCTTTCCCTGAAATATGCATATATTTTGAAATATTAAAATATTTCTATCAAAATATATTTTATTTCTCAACTTGGGATCATATTGTGAAGTATGTTGAACACACCCAGCGTTTTTAAAGACAACTTGTTTCCTTTGTATGTTCTACTGCGCCTGTGCTTTAGGCTAGTATCTCTATAAAAAAATCAGTTTGTTTTAACTTTTAAAAGCTTAATGGGCTTTGATGATGCCGAAAGAACCACCTGTGAGCTATACGATTCTACGTACTTGAAACAACACCTACACAACACAAGAAGAGAAGACCTTGCAGAGAGCACCGGTGCGGTGCCGGCCAAGTACCCTCCGAAGGTTAAGTTAGAACTTCTTTCAACTCTAAGATGCTAGAGAGGGTGAATTATGCGTACCTTGATTTGTGAGGGTATTGGGGCTTTTATAGTAGTAGAAGGTTGGCCTATCTTCCTTGATGTAGAAGTCTTTTCCTTATAGGAATCCTCTTGAATAATCCCAAAAGTGGTGGACAAGACATTTCCTTGTAGAGAGGGTCTTTCATTAACGCGCGTATCTTCCGGGATTCTCCTTGCACTAAGATTCCGATTTCCATTGGGATTCTACCGGATTTCAAGCATGTGTTACAAGTATTTTAAGTTAGAATTCCTGCTATGCCCTGTGCTTACCCATTATCGGCCCATGGGCTAAGATCCGTCAAGCCCATCATGGTGAAGGTCCATCATGCCAGTTTTTTCCCTTTCAGCTGCCCCCTTCACCCTATGGTCCGTCATGTTTGTGTTGCCGGACCAATAGGGTGACGGTTCAATATTCTTTGGGTTTGACAGTTCGAGGTTCTTTAACGGTTGAAGGTTTATTGACGGTTGAAGGTTCCTTTGGTTGACGGTTTTCCAGGACGACGACAAGAACTGCGATCATTTGTTGATAGGTTGTCAAGTATTTATGAGGTACGACACGTGTCACGTTTTGATTGGATTTTGTCCCGAATCGAAGCGTCGGTTCGTCTTCCGTGCATTTCACATATATAAATTACACTCCTCCTCCCTCATTTCTCAATTTTTCAGCTAAAACATATTGTCAAAGCGTCATTGTCAACCTTGTCAGAGAGCTATCCGTCGAATATCTGTACCCGTCATCTATACAACCGTCGACTTTCAGTTACTCAGACTTGGTGAGTATTATTATTACTTTATAAGTCTTGCATTTGTGCTTTTCATTTTGTTAGACTTTCATACACCCGTCAACACTCCTAGATCCGTTAGTCTTAGGTTTTGTCGTCACTTGTAGGCAATGTCTAGTGCGTCAAGTAATCAGTAAGTAGTTCGTGACGGGGCGGATTACGAGGAAGTATACCCGTCCAGTCATAAAGAACAAGAGAGTCGGGGCGAAGAGAGGAGTCCGTCCGCCTCTTCCTCATCCTCAACAAATGAGGATATGGAGATGGCTGAGCTAGAGGATATTTCTGATGACGGCGAGGATCAACCATTGAGATCCGTCATTGGTGTTGATGGACTTAGGGAGTTCATCATGCTACCAGAGTGGACGGTGCACAAATTCACATCCGTCATCAAGGAGAAACACTTCAGCACTTTTAGGGCCATTTTTCAAATTCCAGACTACATTTGAATCCGTCTACCCTACGTATCAGAGAAATGTTATTATGAGGGGGTAGAAGGTGTCAGGGTGTACGAACAGATGCTAAAGGCGGGACTTAGGTTTCCGTTAAGTACCCTGCATAGAGAACTTCTAAAGTATTTGGGTCTGTCCGTCACCCAGATATCCCCGAATGCCAGGAGGGTCTTCGTAGCAATGGAGATTCTTTACGGTGCTATGACAGACGGTGCCAGGAGGCTGACGGTGCGTGAATTTCTTCATTGCTACCGTCCAAATGAAATTGACAGGTCAAAGAGAATATATAGTTTTGCCAGTAGGAGTCCTTTGTTGAAGGCCATCTTTGAGACACCTAACTCAAATAGAGACTGGAAGAGTCGTTACTTCTTCCTAGAGGGTGACAAGTGGATGGGTCGTCCAGGGGAGACGAAGTATATGCCCGTCGACACAACCTGGGGAGTGTTGGATCCAACTCGTATGCATCCGTCCTAATTCTTCATATTCACTCAGTTATGATTTCTCTTTTAACCGTCCGTTTTTGCAGGTAGACGGCGTCTACAAGTTAGTGTCGAGGAGTTTAGTTTCCTCGAGAAGATTTTTCAAAAGACCAAGCCAGAGGAAAGGACTTGGGTGAAGTTGGTAAATCCAAAGACCATCCACTGGTATTGTGACGGTCCTGAACCCACACTGGAAGCCGTCAAATATAGCGAAAAAATTCACAGACGTAAGTCCGTCAACCTTTATTTTGCATAAATGGCTTCAACCCAATTAATAACTTTACTCGTCCTTCTCTGCAGAGATGGACGATGCTAAGAGGAGGGCGCTGATAAAATCACAGGCTGCCAAAAGAAAAGAGTCCGGTGAGGTGGTTCCTAAGGAGACGGCTCCGTCGATAAAAAGAAAACCTCCGTCCAAATCTGACCATCCACTTAAGCAGCAAAAAGTCTCTCTGGAACCCATCGTTGGGTTGATGGCTACAGGCGTGAAGATCGTCACTCTAGTAAAGCATGGGGTAGGCAAGACCTTAATGAAGGCCCCGTCCACTAGCCAAGAGAAGCCACCTCCCCTCCTTTATGACAACTCCAAATATGCCCTGGAGAAACTTTCATCTATCATCTCGTCGGAGGACTACGAGGATTTGGGCAATCACTCGACGGAGGCAATGGGGGAGACGGGTCTTTTTGCTGTTGCACAGGTAATCTTTGTCCGTCGACTTACGCCCGTCCACTCTACCTAGTTTTTGTCTAACCCTTCAAACTTGTTTGTTTCAGTCCCTTGTTATGATGAAGGGCCTAATGGATCGATGTCTTAACCGTGAGGCGGCTCTGGAACGTGTGCGAGTAAAAGCAGAGCAGACGGAGGATGAGCTGGGTCAACTCAACAAGTGGAAGTCCACTATGGAGAAGAAGTTGGACCTTTCTGAGCAGGTAAGGAAGGAGCTTGAGCACAAGACGGATGAGGCAAGGAAGGCCTTGGAGGTCAAAGAAAAGGAGATCCAAGACCTGAAGGAAAAGCTCCATCAGACTAAGGAGGTAGCGGTCCGTCAATACCGTGATTCCGACGCTTTATTAGGCGAGCTGGGGGACTCGTTCCTTCAAGGTTTTGATGACGCCCTCTGTCAAGTTAAGAAAGCCTACCCTGAACTGGATGTGTCCATGATAATTGTTGAAGATCAAGGCCAGACGTCTTCTTTGCCTGTCGCCTCAGAGAACACAGACGACCTATTTGTGGAGGAGGCGGCTCAAGGCGACGGAGAGTCAACTCCAGCAAAGAATGTCCAAGATGCCGACCCAAAAGAGTAGATAGTTTTTTTTTTTTTTTTTTTTTTGAGAACAATCCGTCCTTAATTTTGTGTATTAAACAATTACCCCTCTGAGGGTTTTATCCGTCAATGTTGCTTTATTTCACAATTTTTATGCCTGCTTTATCAATCTTTATCATTTAAAAGTTGCATAAATATCCGTCTTCTTAAGTTGCTCACTATACGGAGAACTGGCCATCTTTTTTAGTTTTTGGATGAGCCGTCCTTGTAGTTTATCCCGTCTTTCATTGTGGACGAACCGTCCTTGTAGTTTTTGGACGATCCGTGCAGTTGACGGGCTTGTGCCCATCCATGTAGAACTTGTTATCCGTCCATTTTATGGGCTAGTCGCCACCCGTCTGGTGGATAAACGCTACAATTACGAGCTTAGGGGTTTCACCTGTCCGGGACTACCCGTCTATTTTGTAGATTTTGTTCTAACAGTCCATTTTTATTGACTTAAGGTGTTTTCCCCATCAGGGACAATTCGCTTAATAAGTGTACTTTATTTTTCATTCGTCTATTTTTTGATTTTGACTGCCACCTGTCTAGGATGATCCGTCCACTTTGTGGACTTATAATTTCCACCCTATGGGTGATCCGTCCACTTTGTGGACTTATAATTTCCACCCTATGGATGATCCGTCCACTTTGTGGACTTTGTCAATATTTCCACCTTATGGGTGATCCGTCCACTTTGTGGACTTTGCCTTGTTTCCACCCTATTGGTGATCTGTCCACTTTATGGGCTTGGTAGATATTTCCACCCTATGGGCGATCCGTCCACTTTGTGGACTTAGCAAATATTTCCACCCTATGGGTGATCCATCCACTTTGTGGACTTTGTAAATATTCTCACCCTATGGGTGATCCGTCCACTTTGTGGGCTTTGTAAATATTTTCACCCTATGGGTGATTCGTCCACTTTGTGGACTTTGTAAGTATCACCTTATGGGTGATCCGTCCACTTTGTGGACTTTTTAAGTATCTGCACTCACGGTTATCCGTCCTCTTTTTGAGAATTTAAGTAGAAAAACACGTTCGAGTCTGAATAATTCCTCTTTAAAAAGAAAATGCGTTTGTAGGGAAAAGTACCTGCCCCCTTGGGCTTAAAAAGGCACAAAATATTGTAGCAAAAATTATTAAAGGAAAACTAATAATTGTAGTTAAAATTAAATAAACTGGGAAATTGGGGATTGTCGCTGTTTTTCATATTATCTTTACTGGTAGTATTTCCGTAGATGCTCCGTGTTCCATGGGTGCTGCAGCTTTTGTCCGTCCATCGTCTCGAGGTGGTAGGTGCCCTTCCTCTGCCATGACGCGATCCTGTAGGGTCCTTCCCAATTGGGGCTGAGCTTTCCTTGCGAAGGATCTCTAGCGGCACCCATTACCTTCCGTAGTACAAGATCACTGACCTGAAAGTCCCTATGCCTCACTTTGGTGTTGTAGTGTTTTGCCATGAGATTTTGATAACACGCCAACCTCTGCTCTGCTGCCGCTTTGACTTCGTCCACTAGGTCGAGCTAAAGGCGCATGGCCTCTTCGTTCTTATCCTCGTCGTAGCTCTCCACCCGGTAGCTTGTGAGCCCCACTTCTGCAGGAATGACAGCTTCACTTCCATATGCAAGTCGAAATGGTGTTTCTCCAATGGGTGTTCTTGCCGTGGTCCGGTATGCCCATAGGACGCTTGGTAGTTCGTCCGGCCAGATACCCTTTGCCCCCTCGAGCCGGGTCTTGATTATCTTGAGCAAGGACCGGTTCGTGACTTCGACTTGCCCGTTTGCCTGCGGGTGTGCGGGCGACTAGTAGTGATTCTTGATCCCTAGCTCCGAGCAAAAGTCTTTAAACACGCTGTTGTCGAATTGCTTACCGTTGTCAAAGACCAGTACTCTTGGTATCCCGTACCTGCATATGATATTTCTCTAGACGAAACTTCGAATGTTCTTCTCCGTGATGGTGGCTAAGGTTTCGGCTTCTGCTTCTACCCACTTAGTGAAGTAGTCTATGCCAACTACCAGGAATTTTAGTTGCTTGATCGCAGTCAAGAATGGGCCCATGATATCTAGTCCCCATTGTGCGAACGGCCAGGATGCCGTCATGGGGGTCCGTTCTTTGGACAGTTGTCTGATGAAATTGCTGAACCTCTGGCACTTGTTGCAGGACTTGACATAAGCTTGCGTGTCCTTCAACATTGTAGGCCAGTAGTATCCTGCTCGGATCAACTTGTGCACTAATGACTGTGCCCCTGAGTGGTTTCCGTAGATACCCTCGTGGACTTCTCTCATTACGTAGTCTGCTTCCTCTTGGCATAGACACCTCAGGTACGGCTGGGAGAATCCTCTCTTGTATAAAACATCTTTTATTAGCACAAATCGTGATGCTTGGACCTTTACCCTTCTAGCAGCTTCACTCCAGTCAGGTAAGACGCCAGTCTTCAGGTATGATATCAAGGGCGTGGTCCAGTTGCCTTCAGAATTTACTTCCTGCACCCTTATTCTGTCATCAATAAGTGAGGAGATTTGGACAAATGACAATACCTGTTCGGGGACAAGCATGAATTCTGTCGAGGCTGCTTTTGCTAGTCGGTCGGGGCATTCGTTTTCCTCCCTTTGGATTTGAACGAATTCAACGTCGAGGCTGCTGATTCGACTCTTTACCTCTTCTAGATACCTCTTCATTCTTTCATTCTTACACTCGTAGCCGCCATTAATCTGACTTGTCACTTCCTGTGAGTCGCAATGTACGACCACGTTTTCAGCACCAGCAGCCGTTGCGAGGTCCAACCCTGCCACCAAAGCTTCATATTCTGCCTCGTTGTTGGTTGTGGGGAAATCTAGTCTGATCATGCACTCGATCCTATCCCTCTCTGGGGTTTGGATTACTATGCCCACCCCTCCTGCTCATCTATTTGAAGATCCGTCCGTATAAATGTTCCATCGTCATGAATCTTTTGCCTCTTGCCCGTCTCCAAGAGTGAATTCGGCGATGAAATCAACCACCACTTGCCCTTTTACAGCCGTTCGCGGATGGTACTGTATGTCAAACTCGCTGTGCTCTACTATCCACAAAGCCATTCATCCTGCCGCCTCGAGGCTACTCATGGCTCTTTTCAAGGGTTTATCCGTCAGGACAATGATAGTGTGTGCTTGAAAGTACGGTTTGAGTTTTCTTGCAGCAGTTATCAATGCAAAGGCCAACTTCTCCATCTGAGGGTACCGCTCTTCTGCTCCCCGGAGTGCTCAGCTTGTGAAGTAGACTGGTCTCTGAGATCCGTCTTCCTCTCTTACCAAAGCTGCACTGATAGCTGCTCGTGAAATAGCTAAATATAGGTAAAGTTCTTCTCCCGGTTTGGACGGATTGAGCAATGGTGGAGATGAGAGATATGCCTTTAAGTTGTCAAACACCATCTAGCATTCATCCATCCATTCAAACGATTTCCTCAGGGTGCGGAAGAAAGGTAGACATTTGTCCGTCGGTTTTGAGATGAACCTGTTCAGAGCTGCGATTTTGCCGTTCAAACTTTGCACTTCCTTGGCCATCCTCGGCGGTCCTAATTCTATTATTGCCCGTACCTTCTCGGGGTTAACCTCTATCCCTCTTTGGGATATCATGAAGCCTAAGAATTTCCCAACCGTCACTCCGAATGCGCACTTTCCTGGGTTCAGCTTCATGTTATATAAACGGAGTGTGTTGAAGGTCTCACGGAGATCGCCTAGATGATCTTCTTTGTGAGGCTTTTTACCAGCATGTCATCAACATAAACCTGCACGTTCCTCCCAATCTGGTGCGTGAACATCTTGTTCATTAATCTTTGGTATGTCGCTCCAGCATTTTTAAGTCCGAATGGCATCACTTTGTAGCAGAACAATCCCTGGCTGGTGACGAAGGCGGTTTTCTTTTGTTCGGCTTCTTCCATTTTGATCTGGTTATAGCCCGAGAAAGCATCCATGAAGCTCAAAAGCCAATGTCTTGCGGTTGAATCTACCAGAGTATCTATCCAAGGGAGTGGATAGATGTCTTTAGGGCAGACCTTATTGAGGTCCGTGAAGTCTATGCACATTCTCCACTTTCCATTGGCCTTCTTGACCATGACGACGTTAGCCAACCATTCGGGGTAGTACACTTCTCGTAGGAAATCTGCCTCTAGCAATTTTCGCACTTCCTCAGCAATGGCCTTGTCTCGCTCCTAAGCGAATACTCTTTTCTTCTGTCGGATTGGGGAGAATATGGGTGACACATTTAGTTTGTGAACAATGATTGCGAGATCGATCCCTGGCATATCCTCGTGACTCCAGGCGAACACGTCTTGATTGTCTCTTAAGAATGCCGTGAGTTCTTGGCGCACCGGCCAGCTTACCAGTGTCCCCACTCTTGTCGTCCGTTCTGGCATTGAATCATCGAGGATTATTTCTTCTAATTCTTCAACTGGCTCGGCTACTGTCCGTCGTTCTTCTATGCACATTGTTTGCTGTTAATCGTCCATCTCCAGCATAGCAATGTAGCATTCTCGCGCTGCCACCTGATTTCCCCGCAGTTCCCCTACTCCATAATCCGTTGGGAACTTGATCATTAAATGGCAGGTCGAAGCTACCGCCTTCCATGAGTTGAGGGTGGGTCATCCGAGAATGGCATTGTACGTGGACGAACAGTCGACCACGAGGAAAGTTACTTCCTTAGTGATCTTCTAGGGGTCATCTCCCACCGTTACCGTTAATGTGACGGCTCCGATGGGGAACATTCTCGTTCCTCCGAAACCAACTAGAGGGGAATTAACCGGGACCAACTGTTCTCTATCAATTCTCATCTGCTGAAAAGCCGAGTAATACAAGATGTCCGCCGAACTGCCGTTGTCGACCAGAACTCGGTGCATGTTGTAGTCTCCTACCCTTAGGCTGACAACAAGCGCGTCGTCATGCGGGTGATGCAGCCTTCGGGCGTCTTCTTCTGAAAATCCGATGACTGGGTTGTCAATCCGTGCCATCTTGGGTACAATGCCCGTGGTCTCGATGGAAGCGGCAGTACTTATCCCTTGGTCTCTTGCTGGGATCTTCCTTCAACTTGCCTGGGAATGTCAGAGTTTCTTCGTCCTTGATTTGCATCAAGACTTGATCTATTGGGGTAGTTAACGGGGTGAAGTTTGTGAATCTCCCAGTGGGGGGTTTCGAGCATCTATCATCCCGTCGTTCTCCGGTCCTAGCCACTTTACGCCCTCTGTCCTGTCTTGTGTCTTCCTGCCTTTCCCTTTTTCTGGGCTTATCCTCGCGGGCCAACAGTGCGTCTTCCGCGTTCATATACTTGGTAGCCTTGTAAAGCACTTCCGATATGGTCTTTGGATCGTTCTTGTATAGAGAAAACAGGAACTTACCCTTTCGTAACCCGTTAGTGAATGCTGCCACAAGTATCTTGTCCTCCGCCTCGTCAATCGAGAGAGCCTCCTTGTTGAAACGAGTTATGTAGGATCACAGCGTCTCGTCTTCTCGCTGCTTAATGTTCATCAGGCATGCAGTTGACTTCTTGTACCTGTGTCCTCTAATGAAGTGTGAAGTAAACTGAGCGCTCAGCTCCTTGAAAGTACTGATAGAGCCAGGCGTTATCCGACTGAACCAGATTCTCGCAGCACCCTTCAGTGTTGTAGGGAAGGCCCTACACATGATCTCGTCTGCAACTCCTTGAAGGTGCATCAAGGTCTTGAAGGTCTCCAGGTGATCAAGAGGATCTTTGACTCCGTCGTAACTGTCTATATGCGGCATGCGAAATTTGTGCGGTAGAGGGAAACAATTGACGGAGCCAGTGAATGGTGAATCGGTTCAGTTGACTAGGTCGTCAAGGTCGCTTGATACTCATCCCTTGAGGGCGTTCATCATAACTTCCATTTGCTCCTTCATTGCCTGCATCTCCGCGACAATAGGCGGGGCCGCATCCATGAGGGTTGGGAGACTTATATTTTGTCGTTCTGGTCTACTTGAGGCATTACTACACTTCGGTCTCTCTTGGTTCCTGTGATCAGCACTGGCACCCTCTTGATCTTCTTCTTGGTTTCTTGTCGCCGCGTTTTTCTACCGCAGCTGTTCTTCTAGGGTCTGGTTTTGTTTGGTGAGGTGCTCCACTGCCGCTGTAATGGTTAGGATCTATCTCTCCTGGGCAGTAGGTTGTGGCTCGTCTTCTTGAACGTTGTTGGTGGTCGCCATCAAGCGTGTCAGTACCATGCAGCTCTTTGTCCGGATAGCGTTTGCTGTGACTTACAAACTCTTTCCCACAGACGGCGCCAATTGATGATGCCGAAAGAACCACCAGTGAGCTACACGATTCTACGTACTCGAAACAACACCTACACAACACAAGAAGAGAAGACCTTGCAGAGAGCACCGGTGTGGTGCCGGCCAAGTACCCTCCAAAGGTTAAGTTAGAACTTCTTTCAACTCTAGGATGCTAGAGAGGGTGAATTATGCGTACCTTGATTTGTGAGGGTATTGGGGCATTTATAGTAGTAGAAGGTTGGCCTCTCTTCCTTGATGTAGAAGTCTTTTCCTTATAGGAATCCTCTTGAGTAATCCAAAATTTGGTGGACAAGACATTTCCTTGTAGAGAGGGTCTTTCATTAACACGCGTATATTTCGGGATTCTCCTTGCACTAAGATTCCGATTTCCATAGGGATTCTACCGGATTTCAAGTGTGTGTTACAAGTATTTTAAGTTAGGATTCCTGCTATGCCCTGGGCTTACCCATTATCGGCCCATGGGCTAAGATCCGTCAAGCCCATCATGGTGAAGGTCCGTCATGCCAGTTTTTTCCCTTTCAGGCTTTGACTTTATGAAGGCCAATCGTTCACCAAAACTAATTTAAATAAGACTCATGCGACTAGGGGTGTCAATTTGGGTTAGCGTGTCGGGTTCATGTCGTGCCGAGGTAGGGGTATTCGACTAAATGGCTCAACCCTAACCCGACCCATTTAATAATCGTGTCATGATTCTTCAACCCTAACCCGACCTGTTAATAAGGTGGGTTGACCTGACCCAACCCATTTGACACGCTTAATAAGCGACTCGTATTAGGTTGATATGAATGTAACACAACCCATTTCAACCTGCATAATATTAAATATAACATCCATCTAAAAATAATTTAGGGTTTGTAGGGTTTAGAAATCTAGTGCTTGTAAAGTTTCAATTTCCAATTATATCCCTTGTAAGTTTTTGTAATTACTCATTTTTCTTTTTAAATTTAAAATATATGTTGGATATAAAAGGTATTTGACAAATTCAAAATAAAATAAATATTTATTTGTTATACGAGTTAAACAGGTTGTGTTAAATGAGTCATTTCAGGTTGACACAAATAAATTGGCGTGTCAAACGTGTCTATTGTGAGTTACGCAGGTTGACCCGCTTATGACATGTTTATTATCGTGTTGCTTTCGGGTCGACCCATTTATGACATAAACCCATTAAGGCACAACCCTAATCCGGAAAAACCTGTGTCGGGTTCGTGTCGTGTTCGCGGGTTGGGTCGAACATTGACACCCCTACATGCGACCTTAACCTCTTTTCTTTTCTTTTCTTTCTTTTTTCTTTTTTTTTGGGGCAGGAGAAGAGTGCAAAAGAGGCTAAGTAAAAGGCTAAGCATGCAAATGGATTGAGATTATAAATGAAAATTATTTCACTATTCAGCTTATTTTTGCTACTATTTATGGGTTCCACTACACTTTTGGCACTATTCATGGGCCCTACTATACTATTTCAACTAACTTTTACTTTTATCTACAATACTTTCAACAATAGTTTTTCAGTTTCAGCAAAATAAGCGGTATCCAACACCCTAATAAAGTGCCATATGACCGAACCTCATGGTCTCTCATATTAGATTTCTGCATTCTTATATAATTTCTTTTATAAAATAAATAAATAAGCTATATATATATATATATATATATTATACTGTATCAGTTTGCTTGTTGAAGCCAATTTGCTAAACCTGCTTGCCGGAATCGTAATATTTCACAAATAATGAATCAATAATATAATAGGAATAAATCTATATTTGGTTGGAAATTTTATTTTAAAAGAAAAAAAAAAGGTAAGAAAACAAAATTTGGATGGGTATATAGTCTAGGTGTCTAAATGCAATAGGCAAGTGAGACAACCGCTTAAGGCTCCTAAATTTTAACTAATAGAACCCCAAAAATTAGCCATCACTAAAAAGTATAGTAATTTCCATTATCAAAGAAAAAGTAGGAAACAAAATCTGTAGAATATAGAACTCATTAATCTCCCACACATATAAGAGCATTAGCATCAGTATGTGTAAAGTCTTGCAAAATAGAAAAAGTTGCTCATTTTACACATTTTGAGCAAAAAAACACCCACATCAATGGGTGTAAAATTGTGCATTTATGCACAATTGCTACAGTAATCGTGCATATATGCACGGTTCCTGTAACTCTTCTATCTATTATTTTATATTTTTTTCTCTCTCCTCTCTCTTGCCTTGTCAGACTCTCTCTCACCCACTCTTCAACGCCAAGAAGAAGAAGCCGACCATCACAACAACCCATCACCGCTAACCTCCACCACTGCAACCCAATACCGCCAGCCACCACCACAACAACACAGACACACCACCAAATCATCAAAATCGTTTTAAATCAAGATCCAAATTCATCAAACCCATATACAAATTCATATAAATAATCAAACCGAAATTGAAAAAAGAAGAAGGAGAAGAAGAAGAAAGAAAGAAAGAAGAAGATGCTAAAGAGAAGCAGAAAATGCAGATCCGCCTAAAATCACCATTTTCTCCACCCAAACTTTTTGCTTTCTCCGCCCAAAATTACTGCCCTTAATCAAACCCAACCCAAAATCATCATCTATAATAAAAGTATAAAACCCAAATTGTAAAAGAAGAAGAGGAAAGAAAAAGATTCTTAAAAAAAATATATAAATAATAAAAATAAAAATAAACATAAAAAAGAAGGAGAAGAAAGGGAGGCGGGGATAAAGATAAGGACAAGAAGAAGAAGAAGGGAGTATATTCAGAGAAAAAAGTAGTAAGTGTTAAGTGGGGGTAGGTGGGAAATAATAAAAAAAGTGAGGAAAAATATTATTTTAATAAAAAAGTGTGTATGATAGATAAACTGATGTGTGTGTTTTTGTAAAGTGTCTGTGTAAAATAGAAAAAGTGAGTTTTTATTCTAAAATTGATGGAAAATTTTAGACAAACTAATGCGGTTGCTCTAACCTAAAAAATCTATCTCTTAATAAAATAAAACAAAAATCAAAACACAAAACATTTAATCTCAAACCTCAAAAAAAAAAAAAAAAAAAAAAAAATTGTATGTAACTAGAAAGTGATTTTTGTAAAGTTTCTTCGATGGGCTTCAGATTTTCTTCTTCGGGGAATTGAGTCCGCTTCTTCCGATTTGGAACTCCTCTAAAACCTTTGTTTCTTGCTTTACTTTCTCATTGTGTTTTAGGGAAAAAATTTAGGTATTTCTAGAGCACAAAGAAATAGTATTCTCTCATCTTACATTAATGGTAAACTCCACTATGAATTTAACGAGTAAATCCTATCATAAATGTGAGAGAATGAAACATTATTCTCCGAACTCTAAGAATACTTAAGAATTACATCTTTTAAGGCTTTTATCTTTACTTGGAACTTGCTTTATTGTATAGCTATTCTGTCATTGATTGATTTACAAATTGGGGTGGGCCTGTCGGTTGGGCACTTGAGGTAGCGTAGGTTTTATAAAAAATGAAAAGAAGTAATCACGGGCCCAAGTACTACATACTTGTGTATTAAAAAAAAAAAAAAAGAAAGTACTACATACTTATCTATTACTTCTTAAAAATATATATATATATTTTCTTTTAATTTCTTTGTTTCTTTATATATAAAGGTTATCCACCATCCACGTCCATAATTCTATATACTATATATATTTATCTTTTTGATTTTCTTGGCATATAATATTTCAATTGTTAAAAAACATTATTTTTTGTGAAAAAAAAAATAAAAAATAATTGTACAACTCTATTAAAATGAAATTTATAATTAAAATTAATTTATAGATATGGGGGGTTTGGGCCCAAAGAATCAGTACCGGCCCACTTAACTAAAGCCTAAGATCGGCCTGAGTAGCCAAAGCCATCCCATAAGATGGAAGTGGACCTCAAACCCGATTAGAGTGAGCCTAGCCCGACAATACGTGTATTGGGACTTAGAAATTATCATTCGAGGGAATGCCATAGTGTTCGGCCCACTACCGACTAATGAAGTGGTGGGAAATCTATGAAGAAATGGTTAAACTAAAGTCGATTGCCGAGATTTGTTAGTACCTTTGGGGAGCTCGCTACCAAATGCTATTTGGCATCTAGAACAAGTTTCAAGAGAATCCTCAGAAGGCATAATGGTTTCTTGGGATTCTAGCAAAAGTGGAAATGCATGAAAATTGGTGAAACAATAAGAATTAGAACCCCACTAAAGAGAGACTATATAAGGAGAGGGAAGGCAGACAATTAGAGGTTGGTTGGAAAAAACTAGGAAAAAGAGAGGAAACAGAGAGAGAAGGAGTGTGAGTAAAGAAAGGAAATGAACTATAGGAGGTTAGGGGTGTAGGTCCAAAAATTTACAGAAAAAATACAAATTGGACTATCTAGTTTGTGTTTGAAGCCGTTCCAGTAGGATTGTTAGGAAACCCACTAATAAATAAATTGAGGGCCCAAATCCTTTACCCAGGACATCAGCTCTCATAGGTTTAGAGACCACCATAGGCACTGTTTGTGGGGATCCTACTCAACTAGAGGCTTTGAGCTAGCTTGATATCGTCCAAATATGAAGGGTCCGCATGCTGATGAAGGCTCAATTGGAGGAAATCATTTAAGGGCTTCATCAAGGGGTCGTAAGAGGTTAGAAAGGGAGCATAGAAGGGAACAGCAGCACATGCAAGAAGGGTATCATACCAAACATGATTCTAATAAGGGGTCTTCGCAAGGGGAATGAAACTTGTCTTATATCCCCGGCAATCTCGTCGTAGTGATCGGGAATGAGAGCTAAAGAATTTACGAAAGCAAGTTAAGGACCTGGAGAATGAGTTGAGAGGCCGATGCCGTAGAAAGGACCATGAGGACTCGTCTGATGACCCTAATTACAAAGGGGTAGAGTCATCTCATGGTGGCGGTTCGCGTCGATCGAGGGATAGATCTCACGAAACCATAGGGCATCATCATGAATCCCCCCATCGTGATAGGCACAGGCATCATAATGCCATGTTGGACACCATGAACCAGGTGTTGAGGAGAGCTGCACGTTCACCCTTTTCCGACTAAATAAAGCATACAAAAATTCCAAGGCATTTCACCCGCCCTCCGTTTACAATTTATGATGGAAAAACCGATCCAATGGAGCATGTAAGTCACTACATTCAAATGATGTTTCTTTATTCCCAGAACGATGGTTTGACGTGCAAGGTGTTCCCGTCCAGCCTCGAGTCAACGACAATGAGGTGGTTTAATGGTTTAAGAAAAGGCTCTATTCGCAAATTTCTAGGAGTTGATGCAGGCGTTCGGGGCGCAATTCATAACGTGCAATACGGTTCCTCAACCGATCGATGCATTGTTGTCCATGAGAGGAGTGGGGAGACCCTCTGATCTTATGCAAATAGGTACTGGGAGTTATATAACGAGATAGAAGGGGGGGATGAGCAAGTAGCCACCAATACCTTCTGGCTTGGGCTCCCTTAGGAGTCGGAACTGAAGGATTCTCTAACTATGTGTCCCCTTAAGAAAATGCACCAACTCCTGAGAAAGAGAGAAGTATAAGAGATTGGAAGACGGCAAGCTACAGGGCAAAGGCAAAGGCTCGGCCTCTTCACAATACAACAAAGATTATCATCCCAAGAGGTTTCAACAAAGAACTAGGAGGGAGCCAAGGGTTCCGAGTATGGACTTGACGTAGTGGACCGAGGGAGTTAATGTGACTTTTAAGGATTCAATCTATAAGATCTTCAAGTGCATCAAGAATGAACCTTACTTTCGATGGCCAAGGAAGATGGGTGGGGACTCGGCTAGAAGGAATCAAAGCTTGTATTGTACTTACCATAGAGAGAAAGGTCATACTACCGAGCAATGCCGTGTGTTGAAGGACCACTTGGAGTAGCTTGTAAAGGCGGGGCATTCAAAGGAATTTCTAGTCGACCAAGGAGGGATAACTGCAGGCTAGGGCTCGGGAAGCCGAAGTAACAACATACTTCCCCCACCCCTAGGAATTATTGAGGTCACTCATGCAACTTCCATTGGAGTAAGTGTGAGCCATCGGAAGGGCATATTGAATGTAGTGACCTCACCTAAGGCAGAGGCCATGGACCGACCTGAGAAGAAGCTTAGGAGGAATTTGGTCCCGATCATATTTGGTGAAACAAATTTGGAAGGAACGTCCCAGCCACATGATGATGCCTTGGTGGTGACTTCGCGAATTGATGGATTCTTAGTGAAGAGAGTCATGATAGATCAAGGGAATGAGGCTGAGATCATGTACCCCAATCTATATAAGAGGCTAGGGTTAAAACCAAAGGATTTGAGTAAGTATGACACACCACTAGTGGGGTTTGATGGGAAATTAGTAATGCCCAAGGGGCAGATAAAACTCTCGATCGTAACCGAGGGAAAGGAAGTTGAGATAAATTTCATAATGGTTAATGCCTTTTCACCATACACTGTAATTTTAGGACGGCCTTGGATTCATGCTATGGGGGCAGTGCCTTCTGTGTTGCACCAGAAGATCAAATTCCCTACTAAAGATGGGGTTATTGTGGTCTAAACCGACCAAAAGGTAGCAAGACACTGCTTGATGACCGCGATAAATCATGAGATTAAGCAGAAGGAGCACGTTGAAACAGAGAAATTATAGCAATTATAGGGCATCGAGAGCCTATCAGGGGTAGACAGTGCGGGGGAATTAGTTCAAGTGCGAATATTGCCTTATACTAACAGGTACTTTCGGATAGGGAAAAGTCTACAAGTAGAAGATTGGGTAGAAGTTCTTCTATCATTAATACAAAATTAGGATGTGTTTGCATGGAATCCGTACGAAGTGCCCGGGGTGGACCCGACTTTCATTACACAACGGTTGAATGTAGATCCTCTAGTCACGCCAAAAAAACAGAAACCAAGGAGATCGGCAAAACCACAAGTGGAAGCAATGAAGGAGGAAGTGAAGAAATTAAAGCAGGCGAGGGCCATTAAGGAGGTGTTTTTCCCCGAGTGGTTATCTAATACAGTGGTGGTGAAGAAGAAAATTGGGAAATGGAGAGTTTGTGTTGATTTTACTGATCTCAACTGAGCATGCTCGAAGGACCCATTCCATGTACCAAAGATAGATCAGTTGGTAAATGCTATAGTCAGACACCAAAGAATGAGCTTTTTAGATGCCTTTCAAGGTAATCATCAGATTGCTTTAGCACCTGAGGATCAAGAGAAAACCTCTTTCATTACACCCGAGGGTAATTACCATTACACAATAATGCCTTTTGGGTTAAAGAATGCAGGGGCTACGTACCAACGAATGGTTACTCGAATGTTCTAGGAGCAGATCGACGAAACGATAGAAGTTTACATTGACGACATGGTGGTGAAGAGTAGAAGAAATGAAGAGCACGGTCCTAAACTTCTTACGAAGTGATAATGACACTCAAATGGTCGGGAATTTAGACTCCTTGGAGGAAAGACGAGACATGGTATCCGTCCGGCTTGCTGATTATCAATAGAAGTTAGTCCAAGGGTATAACAGGAATGTAAAGCCCAGGGAATTTGTAGCAGGAGACCTTGTTTTGTGGAAAGCAGTGGGGAATATGAAAGATCAAAGTGCAGGGAAGCTCGCCCCAAATTGGGAAGGGCCCTACTGGGTGACAGCCATAACTGGAACAGGGACTTATTACTTGGACGATATGGAAGGAAGACCTTTACCTCAACCATGGAACATTTGTAATCTGAAAAAGTATTACCTGTAAGTGTAGAAAGGAAGTTGTAAGATATGTTTGAGGTTGTAAATAAGCTTGAATAGAGAATGTGGAAAGAAGTCAGTTATTACATTTTGAGTTGTTAAACAGTTTAATGAATTTTTCTATGGATAGAAACCTAGTCTCGGCCTGACCCCAGTCACCGACCAGATGGAAACCCTAATAGATTCTCTTAAGAACCAAAACCTGGCCTCAGCTTGACTCCAGTCACCGACCAGGTGAAAACTTTAATAAATTCACCTAAGGAAAGAAACTTGGCCTCGGCCTAACTCCAATCACCGACCAAGTGGAAACCTTAATAAATTCTCCTAAGGACAAAAACCTAGCCTCAATCTGACTCCGATCACCGACCAGGTGAAAATCTTAACAAAATATTCTGAGGATAAGAACCCTGCCTTGATCTGAACCTATTCACCGACTAGTAAAAAAAATTAACAAACTTTTCCCTAGAAACAAAGACTATCTTAATAAGGAGGGCCTCAGTTGAAATAGCTCATTGTTTGAACCTATAGTCCAAGGGACTATAATAAATCAACCTATCGGGCATGGAACGGAAAAATGTTGCATATATGTTACCAATCATTCACACTTGGGATTTTTTGAAGTGTGATATTATGACTCCACTTAAAAATAATAAATCATATGTATGGAAGGAGTTCGGCCATGCAATCACGCTTTAATTGGAGCATTACAACAGTGTGAAAAGCAAATTGAATGTTATATGGAAATAAAATGGAGCAATAAGCAAACAATTTAACTAAAGAAATTCAAACATTCAGTATTAAATAAACTAAATAAAGTTTAATACACGAATAAAATATCACTTGGCTAGATATAGAAAAGTTTGACTAGCCCTAAAAGAAATAAGAAATAAGAAATAAAAAGTACAAAATGGTTCAATAAGTCAGGTGGTTATAGGAACTTCACGGGCAACTGAAGGGACTAAACCAAGGGTTGATTGGGGAGTGCCTTGCGTCTCGATGGGAGTGGCAGTTGTCGGGTTCTCCTCATCAATCACCACGTGAGAATCAATTTGTTGAATCAACTCCCTCATGCTAGGGCTGTCCCCCCCCCCCCCCTCCCCCTCCTCTCTCTTCTTCATCAGCGTCCTCGGATTGATCGTTGGCTTGGACTTCTATAGGAGGCTCATTGGGCAAGGGAATTTGATTGCACTTCTGAAAGGGGAGGTGTTAGGGAGACTGATCACATTCACCACTGCCATCCAACCTTCCACAACATGGGTCAGTTGGGCAACCTGGGACAGTACTAGAGATGACAAGGGAAGTCAGTGTGATTCAAGTATTAACACTTATAAAATTGGAGAATGTAAAGATATAATAATAATAATAATAATAAGATAACAATTGGGAGTAGGTATACTCACGGCTATAGTGTGCCACATCAACTTCAAGACGATATCTTTGTCCCAACAGTCCGCATAATGGTCGAGGTCATCAAGCAACAATAAAGCCTTACCAAGGCTATTGGAGACTTGTCCCCCAAGGCCATTCCTTCAACTCTGAACATAAGAGTTAGTGGGTAGAACTTTGTCTCCCAGTTGAAAGTTGCACTCCCATCCAGAAGTGGAGGTTGAAGAAGTGGAGACCACATGGGATCTGATCATAGCAGGTTGACCGGTGGGCCTAACCCCTTGGGGGGTTTCCTCAAACTATGGAGTCACTGCAGCACCCAAAGCAATAGTGGGGGGTTGGTCGGCAGGAGGGGTACCAAACTTAGTAGTAGGGTCTTTGGCTACCCTCTTCCTCTTCCTGCGTTAATGTGGTGCAAGGGGGAATTGGCTTGCTGAGGAGTCGGTTGTGGGGCAAAATGTCCCCCGACCGGCTATGCTCTTGGGAACCAACGTTCGAGAGCCATATTGCGTCGTTGAACCATCACTGCGGTCGAATTAGTGGGAACTGGAGCGTCTGCAATAAGGGCTTCGATTGGAATATGCACCACACGACCGTGAAAAACCATGTCACCCAAATCGTCACAAACCAGTTCAAGTGAGCTTTCCCGGACTATTCTGGGCCCTTGGTTTCTAGCTTCACCACTAATAAGCCCATTCCGGCAACCAAACGCCAAGATAGGACAAAAGGGGGCTTCTGACTGTTAAAGCTCCCATAGAGTCTTGGTAGCTAGTGTACGAAGGCACGCAACCTAGAATTAAGTGAGAGGCTCTCAATTGCCCATCGTAGTGCACAAAAATTTCCAAGCACAAGACAAAGTTCAACTCCCGAGCTTGTACAACACTCATGTCAGGTTGGAACCCTTTGGAGTCTAAAATGAGAAACAACGAATAAAGTTAATAAAAATATATATGGCAATAGTAACAGATCAAACATACGAACACAAAAAAAAAAAAAAAAAAAAAAAAAAAAAAAGGATAAAAGAAAACTTAAAGTAAAAATGCACATTGTAGGGTCATACTAAAGAATCAGAAAAGAGGGTACCGACCTATCTAGCGAGCAGAGGTCGAATAAGTGAGTTCTCCATTGAGCCAGTTCCCGCTCACTCTCACGAACTCCCTCACGGAGTTCCTATTGGAGTCGGGGAGACAAGATATCAACCTAACCATGGTATTTTGGATTTGAAGGTAATACCCGTTCCTTAGGCTTCCCCGAATAGCATAAAGGAAGTTAATGTCATGATGTGTAAGGTTTAGGCCGTACAATCAATTAAGACGCCCCACACAATTTACTACCCTATAAAAGTTGGGTATATATTGGTCGAGGCTAAGCCCGTAAAAACTGAGAGTTCTAAGTAAAAGGGGATCCACTGGAAATCTAACCCCACCCTCTAGTATTGACATTAAAGGAAAAGAGACCACATGAGGCAATCTTTGGTCTTTTATATCTCCCTCGTGACAATATGATATATTCATATCAGGAGGGATATTAAACCCAGTCTTGAAGGATTCTATGTTTGCATTTGTGTTTAAAAGGTACGAAAAACCCATCTTTTCCTATTAAGATAACTATGGAAGAACGAGAATGAAAGAAACAGGAGAAAGAAGACTTACTAAGTAACTTCTTGATGATACGGGTGGTCTCAAGAGAGATTTAAGGGCTTGGGAATAAAGAATAAGAAAGATTCTGAATTTGAAAGAAACTAAAGAAAGTTATAAACGAGAAGGATGACAATATTTGTAGGGAAAAAGGTCATTTAATGTAACTGCAAACAACTAATCAATACTTACCATTGTTTCTACTCACGCATGCCTCCATAATCGAAGCGTCAGATCATCTTGATCGCTCGATGTACCAGATGCTGCCACGCATTCATAAAGAGCAAGCTGTCATGTCTGATGTATTAATAGAGTGACGTTTTTTCTTCCCGAGGTACAACCGTCTTTTTTGAAAAGCTTAGTCAAGCGCCGAGGCAGGAATCCCTGATCCTATCCCCACTTCATGAAAAAAGGACCGTGGGAGGCTATAGTGGGGGGTTCCTAGAGAATCAGTATTGGCCCACTTAACTAAGGCTCAAGATTGTCCTGAGTAGCCAAAGCTAGCCCATAAGATGGAAGTGGACCTTAAACCCAATTGGAGTGAGCCCAACCCGATGATACGTGTATTAGGACTTAGAAATTATCGTTCGAGGGAATCCCATAGTGTTCGGCCCACTACCAACTGATGAGGTGGTGGGAAATCGATGAAGAAATGATTAAACTAAAGTTAGTTGCCGAGAGTTGTTAGTGCCCTTGGGGAGCTCGCTACCGAACGATATTTGGCATTTAGAACAAGTTTCAAGAGAATCCTCAGAAGGCGTGATGGTTTTTTGAGATTCTGGCGAAAGTGGAAATGCATGAAAATTGGTGAAAAAATAATGATTAGAACCCCACTAAGGAGAGAATATATAAGGAAAGGGAAGGCAGACAAGTACAGGTTGGTTGGAAAAAACTGGGAAAAAGAGAGGAAACAGAGAGAGAGGGAGTGTGAGTAAAGAAGGGAGAAGAACTCCCAGAAGGTAAGGGGTGTAGGTCCTAAATATTTCCTTTATAAAAAATCCAAGCATGCCAAAAGTTTAAACTCAAGAATCAAAATTCTTGCCAACCGAACCATACCTTAGTGTATTTTCTCAGTTTAGTTAAAAGGGGCTTTTGCGAGGGAATTCATTAGTGGACAAATATGTTAACTTCATTTGTTACTTGTTTTATGACAGTGAAAAGGCAAAGCTCTGACTCTAGTAACTTCGAAGACTCTCCAAGTAGAAGAGAATTTGATGGATCTAAAAGAAATTCAAGTTTTCCAATATTTGACCTGAGGACCATCATTGCAGCCACAAATAACTTCTCTACTGCTAACGAGCTTGGCAAAGGTGGTTTTGGCTCGGTTTATAAGGTAGCCCCCTAAAAAAAGTCTCGAAAATGGCTTAATCTCATTTCAAGTGTGTTAATGCATCATAAATTCCATCCTAAATGTTTAAAGGCATTCATTGATCATGAATTTGTTAGTTGAAATTGGGCTTGCCCAAATAATTCACTAAGTTGAATTTCTCACAACAATTATGCACTATGACAACATGAAATTTGGGCTTTATTTTCAGGGTTTGCTGCAAAACAGAATGGAAATAGCGGTAAAAAGACTATCAAAATACTCAGGACAAGGAGTGGAAGAGTTCAAAAATGAAGTTGCACTTATTGCTAAACTCCAACATAGGAACCTCGTGAGAATCTTAGGTTGTTGCATTCAAGGGGAAGAGAAGATGTTAGTCTATGAGTACTTGCCTAATAAAAGCTTAGACTCTTTTATTTTTGGTATGTTCTCTTTTCACATAAAATTCGCTCATCATCACTAGAAAGTGGTCTTCCAATTACAAACATATCAATTCCTAATAGTTGAGATATGTACTTGCCTGTTTCTCAAAAAAAAAAAAAAAAAAAAAAAAAGAGATATGTACTTGCCTAATAAAAGCTTTAGACTCTTCCATTTTTGGTATGTCCTTTTGCATAAAATTTGCTCATCATCACTAGCAAGTGGTCCTCCAGTTACAAACATATCAAATCCTAATAGTTAATATATATATATATATAAAAGCATGTAATTAAGCATGAATTCAATCTAATCCAACTCCCTTTATTCAGATGAAACAAAAAGGTTATGTTTAGATTGGGGAAAGCGATTTGAGATTATTTGTGGAATTGCTCGTGGGATATTATATCTTCATCAAGACTCAAGATTAAGAATTATCCATAGAGATTTAAAGGCTAGCAATATTCTACTCGACAATACTTTGAATCCAAAAATTTCAGATTTTGGTATGGCTAGAATTGTTGGAGGTGACCAAATTGAAGTGAATACAAATCGCGTTGTTGGAACATAGTAAGTGAGCTAGAAAACAAAGATATATTTATATTTTCTATCCAATTACTTGACTACCATTTCATATCTAAAGAAGAGTATAAATTGCAGGTATTTCTAAAAAATATTTCAAGAATATCTTTATTATTCTTTTTTGACACGGGGCTAGTTAAGCCTACAGTTATGGCATTATGATGCAACGGAATGAATTGTGAAACTAGAGTCAATATACGACTCTACTCTGATCTATGGTTTGTTAAGCCATGATCAAGACCAAGAGAAGGAGATAAAAGAGTGCTATAGCAACTCTTGATGAAAATCTAGAGATTTTCAAAGGTATAATACAAAAGGTATAATATAAAAGATTCTATTTTTTCCAAGGTCCCGCTGCTGAGATGCTCAGTTGACTCCTTAACCTTGATAGGAAGATGGCTTCTTCAATAATTCGAGCATAAGGTAAGGAACTTTGGATGAACTAATGCGAATGAGTGTACACCATTTTATAATAAAAGTCCACCTACTGCAATCTTGGAGCATAAGAATGATAATAATGACAAAAATAAACATGGAAAGGAAATCAATCTAATCTTAGTTAAGAATTCAAATTCAAATAAGATTCCTAAGTCAACTAAAATGCTAATAAGAGAAAAAAGTATAAGGAAATCAAGTGAACTGTTGCTTTCCAAATTTTTAACATTTTAGCTGCCACTAAAGATAGACATTGTCTTTTTAATTTTCGCTGGACCCCAATTTGCCGCAGATTTATCAGGGAATTACCGTAGAATGTACTAAAATTAAAGAAAAATATTATGTTCACAACATTTCACAACAAATTAACACCAATAACTCCTCCACTAAATACGTACTTGATTGACAAATTAGCCTTAAACAAGGGACATTATCTTCTTCTTCTTCTTTTTGAGAAAGGGACATTATCTTTTAGATATAATGGCTTGCTAATTTTTCTCTTTAACTTCGACTGCAAATTAAGTGTATGTTTGGCAATGCTTAAAAAGTCAGCTTTTTTTACTATTCAACTTATTTTTGCTACTATTCATGGGTCTCATTACACTTTTTGATATTATTCATGAGTCCTACTATATTATTTCAATTACCTTTTAACTTTATCTACAGTACTTTCAGCAAAAATTTTCAGTTTCAGCTAAATAAGTTGTTCCCAAACAGACACTAACACCATCTCCTTGATCCTTGTTAACTTCCAAATTTCCCAAATTGCGATTGCAAAATATCATCATGAGATATCTTTATGTCATTTTTCATCTTGTGTTACTTCTAATATTATATGCTTTGTTAGTGCCCAAAGGACCATCTTTGATTTTTTTTTATTTTTTTTTCTTTAAATAATGTGCAAGGCTTAATGGGTTTCCTTTTCATTGTTCTACAACAGTGGTTATATGTCACCAGAATATGCAATGCAAGGAGTATTTTCAATAAAGTCTGATGTATATAGCTTCGGAGTGTTACTACTAGAGATAATTGTTGGTAAAAAGAATGGTACTTGTTACCATGATGGTCACTCCCCATATTTGATTGAACATGTAAGTACATGTGCAAACAATGACTACAAAATTAGACTTATATTATTTAGCCTAATATGATGAATACGTTGTTTGCAGGTTTGGGACCTATGGAGAGAAGGAAAAGCCATGGAAATTGTGGATGCAACACTAGGTGAGACATACCCTGCTAATGAAGTTTTGAGATGCATTCAAATTGGGCTTTTATGCGTGCAAGAACATGCAAGAGATCGACCAACCATGTTAACAACTGTTTTCATGTTGGGTAATGACACACCTCTTCCTTCTCCAAAACAACCAGCATTTATTTCAACAAGTACTAACAATAATAGAGACATGTTAACTTCTATAAATGAAGTATCAATTTCTGAAATTGATGGTCGCTAAAACCCCAGACTATATGGAGCAATGCGCTAGTGTTTTTTCCATTGATGTAGGTTGACTTCTTTAAGATTTCTCTACACTATTATTTTTTCTTGTATGAATATAATACGTACTAGCCTCATCACATGCGCTTTGCGTGTGCGATGAGGCTCCTTTTTTTTTTTGTTTAATGTCATAATTTTTCATTCATAACCAAATTTCTATAACACCTTTAATATAGTTCACACATCACAAAAGGTTATAGAGTTTTCAATTCACAATATATGTAGTTGAGAAAGTACGATACACAATATAATTAAATTGAGAAAGACCTATATAAATTATGTTCAAAGGCTTACCAATTTTGACAAGAAAATGTCTAACTATTATGAAGAATTCAGTATATGAAACAGTGAGTATGAAAAAAAATAGTGTCGGTTAGAAATAGGATGAAAGAATGAAGAAGAAACTGAATGAATATTATGGATTTGGAGTTCGTGGAATCTAAATGTTGTTTTTAATTTTTGTCGATTTATAGTTTTAACCTCATTTCTTATATTTAAGGAATAATGATAAGTTAATTAAGGATATATTTGAAAATTTTAAATAATAATAAAAATAAAAATAAAAATAAAAAAGCAAGAACTAACTTTCTAAATCCTCTTAATTGAAAGTCAAAAAAGTAATAACTAACTTTCTATATTCTTTTAAGGGGTAATTACACTAAACTCACCTATGGTTTGGCCCAAAATCACTTTGCCTACCCGTGGTTTAAAAAATGTCACTAAACCTACCTGAAGTATGTTCCGTTTGTTTTCCGTAACCCACCTCTGTTAAAATCAGGGGTAAATAGATATTTTTACTCAAATTTTATGTCTCTCTCCTCCCAAAACAAAAAATAGCACAAAAATGCAAGAGAAACAAGATCAAAAAGGGAGGGTTTTGAAACCTTCCCTGGATCTTTCAAAAAAAGAAAAATCCACCTCTCTCATAAATTCGTTTATATCCTGAAAAATCTGTCCACCTCTCTCATGACTCAAATCGAGTACTTGTTGATAGAGAAGCGGAAAATAATCCATCTCCAGCTCGTCCAAAGGGCTCGTCCAGTGCCTACAACGCAGGTTGATCCCAGAGTTTATCCAGAAGAAGAAGAAACGTCCATGAATAATAGCACCATTCCATAAACTGTCTTCCATGAAGACAGTGATCGTCCATTAGGTTCGTCCATGAGCAATCGTTGGATATCCTTGGACGGAAGCTCAACACTTAGACTAAACCGTCCTACGCCAGACGGACGGAAGCTCAACACTTTGACTTTCGACTAAACCCGCAACTATCTCAACAAAACCTTCGAATAAGTTAACTTCCATTAGCGGTTACAGTTTTATATCCGTTGAGGTAGTTAACTCCGGAGTTTTTGGTTTCCACAAATCCTGGGACGGTTATTGGACAAGTAACCGTCTCAGGCTCCCTATATAAGGGACCGGTCTGAACCCAACAGAGGTAAGATTTTCACTCAGACAATTTTTCCAAAATACTTGGAACTTCCTTCTCTACGAAACTAACTTCTCCATCGGAGGGGGTTCGACCGGTCTTCTCCGGTCTCCTCTTTGATTGCGTTTCCTTCCTTGCAGGCCATCAACCGTTTCGATAGCCCACCGAAGCCAGGCCATCCACCTTACTAATTCGAAGCGATATCAGTTGGCGCCGTCTGTGGGAATCGAAGGTTGTTTTGCGACTTTCTTTTCCGCGACAAAGGGTTAGGATGGTCAGGACCAGGTCGAGGGCTACCAGCCCTGGCCGTCAGGGAAGCAGAGGCGCTTCAAGTGATCCCCAGCGTGATCGCCAATCTGCACCAGTCATGACGTCATCCGTTCAGAATATGCAATCCATGGCGGCTGCAATGGCGGAATTGACTCGCCAAAACCAGGAGTTAAGGATGGAGATCACTCGGAGATAGACACGTGAGGAACACGCAGGGCAGACACAAGGTCATGGTGACACACAGAATACTAAGATTGGAAGTCAGTTTAGAGGCACTACCTCACGGACAGTGCCACACTTAAAAGAGGAGATGGACCAAATGAAGAAAGTCATGGAGGAGATGAAGGAGAACATGAGGAGAACGAATCCTATAAAGGATTTGGTCCATAGGACTGACTCTCCTTTTACGGCTTCCATCAATGGCCACCCTCTACCATCAAAGTTCAAACTACCTTCCCTGGACTCGTATGATGGGACACGTGACCCCTTTGATCACATTGCAACATTCAAGACAACAATGCACCTTCAAGGGGTCCCTGATGAAATCATGTGTCGAGCCTTCCCTACTACCCTTAAAGGCCCGGCACGAGTTTGGTTCAGTAAAATCCCCCCAAGTTCCGTAAGTTCTTTCGAAGAGTTAAGCAAATTGTTTGTTAACAATTTCATCGGGGGACAGAGGCACAAGCGCTCTTCGTCTAGCTTACTGACCATAGAACAAGGGGAGAACGAAAGCTTGCGGTCATTCATCACTCGCTTCAACAGAGAAGCCCTTAGTGTGGACGAGGTGGACGACAAGCTTCTACTAGCAGCCTTCCACAACGGGATCAATTCTGACTTATTTATCCACAAGCTATATGAGAAGGAGCCTCAAACCATGGCTGAGCTCGTCCATTCGGCTCAGAACTTCATGAATGCAGAAGATGCGATCATAGCCAAAAAGAGAAAAAGAGCTGAAAGGATGGAAGCACACCCAGCACGCCACTCTGAACAAGCCCCTCGTCCAAAGAAGGGACGGACGGAAGATAAGAAAGAACGAGATAACAGGAAGACGGGTCCCTTGGGAAGAAGCCAGAATTACACGCCCTTGAACGCTCCACTTGACCAGGTGCTCATGCAAATCAAAGACGAGCCTTCTCTAAAATGGCCGGAGAAGATGAAGGGAGATCCCAATAAGCGCAATAAAAGTAAATATTGTCGCTTCCACAGGGACCATGGGCATGACACGGATGAATGTTATGATCTGAAACAGCAAATTGAGAATCTTATCAGACAAGGGAAGTTGAGACACTTCGTTGGAAGAGATCATAAAGATGAGAAGTTGAAAGGAAAAATGGAGGAATCGTCCCGGCCCCCATTAGGAGAAATAAGGATTATCATTGGAGGAAACTCGACAGGGCAATCTGCCAAGTCGAAGAAGACGTATCTCAAGGTGGTACAAAACGTCCAACTCTCTGGACGACCACAAAGGACGAGACTAATGGACGAGCCGGCCATTTCTTTCACCGACGAAGATGCTGAGAGGATCCATCACCCGCATGACGATGCGATTGTCATTACTCTGCTTATTGCAGATTATACGACCAGGAGAGTATTAGTTGACAATGGAAGCTCAGCAGATATATTGTACTACCCTGCCTTTCAACAGATGACGCTTGGACGAGATCAACTTCGTCCAGTATGCTCGCCGCTGATAGGGTTCGGAGGAATGAAGGTTCAGCCCGTGGGTACCATTACATTACCAGTTGTGGTAGGGTCATACCTGCAACAGATAACCAAGGAAGTCAATTTCCTCGTGGTAGACTGTACTTCTTCATACAATGCCATCATTGGAAGACCCACTCTTAATAGTTGGAAGGCGATAACCTCGACCTACCATCTATCAGTCAAATTCCCTACGGAGTACGGGATAGGACAAGCACAAGGAGATTAGTTGGCAGCTAGAGAATGCTACTTAGCCATGATGGCTTTGGACGAACAGGTGCAGACAATGAGCATCGAGGAAAGAAGAGTTATTGCAGAGCCCACGGAAGTGTTGGAAGATGTTCTTTTGCAAGAAGATGATCCTGAGAAATTTACCAGAATTGGAACAGGTATGAAGGAGAAGGCAAGAGAAGACCTCATCCAGTTCCTGAGAAAAAGTATCGACGTTTTTGCATGGAGTCATGACGACATGCCAGGAATCAACCCAAGTGTGATCACTCATCGATTGAATGTATACCCCTTTTTTAAGCCCATCCGTCAGAAGAAGAGGGTGTTCGCTCCCGAGAGGGACAAGGCAATCAAGGAAGAGGTTCAAAAACTAACCGCGGCAAAGTTCATTAAGGAAGTTTATTACCCGGATTGGTTGGCCAATGTGGTGATGGTGAAGAAAGCTAATGGAAAGTGGAGAATGTGTGTAGACTTCACTGACTTGAACAAAGCATGTCCCAAGGATAGTTATCCTCTGCCACGCATTGATCAATTGGTGGACTCTACTGCTGGCCATCAGTTGCTGAGCTTCATGGATGCCTTCTCAGGATATAATCAGATCAAGATGGATGAAGCTGATCAGGAAAAAACTTCCTTCATTACCAGCCAAGGCTTGTTTTGCTACAAAGTGATGCCCTTCGGCTTGAAGAACGCAGGGGCAACTTATCAAAGGTTAGTGAATCATATGTTTCATCCACAAATAGGACGGAATGTGGAGGTTTATGTCGACGATATGCTTGTGAAGAGCATAGACGAGGGAAGCCATCTAGACGACCTACAGGAAACCTTTGAAACACTTCGGCGATATAAGATGAAGTTGAACCCAAGCAAGTGTGCATTCGGAGTATCGTCGGGAAAGTTTCTGGGTTCATGGTCTCGCAAAGAGGAATTGAGGCAAATCCGGACAAGATCCAGTCTATATTGAATATGGAGCCACCGAAGAATATCAAGGAAGTCCAATCCCTCACAGGACGAGTTGCCGCTTTGAACAGGTTTGTTTCGAAAGCCACAGATAAGTGTTTACCTTTCTTTAAAGTCCTCAGGAAGGCATTTGAGTGGACGGACGAATGCCAAAGGGCCTTCCAAGACCTGAAGGACTATCTCACAACTGCCCCATTATTAAGTCCATCCGTGCAAGGAGAAGAACTGTACTTATACTTAGCTGTGTCTCCACACGCCGTAAGTTCAGCTTTAATCAGAGAAGAGGGGAAAATACAAAAACCGGTGTACTACACTAGCCGGGCACTCAGAGGAGCAGAGGGAAGATATCCGCTCATGGAGAAATTGGCTTTTGCACTGATAACGGCCTCTAGGAAGTTGAGACATTACTTCCAGGTTCATGTCATCAATGTCATGACGGACCATCCGCTTAAGAAGGCAATGAACAAGCTGGAAGCCGCAGGACGACTAATTCAGTGGGCAGTTGAACTTAGTGAATTCGACATTCGGTACCAACCGAGAAATGCAATAAAGGCTCAAGCCCTAGCAGATTTCATCGCAGAGTTCACTCCAAGTTACGAAGACCTGGGGGAAGGAGAGTACAACAACAAATGGGTCGTCCATGTAGATGGATCATCTACATTACATGCTGGAGGAATAGGAGTTGTTTTGCAGTCGCCAGAAGGGGACAAATTGAAATACAAGGCACGTCTGCAATACCAGACTACTAACAATGAAGTGGAGTATGAAGCCCTTTTAAAGGGGTTGGAACTGGCCAAATCTGTAGAAGCAGACTCAATACTTGTCCTGGGAGACTCTCAACTGGTCATAGGCCAAGTCAATGGAACATGTGAAGCCAAGGAAGACAGAATGAAGAAATATCTAAGGAAGGTAGTACGCCTTGTGAAGAAATTCAAAAAAGCAGATTTTGTTCAAATCCCAAGGGAAGAGAATGTGGAGGCAGATACTCTGGCGAAGGAAGCATCTGCGAATGAGGCGTTGGACGATATGGATGATGTACACTACATGCCGAGTATAGACCTTCCAGAACTGATGCAGATAGAGGGAGAAGGAAATTGGATGACCCCAATAGTGTCCTACTTAAAGGACGGAAGGCTTCCAGAAGAGAAGGACGAAGCTAGGAAGCTCAGGGTCAAGTCAGCCAGGTATGTGCTTATGGACGAGGTGTTATACAAGAGAGGTTTTTCCCAGCCTCTCTTAAGATGTTTGGCTCCGGACGAAGCAAATTACATGTTGAGGGAGGTTCACGAAGGAGCATGCGGGAACCATTCGGGAGCCAGATCACTCGTCCATAAAGTCATCCGTAGCGGATTCTATTGGCCAACCATCCAAGCTGATGCTAAAGCATATGTCAAAGTATGTGATCAATGTCAACGCTTCAGCAATATTCCCAGACAACCAGCAGAATATCTCACGCCAATGATGGCCCCTTGGCCTTTCGCGCAATGGGGACTAGACATTTTGGGGCCCTTTCCGACTGGAACTCGGCAAATGAAGTTTCTGGTGGTGGGAATAGATTACTTCACAAAATGGGTAGAAGCCGAACCCTTGGCCAAAATTACGCAGCAGAATGTCAAGAACTTCGTCTGGAAGAACATTGTATGCAGATTCGGAGTACCTAGAGTACTAGTGTCTGACAATGGACGACAGTTTGACAACACACCTTTCAGGGAATTTTGTGAACAGCTTGGAATGAAGAACCATTACTCCTCACCCTCCCACCCACAGGCCAATGGCCAGGCAAAAGTAGCGAACCGATCCTTGCTGAAGATCATCAAGACTCGGCTCGAAGGGGCAAAGGGAATATGGCCGGATGAATTACCAGGTGTTTTATGGGCTTATAGAACGACAGCGAGAACTCCAACAGGAGAAACTCCTTTTAAACTAGCCTACGGAAGCGAGGCAGTTATACCAGTAGAAGTACACATGACGAGCCACAGGGTGAGGAAGTATCAAACTGAAGAAAACGAGGAACAGCTCCGTCTTAACCTTGACCTTATGGACGAGGTCAGGATGGATGCAGAACAGAGGACAGCAAGGTACAAAAATCTCATGGCAAGACAATATGACGCTATGGTGAAGCCTAGGCGTTTCAACATCGGGGATCTCGTCTTAAAGAGGGTTACCTTGGCAACAAGAAACCCGGCCTACGGGAAACTTGGCCCAAATTGGGAAGGACCTTATAGGGTTATCAACTGCAAAAGGCAAGGATCCTACTATTTGGAAGCTTTGGATGGGCGGAGGCTGGAACACCCTTGGAATGTTGAGCACCTCAGGAAGTACCATCAATAAGTGCTGACTCTTCACCAGTGTCCTTGGACGAGATATCTGGACGAGCTAGAAGTGTACTACTATCGTGTTTTTAAGTATTTTAATAATCCCCTAGAAAGTACATTAGTGTTTTCACTTTTGTGCTATTCATGGATGAGTTGGTTTGTATTTTTAATTCAATAAGGCACTAGCTCATGAGCATGTGCCATGCCTGTGGACGAATGTTTACATAAGTTTGGATTTTCAAATATATATATATATATATATTGTGTTTTCAAGTATATTATTGGAATCCTTAAATGTTCATTCAGATTGATCCGCAAAAAGAAAGCAAGCAGGGACGAATGAAATCCTTGGACGCAAGGATATATCGTTCATAAGCCTTCCTCCAAAGGAAAGATGAAAAGGTACATCCGTCCAGAACATAGGACGAGATGAAACCTAAACTGAAAATTAAGCTAAGGTCCATCCGTCCAGAACATAGGACGAGATGAAACCCAAGCTAAAAATAAAGCAAAGTTTCTTCCGTCCAGAACATGGGACGAGATGAAAAGGGCATACTCGTCTAGACCTCAAGACGAGGTGAATTCCCAAAAGTGTTCGTCCGAGACACGGATGAGCAAAGACTTCAAAACTAGCTTAACAATCCATTACATTGGACGAGAAAACGCTAAAAAGTCTAATCATCAAGGACGACAAAATGATCGTCCATAATTTTGGAATGATGAAAAATCTAGCCAAAAGGAATCAATTTACTTTATCTTGGTGATGTAATAAAATTCACCCACATGCCCAAGACGAGGTGAACTGAATTCCTAGATGGACGAACCACACTGCTGATATGAAAATAAAAATTTCATACATAAAGCAGGAAACGTGTATATTCAAACACAATAGAAGTAAAAATAGAAGTATTCATTTCTTTCATGAAATTCAAAGGGTGGACGATCAACGTCCAAAAACCCCTTCAGTTTTGAATATGAAAATGTATATAAAACTCGTCCATAATCCTGGACGAGATGATTGTACTTGCATGGACTTTAAAAAAGAAAAAGAAGTAAAAAGCCCAAAACAACAGGCACTTCTATGAAAAGGCAAATAAAAGTAAATTTTCTATGGAAATAAATTTCACTTGGGCAAGCTCGTCTTGGGGTCGTCCTGAGTGACTTCAGTGTTAGCATCGTCCATGATGTTGACGTCCTCGGAACTCGTCTGCAACACGGAACTCTCTGTAGCAAGAGGAAGCTTGAACGAGTTGAAGTCCAAATCAGGATACGCCTCTTTGGCATCAGCACGGAAGTCTTCATACCCAGCTACATAATGACTGTCTAGACGATTCTTATACTCGTCAGACTTCTTAAAGGCAGCAATCGCTTCCTCACGTGCCTTCTCCAAGGACGAGGTAAGCTCTGAAACTTGTCCCTCGAGATGGACGATGCGGGTATCCTTCTCTAAGTTGTCAGCTTTGAGCTCCTCCACTTTGTTCTTCAACTTCGTCTCGCTTTCTAGCAGACGATTAAAATCCTCTGTCAACCTAATGACCTCCCCCTTCTTGAGCAAAACCTCATGGCCCAGCTCCTTAGCCTTATCCTTGGCTGTCTTGGCCTCTGAAGCAAGCTCCTTGGCCTGGCAGGTCGCTGTATAAAACTTTGACATAGCCTGCATTTGGACGAAAAGGAGTTAGACATTTCATCCAAAATTAAATGTCTACACACAAGGACGAGGAAGAAACTTACCTTGAAAAGGTCATGGATGCCAGAACGCTCAAACTCCTTCACTGACATGTTGTAACATTCGTTAACCTCATGATCAGTGACGATCCCTTTGAACGTCCTCCATGCATAACCCTCGTCCAGAACCAAATTAGAGGGACGATCAGAGGACTCAGACGGGCCAGGCTTGTGAGAAGTTTTGGGAGCAGGGGGAGGATCAGACGGAACAGGATGAACTGTTTGGACGGGCTCCACGTCCACCACAGGCTCGTCCAAGTTCGCTGTTGGTGGAACGAACTTGGGAACCTTTGGAAGGGAAGTCCTTGGTTTTTGTTTTTTGTGGCCACGACGACTGGGGAGGTCGTCCAGATCCACAGTACTCGAGATTGATTTAGACTTCCTCTTCCCAGCCTGGACGGAAGCCACTTTAGCAGTAGGGGCAGCAACATCCTCGTCCCCGCTAGCCACTGTTTTCTCTTTGTTTTCCCTCATCGTGCTTATTCCTATGATGAGGAAATTTTAAAAAAAAAACATATATAATAAAAAATAAAAAAAATAAAAAAGGGAAAGGAGAGCTGAAACAGTGGACGATCACTTACTTCGACGAGTGAGCTCCTCGTGACTTAAGTTCTCAGCAGTAGGAGTTGGAGTCCCCAAGTTGCTAGACGAGTAAAAGTAACCAAGTCGTGGAAAGTTCTTCCTGGAAAAGTGCGAACCACTTCTATCTGATCCAAGAAAAACTTATCCAAACGTGGACGAACGACAGCTGCATCACCAAGATAAAGGGTTAGACGACTGACAGAAAAAATTTTGAAGGACAAACAAGATAAAATGGAAAGAAAAACATACCCTCAGGACGAAGACGACCTAGAGGGCTAGTAAAAGGAGGGAAGAGGGGAATACCCACATCAGTTGGGTCCCCAGCCCAATTTCCAGAAATAATAAAAAATTCTTTTTTCCAAAGCCGGTCAGACGAACTACGGCCCGTTATTAAACTGTAATATGAACCTCTGGACGAGAACTGGTAGAACCCAGCAGATTTTTTGATCTCTGAGGGCTTATAACAGTAAAGGAACTCGTCCACTGTAATTGGACGGTTCCCTTCCAATGCCTCACGCCATAATACTTGCATGGCAATTATCGTCCTCCAACCATTGGGGTTGAGCTGGTTTGGCCCAATACCCAACCTTTGGAAGAGATCTCTGCAGAAAGAGTTTAAGGGAAACCTAAGGCCAGCTAATAGGTAAGAAGCGTATACCCCTAAGCCAGAGGAAAGGGAACAACACCATTCTCCAGGCTGGGGTAGACGAGGGTTAAGCTCTTTAGGGATTTAATATCTATCTACAAGAGTTTTTAACTTAGCACCGTCTAAGGTGGATGCTACTTCTGGGGCACAACTATAGATTACATCTTCGTCCTCTTCCTCGTCTTGAGGACTTGATGGCTGTCTGGACGAACTAGCCCCAGATCCGGAAGCCGCCCTACGTCGTTGTTCCTGAAATTCCTCTAAGGGAATGCCAGGAACCCCAGACGAGTAATGCTCGTCTGAGGAATCACTACAGGACGATCTATCTACACTACCGTCACTCTCAGAAGAACCGTCCTGGTAGTCGTCTATCTCTCTCTCTAGACTAGAAGATGAAGGCATGGTTGAAATGTAGAGGACTTAAAATGAGAGCCTAAAAAGAAAAAAAGAAAGAGGAAATACCTGATGAAACTAGGACGAGAGCTAGACGAAAATCTTGGACGAGTTGGCAGAAGAGAGAATGAGGAAAAAGTGAGGGGCATGAAAGAGAATGCGCTATTTATAGGCCCTAACAACAGGGTCAACGAAACGACACTCACCACTCAGAGATTGACACGTGGCGATCCCGTTGGGAAACGAGATCGACGCGACAGGCCAACCAACAGTTTCGTGACACGTGGCGTACGAAAAAGCGAAATTTTGTTGAAATCACGACAATGTCCTGGACGACCCTTTGAACAAAGGGGCAACTGATAGAGAAGCGGAAAATAATCCATCTCCAGCTCGTCCAGTGCCTACAACGCAGGTTGATCCCAGAGTTTATCCAGAAGAAGAAGAAACGTCCATGAATAATAGCACCATTCCATAAACTGTCTTCCATGAAGACAGTGATCGTCCATTAGGTTCGTCCATGAGCAATCGTTGGATATCCTTGGACGGAAGCTCAACACTTAGACTAAACCGTCCTACGCCAGACAGACGGAAGCTCAACACTTTGACTTTCGACTAAACCCGCAACTATCTCAACAAACCCTTCGAATAAGTTAACTTCCATTAGCGGTTACAGTTTTATATCCGTTGAGGTAGTTAACTCCGGAGTTTTTGGTTTCCACAAATCCTGGGACGGTTATTGGACAAGTAACCGTCTCAGGCTCCCTATATAAGGGACCGGTCTGAACCCAACAGAGGTAAGATTTTCACTCAGACAATTTTTCCAAAATACTTGGAACTTCCTTCTCTACGAAACTAACTTCTCCATCGGAGGGGGTTCGACCGGTCTTCTCCGGTCTCCTCTTTGATTGCGTTTCCTTCCTTGCAGGCCATCAACCGTTTCGATAGCCCACCGAAGCCAGGCCATCCACCTTACTGATTCGGAGCGATATCACTTGTAAATAACCCAAATTGGCTAAACTTTCTGGGAGGTTTCCTTGTAACTTATTGTTTCGAACAGAGACCTCGATGAGGGACTTTGGCAATGTTAATGGAACTTCACCAGAGAGCTCATTATCTCTAGCATCGAAGAAATAGAGGTTTCTGAGAGACCCAGATTGGGAATCTTGCCACTGAGGTTGTTTCTTTGGACTTCGAGTCTTTTTAGGTTAACCAGTTTGTTTAAGGTTAAAGGAATGGGACCATTTAGTTCGTTGTTGTCGAGGTAGAGCTCATGGAGCTGAGAGAGTGAGCTGAGCGGGTCGGGGATTGGACCAGAGAGCGAGTTTCTGGAGAGGTTGAGTTGGCGAAGGCGAGTCAAGTTGGACAGTGAGTCTGGGATTGAGCTCGAGAACGAGTTGCCTAAAATTTTGAGGGTTTATAAGTAAGGCAGTGACCAAGTAGTGGAAGTGAATGAACTTGAGTAACCCGCCGGGTTGAGAGTGATCTCGGTGACTCGGAATGAGCCGGAGACAACTCGGTCGCATCTGAAACTGCACTTGAAGTGGTTGCTGAAGATGTGGTCACATGGGTCCAACGAAAAGTCCCATGAACTTAGACAAGAACTAGGTACAATGGACTTTGGGTTGAGACCATTTTTCAAATCTTTGAGAACCTTAATATCTGCTGGGTTTGTTGTTGAATCTACAAGGAAGAAACGTTGGGAAAATGCTAACATTAGAAGCAATAATGAGAGATCATAGAAAGCACCATTGCACATGGCCATAGCTTTTATAAGCTTTGAAGGTGTTTGTAGATCTGAGTGTTGAAGAAGAGAGAAAGAGAAGTACAAAGGAAGAGAGATTGAGATTGATTGTGTTTATACGGTGAGGTTGATAGATTTTTCAGGATATAAAGGAAGTTATGAGAGAGGTGGATTTTTCTTTTTTTGAAAGATCCAGGGAAGGATTCAAAACCCTCCCTTTTTTATCTTGTTTCTCTTGCATTTTTGTGCTATTTTTTGTTTTGGGAGGAGAGAGATATAAAATTTGAGCAAAAATACATATTTATTCCTGATTTTAACAGAGGTGGGTTACGGAAAACAAACGAAACATACTTCAGGTGGATTAAGTGACACTTTTCAAACCACGGGTAGGCAAAAATGATTTTCGCCCAAACCACAGGTGAGTTATGTGTAATTACCCCTTTTTTTAATATATAAAGATAATGTAAAATTATTGCCCACAAAAAAAAAAAAAAATAGAAAAAGAAAAAGAAGATAATTTGTATTACTACACAAAATGGTATGGTCTAGAACTTGTGATGAAATCACTACCATCTTTTTTAGCTACTTTCTTTTATAGGACTTCTTTAGCTACATTTTTTATAGGACTTTTTCAGCTACTTAATTTGCTATCAAGTACTTTTTGAAAATTAATACACCAACAATTATATGTGTACGTTTTGTGTGGATAGCTTCATTGGTTTTCCAAAAAAGATGTTCAAATTTACTATAATGTTGTTCGAATTTATTTGCTAATGTTGTTTGGGTGTTTTTTTAAGTTAAACATTTGCCGGTTTCAGAATAAATGAATAAATAAATAAAAAATTACATACTAGCCATAAGGGAGCATATCAATAGGCTTTGCAGATTGCAATTGCACAATCCAAAAAAGACGGTTATTCTATCATGATTATAATAAAACTGTCAAATTCAAATTCAAATTAACCTGTAGTATATAATACAACTAGTCGGAAACCCGTGCAACGCACGAGAACCGGCCTATTTATAATAGACTAAAACAATTTTATAAAATCATAAATTGATTATGAAACTATACTTTTGCATGAATTGCTCCTGTCTTTTTGAGTTACGATTTGATAAATAAGCCATTGGCTGAACAAGCAACGGCTTGCAAAAAATCTAGCTAACAGATTTAGATATTGCTAAAAAATTCAGATGTTAAAATTTCTAAAAGGAAAAAAAATCAGAAAATTCACTGGCACTGTCTAGAAATTATTGAAACAAAACAAAATATATATGACTACCAAATAGAGAAATATAAGAGAAAGATAGATAACCTTCAAGAGAATAATCCATAGTTATAACTATTGAAATTTGCCAAACATTTTCAGATATTGCAAAAAATTGAACCCAAAAATTCAGATGGTCAAACTTCCAAAAGGCAATAATATTAAAAATCAAAATATTCAAAACCTACAAATTATAAAAACAAAACCAAAAAAAAAAAAAATATAGTCATCATTGCAAGACAATTTCAGTAAGGACCGAAAGCTTTTTCTAAGTTTTTTTATCCAATTCTTCCTAACTGATGAAAATTTTGGTTCAAACATTTTCGAACACTTTGAAGGTGCAAATAATATAGGCTTCCAACATAATCTTTAATTAATAAACAAAGAAGCATGACACCATAACAGAAAACATAAGATAACATATAGTGCATAGACCTTACTCCACAGCTGTGAAAAAATATCCACACAAAGGGAATTGAAAACTTGTACAACAAATGCAATAAGCTACTTCTGATGTGAGACAGCCTAACATACGTCTCCATAATGTAAAGCTTAAGGTTATATAATCTAAAATAACATAGAATATAGCATCTTTGAACCACACAAAAAGTTAGCAAACTTACTGCAATACTCATAGTTATACTATATAATATAAAGTACTACTCCATCGCCAATAAAAGTCATGTAAAATCTCATGGGGCCTGGAAGAACAGACAATCGCAAAATCACCTCAACCAGACTCAACTGAGAATGGTTAAAGGATAAACAAAAGTGAAGGAAAAAAAAAAAAAAAAAAAGCAAGAGCAAGCGTACCAAAGAAATTGAAGCTTAGGGTTTTCTCTCTTAGTGAAGATGGACAGAGGAGTCTACTTTAGGGTTTTCAAAGATTTTGGCACACCCAGAAGGAAAATCAAAGGGAATTCCTATATCAAAAATCCTATCAAACATTCTGTCGAAAGTGACTGTACAGATTAGCCTCAGACATGTAATCCACGGCATGTATATGAGATAACCATGATCTTTGTTGTTATTGGTATTATTAAGGTGAGAAGAGATGAAATTGGGCACAGTGATTGATGAGTAGAAAGATTTGCAAATGTACCTAAATCTTAAGAGTGATTTGACTGGTAGCCTAGTCAAGATGTTGAGTACAATGTCATGTGGGACACAGTTCTTCTGTTGAAGGATTGGAGGTTCTCTCTTTTGGAACATTTTTCAAGCAGAAGAGAAGAAAAGAGATTGTCAAAGTAGTAAGGATTTTAAGATCTTTATAAAGAGTTGTGCCCTGAAAGTGTTTGATTTGCTAAGGAACTTAAGATATTTGTAACCTCAAAGATGACTCCTTGTACTCATCGAAAAGAGATTCATGGTATGAACAAACTTCTACTATGATTGCAATTTGCACATATCAAAGATTAGTTTAAAAAGAAGAAAATTTTGGCAAGACTTTGATTTGGATATGGGCATAAAAACCTTTTTTTAAGAAGTTAAAACTTAAAACGGCAATTTTATTGTATGGCTAAACAGAGTTTGAGTGAAATTTAAGAACTTGGGACCATCTTCAATCTACACAAAGTTTGAGTGAATTTTTTTTTTTAAAGAGTTTTTCTCTCTTAGTGGAGACGACAAAGAGAATTTTTGTTTTTTTAAAAAAAATAATGCTGACGTAGAAAATTGTGGAGCTTAGCAAAAAAGTCGAAGGCTTCGGTTTTATATATATATATATATATATATAGACTAGTGGCTAATCCGTGCTATGCACGGAAACCTACCTATTTGTGAGGTAGACTAAAATAATTTTATAAAATCTTAAATTAATTAAGAAACTACACCATTGCATGATTTGCTCTTATATGACTTCAATTTGTGTTACAATTTGATGAAGAAGTCATTACTTAAACGTGCAATGGCTTACAAAAAATTTGTCAGGTCGTTTCAAATACTGCAAAAAAATAACTCAAAAATGCAAATATTAAAACTTCTGAAAGACCAAAAAATATTAAAGAATCAAATGATTTACTGCTTAGATTTATTAAAACAAAACAAAATATATATGACTAAACAATAGAAAAATATAAGAGAAAGATGAGTTACATTCAAAAGAATAATTTCAATTATTGGAAGCTTTTTTATCTTGTAAAAAAAGGCTAAAGAGAGTTTGGTAGTTCATGTACGAAAATTACATTTTAAGAAACACATGAAAAACTATAAAATAAATTTTTTTTTAAAACAAAGTAGAGGAGAAGAAAATAACATAAGAAGATCTCATACCTCTACTCAATTTTTTTTTTTTTTTTAAATATTGGAGTTTGCATTGCATTTATAGTATTCATGATTAACCTCGCAAATTTGGAGATAAATTATCAACATCTGAGTTTAAATATAAGTTGGATTTGTTAGAGAAATAAAGTTTCACTCCTTATTAAGTTTAAATTAAACAAAAAAAAAAATTGATTAAAAAAAATAATAATGATGAGTTTGGCTTTAAATTAAACTTGTTAGAGAGATAGAGTTTCACTTTTTGTTAAATTTGGACTAAACAAAAATAATTTTATTTAAATAAAATGATAATTTATTTAAATATTGTGCTGACATAAAAAATTGTGAGAGTTTCAAAAGTTTCAAATTAAACAAAAATATTTTTATTTTAAAAAAGATAATGATGAGTTTGATTTTAAGTTGTGCTTGTTAGAGAAATAAAGTTTCACTCCTTGTCAAGTTTGGATTAAACAAAAATAATTTTATTTAAATAAAATGATAATTTTATTTAAATATTGTAGTGACATAAAAAATTGTGAGAATTCCAGAGGTTTCAATTTTATACAAGTATATATATATATATACACACACTAGTCACTAACCCATGCTATGCACGAAATTAGTAAATAAAATTTAAATACAATTATTTTATTTGAAAGTACATTTATTTGAAAATGAATAAAATTGAGTAAAAATATAACTGTATGCAAACTGCTGAAGGAAGATAACAATATTTTGAATTTGTACCACTTCTTGAATTTACATTACAAAAATCTTTGCATAGAAAGCAGCAACAATTTCAAATAAAAATGTGCAATATATGCACACTACAGCAAGTGGAAAAGAAATATAACTACACTAATACATTTTTTGCATTTAGATCCAACAGGAAAAAACAATCCCTTGAAGATGCAAAGCCTTGGCATATGATATGATATCTATAAAATGAACTTGCTTGCAGCTTCATGTAGAGCTGAAACACCAACATAGAGATTAGATATAGCCCCAATCTTCCGTGAGTCAAATAATTTGGTTAAACATTAGACACAATCACTTATTTAAGAAATTAGTACAAAAGATCATATCAGGTTGGACCATTTTATTAGATGAAAAAATTTTCAGCAAAGCCAAAGCTTATCTACAAAAAATCGGTGAATTCCAGATGGAATCAAAGGCAACACAAATAACGATAATGTTTATTGCAATGGTAAATATCTCTATTGCACTTACAGTTCATAAAGGTAATGTTTATTTCCATAACTACTGTTTGTTTAGCATGTAGGTAAAGTTGACTTCATATGTATCCTTCTCAGTTGCATTACACACGGTATGTACAATTTTGAAGCTAGTCACATGGTTTAGTGAACCAAACAAAATCTAACACATAAATATCTAAAACATAACCAAATCTAACCTTTATACCTTTATCTAATCCAAATGCCTAAATCATAATCTATCCCAAGAAAATACCCAAATTCCAGGAAAAATATATAACCTTTAGTTTGGTTTCAATAGTGACATAATGAAAGCCAATCAATAGACTAACTAACCCCTATGACAAAGACAGACAACTCAAATTAGTAATTTTATTTGGTAGAACAAAATAGTATATAATTGATGTTAGATATGGTTGTTACTTAATGTCACCAATCACAACAATATAAAGAGAAGTATATAGGTTGCTAATCCAAGCATACTCTGCTATCCATTAGAAACAGTTAGTAGAAATAGATGCATCTATCATCAAAAGCTTAGGCAACACACTAATGACATAAAACCAACCGTCAAGCGTTAGTTTTAAAACCAACACAAGGTATGCAATAAACTAATAATTTTAAAAAAAAAATGGTGTTCAAAGTGGGATATGAGCAAATAAAAGCAGCATTAAATAGAGACAACTACTAAAATTGCTTTCACATCAATATCTAGAAATTCCTAAGGAAATAATATTCTCAAAAGTAACCGCATACCACTTTGACTCCAAGCAAAATTATGAAAAGACCAGGGTAAAAGTTCTAAAACTTTAAACCTCCAACTCATATCAAACAAATGCTCAGATCAATGACCACTACAATTTTAAATCTTATCCATCATAAATAACCTAAAATTTACACATGCAAAAATGCTGCTTTATTATTAGGGGGAAAAAATTAGAGTAAAAGATCATCTGCATAGATATGACAGTCTTAAACCCAAGATTAAACTTTAACCTCAATTATTTCAACAGCATATCAATTATGTTTTAAATGTAAGTTTTGCATCTGACAGAATTCAAGTAGCTAAATACATGCTGATCAAAATGAGCAATGTCCATTGAAGCAAAATTACTTAAAAAGGGAAACTGAAAAAAGGTCAGTCATGTTGCATACCAGATCTGCATTATCGCTGACAGCAACATCTACCTGTTTCAGTGCAGTCAACTCAAAGGCTCCCTTAAAGGTCCAAGTGGGAGTATTGGCAGTTACCCCACAGCGTTAACCCATTGACCATTACTATCTCTAGATCGTGCTGCAAGCTCCAGTGCTTTATCAATAATATATGCTATCAGTATAACACCTCGCTGAGTAAAATATGTGTGTTTCAAGACTTCTTCAATTAAATCAAGATAGTAATCAGCATCAACCCAAAGAAGAAGAAAAAAAAGTCAAATCACAATAACAACAAAAATCTAAAGATTTTCTAAAACAAAACCCAATAACTATTTAGCATCAAATCAACTGTGCCTAAAATTTTTATTGAACCCCATAAACAAAACTATATGCAACAAACAGCTCATATATATCACTGAAAATTCTGAAACCACAATCTACATCAATATAAATTAATTTTTCAGCCAAATAAATTAATCACCAGGCCGACTCTTAGGCCTTTCAAAAACACACAAACAAAAATAAACCATTAAATCAATACTATCTCCACTACAAAACCCTTCCATATCCACAATATTTTCTTACAAAACCTGTAGAATTGGATTTTCTATAAGTGTTTCCTTGACTCCAACCAAAAAAAAAAAACAAAAGAGAAGAAAAAGGGTTAAGAATTGAAATCCATAAATTGATAGAAAACCTAATTAAAGACATATAATTAAAACTCAACTTCAAGGCTCTGTTCTATGCCCAGATCAATGACCGCTACAATTTTAAATCTTATCCATCATAAATAACCTAAAATTTATATTACAAAAACTGATTTACAGGTGAATTGTATTTTTGTATGATGTAATGTAATTTTTACATCATGGCAAAGTTAAATGATGATTCCAAAGAGCAACAACAAAAAGCATAGCGATGCGAAGGTCTATCGGCATATTAGAGACTTGTAGTAGAATTTAACTTGCCTTTTTCTTTATACGTAACATTATAAAGAGAAAACGTGACTTAATATGAAAAGAAAACAAAAGCTTGGAAAGAGAACAACTTTTTGATAAAATAGTATTAAAATGACTATAACATGAATCCACCCAAAAATTACGCCCATGACAAACTAAACACGTTACAATTGAACAAATACAGCATAACCTCCTCTTATAATACTTTGCCACTAAACACCCTTGCATTTTTCTAAATCCAAATATGTTGCAATGAAGTGCTATATTAATAAAACTGAACTACCTCAGGTGAAATCCTAACTCCATTGTCACATGCTTAAATGCAAATTGTGTCATGATCTATCAATTGCAGAAAAACCATGTAAACCAACTGACTTGCCCCCTCCTCGGTACAGTTAAGCTGCAACCAACTGAGGTTTGAGGACTAATTTACACATGAGTTTTGACATCTGACATGATTTATACCTATTTATAAAGAAAATTTCAACATTAGAATATAGCATAAAACCAAAAATGAACAATCCTAACATAAATTAAAAGGAGTGGGAATAAGCACATTAAATAGTCCAAACAATTAACTTTCCAGTATTCAAACCCAAGTCAGCACATCCCCAATCTGCATAAAGCAGAATGTAACAACGTCTAAGATATTAAACATAAATATAGAACTTAAGGGAAATCATCAGATAGTATATGAAAGTTCATCTATACTATTATCCCAACACATGTACGGGCTTTAAAGTTATGTAGATGCAAAAATGCCAAGTAATACCAATTGCTCTTAGAGGCATTTTGTCGAACACCTAGCAGATATAACCAAGAAATAGAACTTGGTTAATCTACCGGTGTTGAAAATAAAAGGAACCATAATTTCCAGTATCTAAGACATGTTTAGAACAATGGAATTCACAAATCAAAAACATATTGATACATAAAGTAAAAATTTAAGGAACCAACATCAAACCAGCTAAACTGCTACTGGAAATTTTTTTAAAAACAAATCAGGTAATAAAAAAGATAACAAAAAAACTATACTTGGGTTAGATATTTGAGTGTAGTAGAAGAGGGCAGAGAGTAGAGCAAACATTTTCTTTCGACCACACCCACATTTTCTTACTACATCACATTTGCCTTGTTTTTCCTCATTAATTGGCAGTTTTTTCCTGTATCAATATTCATAAGCCAAAAAAATAATATTAAATTGAAGTTTATATGATATCCCAAAGGATTAATAGAGAAACTAAAACAATTCCTTAACTCTACATGAATCAAACAAAACAAAGAATCAAACAAAACACAACAAAAAATCTATTTGGGTTTCTCATAAATGATCCTAGAAACCAATGCTTATTACCAATCTTCAACCAACAATAATTCCCACAATTGATATTTGAATAAGAAATACATACCCACTTGAAAAAGACAGCCCTTGGCTTTTGCTTAGGGGATTTTGTGGGAAGTTTTTTGGGACTGTGAAATCAATCAAAAAGGAAAAAAAATAGAAGCAAGAGATCCTTAAACTTAATACCTGATCTTGAAATCAGTGGTAAAACAAAACTAAATAAATTCAGAGATAAGAGAAGGAGGAGAAGAAATGTACCTAATAGCAAGCAATCTGGTAGAGAAGGAAGCAATTAAATCGTAAGATTTTCCTATGTATCGTGGGTCTTTATTAGGTTTTCAGTTTGGGGGTAACAGAGACCACTTTTTTTTTTTTTTTGATAGGTAAGAAAGAAAATATTATTAAAAAAGGAATAGCAGGAAAAATACACAAGGTTCACAATAGTGAACAAAGAGTAACAGAGACAACTTGTAGTTGGACACTAGTGTTATACTTTGAAACCCTATGATTGATTGCCACCCTCTAGTCTAGATGGAAATCAATTTTCTTAGAAAAATTTCAATATAACCAATCAATGTGGCAAATTATGCAGAGGAAAATCATTAAGGAATTATTACCTTTGCTTGTTTAAAATAGAATCAACCAAAGATGTCTTTCTAGGATCAACATGAGCCACAATCTCCATATTCCTTACATCTCCTCATAACCGGTTCTTCTCTAATAGGCCACAACACATAAACCTTTATCAAAACGAAATCTAGGCTAGATACCTAAATCAAAACTAAGCAGTCCATAACAACCAAATCTAAATCATATTTAATGCCAAAATATTTGTTTATAAGAAAATACCTTTACTATTGTGGTACATGGTATTACGGTGGTGGGATGCTGCCTTAAGGTCGTTGCTGGCCTAACAATATTGGCAGCCCTCAAACTTATCTCTCTTTCTTTTCGATGTGCCTTACGGATGTTTTTCTTGCTTTGGGGTTTGCTTGCAAATAGGGTAAAACTTGTACGGAAAAATTGTTGTTGCGGGAAATAAAGAAGTTTGAGCAATCAAAATCAAGCAAGCCAAATTGAAAATTACAATTTGAAACACAACTGCACTATGAAATTCTACCAGAATTCAAAAATCACTTTGTTTAAATAAAAGTAATAAAACTAACCCCCCAAAGAGTATCATTGTGGAAAATTCTTTTTAACAAATAAATTCAAGCTATCAAAATCAAGCAAATCCATCTTAAAATTACAATTTCAAACACAATTACACAAACCCACTATGAAGACATACGATTTTATCAAGCCATTTGATTAACAAAATTGCATACAAAAGTAAAGCCAATAAAAAAACACCAATAAAGGAAAACCTGAGAAAAACCGAGAGAGAATGGTCTGATATGGAGGCCGGGTCGGAGATTGAAAACGTTGGTACCCATGGTCATGCCCTTGCAAGCTTTCTGCGAAATAACTTGGGTCTGCATGTGAGAGAGGGGTAGAGGGTAGAGGTTCTATGCTTGACGGTGGATTGAAAGGGAAAAACAAATGCAGACAATTTCACCGGCAGCGGTTCCACCATGTGACGGCGGCAGGCCAGTGGAGACAATCCTTTGTCCTATCTCACTTCACAGAGTTTCTTCTCGCAGAGGAAAAAATGGGCAGAGGCAAAATTGAAGTGAAGTTGAGAATATATAGACAGTTAAAGAGAACTTACCCACTGAAACGGTGTGTGTGTTTTTTTTTTTTAATAGGGAGTAAAATTTTGGTGAATGTGTGTGAGGGTGAGGCTAAAAATATAAAATATTTTATTTGGGTTATTTGTTGGTTGTCTTTCAAAAAATAAAAAAGGTTTATTTGTTGATTTGTCACGATTTTAAAGAAGTGTTTTTCTTCTTTTTCTTAATTTCTATTAGCCTCATCACACGTGCTTCGCGCATGCAATGAGACTTTTTTTTTTTAGTGGTCCTATTTTGTAGAAAAAAAAAGTGTTTTTTTATTTTATATATATATAATTTTTTTTTTTAAATCTAATTTATAAGTAAATAAATCAATTTGAAAAATCCTATAAAAAAATCAATTTGAAAATTAATAGGAGAGTTGTCCTATTTTTTAGGCAATGTTTTAGTGGGCGTTAGAGTTGTATTTTTACCGAATTGTTCTTTAGTTTTGTCTTTACTTAAACATAGGAGTGTAGGGGCATTTTTGAACTAAAAAAATGATGAATCCAAACAGGAGAAACCCCTTAAATAATAGTATAGAATAGATAATTTTTTTTTATATAAATAAAAAATAATAGTATAGATAACTATTGTTTAAGAGTAAAACTTTTCACATAAACCACTAAACGAAAAGGCACAATATTTCAGTGTTTTAAAATGTAAATGTGGCATTAATTTGTGTAGCCACATGGCGCAATGAGACGCGATCAACAAAAAGTCAAACGTTTCGACTATTAGTTAATACTAGTGTTTAACCCGCGCAGTACGCGGGATCATTTTATGAATTAGAAAACAATCAACTTAATATAAGAATACATTAAAATTCAAAATTCCTCAAGGGCATGTTGTACAACCCCTCATTTGTCATACTTGTAGGAATGCTATCTATAAAATACAATATCACTCTATTTAAAATCAACTCCGATTATCTTTTATAGAATTTAAGAAATACATATCATATGGTAGATAAAAATATGGCTTGCCAAGTAATATAATTCTTAATAAAAACTTGAATTTTTATATATAAAAAGGTAGTAATATATTTGTATCTAAAAAATCTTGGGATTTTATGAGAATGTATGTAAGCAAATAAGTTAAAAAACTTAAAGTTGAAAGCTAAAAGCTAATCCAAATGGTTATCATGGTAGATAAAAATTTGGCTTGCCAAGTAATATAATTCTTAATAAAAACTTGAATTTTTTTATATTTTGACAGCATTATTTGCCCGTTTGACATATTGTAAGAGTTATTCAGCTTTAATGTTTTTGTGTTTTTGTCAAATTACCGTCAATAGTGCTTCGGGGTAGGGAAAGACTAGACCGTGCATTGGCTTCAATTGAATGGGGGAGGAGGTTTCAGGATGCAAAGTTGTATCACCTCACTTGTTCGGCGTCCGACCACTCTCCGTTGGCATTGCATTTTTTCAGGAAGCAACAAAGTCAGAGAGGTAGGAAATTGTTCAGATTTGAAGCTATGTGGTTGAAGGATCCAAAGTGTGACGAGGTAGTAAAGACGGCTTGGGTTGAAGGGAGTAGTGACAGTGGGGGTTTTTCAATATCTCGGTGTTTGGAGTTGTGCCGGAACAGGTTAGAAGCTTGGAATAAGAGTGATTTTGGGCATGTGGGTCGGAAAATTGGGGAGCTTCAAAGTAAGTTGGAACGGTTAGAACATCAACCAGCTTCACCTTCCATCATTAGTGCAACTCGGGCAACAAGGATTGAACTGAATTGTTGGTTGGACAAAGAAGCAACTATGTGGTACCAGCAGTCCCGTTTGAATTGGTTTCAGTCAGGTGACCGGAATACACGGTTTTTCCACGCAAGAGCATCTTCCCGTTTCAAGAAAAATAATATAAGAGGTTTGATGGACTTTCATGGTGTATGGCGTGAGGAAGAACATGAGATAGGAGAAATTGTGGTCGGTTACTATGCTGATCTCTTTCGATCAAATCGGCCTACTGAGTTTTCTGAGCTTCTTAATGCAGTGCAGCCAAAAGTTTCGGATGATATGAACAGAATGCTAAATCTGCCCTTTCAAGATTTGGAAGTTTATTCAGCCCTTAAACAGATGTATCCTCTGAAATCTCCAGGTCCAGATGGGATGCCACCGATTTTCTTCCAGCACTTTTGGTCCACCATTGGTAATACTGTCACTAAAACGGTATCAGACTTCCTAAACTCTGGCTCTGCCCCTCCTAAGTTTAATGATACTCATGTAGTTTTGATTCCTAAAAATAAAGATCCCAAAAATATTTCTGATTATCGTCCCATTAGTTTATGCAATGTGATTTTTAAACTTGCTTCTAAAGTGATTGCTAACAGGCTAAAGAAAATTTTGCCATCCATTATTAGTGATACCCAAAGTGCTTTTGTGCATGGACGGTTGATTACTGATAATATTTTGGTGGCTTTTGAGGCGATGCATCACATTAGTAAAAAGAAAGCAAGTAAAAAGGGGACAATGGCTCTGAAGTTAGACATGAGCAAGGCGTATGATCGTGTGGAGTGGGTATGCCTTGAAAGAATCATGGAGAAGCTTGGGTTTAATCAGAACTGGAGGAGATTGATCATGTAGTGTGTGACCACGGTCTCCTATTCCTTCAGAATTAATGGGAAGGTTTATGGGTCTGTTCAACCTTCAAGAGGGATTCGACAAAGGGATCCTTTATCTCCGTACCTCTTTCTCATTGTGGCGGAAGGTCTCTCGGCCTTGATCAGAAAATCGGTGGAAGTTGGTACTTTGGAAGGGGTGGCGGTGTGCCGTGGCGGTCCTAAACTCTCACATTTGTTCTTTGCAGACGATAGCCTCATTTTCTGCAAAGCTACCATTTCTGAATGTGAGTCATTGCAGCGGATCTTTCAGGTTTATGAGAATGCCTCTGGATAGCAATTAAACCATGCTAAAACCTCTTTATTTTTTAGCACTAACACATCTCGGGAGGTTCAAGAGGAGGTTCGGGAGAGGTTTGGAGCTCAGGTGATAAAACAACATGAAAAGTATTTGGGTTTGCCATCGTTAGTGGGAAGAAATAAAAGAGCAAGTTTCAATGCTATTAAAGATAAACTATCCAAGAAGTTGGCGGCTTGGAAAGGAAAGTTACTCTCTAAAGCAGGTAAGGAGGTCTTGATTAAAGCGGTGGTGCAAGCTATACCCACCTATACCATAAGTTGTTTAAGACCCCAGATTCTTTATGTGAGGAACTTACTAGTATGATCCGGCAATTTTGGTGGGGCCAAAGAGGGGAAGAAAAGAAGATGGCGTGGTTGAGTTGGGATAAGCTTTGTGAACCTAAGGGGATGGGTGGGATGGGTTTCAAACGCCTCCAACAATTTAACTTAGCTTTATTGGCTAAGCAAGATTGGCGACTTCAAACTTGTCAAAATTCCCTTCTTTACCGTGTTCTTAAAGCCAAGTATTTTCCCTCATGCGATTTCCTTCATGCTGCTGTTGGAAATAATCCTTCTTACACTTGGCGTAGCATCTTGGCAGCAAAATCCATTGTAGAGAAGGGTATTCGGTGGAGAGTAGGGAATGGTTCAAACATTCGGGTTTGGGGAGATAAATGGCTTCCAAGGGCTGCGAGTTATGAAGTTATTACTCCTCGGCTTTTTCTTCACCCGGATACTAAGGTTAGTGAGTTAATATGCCAAGAGAGAGGCGGCTGGAAGGAGGAAATCATTAAGCAGGTTTTCCTCCCTGTGGATGTAGAAGCAATTTCGAGCATTCCCATAAGTGCCAATCTTCCTGGAGATCGTGTGATTTGGGCTGAGACTAGTAATGGAGGTTTCTCTATTCGCAGTGCGTATAAAGTGGCATTGTGTCTCCATCAAACAGAGAATGTAGCTTCAGCTTCTTCAAACAGCCAACAAAGGTCCTTTTGGAATAAGTTATGGCATTTACATGTCCCACACAAGGTATGTCATTTTGCTTGGCGAGCCTGTCGTGATATACTTCCCACAAAAGAGAACTTATGTAGACGCCGAATATTGCTGGATAGTACATGTGAAGAATGTGGTTCAGCCTCAGAATCTTCAGGCCATTTGTTCTGGTCTTGTCCAAGGGCTAAACGTATTTGGGGGTGCATGAAGCTTCCAACTTCTCTCAGATCGGGTCAGTTTCATTCTTTCTTTGATTTACTTTGGTTTCTACTGATGATTGAGTCATTTGATGAAGATAAGATTGCATTGGTTGTGACTATCGCTTGGGCATTGTGGTGCAATCGAAATGAAACCAGACATGGGGCTGAAAGGAAGAGCCCAGAAGCTATAGTTCAATGGGTAAATCAATATTTGCTGGAATACTCAGTGGCAACAGAGTCGACACCTCTGTTAGAGAAGTAGTGAATGTCACGTGGTTTCCACCTCCACCTACTTTAGTCAAAGTTAACGTGGACGATGCCACTACAAAGCGTCAAAATTTTCCTGGTGTGGGGTCTGTTATCCGGGATGAACTAGGTCGGGTGGTAGCAGCTATGAGCAGAAAAATTCCAGCGCCCTTGGGTCCCTTAAAAGTGGAGGCAAAAGCTTTTGAAGCTGGCCTTCAATTGGCTAGGGACATGGGCTTTCTAGATATAATTCTAGAAGGTGATTCACTGATCCTTGTCCGCGCGCTTTGTGGTCTTTCTTCACCTCCCTCAACAATTAATTCAATGGTTGTGGGGATGCGACTCCTATGCTCAGATTTTCGTACGATTTATATTTCTCATGTAAGGAGGCAAGGGAACAAACCTGCCCATATTTTAGCTAAATATGCTCTTGGTATAAATGAATCTGTTGTATGGATTGAGGAGACTCCTTGTTGTATTGAACAAACCCTCATCCAAGACTTTGTTATCGTTTCTGGTATTTGAATAAAACTTGACAGATTTCACATCAAAAAAAAAAAAAAAAAGGTGCTTCGGGGTTCATTTGGTTTCAATTGGCATGACATTTATGTTCCTTATCAGTTAGATTTTATTTAAGGCTTAATCATAACTTCATGTATTTAAATTTTTTTTTTTTTTTTTTTTTTTTTGGGAATTCAATATCTTACAATGATTTATTTGCATGTGAATCTTATAGCGGCAAAAGGTTGATTAAAGAGTAATTAACACTGCAAATCTTTGATACCCTTTGCAACTTCAGCTTTGTGGTCATGCCACATTGGTTGCTGCACACACAATCTTTGAATGTATTCTACAGTGTGAAACTCAAAGAATAAGAGGTGTCCTCCAACCAAACATGATCTACTAAATGAATTACATACAATTTCTGTCAACTTAATAGCAATCACATTCATTGTTTTATTAAAGAAATTTCACCCACCAGCAACCATAAAGTTACAACAACAAAATACGTTTTCTGCAATTATTTTCCATTAAAATAAAAGTTTAAAGTAGCTAACCCTGGTAATTATGCAGATAGAGTGGAATATTAACTAAAATCTAAGAGATAATCAACCATGTATAAAAAAATTACACTTTCAGATTTCAAAGTTCTACAATTTCAATCACTCTTCAAAAACAGCAGAACAGGTAGGATGGAACTTTGGTTGCACGGCTCTCTTATAGGAGTCTATTTTCTCTGATTTGACTCAGCTTGACTTACTTGACTCAAAGTTTCGCTTTCATACGGCGAGAGTCATTGGTTCAAATCCAATAATATGTAAAACCGATTGAAACCCCTGTTTTTGCTAGCATGACAGCAAGTACAGACTGGCAGCAAGGAGTCAACTGAATGACCAAAGCATTGGTAAGTCCTTTGTTGTACTAGAGATCCCTATGCAAAAATTACCCACTGCACCACAACCATACACACCCCAAAAAATTTAGTTCAGAATTCAGAAAGTTACATGTCAGAGATTATAGTATAGTTCTGAAAAGCGATAAAAAGTCCCCCGTTATCTCAGAGTAGCATTTTTGGCCTCTGAACTTCATTTATATTTACATATATTAATTTATATGTTTTATCCACGTATTTTATTTTTTGGCATCAACCAAGTGGGGCCTTAGTTTCTGAACTGAACCCAGATCAGAAACTACACTACAAATCATATCAAAAACAAAACAAAAACTCTCCCCTTTTACAATCAAACATCCCTCTTCACCCATGTATCAATAGATCAAGGAAATCTCAATCCTGGCATAGAAGCATCAATGTACTTATTCTACTAATAAAATAAGTTTATGTACACAAAATTCCAAAAGCTTAAAGACACAATAAAATCAGAATGGCCTATTCATCATTAGATGAATGGTAAGGGGGAGTTAAGAGCTCTTGCACTTATATACACAATATTCTGTAAATAACTTCCTTAAAATACTAATGGATGAAATCATGAAACTCCATTAACTCATTCTATAACCCACTGGTAAATACTTTTTAAGAAGAAAATCAATCAAACATATAGATCATGATAGCATATTTCAATATCATAATTACAAAATCAAACAGTACCAAAATATTTTGACCAACGAATCCAAAGAAATAAAAAAAGCAATACAAATTCTGTTAGGTTCAAATAGTAACATAATAATTGGTAAGAAGTAAATCACAGCCACAATAGCTGAGCCAAACACTTCATCATTTTTCTCTTTTACGCTAAGATTTTCCCAAAATTAGTACTCTTCTTACTACTAAATCTGAGATCTCTTACTAAATCTAAGATCTTTTAGATAATCCATTCAAGCATTGTATTACTTCTATGCTCATCTGGTCCTTTAAAACTGGATGACATGCAAAGTACGTAAGGATTTTCATAAAAAATTAAATAAATAAACAGAAAAAAGGAGCCTTACATAACCGGTCTCGCATTCCTGTAGCAAATTTTAAACATTCTTATAGTATCATGTTATTTTAGATGATACTGTATAGCCTATGCATTCTCTCTTACTCAATCTCTCATCTCAAACACACAATCCTTTTTTATTCTTTTTCTGTCACTCAAACACGCATGACCTGTGTTAGGTGTTAAAAAAAATATTATTTTAAAATGGTGTATTGTAAAATAAAGAATGTGATGTAAGGAGTCTTGTAAGAGTAGTAATGTAAAATAAATCAAATGGCCTTTTGGTGAGACAATGCATTTTTTTTTTCATAAGCAATTGGGTATGCTCTTAACAGAGTTTGAACAAAGACAATATATAACAATTATCAATATCATTAAGACTTGACATGTGCACAAAATCCAAAATCTTTATCACATAATTAGGTTTTGAATTGTGAAAGATAGAAAAAGAATACAATATCGAAAATAGTTTCACTTAAACAATATTAGGATAACTCGGATAGTCTTTTAAAACAACTTTTAAAAAAATCAAAACATAATGCAGCAAAAAAACTACTTGGCAATATGGTATTTCTTTCATGGACTAATTGAGAACACTAACATACCATACACGAATGATACCTGTTTTTGATAAAGATGTTCACAAAGAACACAATTGAAGGATGATTCTTTCATATCCAAGTGAGAAGCATTTAAGAAATAGGGCACCAAATGTCCAGGACAATATTTCCTAACAACTACAGTGGAGTAATGAAACTAGTGCAATCAATCGTATAATTTGTACCATGTTTCTCCGCATATTTTCAATGGATTTTAAAAAGGGAACATTCAGAAACAACAGAGACAAATTCAAAATCAAAGTGACCCAAATATGCAAAATCGATTCTAGATACCTAAAACCAATTTATGCCAAGCCGGCTAATCTAAACAAAATTTCTAACCAAAACCCCTTAATCAAAACTAAATCTAACCCATCTATTTAAACTAATTAAAAAAATCCACAAATATTCACTTTGCAATTTGAAATCATTTCAGAAACATCAAACAAAATCTGTCATAGAACTAGTTTAAAATAGATAAAAATTGAATAGAAAATTGTTAACAATTAGTCATATGCAATAGAAAATTTTAAGAACTTAACACAATTATTTTTTCCTATAATTGTAGCAGTAAGTATATGAAAAATTGACAATCAAAATCAAATTAAAAAAAATCAAACTTCTTCAATCTCCCTCACGCTCTCTGAGATGTCTGTTTTTCTGTCCTCTAAATTGTATTTAAGAGTGTGGTTTAGAGGAAAAAAAAAGTAAAAAAGGAAGATAGATCTTGAATCAAAATCAATTCAATTAAATACCCAAACCTAAGACTAAATTAACTCAAACGTTTAAAGCAATATTAAAAAAAAAAATTACTGATAAAGGTTTCTGGCGTTCTGATAGGAAGATGTCTGATTTCTCCGGTTACCAATGCTTTTTCTGAATAAGAAACTCACGTTCTCTCTTATTTCTGTCTTTGCCTCTCCAAACCTAAATCATATATAACCCCAAATTTCAAAAAATCAAAATCAAAACTTAATGTAACCCAAATACCTAAATTAAAATCAATCCAACCAAATTTCTCAAATTTCCCAAATAATCAAAACAGAATCACTTCTAACTCAAATAACATAATGAGACCAAATATAACCTAAAGACCCAAACAAATATCAAAGCCTGATCAAAATGTCAAATTGAAAAGCGAAGAAAAAAACTTAATTTGAATACCAAAATCGAAACCAATCCAAACAAAATATCAAACCCTAATCATAATTAAGAAAACAAACTTAAATCGAAGATAAAAACTCACCGGTAGTGGTTCCAGCCTCTCTCTATCTTCCCCTGTGTGAGACATTTTTTTAAAAAAAAAATTCTCCTCCAAATAGTAGAAAAAATGGCAGAACAACTGTTTTTTATTATTTTTTATAGTTGTTCTAAACGATATATGACGACGGTGGGATGCTGAAGGAGTGAGAGAGCGGCGATGGGCTATGGTTTAGGGGTTTTAAGAATTGAGAGAGGCAGAGAAAACGGCTTCAATGCGGAGGAAGAGGCAAAGAAGAAGAAAAGGTTTATCGGGAGTGGGTCGTTTTGGGTTTTCTGTGTAAATCGGGCTTTCAAACATTGTAATGATTGGGATTTTGGTTGGATTTTACCGTAAAATTAGCAGAATCGATGCAGAGTTCGTCGTTCTGCGTCATCCTCTCTCTATTTCATCACCCCTTTCTCTCTGCTTCTTTCCCCGTGTGCTCGTCGCCTCCCTCTCTTTCATCGCCTCTCTAATTCTATTTCTGTGTAACCTTTAATTTTAACCAGTTAAATTTTTATTATTATTTATAATGAGCCTTTAAACAATGTGTAGCATTCCCAATATAATGTATCGCTTTTTAAAGTGAAGTTTGTCTGAATTTTAGATAGGCACTTTTCCTATTTGTCAACACCTCCTTAATTGTAGGAATCCACTTTCTCTCAGTTTCTGCTATTATATATACTAGCATTTAACCCGCGCAATGCGCAGGGAAAATTTTACACTTTTAAAATACCATCAAATTGACATAACAATACAATAAAATACAACAATTAATATGTTTATTAAAGGCTTTGTTTTAATAATGCCAATCAATTCAAAAAACAAAAATTACAATTGTGCGAAGTAGAGTCAGGTTCAATAACAATGTCAAAAGTCCAAAATTCCCCATAGCAAAAAATAATTTCTAAGTACTTATTAACCAAAAAAACATCTAGTGAGCAAAGCCATATTCTAGCTAGGCTTGATGTACTATAAATGCCAGCTCTGTTTCACTTGGATGAATTGAGTCATCATCAGCCACCTGCAAAAACTATAGCACATATGTAGAACCCCCTCAAATGGATTCTTTGGTGTGCTAAATGGGTGATTGTTGTCCAACTGGTGGCAATAGCATAATGAAGACCTATTTAAATGTAACCTTTGAAATAATAGAAACTAATACAACCTTTTGAGCTCCATGTAAGGAGAACATATTCAATAATAATATAAGGTAAAATTCCAATGTATAAATACAAAGAAACAATATTTTAATTTCTATTGGTAGAAAGTAAGTGATTGATAAGAGAGAGCATAACTGATATAAAAAAGAACTTTGATGTACTTATAAGTATTATAAGATCTTTTATAGCCTTAGCACTAAGCAATAGATTGATGTAGATGACAAAGATTGTTGTTCTAGTCTTAAATAGATATAAATAAATAAATAAAGCATCAAACATGGTTAACAATTGAAATTTTTAATATATAAACAACATCTAAATTAAATCTGTGAAAAGTTGAAAACCATAAAAGAACAAAGAACCTAAAACAAAATTGGAAAAGAAAATTAAATTCATATTTTTTCTCTGCCAAGTTACAATTTGCTCAATCTTTTGTAGTCTGAATTCTAAGAATGCATCTTACAATCCTAGCCACCAAATTTCCACTATGGAAGTTTCAAGTGTGTAATGGTCATAAGCATTATAGTGTCAAGAGGTTTTTTTTTTCAATAATTAAAAGCACATAGTTCTTGTAATTCAAATGGTTTTATTTTTTGATAAGTTGTAATTCAAGTGGTTCTTTAGAAAATTATACTAAACCAATGTCCAAAGTTGAAGCACATACATGCTAGAAGAATTGCATCTAAAATCTCATCTTTAAAAAATTTAAACACATCAAGTAGTTTGGATATTTTCTGTTTTCTTAACTTTTTACATCAGACTATCAGAGAATAGAGGTAAAATTTCTTCTTTTCACCAAGTATAGACATTTCCTTCACTTTGGATAGACTATTAATTCTACTTTAATTACTTATCAAAAAGAACTTTGAAAGAAAAACACTTCCATTTCTGCACAAACAACATTAAAAAAAAAATTTCTCAGTTGGTACAAACTACTTTCTATTCTTCTCAAATAGCACTTGAATTTAAATATCCAAAAATTGGGTTTTATTAAATACTCCAGAATATGTAAAAAAAAAAAAAAAAATCAAAACTCAGTAAATAATTAATTATTTTCATTCATATACCAAAGCAACAATACCTGAATAACCTTCTAAAATATAAGCCTTTTTCTGTTCTTCATGAGCAAAATTCTAGCAATGCAAAACAGCTACTAGTTCAACTTCTAAAGGATTTTCAAATTGTCTTTTTTTTTTTCTTTTTTTTTTCTTTTTTTTTGCATAGCAGTCATTGGAAGAAACAGTGAATTTCCTATAACGCACCCACTCCGGCAGCTCTCAACTACTAAAAATGTCTTCTTGTGGTGGTTAATTGTGCATTGTACCCCGATTTCTGCACTATTTTATTGCTGATGAACTGACAGAATTCGTCCAAAAGCAAACTAAATTTCAGTTATTGAAAACAACTGAAATAAAAAATTTATTTTATTCGAAATGAATCTGTTTGACTGCCAAATGTATATTGAACAATATATAAGAAAACCCTGAATAAAAAAAATTACATTAGCTCACATTTAAAAAAAAAGGGTTGACTTATGAATCCAAAATCTTCTCAACTACATTACCACCAACAAATCATTTCACTTGTCCTTACTAAATTTGCTTGCAAATACGTAAATTGACTGCTTACAAATAAAGAAAATATACATTGTTACACCTCTGTGACATAAAAGACACAATAACCAACATCTTGAGTTATTCTTGTTACAGTACAACGTTATGGGAAAACAATGCACTTCAAAACACTAAACTAAGTGGCATAATCTTTAATGGGACGTTGTAGGCATCAAGACCTATTATAAAAATATGAAGAATGGAAGTATTTGCCTATTTTAAAAATACTAAACATTGATATATGAAACAGCAAATGAGTTCCACTAACCATTACATATATCATGAATTCCATCCAACACATGATAGACATTATTAATTTAGCCAACTTTGAAAGCAAAACAATATATATATATATATATATATATATATATATGAATAAAATTTCTACTTTGATTTTAGTTTAATTTTTTAGTTTTGTTTTAGACCTACTATCATACAGTATATCTTTAATTTGTTATGCCTTCCAAAAAGAAAAATAAGAATAATATTATTACAACAAAACCAAAATAATCAGATTGGCTAAAGAAACAATATATATATATATATATATATATATATATATATATATATATATGTATATATATATATTTTAAATCTTATAGTTGAAGATAATAATTCTTTACTACAAATTGGCAGGACTGATACATACAAATATTTATGCATGTGCACATTTATATACCTTGCTGCCCCTTTTTTTAACCATGCCAAAATTCCAATGAGATAATTATGATAAAGCTTTAATCATCTCAAAACAAAATAAAAGTACTTACAGAGTATGCTCTTAAAAAAATTCCAGGGCATAGGTGGGAGTTTTCGTTGTGAATGACCTCAAGCTATGTATCCACACCCAATTTTGCATCCCACCTTGGCTATGGGAAATTTTAGACCAACTCTGTAAAAAAAAACTTATTCAAGTTCTATTTTTTCAACCCACAAATTAGCAAACAATATTTTTAAAAGGCAATCTTTGAAAGAAAAAACATATTATCACCAAAACTAATCAAAGACGTTAATGTGTTTGCGAAATTGATTTACCAATTGCAATTTCTATAAGCTTTTATTAAAAAGATAAATTGCACATACAAATGTGACCTATAGAAACTAAAGCAATAGAAATCCAAAACTTACTGCATAAATAAAAACCAAGCATTACAAAAAAAAATACTTCAAGAAGTAACTAAAAGTTAGGCTTATGAGTAAAAAAGACTTCTCAATCTAATGGGTCCGAAATTCTTTTTTAAATATCCTTGACACAACAAATTCTCTATTGATAATGCAATAGGCTCTTACAATATTAAAAAATAAATAAAAAAAGACCAAAACCGAAATATCATATTGTGTTCAATCATAGAAACATTATGGCCTTTTGCTACGTTTTTCTAGCATCAACCAAACAAACCATGCTTTCTCATCTTGTAGTCTGCAATCGTAGTTTCTGTAAATTATATGACAGAAGACAATGTATTGTAATATCTTTTTCACTTACCCAGATAGCTTACCAATAGATATTAGTTGCTATATAAATTCCATCATCAATGACAGAAGCATTTCTCACTGTTTTATGTTTTTTTTTTTTTTTTTTTAAGTTATTACCTCACAGTAGGCTTATCTAGGCTCCAAAAACCATACCAAACATAGATAGTTTCAATTTTTAGTAAATTTTATAAATGAGATAACATGCACACACAAAAAAGAAGAAGAAGAAGAAGCTAGTTCTACGTATTAAACTTTCACAGCATAACAATATAAAAGTATGGTTCAATATCAATAGTTTGAGATTAAATTTAATCTCCTTGGTGGGCTAACAAACAAAAATTAAAATAAAGGAAACTACAGCTACAACTCTCTTTTAATCTATATAGTATACCAGTACCACTCCTTCATTGAGGAATTTTATCAATCATATTATACACAAACCCTCCCTCCAAAAAAATTCATTAGCATTGCTAAAATCAATGCAATAAACTTTAACATGAAAGAATTAAGAAAACCCATAAAAACCAAAAAATAAAAACAGCCCACAATCCTTTCACACTCAAGAACAGGTGGAAACTTTTTATTATCTTGACAATCCTTCCTCATTAACTGTACACTGCCACCAACAATAGCCAAGTTACTCTCTAAGAAGCTTTCATGTACACAACCCAACCATCAAATCACAATGAAAGTTGTCAACCACCTACCAATCAAAAAATCTCATACTATACTTCTGAAAATATCAGAGACTTTCTCTGCAGCCAAACACAACAATAAAAAAGGGGGAAAAAAAGGAAAGAAAACATGCTGAACGCTTTGTTTGTTTCGTTGGAAAACCTTCTGTAAAGATAGTTTTCCACATTTCCAGTGTTTGGTAGCACACAAAAAACTGGTCAACGGAAAACTATCTTTAGTCAACGGAAAATCTTAATAAAAATAATACTTATTTTCTATAGGATGTTTTCCAAATATTTTTTTTGGAAAACAAGCTCTCTCTCACTTTTTCTCTCTTCCCTTTACTTTTTCTCTCCTCACATCTTCCCTGTCATTAATTTTGATCTCTCCTCTTCCATAGATCTCTCTCTCTCTCTCTCTCTCTCTCTCTCTCTCTCTCTCTCTCTCTCTCTCTCTTCCCCTTTATAACACAGTTCTCTGATTTTTTTTTTTTCCACTCACTGATTTGTCAATAGCTCCGACTTGCAAAGGAGAACAAATTTGTAGTGGTAATTATTTAATTCCTCTCTACCAAAATCCCAATTCTTTGCTTTGAATTTCAAGCTTGATTTCCTTTTTTCTCTAAGAAATTTTCGGTTTGATGGATTCCAGGCAGAAGTTACTTCTTTTTGCACATAAAAGTGCAAAAGAAAAATAATAATAATAATAAAAATAAGAAGAAGAAAGAATGAATGAAGTAAAATACGAAAATTTTAAACATGGTGTCTATATGGCTCTAAATTGCTTTTACATAGGACGATCTTTACTGTAAATTAATAATATTTTTATATAATGAATGATAATTGTTTAGGAAAATTGCATTTGTTAGTAGATACATTATGCAGATACTATGTAGTGATAAAATATTATGCAGATACATTATGTAAATACATAATTTAGAGTAATATTGAAGACTTGTGGTTGACCATAGTAGACAATAAGTGTACTAGCAAAAAGAGTAGACAATTAAAAGTTATTGTTATTTGTACTTATTAAAGATGTATTTCCCTATCAATTATATATATATATATATATATATAGACAAATGGTTGATATATATATATGTGTGTGTGTGTGTGTGTGTGTGTGTGTGTGTGTGTGTGTGTGTACGTACGTACGTACATTATTGTCCATATATATGAGCAAGATGAGTGGTAGAGATCATGAAAATTTGACAACTAATTTTGATTGGATCTATTGTCAAAATTTTAGTATGAAAACCAAATTCATTCTTGGTTTTTTATTTATTTATATTGATTATATTAGTTGGTTTACATAATACACATGTTTTAAATTATATAATAAATATATAAAAAAATTGTATACCAAACACTAGAAAACATACTCAAGCTCATTTTCAAAGTCGTTACCAAACACCGGAAAATGATATAGTTTTCTAGAAAATGCTATTTGGAAAATGAACTATTTTCCATAAAACGTTAATGCTGAAACAAACAAAGCGGAAATAAAGAAATGGAACCTTATTGGAAGCAAATTGAAATCTGAAAAACAAACAAACAATTTAACTGATTCTTAGGTGCAGATTTTAGTCTTATAATCCAAATTGACTTTTGAAATCAACAATACTTGAACTAAAAGCAATTTGAAAATAAAAGAATTAGTAAAACTAAATAAAAGTTAAAACAATTCACAATTATATTATACAATTTTGTCGGAAAGGGAGGAAAAGAGTGATCTTGAAGGAGTCGGTGCTTTGGGCTAATAGCATCACTGGGGAAGAGAATAAAAAAGGCCAACAAACATCACTTAAGAATTTTATCAAACAGCTTGTGTACATGTAAAAGAAACAACACTTAATGAATCATTGTAAAATTCAAATGGAATAAAAAATACTTCCTAAACACGTATGTATTAGTACTCCCGAATTTGCAATTTGAGCCCATATCTAACCAAAGTTGCCTGGACAATATTCAAGTGCATACTAATTAACTTTAGATTAAATTCCCATTCTAAACATATTGGGCATAAATAAGCAATTTCAATCTAAGAAGAACAAATTCCAAATCAAATGAAAATTGAAACTCTAATAGATGATGGGAAAAAAATTGAGAATAATAATGAGTTAGGAAAGCAATAAAATTGATTACTTGAGCAAACAAATTCTTGAAAGAAATGAGAGTTACACATTAGAATCTATGTTGGACCTGGGAGAACAACTTGTTGCAAGGTTTCGTGAGAAGAGAACTCTGTTTCCTGAAAAGTGAAAGCCAAAAAATAAAGAAATATATGAAATAAAGAAAACACATAACACAAATTGGAAGCAGAAAGTAAAACGAAAATAAAAAACAACTTGCAGTTTTGGTTTTCAGATGGTTCTAGGTTTTTATGCTTTGAAACTGTGTCCCCAAAACCAAATACAACAATTAATAACAGAAAACAGAGATTAAAAAAACTAGTAAGCATGTCAAATTAACCATTTAAATTAGGGGAAAAAAATGGTGGGAGAAAGAAGAGGTGCCTATCGGAGAGACTGAACATCATTAAAATGTGACAAATATCATTGAAACGTTTCCTTGATGCACCAAACGAAAAGTGACAATGTTTCGGTGTTTTTAAATGTAAATACAAAATCAACCACTTGCTAATAGAAGTATAAATTAAGAACCGGGAAAATAATGGGGAAAATTTGTAAAAACTTACCTTTAATTTTGGAACTCATTCTAACGCATTTTATACCTCAATCATTGTGATCTGTGAATGCCGTAGCCTTAATCGACAACTGTAGGAAAAACTTTTTTTTTTTAATTATTAAAAAGTGCACTCAAATAACTTTACAAAAATGAACAAAGAGAACATAGGAAACCAAAATATATCGAAGAGGTAATTAAATATATATCAATTATAAAAAAATTAAATAAATAAAAAAAAAAAACATAAATGAAATGCCATGCATGTAGGCAGATACCCAAAACGAATGCAACCTAAATCTAAACCAATCCAACCAAGAAATTCAAACCTAAGTTATATTCAATTCTCAGATTTGATAACGAAAAGGAAAGGAAAAAAAACAAAAACATTAACTTTACCTTTTATGGGTACATGGCCTATCTCTCTGATGGTGGCAGATTTTTCTCTACCTAGTCCCCACTCCGTGCCTTCTCTGTTTACTATTCTGCCAAGGTTTTGGGTCTGCAAAATTGTTTTATGAAACTTTTTGATTTCGTCGCCTCTCTCTTTCTCTGCTTCTTTCTCCGCGTACTCATCGCCTTTCTCTGTTTCATCGCCTCTCTCTATTTCTGACCCAAAATACCAATCTATTAATCAAAACCAAATCTGACCCAAAATACGAATCTAAATCATAATTAACACCCAATTAATTCTCCAAATAAAAAACAAAAGCCCTAAAATTTTAAATTTAAAACAGAACTTTTACCAGTAGCGATTCTGATAGTCGGGTAGTGAGTGGAGGCTTACAGTGATGGCAGAAGCTCTGGGTGGCGCCCTTATGGTGATGGCAGAAGATCTGGGTGGTGCCCTTCTCTCTATCTCTGTCTCTCTATTTCTCTCTCTCTTTTCTCTCGATCTCTCTCTCCTTTCTCTGTGTAGCAATCTTTGTTTTTTGTTTTTTTTTTTTTTTTTTTTTTGGGTGGTTAATTTCCTTTTATACTAAGAGGGCTGCAAACAGTGTTTTAACATAGCGAAACATTATAGTTTATCCCTTTTAAATGGTTTTGTAGCATTACCAAACAATGTAATTTATCGTTTTTTTACTTAAGTATGTCTGAATTTTAGATAGGCAGTTATCCTATTTGTCACCACCTCCTTAATTGTAGGAATCAACTTTCTCTCAGCTTCTGCTATTATATATACTATAGTATATATGATATAGATATAGACTGGCTTGTAACCCCATGCATATGCATGGATACACTTAAAGATATACAATAAGATTAAATGCAAAAAAAAAAAAAAATATATATATATATATATACAATAAGATGTATAGTATAATTCCTATATATATAATTTAAATACTATTGATAGTCATTTTTATATATATTTCGTTAACTCTTTAAAAAAAATTGTAAGGATATTATTAGGTATAAAATGTAAATTTTTCATGTTTATTTATTTATTTATTATTGTGAAACACTTCCTTTTTTTTTACGATTTATTTATTCTAAACTCTTTGATTTTTGGCTTCTCAAAAAAAAAAAAAAAAACTTATTTGGATGAATATTTATGATGTGGATTCTAAAATTAAGAAATAAAACTCTTTAAGAATAAATAATTTAGGACACATGGCGCAAAATTAGAACTCTAATTTAGAATTCTAATTTGAGTTTCTCTCAGTTTCACCTATTATTATTATTATTATTATTATTATTATTATTATTATTATTATTATTATTATTATTATTATTATTATATATTGTTTGTTCGTTTAGACCCCTTAAAGCAAATTGTTTAACCTAATATATTAACCAAGTGATTATTAGATTTATTATTCAAATCTAGGTTAAACAAGCATATATCATATCATGTAAAGTTGCGAAAAATAAATAATATTATGATATGATGACTCAGGAAAACTGATGAAACGAACCGTTTCAAGGTAAAAATCTGGGGAGGATTTGACCTAGCTATCCTCAAGGTAAAGTAAATCCACTAGAAGAGAATTGAAGTTTTTACAATCAAATTTAACCATAAATCTATTGCTACCTCATATAGTAACTTATTGACACGACCACGTGCAAGCTCCGAATCCATGGACTCCTTCTCTTCTCGGATTTACACCAACACAAGCACCTTTGCTTGTGACTTTGAGATCCCACTCAAAGGTTTCAGATCACCATCAGTAATGATCTTGATGTAGCAACTAAGTTCTACCAACGTTTGATTGTAGATCTTGCTCCGATAAATTCTTGTGTAGTTAGAAGGTACAAAACCTCTCAGATCTCACAAAGAGTAACACACAAGTATTTCAAAAGTTTGAAAAACGTAGCTAGGGTTTCCCTTTTATATGTAAAGAAGTTGAAATGAAACCCTAAACGTCTTTGCGAGCTTGGGCCTGATTTAAAAATCTGCAGAATTTCTATTCCTGTGATTTTCAATCGGTCGAGCAAGGCAAAAACTCACTTCCTTTTTCTGCAGTCAACTAGACTTGAACCTTGAAACCAACACTTTTAAGCATTGCCTAACACCTAGACTTAACATGTTTTGTTTTCGATTTGCTAACACAATAAAATATATGATTCTAAACATTTAAACCTAAATCTTTAAAGCCTAACATATATATACAAATACATACATACATACATATAAATATATATATATATATATATATATATATATATATATTAGCATTCCTTTAAAACTCATGGTCATACCCGAGTATAGCAGGGTTAAGTGAGAGAGAAATAGGTCACAAAAGTTAATTTTTTTTTTTTTTTTTGGGATTAAAAGGCACAATTTTACTTTTGTGGTCACAAAAGTACAACATAATTGTTTGGATTTACACTTTATTTGAATTTAGGTGGAGTGTAAGCCTCAATCCACGGATTAATGATGGGTGAATATCATATTCTTCTTTATTAATTTTTAAAAAAATATATATTTGTTAAAAAATATTGTTTTATTTTATTAAGATTGATTCCCATATTCTATTTCACTAGTAGCTAACCCATGCGATGCACCAAAAATCTATTAACAATGATGTCTAAAGATATATATTATGAACATCATATAATTTAGTTTAGCAGGAAAACTTAGTAATTGGATAGTCATAATAAATTAAAGAGATTAAATTCAATAAGACTCTGGTGTAAATAGCTCTGTTTACACCCTCCAATTAAATGGTACCGCATCATAATTTTTTTCCAAATAAGATGGTACTATGGTAGACACTTAAACACTTTTGGGGAAAAACTACCGGAGAGGCGGAGACAAAGCTAAAGCAAGGAGCCACCACTGCCAATGACATCAAGAAGCCAAAGCGGTGATGAGAGGGAAGGGACACCCACAAAATTAATTGGAAAGAAAACATTAATCATGTAAGAAAAGATGCGAGCTCTAATTGAAGTAGAGCTCCAAAATCCCAAGTCTTCGACCTTCATACAAAACCTAATCTTTTTCTCTTTTTTTCCCTTAAAAACCTCATCCTCAGCATCCAGTTTTCTACCTCAAAGTTCTTTACATTCAAATTGGGTATGAAGATTTTTTATGCCAAATTCAACTCTATAACTTGCACATAGCTTCCTCAAAGAAGAACAACTCTATAACTCTACTTTTGCTTCTCTATGTTCTACCATCCAACCTTCCTTTCAAAGCTTCAGGACCTAACATTTGGGAGGGAGAGAGAGAGAGAGGTGATGGAGGCGGCTAGTGCATACAAATTCAAACATATAGTAAAGAATTAATCCATATACTTGGTGCAGTGACTTTTTTTTGGTTTGCAAGATGGAGAGAAAAGTGAAGACATAATGGGGGAGAAAGAAGCTTATCAGGGGGATTTATGGTAGAAAGTCAAAAGTTAAAAAAGAATAATAGTGATGTGGAAAATTTTAAGGCCTCGAAACCTTAGGTAGCAAATTCTCATGAGGTCAACAAAAAATCAAAGGCTTTAGTTTTATAGTATATATAGATATAGACTAGTTCTAAATAATTTGAAATCAATTTGTTTGTTAAGTGAAAAATGATAATAACAATTGAGACTTATAATTATTAGTTCCAATCCTATCTCAAAATAGCATGATTATTTTTAAACAAAATATAAATATTTTTTTTGAATCCAAAACCCAATGAAAACGACAGAGTATAATTGATAGTATAATATATATTGTGGGTGCTCGAGGACCGATGATGGATCTGAAGAGCTGCAGTATGACTGTGGGAATGTCACAATCCATGGGCCCAAGGAGGAAAGACGCCCGAGGAAAGGAGGAGTTGAGTCAAAGTACTCTAAGGGATTCCAAGTGGGAGCGAAAGTTTGAAGAAAGAAAGAGTCAGTGGTTATAGGGGAAGTTTTTGGCTTGTAGTAGCCTGTCGCCTCCGCATTAAATGGTGGGCAATAGCTTTAGCAGCTGCATTAATGAGGAAGTGACCTGAACAGTGTAGGTCATAGCTAAGCAAGTTCCTTCCACCATCTTCTTCAGATGTGGAAATAGACAAGTGTCATAAGGAGAAGCTAGTTAGGTAGGGATGGATGGTTGAAATATAAAGAAAGGAGAAGTATATAAGGAAAAGGGGGTTGACAAAAAAAAAGATCTAAAACATAAGTATCAAAAAACAGAAGTACTAAAGATAAATAAGAAGAACATAGAGGGAGGAGAGTGAACAGTGTAACTTTTTGTATGATCTTAGCCTCCTTGGGCAAGCTTGTGGAGGGATATATGCTCCTCTATTCTATGAAATTAACTTTCTCTTCTCTATCTTCATCCTCGGGCAAAGTCCCCTCTTGTTGTTCGTTTCCCTCTCTTACAAATTTTATTGATTTGGGCCAAGGTTAAGCTGTACAACTCACTGTTCTAAGTGGGCTTGGGCTGCGAGATCTTTTGGTCCTTACATATTTTGTAAGTTTTTTTTTTTTTTTTGAGAATAATATTTTGTAAGTTAAGTTGTCTATATTTTAAATTTTTATAAGTTAATAGTAATTGAGACTTATAAGTATTAGTCCCTATCTCATCTCAAAATAATGTGATTATTTTCCGACAAAGTATCATTTTTTTTAATCCAATACCCAATGAAAACGATAAAGTATAATTGATATAGTATACTATATATTTTTTGAGTTAAGCTGTCAACATTTTAAATTTTTAAGTTTTTTTTTTTTTGCAAAAAATATATTTCATTTTACATTCAATTATTGTATATGGCAAAATATTTTGTAATACATTATAATATAGTGAGATATGTATAAAAACGCAATAAAATGAAAAATGGGAGAATGTATAATTTTGATTAGAACATGCAATGAATCTTGATTATTTCATATGGAAATTAACATTATTTTGCATTTTTGGAGAAATTTTTTTAAGATAAATTGCAAATTACACCCCTATAGTTTGGGGGTGTTTGGATTTTACACCCTGAAATTTCAAAATTTGAATTTTACCCCCTAAAGTTTGGGGGTATTTGGATTTTACACCTTGATGTTTCATAATTTAGATTTTACCCTCTAAATTTTAGGGGTGCTTGGATTTTACTCCCAAAAGTCTAGGAGTGTTTTACACCCTAAAATTTCAGAATTTAAGGGTGTAAAATCCAAACACTCCTAAACTTTAACGGGTAAAATTCAAATTCTGAAATGTTAGGATATAAAATCAAAACACCCCCAAACTTTAGGGGATAAAATCCAAATTCTAAAATTTTAGGAGGGTAAAATCTAAATTCTAAAACTTCAGGGTGTAAAATCCAAATAAACCCAAACTTTAATGGTGTAATTTGCAATTTACCCCTTTTTATATGTATTTTTGGAGAAGTTAAGTAGAATTTTATAAAGTTTTGGTTCCATCTTATTACGTAAGAACTATTAAACAAAACTATAACAATTTATCAAGGTAGTCAATACCATACCGAAAGTTGTTTCGATTTGATCGTAGGTACGAAATATTTCGGTACCAGTTAATACCGGTGTACCATTTCAGGATTATCTCTAATTATATTGCTTTCATAGATACTGTTTGGCTGGTTCTACTGCCTTACTACTGCTTTTAAATTACTTTGTTTATAATTGCAACACCACCTTCTTGGTTGGTTCTACTTTACTTTTACATTATTTTCAACATATATTATAACTATGCTTTCGCCTTCAACTCTGTGTCCCCTTCCCCCTTTATGGTATCAGAGCCATTCTTTTCTGGCCGGTGATAGTGTTGTTGTGTTCTCTGTCTCTCTGTCTGTGTCTACCCAAAATTTTGATAATCCGTTGTTATGTTCCCTTCTTACCGTCGTTGGCGCCACCGTGTCAGAAAGTGAATTCCCAGAACCGAACAGTAAGGCCCATTTGAGCCAAGAGAGGGCGTGTAGGGCATGAGAGGTATAGGGTTGACTAGGGTATTTGATCAAGATGGTGAAAATCTTGCAAGAAACCCTTTGATGAAGGAGCTTCAAAGGAGAAATCATCTTTCATATAGGACTTCAAGTAATTATCAGACAAAAGCATTGGTTGTGAAGCAAGATTTTCCCTAAATTTTGTGTCAAGCTCCATTAGAGAGAGAGAGGGAGAGATGAGGAGTGGTCGAACATGACCTTTAAATATAATGGTGACCAAATTTTGCTTTGTTAAGACTTATTTGGTATTTCTGAGCTTTTGATGGATACTTTAACAACTGCAATTAAGAATTTAATAAATATGTAATAAGTATATTAAATATAATTAAGCAGTTACATATAGCATATGATCAATGAAGGTCATGGTTTCAGACGTGAGAATAGAATTGAGTACTGTACTTGTTGGTTAAGGGCTTCATATGTTTAAGGGCTTCTTATAAAATAAAATAAAAAGAAAATTTACTCCACAAATTAATTTTGAGTGAAGGCAACTTTTTTGCAGCATGTATTCAAATGGTTGAACATATTTAAGATGATCATGAACTTTGTTTTTACGAACAAAATGGCCTTATGCCCTTTTCACCCAAATTATACAGCCTTATGCCCTCATTCCCAAACTAATTAGGGAAATGCCCCTCTTTTGTAACTCGATTTTCTCAAAATCGAGTTAAAAAAAAAAAAAATTCTGGAGCCCTATAGTGACGTTTTTAAGGACCTATAGTGACGTTTTAAGAAGCTATAGTGACGTTTTGTAACTCGATCTCCATAAAATCGAGTTATAGCTCCTTAAAAATGCCACTATAGCTCCTTAAAAATGTCACTATAGGGTTTAACTCGATTTTGAAAAAGTCGAGTTTCAAAAGAGGGCATTTCCCTAATTAGTTTGGGAAGGGGGGCATAAGGCTATATAATTTGGGTGAAAAGGGCATAAGGCAATTTTGTCCTTGTTTTTACTTACTACATATGGGACTAGTTAATATCTAATGCTGTGATCATCTTATGTTTTTACTTACTACATATGGGACAAGTTAATATTCAATGCTGAGGATTTAAAACCGGGATGCATTAGTTGTTTGAGAAATTGGGTCAATGGAAATTTTGCAAATGTGTCCTAAGCAAAAGTCTATTTAATTACTTAAATTTGTAAAGAAAAAAACTTTAATTGTTTTAATATTGCAATTTATAAAAAAAAAAATTACAAGAATAATTTGCAATTGATAAACCTTGTAGAAGATGAGGAAACTGTAAAAATGCTCTTTATGACTTTAAGTTTGTAAACATTGGTTATTACCACACAAATACTTATTAGAGTTTGTGATAATTTATTTCGATACAAAGAAATCATAAGAGAGAATTTTTTATTTATTTATTATTTAAGCTCACCTTTACTAAAATAAATAATTTTTATAAGGCGTAAATGCACTTTTGGTCTCTACATTTTGGGTCAATTTCTATTTTGGTCCCTACATTTTCATTTTACCGCTTTTAGTCCCTAAAATGAAAAACGAGTTCCATTTTGGTCCTTGCCATTACTCACTTAACGAAAATTGCTGATGTGGCAAACAGAATACACTGTTGATACAGTAAATACTTACGTGGACATTAAAATAATATTAAAAAAATTTATTTGTTATTTAATAAATGCCACCTCAGATCCATGTCAGTTTAGAATTTTAAATTTTAATTGATCAATTTTAAATTTAAAAAAAAAAAAAAAAAAAAAAACACATGAATTTAGATCTAACATCCTCTTCATCAAGAACACAAAAGAGCACAACCCAAAAAAAATCATACAAACCCAGAAAATCAAACACAAGGACACAAGAAAATCAAACTCAGAAAAATCATAAATGAATATTGTACAAAACAAAATCAATCCACATATATACATAAACCAAATTTAAAAAAAAAAAAAAAAAAAAAAAAAACTTGAATTTAGATCTGGTAATTCGTTGGTTTCTCCATCTTCATCTTTCTCTCTAAAACACAGAAAAGAAACAAAACAAATCTAAAGTTGGGCTTTGAATCTAATAGCAACCCATGAATACAACAATTACAACCAAATCTGAACAAGGTGAAAACCCAGATCAACAAAATCATAACCCACAATTACATAGACAAAATTTCAGAACCCAAACCCAAAACTCAACCCAATTTTTTTTCACCAATTACGTAGAGACAAAACTCAAAGACATTCAACAATTACACAAAGACAAGACTCAAACCCAGATTTTTTGGCCCCAAACACAAAACTCAACATAGATTTTCTTATGCTTTCTAAGAAACCAAACACAAAACTCAAAACTCAAATCCCAAATCGATGAACAAAACCCAAGATCTGAAACTACAAATAGCCACGGATTTAGAGAGAGAGAGAGAGAGAGAGAGAGAGAGAGAGAGAGAGAGAGAGAGAGAGAGAGAGAGAGAGAGAGTTGGGTTTTTGGCCATGGGTTTAGAGAGAGAGAGTCGGGATTTCGGCCAAGGATTTAGAGAGAGAGAGAGAGCTCACCTTCAACGGAAACCACCTTCAGTCACCTCCGATCCAACTTAACCCGAAACCACCATCAGCCACCTCCACCTTCACCTTGAGAGAGCGCTTCAGATTTTCACCGAGAGAAAGAGAGCTTGGAGATTAGAAATTGATAAATTAGAGATTCTAATTTCTATATTATTCACGGAGAGAGAGCTTGGAGCTCGCAAAAGACTTTTTTATTTATATTATTTTTATTTAATTTCTATATTCATTTATGATTTTTCTTGTGTTCTTGTGTTTGATTTTCTGGGTTTGTATATTTTTTCTGGGTTGTGCTCTTCTGTGTTCTTGATGAAGAGGATGTTAGATCTAAATTCATGTGTTTTTTATTTTTAATTCTATTTTTTTTATAATAAAAAAATTGATCAATTAAAATTTACAATTCTAAACTGACATGGATCTGAGGTGGCATTTATTTAAATAACAAATAAATTTTTTAATATTATTTTAATGTCCACATAAGTATTTACTGTATTAACAGTGTATTCCGTTTGTCACATCAGCAATTTTCGTTAAGTGAGTAACGGCAAGGACCAAAATGAAACGCGTTTTTCATTTTAGGGACTAAAAGTGGTAAAATGAAAATGTAGGGATCAAAATAGAAATTGACCCAAAACGTAGGGACTAAAAGTGCATTTACGCCTTTTTATAATCATATCAATATATTATAGTGAAGAAAAACATCCTATATTCCTATAGCTATAAATAAATTTAGGCTCTTGTTGCTTAAACTATTATTATTTCTTTGCACTTTTGGTTTGATTTTTTTTTTCTCTTATATACATTCTTTCACATTATTTAGTTGATATGATCATATGACCATGCTGGTGTCATTACACTAATCAAGTTGACTGTTTTTGACAAATATATTCAAGAATAAAGGCATCCTAATAATTTGGACAGCTTAGAGAGAGCTAGCCAATTAGGAGTATCCATCTGAAATAATGTTAATACCATAACAAAACTTTTGCCACAACTTACCCACATAGTAAGTTGTGAGCGATGGAATAAAAGTGGTGGGTTTATATAAGTCTACAACTCAACCACTCATAATATCAACACATGGGCAAGTTGTGGATTTTATTGTGGTATTGGATTCATCCATTATTCCATTTATCTTTCGTTGTCTCACCTAAAAAAAAAAAACAAAAATGAATCTAATTCACTCTAAAAATATCCCTTCAAACCACTTCGGTTCAATTTAGTTCATTTGGTCCAATTAGATCCGTTTCGATCCAATTTTGACCACTTCAGTCCATTCAGTCAACTTTGGTCCACATCGGTCCATTCAGTCCACTTTGGTCATTCGCTCTTTTTGGTCCATTCCGGTCCACTTCAGTCCCTTAGGTCTACTTTAGTCCACTAGGTCCATTTAGTCCACATTGGTCATTCGCTCATTTTGGTCCACTTCGGTTCGTTAGGTACACTTTAGTCCAATCGGTCCTTTCGCTCCATTAGGTCCACTTAGGTCTCTTAGGTCCAGTCCATTCGGTCCTTTTGGTCCACTTCGGTCTATGAGGTCCACTTCGGTCCAATTCAGACCATTTGGTTCAACTCGGTCCATTTGGTCTAGTTTAGTCCATTTTGTCCACTTCAGTCTATTGTTCCCAAATAGACACTTAGCTGTTTTAAGCATGCCTGAGTTAAGTTGAGTCTAGAACAATTTGATTGAATTAGTAAATTATATGAATTTTGTGTTGTTTCATCCTTATTAATAATAACAAAAAAAGGTGCATAACATATCTAATTTCATCCGTAAATTCTGAAGCAAAATGCTAGTTAAAGTCATGTTAAAACTATTACTAAAATCTCAAAAATTAAGTTAATATAAATCATAACTCAACAAAATTAAAATAAAATAGTCTTTTCACATAAACACGTAATGCGGGACTCACGTTCTTGATAATTTGGAGAATATATTATTTTTTTCTCTAAAGTTTATATGAAATTCGTATAACATGCACGCTAGATTCTTTATTAATTGTTAAAAATAAGTTTGACACTTCAGATAAAAATTATCTAGAAATAAATAGAATGTTAGAATGTGTAATGTTTTGAATAAACTTCATAAAAATTAAGGATGACAAACTAAATTAGCGTAAATTTTAGGAACTATGAAGTAAGAACGTTTCACAAATGGTCAAGCCCAAGCAGAATACAATAGAATAGATCAACCATATATGGTGGTTTGGGATATTGCAAGATCCTATGAGCTAATGTTGCACTTCTCAGTAGTTGAGTTCAGTAGTTGTTATCGAGTCCTTGGGCTTAGGAAATTCTAACGTCTCAGCTCATGAATAGAAATAAAGTCTAGGACAAGTATATGTTGTTGTTAAAGGTGTCCATAAATTGAGTTATTAGGCTCTTGACAATCATCTTTAGCCTCGTATTTCTATGCGTCCTTGACCATCCTCTCAATCTCTTGATTGAGTAGTGATCTTCCTTTTCATACCACAGGTCTTCTCTTCAGTGGAAACATTAAGTATTCCATTACATCAATGGCAGCCTTAATGTCTCTACTGAGGAGAAGATCACTGGTGTATATGAATGAAGTACTCCCCCTTATATTAGACTCTCTTTTTGAGAGATCACTGGTATATATGAATGAAGTACTCCCCCTTATATTAGACTCTCTTTTTGAGAGAAAAGGGAAATTAATATTTGTTTGGTATTAGAGGAAATGGATGGCTTCCTTTTGTCCATGAAAGATTTTTACTATTACTAGTGACTTGGGGTAGAGTATGAGAAATGGGTGTTGGAGTTAATGACAAAATCATGTATTGCAAATTATGCCATGCCATACTTATCAGATGCTATAGGTCTAATATTAGCAAGGGTTAGAGACAAGTCTAGTGGTATTTACTTCTGTGTTTATTTATGAGCAACTCTTTGTTTTGTTGTGTTTTCTATTTAATGTTTATCTAAACTAATAAAAAAATTTCCCCACTGTTTAGCCCGTTACATTTACTCTTCCAGTTCCTAGAATGTAGATGCTTTCTTCTCTTCTCCAGTTTGAAAATAGCAAAACATTGAAGTAATAATGGTTGATATGAGTAGAAATAGCTTGGTAACTTTTTATTACTTTTTGTGGTGTTTGTTGATGGCATCAGAATAATTTTGTAGTTCAGTAATGTTTATTTGGGAAAGCCGAAGGGGTCCCAAAAGTTTGATAAAATTGTGCAGTCAGTAGTCATTGGACTTTGGTAGTGGACTAGATTTCTTGTAAAGAGAACAAGATCGAATAACAACAGCGCATAATCTAAAATATCAAGATTACACAATCTAATTAAAGTTCTTTTTTGGATGGAATCACACCCTAATTATCTCAAAGAATTGTATTGTACTATGATCTGTCCAACTTACTTGGAAGGGATAAACATTAAACACTTGTAGAGATGAACTTTTTAATTTTAATTTTACATTTTGGATGATAAGCCTTAAGATTGTATATTAAACCCTTGATATAGTTTAGAAAAAATTAAAGAATTCCATGATTTGATGATGCTAATAGTTTTTGGATTTTTTTAGGTACCGTCAATTAGTCCTAAATGAATGCCTCCTCAACTGTCCAAGAGAGGGGAAAAAAATTGTGAAGATGGCTCTTACAACAAAACATCAGATTTCACTTACAGCTGGAAATAGAAGGATTTAATTATATACACAAGGTTTCTGGCCCTGCATTCCAATTAGATTTCATCATTGCTACAAAGCCTAAGTGACACTAGTTGAATTACAAAGCTCTTAATTAGTTAAGGTCTAATTAAGTACATAAATGAGTTTATCCAAAAAAAAAAAATGTACGTAAATGGGTTCAAGTTATTTTAACTGATAAATATGTTTGTGTCACGCCCCGAACCCAACTATAAAAATAGGCACGTGACAACCGTCGCACGCTTATAAAGTAAGCCCTTTACAAGTGTGCAAGGCCTTCTTAGCAACTAAAATTTATCATCAAAAAATTAAATCAATTAAATCCAAAATACCTCAACAATTTCTTTATGAATAGATCTCCAATAATTTAATAGGAACAAAATTCAAACCTTATGTACATAATGCCAATTGGCCAATAAATATAAAACTATTAGAAGACCACCTAATCCCAAAATCACTAATCTTCTTTCCCTGCTCACAACACAACATCAAAACTCCCAAAACTTGTTTTTCTTCACAATCTGAAACTGGAGGGGAAAAAAGGGGTGAGCTGACAACTCAATAAGTAACCAAAATCCTAATAAGTTCCATCAAGCAATAAATCTGTAAAGTATAAGATGTAATATGCGTTTTCAAAAGTTATAATATACTATGTGTTTTCAAAATAATTGAAGAAGTTTCATAGTCTTAAAATAATAAGTTGCACATAGATCACATACTTTAATCTTACAATTATATCATAGATGGTTTAGACAATAGTCAATTTTCCATGTATCAAAAGCTATACCTTACAATAGGTTCCAAAAACACATAAGCAGTTTAGTGACTCAAAATAGTTCAAATACTCAAACATTTCCAAAATCACATACGTAGTTTTAAGGATTCAAAATAATTCAATATTCAAACGTAATTCATATCCTTAACAATCTTATGACTATGGTCAAGTTATATCCCCGTGACTGGGTATCAGAATACCAATGAATAACCCCCATTGGTTTGGGTATTAGAGTACCAATGAATAACCCTCATTAGCTGAATATCAGAATAAATTCATAGTCAGATTGTTCATAATCATATATATGAAATCATAGTTTCTAACAAAAATATATCTTATTCAAATACATATATATAATCATATATTCAATATTCAAATCTATTTGTGATATATCTATAATTCTTTACTTTAAATCAATACAGCTAAAAAAAAGCAATTAAATAAAATAAACCTCATATTCAATGCTTATGTATATTTGTGAAAATTCTTTATTCTTTACTTTGAATCAGTATAGCTAAAAACAATTAAATAAAATACATCATATATTCAGTAATCAGATATATTTTTGTGATAATTCTTTACTTGAAATCGGTAATACAATAGAAATTAAATTGTAACAACTGTAAACAATTTTCAGTAATTAAAATACGCAAAATAAAATCAATTAGGATAAGGTTACTTATCTCCAAAAGTCATACCAAAAGGAACTTCTCCCTAACACTTCTTCTAAAATCCTTAGATATCACCTAAATAATTTTTCAAATATCATTTACTCAATAATCTAATATTTTTAAATAAAACTTATATGAATACCCAACCAAAAGAAAAACTACTAAAAATATCCAATAATTTTTCACTATTACTCCATGGTTAAAATAAATCCACCGTATTCATAATATATATATATATATATATATATTTCCTCCACTTTTTGCCACTAATAGTACCTAGGGACAAAGCCTCTAGATACACCATACTTATAGCCATATAGGGTCAAGTACACCACCTAATCTTCCATACGTGTGCTCATATATGTATATTTTTTCTCCATTCACCCCTAGTTTTCTTTGAGATGAGGACAAAACTAAGAAAAAGGTACTCTATTCTATATCATACAAAATCAAGCCTACACAGACACCAATACCTTTTGCAATTCGCCAAAACCCCAATTCGGTCAACCTGTGCAAAACCTGATCCAAGAGCCTTCTTTTACACTTAACGCAACACTGGGCACAGAGAAAATTAATCAAATTCCTTCTACGTTTACATCGTTAATCTCATTGGATATATAAACAGTCTCGTTATTGGTCAAAATATTCATATAAAAAAAAATATTCTAATACTACATAAAGTCTATATTTGACAAAAAAATAAGATTTCTTAAGCTCTTATTTCAAGGGTGTAGTCAATCTTTCTCTACTTCAGTCATTTGGGTAATCTCCTTTCTCAAAATATCTCATCTATACATTGACTTAATAAGCTTATAAATAGTTAGGGTTTCAACCTTATTTTCTAAAAACTCCCTCATAATTAGAAATTATAAAATTGGCCCCATAAAAATTTACTTAAATGCCTCTCCTTTTAAATCTTTTTTTTTTCCCGGGTATTACAGTTTGAATAATCTATGGGTGATTAAATCCCACCTACATAAAATATAAATCAATTGATATCTTAACATGATGATAATAAATTGTATCCATATATTTCAAATTCTAATTAATCTGGAATTTTTTTTTTCTTTGGATACATGCACTCCAATGAAACTCACGCCTACATGCACGAGTACTGAACATCACTCCAATTTTCTTCCTTACCTTTTAAGCATAATTACTTGTCTCTTTGCGTAAGCTTAAGAAGGAAAAATTGGTGTGCAATTGAAAAATAATCCATTCAAAGTTGTGAGTTTTAGCTAATTTAGGAAGGTGATATTAGAATATCTTTGCAAATATGGAGAATTAATAGGAACAAAGAACAATATTTATAGTTGTTGGGCTGGAATTTTTAAGCATATCATGTCTTAATGAATAATATTTTACAACTTAGACGTTGCATATGAAAACATACCTTCAGGCCTCTATAAATTTAAGTGCAGCACCTATTTTAAACATTGCACCTAGTGAGTTCTAGAAAAGGAGTTAAACTAGAAAGTGAAAATCATGGAATATCCTTCTTTTTTGAAAATTTTCATCTTCATGATGAATGCTCAATTTATTAGAAACATTTTTGGTTATAAGGAGTTTTGTATCAAAGCTGATCAAAATCCTAAAAGAAGGTCTTTGTTTATGTGATAGGTGCTGTATGGGTGTAGGTTCTGTGGTGTGTACGAATGTTGATGTGTGTGTAGTGCAAGTGCTGAAGAGGTGCAGGGCTGAAGCTGTGCACGTGCTAAGGCTGTGCTGTGCTGAGCTGGAGGCAATTAAAGGCAGAGCTGAGTTGGAGTTAGTTAGGTAGTTATTGTGATTAGTTGTTATGCAGTAGTTAGTGGATGAATCAGATTGTATAAATAGATTAGGGAATGAATTGTAAGGACCATATGTGAAATGTATAAACTTGTTCTTCTTTTCCTTTGTTTCTTCCTTTTCTCTTTTTCTTCTTCTTTCCTTCATCTCTGTTCTTTAAGTCTTGGAGGCCTAGTTTCCCTCGAAGAAACTACCAAAGTGTTCTTGATTTCAATCATATTAGTAGGATCTTATCATTATGTTAGAGTATCAAGAGAGCTTTTTCTAACTTGGATCTCTCCTAAGCAACAGGTAACCAATCATGTTTTTGTTGTTCGTTGTTATTAAAAATAATATTGAGTTCTTCTAGTAAAAATGTTAGTTCTTTTGCTTTAAATTTGGTTTAATGTTGTTTCTTTTTCGTCTACTGAATATTGTGTTTTCTTGAATGTGGCAGGAAGTCTCTCCCTCTCTAAATTTGCTTAAAACCCCCTTAATATGAAGGCCAAAATAGTAAATTTATTTTTGTAATTGAAGTATATTGCATATACTGGCTTCTAAGGGCTTACACATTTGGCTTCATTAAATTGAGACATCATCTCCACCAAATCCAGCTCCTTCTTCACACCACAATCTACCACTGGAGTCATATCAACTGGAATATCCATGTCAAAATCATTCTCATCCACAACTACTGGAGCACAATACAGCATATTCTCATCAACCAGAGGACCACAAGGCATTTGATCATCAAAATTGTTCTCATCCATAATAGGAGCATTATTAGGTATGTCATCAAGAAGAGAATCGATACTACAGCTCTCCTGAAACATGTTTTCGTCGAAACAAAAGTCCGGAACCTCATTGAAATCATAGTTTGGAAAAAACCGAGCATTAGGGCAAAACTGATCAGTGTACTGTGGCAGCTGAGTTGGTGTTTTAATGGTGGTGTTATTGGCTGTGGCATTACTAGAAGAAGTTTTTCTTCTGTTTTGCACCATGTTTGATGGGTCCAAGTTCAAGCCCTTTATGTATTCTTGTAGAAGAGAGCCTCTAGGGTACTTTGAACGACATTTTCGTTTCGAGTATTGCCTTCTTTTGGTTGCATTCCAATGGTTCTTGATGGAGTTTTCAGTTCTCCCAGGCAACCTCTTTGCAATCTCTGCCCATTTATTTCCAATCTCTGCATGGGCCTGAATTAGTACCTTATCTTCCTCTTCACTCCATGTATCCTTCTGCAAAGTAACGAAAGAATATGAGCAAAAATAAAAAGGCATTTTCATGCATTGGTTTATAGTGTTAAAAAATGCATATTTGTATCTCCATTTTAATCAATGAATTCCATAAAAACATGTAGGGGTAAAGATAGAATAATATAGAATCAATGAAGAAGAAATTAATAAAACCTTGATGTCTGGTCTAAGATGGTTATGCCATCTCTCTCGGCATTGCTTTCCTATCCTCCCAGGCAACATTTGAGCAATATAAGACCATTTTCTCACTCCATATTGCTTAACCAGTTGAATCAAATGCCTGTATTTACATGCATCAATACATGATAAAGACAACCAAACATGGGGAATAACAAAAGAGCAATACTAGAGAAACACAAAATTTGACAACTTTTTTCACAACTTGTTAATCTGATAAGTTGTGATTGAAGTAATATTAGTTTTACATAGATTTATCACCGATATCACTTTTATTATACGTAAATCATAATAAATCAAGTCAATAGTTGTAAAAACATTAAAAAATTTGTGAAAATTTTTGTGTTGCTAGATTTATAGATAACAAAAATACATAACTGATAGGATCTTGATTGTCTCACACTTTTAACATTCACACTTCATACACATTGAATAATCATTTACGAAGTGTGGACATCAAGTATCCACATAAAATTCATATTTTTCAAACAATGTCCAATGGGTATGGAGTGTGAATATTGAAAGTGTCAGACAATAATTTATCTAAATAATGTAAAAATTATCCATATATATATATATATATATATTAGATTGAGGAATGAAATCTTTTGTACCTGTCTTCTTCAACTGTCCATTGACCCTTAACAACATTAGATTTCTTACGACCTTTTTGGGGTTTTTTAGTTATTGGCAATGCTCTATTCTTGTTCATGCCAATTTTTTTGTAGTACCCATTTTCCGCTGATATGCATGAGACTTCATCTGGTACAACAAAATTCAGAGGTTTTATTATGTCTCGGCAAGTAGTAAAGACCATTTGACTCCGATCTGATCCCATAATATCAATGGGATTTCTCTGAGGGAGATTCAAGTATCCTCCACTTTGGAAATTCGGTATTTCTTAGCTTTTGATGGATACTTTAACAACCGTAATTAATAATTTAATAAATATGTAATAAGTATATTAAATATAATTAAGCAGTTACATATAGCATATATATGGTCAAGGAAGGTCATGGTTTTAGACATGTGAGAATAGAATCGAGTACGGTGCTTATTGGTATAAATACTCTAATCGAACCCGTGGCATAAAGGCATTGGCTAGATTGATGGGCGTTTTTGTCTCTTAGAATTTGTTTTATGGTTTCTTATTTTAATTAAAATGAAATTTACTCCACAAATTAATTTTGAGTGGAAGCAATGTTTTATAACATGTAGTAAAATGGTTGAACATATTTATGACCATCTTGACCTTGTTTTTACCTACTAAATGAGGGAAAAATTAATATGCAATTTTATGAGGATTTAACTCGTCTTTTAGAATATGTTTAAGGGCTTCTTATTAAATAAAAAGAAAATTTACTCCACAAATTAATTTTGAGTGAAGGCAATTTTTTTGCAACATGTAGACAAATGGTTGAACATATTTATGATCATCTTGACCTTTTTTTTTACTTACTACATATGGGACTAGTTAATATCCAATGCTGTGATCATCTAACTTATGTTTTTACTTACTACATATGGGGCAAGTTAATATTCAATGCTGAGGATTTATAACCGGGATGCATTTGTTGTTTGAGAAATTGTGTTAATGGAAATTATGCAAATGTGTCCTAAGCAAAAATCTCATTTAATTACTTTAATTTGTAAATAAATAAAAAAAAAAACTTTAATTTTTTTTATATTGCTATTTATAAAAAATTTTACAAGCATAATTTTCAATTGATAAACCTTATAGAAGATGAGGAAACTGTAAAATGCCCTTATGACTTTTAAATTTGTAAACATTGGTTATTACCGCACAAATACTTATTAGTGTTTGTGATAATTTATTTTGATACAAAGAAATCATAAGTTAGAATTTTTTTATTATTATTTAAGCTCACCTCTACTAAAATAAATAATTTTTCTAATCACATCAATACATTATAGTGAAGAAAAAATCCTATATTCCTATAGCCATAAATAAATTTAGGCTCTTGTTGCTTCAACTATTATTATTTCTTTGCACATTTCGTTTGATTTTTTTTTCTTTTTTTTCTTTTTCTCTTATATACTTTCTTTCACATAATTTATTTAATATGATATGATCATATGGCTATACTGGTGTCATTACACTAATCAAGTTGACTGTTTTTTACAAATATATTCAAGGATAAGGGCATCCTAATAATTTGGACTAAATTAGAGAGAGCTAGCCAATTAGAAGTATCCGTCTAGAATAATGCTAATACCATAACAAAACATTTGGCACAACTTGTCCACGTGGCAAGTTGTGAGTGATGAAATAAAAGTGGTGGGTTCATGTGAGTCCACAATTCCACCACTCATAATATCGACACATAGGCAAGTTGTGGGTTTTATTGTGGTACTGGATTAATCCATTATTCCATTTATCTTTTGCTGTCTCACAAAAAAAAAAATCAATAATGGATCTAATTCACTCTAAAAATATCCAATATTTACGTATTAAAAGTGAGAATTTGTTGTAATTGAAGTTGAATTCTAAACTCAAAAATCAACCCTACTCTTGATGTCAAATTTAACTAGCCATTAAGGATAAAATTTAATGGTAAATTTAGTGGTAGGGAATGAAACACAATGGAAACATGACTCATCTCATTTAATTAACCAAATTTAGTGGTAGCGTTTTCTAAGAGATGTTATGAAAACGCTATGCATTTAATTAATGAACATCTAATTGTGAATTAACAGTTCTTAATTACAAATACTCTTTAGTTTAAATGATATCACCTATAAATGAAGATATAAAAGTAAAGAATTTCAAGTATAGGACTTCAAAGGAAAAATCAGCATTCACATACAAGTAATTATCAGATAAAAGTATTGGGTGTGAAGCAAGATTTTCCCTAAACTTAGTGCCAAGCTCCATTAGAGAGAGGAGAAGAGATGAGCATAAAGTGAGGCAAATGGCCTAATGTTTTGGTGCTAATCTCCTTTGTGTTCCTTAATAGGTGAGCTTTAGATGTCATTAATTGTAGAGGTTGATTATGACCTTTAAATCTAAATTATCCAATGGTCCAGGTTGCCTAAGCATTTCTTCACACTTGTGACCAAAATCTGCTTTGTTAAAACTTAACTTGCCATTTCTCAACTTTTGATGGGTAATTTAACAACTGCAATTAAGAATTTAAGAAATATGTAATAAGTATATTAAATATAATTAAGCAGTGTAATAAGTATATTAAGTATAATTAAGCAGTTATATATCGCATATGGTTAAGGAAGATCATGGTTTTAGATGTGAGAATAGAATCGAGTACTGTGCTTCTTGGTGTAGATACTCTAATTGGACACGAGACATAAAGGCATTAGCTACATTGATGGGCAGTTTTGTCTTTCAGAATTTGTTTTAAGTTTTCTTATTTTAAATCAAAGGAAATTTACTCCACAAATTAATTCTGAGTGAAAGCAATGTTTTACAACATGTAGTAAAATGGTTGAACGTATTTATGACCATCTTGACCTTGTTTTTACATACTATATGTGGGACAAATTAATATGCAATTTGATGAGAATTTAACTTGTCTTTCAAAATATGTTTAAGGGCTTCTTGTCTTCTTATTAAATAAAAAGAAAATTGACTCCACAAATTAATTTTGAGTGAAGATAATTTTTTTGCAACATATACTCAAATGGTTGAACATATTTATGATCATCTTGGCCTTTGTTTTTACTTACTACATATGGGACAAGTTAATATGCAATATTGAGGATTTGAATTAAACCGGGATGCATTTGTTTGGGTCAATGGAAATTATGAAACTGTGTATTAAGCAAGAATCTCATTTAATTACTTTAATTATTTTAATAACTTTGTAGAGGATAAGAAAATTGTAAAATGCTTTTCATGGCTTTAAGTTTGTAAACATTGGTTTGTTCCGTATTACCATACATATACTTATTACTGGTTTTTTTTTTTTTTTTTTTTTTTAAAGAAAGAAGATTTTGAAATTCATTAAAAAAATCAGCCATAGTCGGCTAACAATACAAAGTAGAAGTGTGGAGGAACATCCTCCATCTACATCGTAAAACCTGCAACATGTCTTGCATGTTTGTGATGCTTTATTATGATATAAAGAAAAACATAAGTTAGATTTTTTTATTATTTAAGCCCACCTCTAGTAAAATAAATAATTTTTATAATCATATCAATACATTATGGTGAAAAAAAAAAAATCCTATATTCCTATAGCCATAAATAAATTTAGGCTCTTGTTGCTTCAACTATTATCATTTCTTTAGGCATTTTGTTTTTTTTTTTGTTTTTCTTTTTTTTTTTTCTCATTTACAGTTTCTTTCACATAATTTATTTGACATGTTATGATCATATGATCATGTTGGTGTCATTATACTGATCAAGTTGACTATTTTTGACAAACATATTCAAGAATAAAGGCATCCTAATAATTTGGACTAGCTTAGAGAATGCTAATCAATTAGTAGTATCCATCTAGAATAATGCTAATACCATAATGAAACTCATAACTTTTTTCACAATTTGCCCACTTGGCAAGTTGCGAGTGGTGAAATAAAAGTGGAAGGTTCACAATTCCACCACTCACAATATCGCCACGTGGGCGAGTTTGTGAGTTTTGTTGTGGTACTGTATCCATTATTTAATTTATTAAGTATTCTCTTAAAGTCAAATTTAATTAGTCATTAAGAATAAAATTTAATAGTAAATTTTGTGGTGGAGAATGAATCACAATGGAAACATGACTCATCTCATTTTAATTAACCAATATTACCACCATGCACCCTTATCGCGATGGTCACTCTACAAGTATAAGTGCTTGTGAGATGTGGTGGGAGGGGGGGGACCCGAGGTTCAAGTCGCCATGAGGAAGCTTCTCACACATACACTTAGATTAAGATAGAGTAGAATTTCTATCTTGTATAAAAAAATAATAATAATAAGCAACATTATTTAATAAGTGCATTCACATCAGTTCATGTATAATAAAAAAATGTGTAAATTTTCACTAACACTATTCATTTTGTATTTAGTTGTTTATTCTTTCTTTATGTATCTTGAGAATGAAGGAAGAGAGTGGATGTTAGTTGTTGCGCGTGAAGAAAAAATTTTAAAAATCAAGAAAAATTAATATTTTAACGAAATGTAATATAAAATAGATAATTTAATGTAAGGTATTTTGAAATGTGAGTATGTAAAATAGAAAAAAAAAATTATTATGCTAAAATAAACAGAAATTTTTGCACGGACAAATGCAAATGCTCTAACTCCTCTTGCTCCAATTATTTTTTTTAACCAATAAAAAAACATTATTTACTAAGAGGTGTTACGAAAAAGCTATGCAATTAAAGAACCTTTAATTGTGCATCTACAATTCTTAATCACAAATTCTCTTTAGTTTAAATAATCTCACCTATAAATGAAGATATAAAAGGAGTAAGGAAATTGTGAGGCTTGCAGAAATGCTTGAAACTCAAACCAAGTGTTTCAAAAGAGCACAAGGAGCATTAAAGTGAAAATTTCCAAGCAAGCTAAATTCACTACACGAACAAAAGCTTCAATCAAGCTTCAATCCAAAAAGAAATGTTCAGCCAAATTTACATAAGAGAGCCATAAGTTTCAATTTCCAAAGAAACTTTGGTCACTGAGCTAAATGAACAAGGTCAAATACAGAGTCAGCCATTCATACATGATGGCTATTTAGCAGAAGGTTATGGAATTTCTTATTTACTAGTATTTGTTTTTTGGGGAGTCAAATCAAGAAACACATTCCACCCCCCTCTTCTCCTTTTCTTTTTCTGTAAGCAAAAAAACCAATATTATAACCGAAGATTAAAACGAAATAATACACATAAAGTTGTCATAAATTATACAATCATAAGCATTGATGCTGGAAAGCTTTCTCCGGGTTCTTCCCATCAATTTCCGAGTGGTGAGGGAAATCATATGGCATTTCTGCTGCCGAAAGCCATGCTTCGTTAAACACTCTTACAACTTCTTGGTGTACCACTGCATTGCCCTCTGATGTCAGATGCAACCCATCACTGTAAAGGGGGGACAAGAATTAGAACATATTCTCCATTGTTACTTACAAACTCTTCAACAGTTTTCTCAAAAGGGTTTCTACTTTTAAATTATAGTACATCATCCCTGTCTAATTTGGATGTCCCTAAATATAACACATCCACACAAAAGGTACATGAATCAGAGGTTTACCAAACCCCCACCCCCTTTTTTATTTTTCTTTCTTCTTATGAACCCAATCAGATTATTGTCCCCGTCTCTAAAATAGTCATAAATCAATAGGAATACTTCTTCCCAAGGAAAATTTGGTAGGACCCATTTTTTCCATTGGAGGTGAAATTCTAGAAGCAGAAAGTCAAATGAATATCATTTCTGACAAACAGATCAGGAACTTGTTGAAGGATTCAATCATAACAAACCTTAGGAATTTCCTCTGCCACCCCTCTGTTTCCTGCATTTTTGACCAAAGATCAACAGAGCGAAGACCCATTTCCTTAGCCAGTTCAACGCACTGCTCTGCATAAAGTCTTGTCACTTCATTTGTCCTTTCTGGTAGTTTCACTGCTTTCTCTCCATATACAGATCTGCATAATCCATTTACAAGCTTACCTCCAACACAGTGAAGTGATAAACAAACAATAATTTCAAAAATAAAATTATATTATGCATTCAAACATTCTCTGAGGCAGCTAGAGTATTCAAGTTTCAAGCATTTCCATGTGTTAAGACCAGACTACCTCCAGGCATTTTGATTTACTCAGGAGATTTTTTTTCTTCTAGGATTTTGAATAGCATTGATTTAGAAGAGGTGAAGATGCCAACCAATATTGAGTACTACTACTATTACAGTAAGAAGGAAGAAAAGAGAGGTATTGGTTTTTTTGTGTGTGTGTGTTGGGGGGGGGTTTACATTGACGGAGGTGTTGACATTGGAATTTGGAGATGATGAGGGCAGTGGTGATGAAGGTTAAATTGTTAATATTGATGTCAATGGTGGTGGCCACATCATGTTTGTGCAGGGGAATGCAATAATGAAGGCAGTAATTGTGGCATCAGGTGGTTGTTTTGTCATAGTAAAATTGTTAGGGTGTTCAAAGTGGTAGTGCAAGGGTGGAACTACAGATGGAAGAAAGGGTAGGTGGAGATAGGCTAAAGAAGGAACATTGAACTGATGATGTGATGATTATGGAGGTTGTGATTGTGATGGTTGTGACAATTCCAATGGTGGAGTCAGCAATGGCAGCTCTGAAACCAGCAGTCAGTGGCACTGCGTGTGATTAGAGCTGATAGAGATGTGAAGAGCAAGAAATTACAATGGCATTGCTAGACGTAGAAAGGTGGCAACAACTTGACAATATGTGTGCCAGTATGTGTTGAAGATGCCAGCCAGATTAGCTGAAAAGTCCCTTAGAAGAGTTGTACCCGGGACCTAAGATCAATCCCACCTACACAGGGATCAAATCTGTCTCCCCTAGTGTAGGCCATAGAACCAATTCCAATAAACCAGGGAAAAAAAGTCTATTGAATTTGATATGAGAAGGTGCATACTGTGCATATTCTTTTCGGCCAGCCTCATCAACTGGTGGTGGAGTAATAAGCACAACTAGCATGGTAGGGCAGCATTCCTGCAACCAAATCCCAAAACAAAATGAGAACCAGATTTAATAATTAGGCACTTATTCTGTAGTTGCCTCTTACTAGGAAATGAATGGAGCATGAGATCTGCTAATGAACACCAAGGTGAAATAAAAAGTGACCTATATGCAATCTAGTGCTTTTGATTTTGCCAATAGTTTTAGGCCAAATCTATGCTTTAAGATAAGGTCAATGTTAAGCAGAGACAGAAGAGTCAAGAAAATTTTACTCCAAAAAAGATAACCCAAGTTAGTAAAATTTAACATCTTTGAAAAGGATTTGGTGTCTAATAAAAACCACTGATTGCATCCACGGACTTATGTGATAGACAATAAATTAGGTGGATGCAGAAGGCCTACTTCCTAAAGTCACACAAAGAGCTCAGACAACAAACTGACATAGGACAGCATATTGATGGCAAAGTTTGGGGAGAACTTGTGGCTTTTGAAGTTCTAAACAGATTGGAAGGGAATCTAGGGTTTAGGACTAATGTTTGCAAAGATTGAAACTTGGTGGGTTTGAAGTAGCTGAAAGTGGGAAAGGAACCCAAAATGTTTATAAAGTGGAAACCAAGATACTAAATAGGTTGTTTTAAGTGTTAGAGGAACAACAATTGAACCTTCAAATGAAAAACAATTTTTCTGAGATTCTCCTTGTACTCTTCAAGAGGAACATATTGTCGTTCACTGGTTCTCCCCAGAATAGCTGCATCATTAGCCCCAAAGAAAACTGTTGCAGCAGCAGGAGGTTTTGTAGAGTCCTGCAGAGGATCAATATTAATAACTTACTTGAGCTGAACAGCATCATAATGATTTTTTATTGAAGTAAGCAGAGATTCAACAAAAGACACCAAGTGCCCCCAAGTACACAAGAAGGTTACAACAATGAACCTCTTCTGACTAAAACAAACAAAAAAGATAGACTAAGAAGAACCAATAACCCAAACAAGTAGAAAAACATAAAAAAGTGGTCAGAATCTTGCTAATAGATCACTCCATCCATTCAAATGTTCAGCTATTATATTACGTTCATAAGCACCAATGTATCCAAGTCATATGACTATTGTTATTAGTGAACATCCCACAATTCAGAAGTGGCTTGCAGAAAAATCCAAGCCACTCGAGAAGGAAAAAGAATGCACCAAAAAAAAGATGATCTAGGTCTAGGGATTCTTCAGTTTCTTCTCTCTTCATATCATTTGCATATAATACACCAATTCACTGGGAAGACTTTTCTCCAAACCAAGTTATCAATGGTCAGAATTTCCTAATAAGTTGGAAGTCCATGCCAAAAAGACACTTTAGGAGGAGATGCACAAAGCACCCTTTAAGCCAACCACTCTCTCTATCTCTCTCTCTCTCTCTCTCTCTCTCTCTCTCAGCCATTAACCACCATTGATTCTTAAACTCACTCAATTTGATCTACATGTACTACAATCAACATCTCTCTCTCTCTCTCTTAGCTATAAGCCTATAACCACCATTGGTCCATTGCTACTTAAACTTAACAAAATTTTGATCTTTATGTACTACAATCAACAGGAGAATATAAATAAACAAAAACCCATCTCCAGATCAACAAGTATGAATGAAAAAAAATTAACATATGCCAACATATCTAAAAACCCATTTGAAGCTTCATTGCAGTAATTACAACCTTAATGCACAAATCACAATCTGAAGCTAGAGAATCAACAATGACCCAAAAGACGAGAGGAACAAAAAGAAAAAGCTTACTAGAGGGAAAAGATGATGCAGCAAGAACAAAGCCCATCTGGTATTGTATCCACCATAACCACGATTTACTATATCAGCCTATAACACATTGCAAACAAACCAGAATAAGATTATAGTTAAAAACTCAATCTTTGCCACAAGAAACAGAACGATCAATGTAGGATCTACTTTGCGAGTGTATGTGTCAGCAAGAGCAGCACCCCATCCACCTGATCTAAACGACTGTTCTGTTATCGAATCTCCGAATAGCACGATCCTAGGCCTCATTCTCTCTCTCTCTCTCTCTCTCTCTCTCTATGTGTGTGTATTTACTATTTAGCCAAACACAGAGTACAGTTTGGTGGACCCAGAGTCTACTAGGTACACACACTTGTGTGCCAGGAGGTGGCAGGTTCAAAAAGGGTGAATAGGTATAAAATGAACGGAGGAAGTGAGTATTAAAAGTTTAGATTGGTTTATTTTATTTTATTTTTTACATTTGCCGACGGACCAAGAATAAGCGTTTAAGCTTAGTTAATTTTCTTGTCCAACAAGCTAGAGTTTCTAATTATATATATATATATATATATATATAAAATAAAACTACACTAAATTTTTTTTATCATTTTACGTTATTTATGAATTTTTACTATAAATAGATTGTTTATATTATCAATAAATTATAATAATAATTTGATATCATATGAACCCATTACAATTTATAAAATCTAATCGCAAGTTTATATAAGTATGTTTTTAGATAAATATCTATATCTATATTCTATATCTATATCTATATATTATATATATAAAAGCAGAAGCTGAGAGAAAATGAGTTCCTAGAATTAAGGAGATAATGACAAATAGGAAAAGTCCTTACCTAAAATTCAGACATGTGTAATTTAAAAAGCGATACATCGTATTGTTTTCAAAAAATTAACACCGTTTGGCTGTAATTTTTTATATTAAAAAAAACGTTAACAGAAAAAAAAAAAAAAAAGTAGAAATTAAAAAATATCTACCGATCTTTTAGAAAAAAACTGTTAAAAGAAAAGAAAAAAACGTTGAATTTTTGAAATATCTGCCTATCTCTTCAGACTACGTTATATTTTCTCTTAAAAATACAAAAGAAAAAAAAAACTGCCAATATTGCGATACAGAGAAAGAGAAAGGGAAAAAGGGGAAAAACCTACTCTCTTCACATCAGTCTTCTTAACTTTTTTTCTCTCTAAAAAAAACCCTAGCCATACTACGATAGAGGCGATCTCTTCACATCAATCTCTGCAAGGAGGAAAAAAGAAAAGAAAAAATTGGCGCTGCACTGGAGATTTGTTTGGCGGACCATCGCTATTTCCTTTTGAGTTTTCCAGGTCCGTTCTTCTCTTTCTCCCTCTCTTTCTCTCTATGATTTTTCGTTGTTTTGATTTGGTTTTGAAATTTCTCTGTGATTTCGGGATAAGTTTCCCCTGTTTCCGTAAATTTGCGGAATATTTTAGATCTGTTTTGCGATTTAAACCCTAGCGATCTCTTTTGTTCAGACTCTGCGAATCCGTGAAATTTCGTACGGCCGGCCACCGCCATACCCTGCCGGACTTAGACCATCACAATCGGCATTCGTTTCGCGGACCATCGCTATTTCCTTTTGAGTTTTCCAGGTACGTTCTTCTCTTTCTCCCTCTCTTTCTCTCTATGATTTTTCGTTGTTTTGATTTGGTTTTGAAATTTCTCTGTGATTTCGGGATAAGTTTGCCCTGTTTCCGTAAATTTGCGGCATGAAGAAGAATGCAGAACGCTAGAATATTGATACCTCAAATATCTGCAGTAATTTCCCTTCATAATTTTGTTTTAAAACTATTGTTCGATAAATCTGTGTGCTGTGATTGATATATGTGATATATTCATTCAATTTTCGGATACTGTGGTTTGGCATATATATAATTTTATATAGGTACAAACTTGATTCGTAAAAGCTATGGTTACAGATGCACACCGTTAATGAGATTGCTAGGTTTATTGAGATATGATATAACTTCTTTGTTTTATTATATAATAGTTGAAGCACTAGAATCTTTGTTGTGATTCTATGCTTTTATATCCTCAGTTCATGATTATATGGGTTAGATTTTGTTTTAGTTAAGGTTTTTGGGTTAGAATTGTTTTTGTTTTGGGTATTTGGGTTAGGTTTGACTCTTTTTGGGATTATTGGTTTTTGGTAAAAGAGATTGAAATGGTGTTGTTAGTTAATTGTTCTCTTCTTGCATTTAGTATTAGCATCTTCGCTAGGGTGTTTAGTGATCTTCTTCAACCTTATTTAGAAAAGTCTTTTAGTAATAATATTAAAACATATTTAGACCGGCTACTCTTACATCTTCATGCCTATTCCATTATTATGTAGGGTTTCCTTGACAATAAGAACACCATATAATCAAATAAAAATGGAACTAAAATAGAGGTTTTTATATCTATTGAATATTTTTTCCAAAGGGTAAACAGAGGCAATATCGGGTCATATGGTGTCAATTCCATATTAATATGATAAAATTTATTTAATTCGTCATTGAAGTTGGCTCCATAAGATTCAAGGCTAGGTTGTTGGATGAACTGATCATCCCACTTTAAATGCACATGGTATTAGATAAAGCAATCTGGTCTGATGAAATAAATATTCTCTATACTCTCAGAGTGCTAAAACTAAAGCTTGATGAATAAGAGGATAGTGGAGTTCTAAGTTTGTAATTATTGTAATGTTTATGGAAAATTCTTTTTTTGCCATTGTGAATTTGTTGTTGAAGACTTGCAGCCATCAGATGGGATTATATATTTATTGTTAGGATAGTCCTTATTCATAAAACAATATAATCCTTTGGCTAATATACTCCAAATCAGCAGTTTGCCACCTTAGATTAATGTATATAATACATTAACCTTTATTGATGAAAGCAGTTTGCATTACTTTCTTTAGAAAATGCTTTTTATTTTTTATTTTTTCCTTTACCAATTCCTTTTTTTCCCTTTTTAGCCTATACAATTGTATCAACTATTACATATTAATGAACTTTGCATATAGGCCAAAATTTCCATATAGTTCATGAGAATTTTAATAAAATAAATAAAAGAACTAATTAGCATTTTATTGATGAAAGCATTTTGAATCTGCAAGAACAATTTATTCTATTTACATGGTGGGGTTTTTTTTTTTTTTAAAGTTAATGCAAATGATGACCATTGTGGTGTTCAATCTATGCATTAACATTAACATTATTTTATATTTGTTTGTTAAATATTCAAATTTTTATCATAATTGTACAAATTGTGAAAAGAAACAAAAAGGACAAACACAATTTATAAGTATCATCTTTCAAACATGTACACAATTTATAAATAATGTCATGTTAAATTATTGGATGACATTTTCCAAAAAAAAGTAGGTGAAGTATATTGAGCTAACTGTATAAGTTTTGATTGTCTTCTAATACGTAAATGTATAAATAATGTGCAGAAATTGTTGTAATGTACAAATGTTTTATTTATTTTCATATTAATTTATTCACATTTATGCCTCAAAGTTGGGTGTTGATATTACTTATCAAAAAAAAAAAAAAAAAGGATGTTGATATTGATTTTGCTGCTTCATTCAGGTACTAAAAATAGTGTTGACTGTGTTGATGCCTCTGTAGTTGACATCAAATGCTCTAATTTAGCTGATGTTATTGTTGGAAAGTTTTTTGATGGTTCACAAGATAGTGAGTCTTTGAGTGCTTCAAATGCTCTTTAGAGAAGGTAATTCTTTTGTTTCTTTGGCATAGAGTGTCTATAAAGATGTGGTTTGTTGTGGTTTGTCGCAACTCCAATATGTAAATGATCTTAAAACTTTCAGTACTATCAAGTTTGCAACACAACGGTTCACCAAGTAATATTGCTACAATAATTTAATACTTTTTAGATACTCTTTTTATTTTAGTGACTGTGACAACTAAAACAGGTCAGTATTATAACTTGCTGCCTCCTTTGAGTCCTTAGCAAACATTGATAAAATTTTATTGCTTTATAATCAATATCTTGGTTGGAAGCAATTTCATTAAATTATTAGTAGGTTATTCTACTAGAGTTCAAATTACCACTCAAAGTTCTAATAGTTGTTAATATACTTTTAGGCTTTTATTTATGACCTTCACAATGAGTTCCAGTCATGATTTGCATGTCCTAAACTGTGGAGAAAGATGAAGCCATTGACGTACTGCACTGTATTACTTTTGAGATAATGACACAATGCATGCTTTCCCCATGAAGTTTAAGTTGCACCACTGCTATGTTCCTGCTACTGGTGTACAGGTCTATCATATTGGATTGCTGCATTGTTCAAGAGCTACTATTGTATTAAGGCTGCATCAATCAAGTATTACTGTTGTATTTAGTGTAAAAAATGCTGTGTTGAGTCATTTTTGGTGAGTAGGCACAATTTTGTTACTAGGAAAATTGAAATTGAATGTTACAATTTTTCATTTTTAAATTTTTTTCCTCCTGGGTTGTGATGACTGAGAGTCTTTAGTGTTAGTGTAAATACTTTCTTTGTTTAATTAAAGCGGTTCACATTCAGTTTTGTTTTGTTTGTTTAACTGCTTTTTGTTTATATATTGTTAAAATACTTTCTTTGTTTTCATAATTATAATTGTTTGTTCAATGTTGTTCAAGATCATCTTTTGTAATTGATGTTAATTTCGCTTTAAGTATTTATTTTATATATCCTTGGCTAATGGAAGCCAAGTTCTTATTTTTTGCAACTCAAACCATATTACAATGTTTGCTTCTGCTTCTTTTGTAGTCTGTCTTTCATCTTTCTTTGCTGTAGTTTTTAAAAACTTCTTACCCTGTGATTTTGTTTTATATATTTCGTAGTATTTTTTTTTTTTAAAAATTTCTTTAGAAGAGTCAACTGAATGTACTGTTAAGTTACTGCGACTGTCATATTTCCTTTACGACTTATCAATATAAATCTCCAATGTACATATGTTTCTGTTTTAAACTGTTTAAAATCTGAAAATTGGGTAATTTTAACAAACTTTCTTATCCTGTTATTTCGTTAAAATTCAGATTTGTAATATTCACTAGGTGTTCTCAAGAAACATTGCTGGATGAAGTTGACAGGTTAGGACAATCTTACTATCATTCTTATCCTTTTGAATACTACTCTTTTCAATTCCATATTAATATGATAAAATTTTTAATGTTCCAAACTATAAACTTAGATTGAATGTAGGTATTGTGTATCCCATTCATCTATTAAACCTCCCTGCAGTAAAGCATCACCAAAATTCTCAGAAAAAAGACTTATACCCTGCAGGTAATTAACAATTTGTGTCATTGTAGGGCGTTTCCTTTCATTTAAGTCCACATAGTGCACTGCCAGCTTTGTAATTGCCACTCCATCACAAACATCAAAATTTGGTGCACTGTCAAATAAGAGATAGTCAAAGTTCAAAGACTAATCTGATATGTGAAAGAAAATAATCTAGGGTCTCTAATAATTATATATAGGATGATTACGATCTTGATTAGATAAATTAACAGTGAGAAACGAAAGCACTTTCCACAATTTTTAAAGAGGTAAAACTACATTTGTAATACTCTACGTTGGTTTGGGGTTTAAGAAGGGCGTAATTTGACAATTTCATTTAGTGGATTTTTTCCCTTAATAGAAGCAATTGATTTTTTTAAGTCATTAGTTGATAAACTGAATGTTATAATTGTTTTCTTCTTTTTCTTTTATTTCCTGAGTGAATATTTGTGGTCCATTAGTATTTCCCTGTACCCTTTTTTAAGAGCTTCAGTGGTAAGGTGAAAAGGCTGCATTTTCAGATCTGGGTTATAGACAGATGGCGAACCTTTTGTTACAGAGAAAGTCATCTCTCTATCGTTGTAAGGCATAGAAAACACAGATTGACTGTGCTTCCAACGATCTCCACTTTCGCTGGTACTTTCAACCTCTCTCTTAAAGATTTTCCATTATCTATTTTTGAATTTTTCGAATCAATTTTTTCCTTGGTTTCTCAATTCCCATCAAACTGTTTGGAAAAAGGCTTGAACTGAATTTTTGTTCAATTGTTTCTTAATTTTGATTTTAGTTTAAGGTGAGTGGAAGCATGAAGGCAAGCAGATGTAGAAGCTGTCCGGGAACCCGACGTAAAATAAAGCTTAAAAGAAAAAGCAGCACGACAAGCATTACGCCATTGTAACTGAACAAATTAGAGGTAATGTTTAATACTGTGTAGTGCCATGTTATTGAGATATCTGCAACTACATGAGAATTGTGTTTTCTCATGTAATCTTGATGTTATGAGTCTGATGTTGCGCTTTAGATCCTCTTTATGATCATCAATTACTGATTAATATGGTTCCAGCTGTCAATGGTGGTTAAAATAGTTTGCCAATTATAATGTTCATTTTTACTAAGGTTGCATGCTTTTTCTAAGGACAGGATTACCATTGTTGTTAGTGCTCAAATGTAAGACACAAGTAATATTCCTTTTTCCTTTTCCTACAAACAGAGCGGGAATTGATATGGTTGCTTGGAGTTTAAAGTGTTTGTTTTGATTTTGGATTTTCATTTTTTGAAGATAGCTGAATTTGAATTTGATTTTTCCTTTTTATTTAATATTTGAGGTGGAAAATGTAATGGGGCTATTTACATGCCTTTTTATCATATGTATCACATTGTTCTGAAATTCATAAGTATATATTTGTCACATAAAATAGTCTCATTTTCCCTTTTTTTTTCCCTTTTTCTAAAAAAAAAAATTCTGCTGAGATGAAATTTTAAGATTAAGTTGCTCACAATTAATGGTGAAACTTAGAATTTGGGACACGGGTAATTGCTGGAATTATTTTGAATTGTAGTTTCATTTTAATCTTTGATTAAAGATGCTTTGGAAGTGATAGGGTATGGTAACATGTAATCTCTCTCTTCCTTCAAGTTAGTCACTGTTCTGACTTCTAATGCATAAATAGATTATTTGTATGTTGCTTAGCAAATGTTAAATAAATAAATAAAAAGTAAAGAAACATCTACGAAAATTTACAATATCAAAATTTTATTATATATATCAAACACAATGACAGCCAGTGCAAAGTTCCAAACCCACTGATTTATCAAAGTTTTTGAACAAACCCGATTATACAGATACACAACTTAGATTGGAAGAATTAAGCAAAAGTGAGGATATAAGGATCAATGGCCATGGAATATAAAAATATATACTATTGAAATAGGATACGACCAAAGCGAAATCATTCCTCTTTTTTTCTTTTGGGATTTGATTCTTTGTTTATTTAATTTCATTAATTAGTAGTGCAGATTTTACAACTTGCAAATTAGAAGTGAAATTTAAGAATACTATGCCACATGTTTAGTGGGGTGATTGATTTTCTCTATTTAGTAGACCAAATCAGGTTCAACAGTTGGAGTTCAATTCTGTTTTGATTGTTTATTATTATTTTAGATTGAAAAAGCAGATATTGTATTATCATCAAAAAGAGAAGTACGAAAGTATAACGCGGGTTCCTGTAGGACATGATCAGAATAAACCAATTCTATTTCTTATGAATACTATGAACTTTGTTTTTCCTCTTTTTTTTTTTTAATAATGGCAGATTTTTATTTCCTTTAGTGTCTTAATACTATGAACTTCGGTTTTTTCCCCTTTTTTTCATAATTTCAGTCAAAGTTTCAGAAGAGATGCTTGAATCAAATGTGTTTGATTGGATTTTATAGACTTTTGTAGATTAGCTTTGATTTTGGGAAAATAAAATTTTTCTCACTATTAACGTGCAGGTATAAAGAAAAGAGATAAGATTCTGGAAGAAGACTTCTTGAATCAAAAGATTGTCATAGCATTGAGCAACAGTGATACCTAGAAGATAGATAAATGTGGCATTAGTGTTTATTGAATAGTGTATGATCAACAAGATACATTAAAGGAAAAAGAGGATGTGTAGTGAGGCTGATTTACAATTTAATATGAAGTTGTATATAAAATTGAATTTGGATTTTGGCTTTGAGCCAGTAAAAATACAAAGATTGCCATTGTCGTTGCAAATAATTTTACCATTATCTTTAATGTAGCTTTAGTTTTAAGCATTACTTTCTTCAGAAAATACAGTTTTTTTTTTTTTTTTTTTTTTAAAAGCCTTTTCTTGGCATCGCTTTTTTTCCTTTTTAGCCTATACAATTGTATCAACTATTACATATTAATGAACTTTGCATATAGGCCAAAATTTCCATATAGGTCATGGGAGTTTTAATAAAGTAAACAAAAGAACTAATTAGCATTTTATTGATGAAAGCATTTTGCATATGCAAGAACAATTTATTCTATTTACATGGGGTTTTTTTTTTAGTTGATGCAAATCATGACCATTGTGGTGTTCAATCTATGCATTAACATTAACATTATTTTATATTTGTTTGTTAAATATTTAATTTTTTATTATAGTCGTACAAATTGTGAAAATAAACATAAAGAACAAACACAATTTATAAGTATCATCTTTAAAACATGTACACAATTTATAAATAATGTCATGTTAAATTATTGGATGACATTTTCCAAAAAAAAGTAGGTGAAGTATATTGAGCTAACTGTATAAGTTTTGATAGTCTTCTAATACGTAAAATGATCCCGCGCATTGCGCGGGTTAAACACTAGTATATATAATAGCAGAAGCTGAGAGAAAATGAGTTCCTAGAATTAAGGAGGTAATGACAAATAGGAAAAGTTCCTACTTAAAATTCAGACATGTGTAACTTTAAAAAGCGATACATTATATTGTTTTCAAAATATTAACACCGTTTGGCTGTAATTTTTTATATTAAAAAAAAAAACCTGTTAAAAGAAAAAAAAAATGTAGAAATATTAAAATATCTGCCGATCTTTTCAGACTACTTAACATTTTCTCTTTCTTAAAAACGATAAATTATAATTTTCCACAACGTTAACCACTTTTGCAAAAAAAGAAAAGAAAAAGAAAAGAAAGATTGCTACACAGAGAAAGGAGAAAGAGAGACCGAGAGAAAAGAGAGGCAGAGAATGGAGAAGGAGAGAGAGATCAAGAGATCAAAAACTGCAGTTTGCAATCAAGAATGAAAATATGTCTCTCACTTCCTATCAGATTTTCTGCCATCACCGTAAACCTCCACTCCCTACCCGACCATCAGAATCGCTACTGGTAAGTTCTGTTTTAAATTTAAAAATTCAGGGTTTTGGGTTTTTATTTGGAGAATCAATTGGGTGTTAATTATGATTTAGATTGGTATTTTGGGTCAGATTTGGTTTTGATTGAGGAATTTTCTTTTGCTAAAACGTTGTTTGGTTGTCATCCTATGTGAAGTTGTTCTTTTCTTCTTTTTCTACTTATTTCAATTTCATTCTCTGAATTGCATTTGGATTTTTTATTTATTTTTTATTTGAATCATTTTTTTATTAATTCCTTTTGATTTTGGTATCATTTTTTTTTTCCTTCAAATTTTCGTATCTACTGGTTTGGGTGTCAATGTTAATTTTCTAGGTTGCCGAATATTCTAAATTGGGTTGAGTGTTGCACGCCAACTGTTTGATTTGTATTGCCTTTTCTATTCTGATTGTTGTTTGGGATGTACAATTGTATTCTTTTGTTTTTCTATTTGTCTCCAGGGGACAAGAACGGGGCACCCCAGAACTCTATCAAAGGTCTATTTCTACCTTCCTTTAAATTTGTCTTTTTACATACAAAGATCGTGACATGTGTTCTGGGTTTAAATATTTGGAAATCTATGTCCCTTTCAATGTTCATATAAATGAAAATGAAAGCATGAATGTCCAATGTGTATTATCTCCCCTTTCCCTTTCCTTCAGTTTAGCCTTTTCATCACCCCTGTCAACTGCTACTATCGTTCTAACACTCCTTCAAATTCCGTTGCAACCCTTCAGTTCAACTCATTCAATTATGGGTTCTTTATATATATATATTTCATATTATTTTTGGTACTTTATTATGTTTGTTTGCCTGACTCATTCTCTATAAGACCACCATATTTCTAAACCATTGAAACTAATATTAATGGCAGCTTGAGGCAAAGAGCGTTTGGGATTAGAGGATGACTTCATCAGTTTGAGATACTAAAACTTATGTTTGATGACCCACTTCAGGTGTTGGATGGAAGTGTGTTATTTACACAAGGGAGAAAACAACTTGGATCTTGGGTACAATCGCTTTCTCTTTGCATCTACTTAACTAATTAGATAGAGCAGTTATGAAAATCACCATTTCCTCTTATTCCATTGTCTAATTTCTGTTGTGCATTTTATTCTTGGTATTTTTTTGAATAATCCTTAATAGTTTGCTGCTGTGTCACTCTAAAGTCTAAAGTGTGAAACAATGTAGGCACAATTTGATGACATGGCCACCAAGTGATGCCTTGGGCCATGCAAAATCTAATATTATCCTTTTTGTCATTTGCTCTTTCCTCTATAATAGTGAATTGAAAAATTACATGAGTTCTGCCTTTGTCTTCTTTGGCTCCCCCATCTTCTCAGTTGGCAAAAGATAATGGTTCTGCATTTATTAGAATATTACATCTACACTTTTAAATTTAGTTTTCTATTAAGCACTGTTCACCTAGCATTTGGATGTCATACATATTTCTTAATTTCCTCAATGTCCTTGCAGTGAAGTAATTATTGCTCCTCTTTTCTCCTCTAATATAGGTGCTCCTATAACTCTTTGGTGTAAATTTCTACACAAATCTGCCAATTAGGTATGTCAAGACTTCATTTGCATGTTCTTCCTTTTTGGTCTAAATTTTTATAACTATTACTTGAACCATGTATGAGATAGAAAATGTTTTGCTCAATTGTGGAGCTTGGGTGATTTAGATATTGTCAGAAAGGAAATTGAAAGGCTTGAGTTGTTTGTTATGAAGCTAACAAACAATCCAAATATCATCTAGAGTCACAAAACTAACAAACCAGATAACACTGACCTTCAAACGTCTTTATGTTCTTTTAGTATCAACTTAAGAATAAAAAAAATCTGATGACAAGCCTAGGAAATTAAATTATGATAATAAGCCAAAAAAAAAAAAAAAACCACAATAGGCTGTTGAGGCAGCACCCTTCCCTACACCAGAAGGAGCTCAATAATAAACTTTTCAATTGTACTCCACCTTAATTTTGACAATTTAACCTGCCATTATTGTATTGATAATTGCAATTGGGCTAGCCAATTTTTGATCAATAATATAATTTACGTGAATTGTTGCATTGTAAATCTAGAAGGTATCCCAAATGCCTAAAAGTCGCTTGGTATGGGATAAAGAGAAAGCTCATGGTGTTCAGTAAAAAAGGAAACATTATCGGGTATTTTTTGTTTAACTTATTTGGTTGATGACATTTTCTATTACTATTTTATGTGGCTTATTACATTGTCAAGAACTATTTTATGTGTTTTATGATATTTGAATATTGAAAAGGTAATTTGTATAATCAGTATATTCAGATCAGTTTATTAGAATTTATGACTTCTGTTAATGGATTTTTCACATGACCTATGAGCAAGGTTTCAGTAAGTTCACTAATGAGTTTGTATAATATTTTATAGTGTGCATCCTCTATTACTGGGTTTGGTGTACTAAACTTTGGCTGAAACAAAAAGACTCAGGCTATGCAACACGTCAGAGGTTCACTATTATATGCTTGAAAAGAATTGATGATTATTGAATTTGTTTACCGTAAAAAAACCTTGGAAAGGCTTTTCGGTTTGGTATATGAGCATTATTTGGGGACTGCTAGATTTGTTGGATATCAGTAATGATTGATTGGAAGTGCTAACTTTGGGGATGTGTAAAGCCTTGGAATTTGCCAAGCATTTGTCAATATGAGACCTAGAGGTAGAGTATGAAGATAGCTCCATCATTCAAGAACTTAATATGCTTTAAGATTGAAAACCTTCTGCATGACCTGCTAACTCTTCGTCATGCTTTCAGGTGCATCGCATTCTTTTCAGGTGACACAACATACTCAACTCATGTACTTGGTATGATATTCTAGAATGTATTTCAGATTCAATATTGACTGATGTACAAGTTTTATAAGTTCTCAATAAATACCACTACTGTTTTGTTGAAAAAAAAAAAAAAAAAGGTTTTGTGCAGGCCTTTTATTTTATTTTATTTTTTTAAATTATCAACTATCAAAATATATTCAGGAGAGAAGGTGGAAGCAAATGGGATTGGGAAGAAGGAGGCCAAGGTGAACTGAGGTGAAAGGTATTGAATTTTTGGGGAGCTTGGGAAGTTGGTATTGCTATTGGGTTTTTTTTTTTTTTTTTTGGTTGTTGTTGTTGTATTTTGTTGGGTTTGTTTATGTGAGGAATAATGATTAATGGGTATTTGTTTAATCATACATTGAACTAAATTTACAATGATGGGCATGGATATCTAATTTTATCTGCACTTTTTTTGTGTCAATTGTATTGGATTTAGTTGCCAAGGTTAGATCTTTTTGGGTCCTGTTTATTATGGTTGTTAGTGAGGAATAGTGGTTAATTATGCATTGAACTTAATTTACAATGATCTATACTACTAGACATTGAGTACATTTTTGTTGTGAATTGATGTGGACTTGCCAACTGGTTATGCATGGCATCATAATTCAGCTTCCAAATCAGTTTGTAACAAAATTGCAATAGAACTTATAATACCTAGAGCAATTTTCATGTGAATTGGAATTATAAGAGAGGACATAGTATATGAGTTTGTAATGATACTATTAATACTGAATAAAGATGAGTCCAAAGGGACTATTCTTTATAAATGTTGCTTTTTAATATATTTTCTTGATGGTTTATATATTATCTAAATTACAGACCTATTATCTTGCCATTATGTAATTATTGTGTTCATTTTTTGTGTTAGGTTTCATCAAACTCCTGACAAATTTGGTGTTATATCTGTTTCTTACAGTGATATTTTGAATTCGCTTAATTTTCAGGTGGCTTATTAGAAATAGGCTCCAGAGATTAAGAACAAATGTCCCATCAAATTATCATTTACAACAAACCCTTGATGAATATCCTCCTCAATGTACTGACTCGACTTTGAAGATTAGTCCCAAATATTTAGACAACGATATTATAACAATTCATTGGATATATTTGCACTATTTTCTAAATGATTTTCACTGTAATAAATTGTTATTATTTGTTTATCTTATTTCTATGTAAGTTATGATGTCTGTTAGTTGATGACAAGTACACCAAGTTTAGATTTTTATGTCAATCTTCTTGCTCAAAGTAAGTCAAGCTTTAATTGCTTTGAAGATATTGGATGGTTTTGAAAATATTGCATTTTTGCATGCAAAAAAGAGAAGCATTCTAGAGAATTCCCTTCATTCAAACTCATTTGAACGCAATGAAAGTAATACAAGTGGTGGTTGCTCATTTCATATATTCCTCCAAGTGTTCTATTGGAGAATGGAAGTACATACATGATGTGATTTGAAGAGACTAATGTTTAAAATTTTTAGCGGATATTGGATACTATATGCTTAAATATACTAAATTATGAGAACTAAGTTTATGTTGGATGCAAAGATCATTAATATGTAAAATGATCCCGCGCATTGCGCGGGCTAAACACTAGTACATATAAAAGGAGAATAATATTTATAGTAAAATTGAGTATCATGTTTTTGAGCTTTTTTTTTTTTTTTTTTTTTTTTTTTGTGTGTGTGTATGGAGAGAACATGTTTTCGAGCTTGTTTACACAAACATTATTATGTTTGTGTTTGATTTGTTTAATAGTTGAACTTAAACTTAGGTTTGAATTTGTTTTGTTTGCTATACAAAAGAGCATAAACAAGTTTTTCCCAAACTCAACTCAAACTCTTCATAAACAGTTTGATATTAACATTTTCAAGAAAATGAATAATTTAAAAAAAAAAAATCTAAAAAACTATCTTTTTTTTTTTTTTTTAGGGTCCGTTTGGATACAGCTGAAAACTGAAAACTGAAACTGAAAACTGAAAAACACTGTAGCAAAATAATTTTTAAATATGTGAATAGTACCGTGGGACCCATTTTTAATGAAAAAGTTGTTGAAAAGTGTAATTTGTGGATCCATGAATAGTGCACGGTATGCACTGTTCACGGAAAAAGTCAAATATTGCTGCTGAAAAGTTGCTGAACAGTAACAAAATTGGCCAAAACGCGTGGGGAAAAAAAAAAAAAAAAAGCAGGCTGAAAAGGCTGAAAACGCAAAACATGCGTTTGGGAAACGCAAACGCACCTTTAATGTTTGGCAATGACTTTAAAATAAGCTAAAAATTATCTCTTAGCTTCCCTTATTTAGTTTCACATGAGATAAAGTTATTTTCCTTATTTAGCATCACGTGAGATAGAGTTGTTTTTTAAGAAAATTTTAGCGAAAAATAACTTTATCTCATGCCAAGCTAAATAAAGGAAGTTAAGAGATAATTTTTCTTTGACTTTTTTTCCCACTAATAATACCAAATATAGGGGATTGCAAAAAGTTATCTCCACATAAGATTTTCCATTGAAACAAATGGGTTTTTAGTGTAAACAAGAATTGAACCCCATATCTCTTATTCAACAATTAGAAACTTTACCAATTGCTTTCTCAAAAAAAAAAAAAAAAAAAAATTTAATACGATATCAATTTTTTAATACGATATCAATAGAGCGGATATATTTGGCAATTTTTTAAGACATTATGTGAATGTTGAAATGTTACATTTTTACATGGTATTCAAATAATTATCTTAAAACGACAACTAAATAAAATGTAATGAAAAATAATAATCAATTAAAAAAACAAGCTTGGTTAACATTAGTGTCATGACTAAGAGTCTTGTAACTCAACTGACACTTCCTAATATTTTTCACAGAGACATTTTGGATTCAAATCTTCCATCCTCCTAATAACTATATAATTATCAAAAAAATATTAGTGCCCTGAACTTGAAAATCTATAAGGACGACTTGGATGAAAGATATTTCTATTAATTGTATATAAATAATAATTATAATTGTACGGTACCGAGATCCCTAGACTTGTATGGGCCCTGGGCCCAGGCCCAACGTAGCGGCCCAATTGCCCTAAGTCCTTGAAACTGCCTTCGTGCAAGAGCAAAGTTCGGGTCACGGATCCTGGGAGATGCTCGGCATGAGTTTTCCTTAACAAGCTCATAAATCCTGTCCGGGGAGGCCACGAAATGGTCGGGGAACTGCATTACCGAGCACAATTGACTAGGCTGGAACCAAGTTCCAAGGCCGCAATTACTACATCCCACCTTCACCTAAACACCCACTTAAAGCAAACAATATTGGACCTTCAATAGCACTATTGGCAGCTGCAATCATAATCCCTCCACTAACCTTGGCTATAAATAGCAGGAGTTTGGGAAGAGAAAGGGGTTCAGAAAGAAGGAGAGTAGAGTGAATATTGTATTGAGTCTCTCTGCCGAGAACGACCCTTAGTAGGAAATTCAAAAACCCACTTTACAAATAAATTGTTAGCCCAAGTGTATCCAGGCCCAACAGCCTCACTTCCGGAGCCTACAATTGGCGCCCACCGTGGGGCCCTCCTACGAAACTGTGGTTCAACCGAGACTCAAACAAGGGAAATGTCTGAAGAGCGTTCGGGAGAGCGTGTACCGAGCAATTCGGCAGGATCTTCTCGGGAATCGACGTGGAGGGAGAGAAGGCAGAAACGGCAGGAGGATAGAGAGCAACCCAGAGGAGAGGAAAGGTCCGGATTAGGAGAAGGGTCGGACCAGACACACCGAACGGTTTCAGGCGTCTCGGCACATCAGCAGCATGATGATAGAGACCGAGAGCTAGAGCGGTTGCGCAGGTTGGTAATGGATTTGGAGCTGGACGCATGGGGTCAGCGCCAGGAGAGGGATCGCAACCCCCAGCAAAGGAGAAATCGGGGCGAGGAGGGTTCCAGCCGATCTAATACGCAACGCTACCGAGACCGCTCACGCTCTCATGAGTCACACCGACACTCCCGGGAGAGACGTCGTCAGCGGAACCGGTCACGGTCGCATGGATACGGTGACCAAGGGTCAGAATCGCCAGAGGAACGGCGGCACCACAACGCCGCCATGGACGCCATGAGCCGAGCCTTACGGTTGGCCGCTCGGTCGCCGTTCTCCGATGAGATTGAACGGGCCCCAATGCCGAGTAGATTCACGCGCCCGCCATTCAATTCCTACGAGGGTAAGACAGACCCCGTGGAGCATGTCAGTCATTACATTCACATGATGTCTTTGCATGCACGCAATGATGCGCTGATGTGTAAAGTATTTCCCTCTAGTCTCGGCTCAACGGCCCTGAGATGGTTCAATGGGTTACGGAAAGGTTCCATACGCAGCTTCGCCGAGTTGATTCAAGAGTTCGGCAGCAGATTCGTGACATGCAGCCGAGTGCAACAGCCGGTTGACGCGCTACTTTCCATGAAGATGAGGGATGGAGAAACCCTTCGGAGTTATGCCAGCCGATACTGGGAGCTCTACAACGAGATTGGTGGAGGGAATGAGAAAATTGCGGCAAGCACCTTCAGGATAGGGCTCCCCGAAGACTCTGAATTACGGGAGTCGTTGACAAGAAGACCCCCCGAGGACATGAGACAGCTGATGAGACGCATAGAGCAATACAAACGCTTAGAAGACGACCGGCTGCAGAACAGGGGGAAAGCCCCATTAATTGGGAAGCCTCGGCAAGGCGTTGTGCCGGTAAGGCCCAAAAAAGACTTCAGAATGCAGGAACCAGAGGTGCAAATCGAAGGGGTTAATGTGGCGTTTAAAGAGCCCGTACACAAAATCTTGGAGCGGATCAAGAACGAGTCATTCTTCAGGTGGCCAAACAAAATGGGAGGCGACCCGTCCCGGAGGAACCAAAACCTGTACTGCGCCTATCACAGGGACAAAGGACACACCACCGAGCAGTGTCGGGTATTAAAAGATCATCTCGGGCAGCTAGTGAAGGCGGGGTACCTAAAAGAGTTTGTAATAGACTCCACTAACCGAGAAACCGGCCAGGGCGTCCAACCGAAAAGGAACCCCCTCCCGCCCCCACTTGGGGTAATCGAAGTTATCCACGCTGCACCAAGAGGAACGACAGCGGCAAATAGGGTATTAACAGTGGCATGCGCGGGAGGAGAATCCGCCGGGAAGAAGAAGAAAGTTGAACGGCCGACCATCTCATTCGGAGATAACGATTTGGAAGGAACGATCCAACCTCATGACGATGCTTTAGTGGTGGCGGCCAGGATAGGCGGGTTCCTGGTGAAGAGGGTAATGATCGACCAAGGGAGCGGAGCTGACGTCATGTACCCGGACCTCTTCGTGGGGCTCGGATTGAAGACCGGGGATTTGGAGAAATATGACACGCCACTGGTCTCATTTGACGGGAGAGTCGTAATTCCCGAGGGACAAATCTCTCTCCCGGTAGACATGGAAGGCAAGGGAGTTATTGTTACCTTCATAGTAGTCCGGTCATTCTCACCATATACCGCGATCTTGGGGAGGCCATGGATTCACGCCATGAAGGCTGTTTCGTCCACCCTCCACGTGAAAGTAAAATTTCCTACTGAGTATGGAGTTGCCGAGGTAAGGGGGAACCAACAAGTGGCGAGGCAGTGTCTTGTTGCCGCGGTCAGATGGAAAAATGAACAGCTCGGGCAAGCTGAGCAGGCCGATAAAGAAACTTCATAGCAATTACAGAACCCCCGAGGGGAGACGGGGGCGGACATCGCCGAGGAGGTATTGAAGGTTAGAATTCTTCTAGATACTGACAGGTATTTCCAGATAGGTACAAGCATGAATGACCGGGAAAGAGTAGAGGTGTTGTTCCTCCTTTTGCAGAACGTAGATGTTTTCGCTTGGAACCCGTATGAAGTGCCCGGCGTAGATCCCGAGTTCATTGTCCACAAACTCAACGTGGACCCATCATTCCCCCCGAAGAAGCAGAAACCGAGAAGAGCATCAAAGGAACATGTCGATGCAGTAAACCTGGAGGTCCAGCGGCTGAAGGAAGCCGGAGTCATAAAGGAAATATTCTTCCCGAGATGGCTAGCAAACACTGTTGTAGTGAAGAAGAAGAACGGTAAATGGAGAGTTTGTATGGACTTCACAGACTTGAACAGGGCATGTCCTAAGGACCCGTTCCCGATGCCCAAGATTGATCAACTAGTAGACGCCACGTATGGACACCCGAGAATGAGCTTCCTGGATGCCTTTCAGGGCTACCACCAGATTGCCTTGGCACCCGAGGATCGGGAAAAGACCGCATTTATCTCCCCGGGAGCAAACTATCACTACGAGGTCATGCCGTTTGGATTGAAGAACGCCGGTGCCACGTACCAACGAATGATGACGAGAATGTTCCGGGAAAAAATTGGAGGCACGGTTGAAGTATATATTGACGACATGGTGGTAAAAAGCAGAAAAGAGTCATAGCATACGGAAGACCTCCGGGGAGTATTCGAGATACTGCGACGGCATAAATTGCGCCTGAATGCCGAGAAGTGCACTTTCGGAGTGGGGGCTGGGAAGTTCCTGGGTTATCTGATTTCTACTCGGGGGATAGAGGCTAACCCCGACCAAATAGAGGCCGTGAACCGCCTTAAACCACCAAACAATCCCAAGGAGGTGCAAGTGCTCACTGGGATGTTAGCCGCCCTAAACCGGTTCATCTCAAAGTTTGCCGATCACTGCCGACCGTTTTATCAACTTCTGAAGAAGTGGAAGGGGTTTCGCTGGGACGAGGGATGTGATGAGGCTTTTCGAGAGCTGAAGGAATACTTGGCAAAGGTGCCGAAGTTGACGGCCCCGGAACCCGGGGAGGATTTGTTTATGTATCTCGCAGTCACCGACCATGCCGTAAGTGCTGTGTTACTAAGGGACCAAGGAGTACAATTGCCCGTGTATTACATAAGCAAAACCTTAGTTGATGCCGAGACAAGGTACCTGCCCCTGGAGAAGTTGGTTTTAGCCCTGGTGCACGCCACGAGAAAGTTGCCACATTACTTCATGGCTCATACGGTGTTCGTCCTCACCGAGTATCCATTACAGTCACTGTTAAAGAGATCAGACTTCACAGGCCGAATTGCCAAATGGGGGACTCGGCTGGGGTCGTTTGACATAAGATACCGACCAAGAAGCTCGGTGAAGGGACAGGTTCTCGCAGATTTCATCGCAGAATTCACACCCAAGAACGACGGCAAGGTAATTTGTAGTGCCGAGATGCCCCCGTGGAAGGTATTTGTGGATGGCGCCTCGAATGCTATGGGCGCCGGGGCTGGTATAGTCATAATCACCCCCGAGGGCATACGATTGGAACACTCCTTCAGATTGGGATTTAAAGCCTCAAACAATGAGGCCGAGTATGAGGCCCTACTAGTCGGTTTGAGGGTCGTATTGCATCTGGGTGCGAAAGATGTTGAGATTTACTCGGACTCACGGCTAGTTGTTTACCAGATCACAGGAGACTTCGAGGCTCGGGACTCCAGAATGAAAGCTTATCTAAGTGCAGCCAAGCAGATTATCGGTCAGTTCGGAACGGTAAAGGTGTCCCAGGTAGCTCGGTCTCAAAACAAACACGCCGACTCACTTGCCACGTTGGCCTCATCAGCAACCGAGGATACACCCCGGCTAGTCACAATAGAACTTATAAAAGAGCCAAGTATCAGTGTGAAGTGTATTCCCGACCAAGCCAGAGTAGACGTCGCGGAGGTAGCAGTGGCCAAGCCGTGTTGGATGAGCCCGATCATAGATTTCCTTGCCGAGGATAAGGTTCCAAAGGACGAAGGCGAGGCCAACAAGATTCGCAGGATGGCTCCCCGGTACTGGCTGTCTTCGGACCACAAACTGTACCGAAGGTCCTTTGCAGGCCCTTACCTTTTATGCTTACATCCCGAAGGAGTCAGAGAGCTTCTGACCGAGCTACATGAGGGAGTGTGTGGCGGCCATGTTGGGGGACGATCTCTAGCACACAGAGCGATGACTCAGGGGTTCTGGTGGCCACAGATGCAGAAGGATGCCGCTGAATATGTTCGGAACTGCGAACAGTGTCAAAAGCACGCCTCTTTGATCCATCAGCCTGCAGGTCGTCTAAACCCCGTCAGCAGCCCGTGGCCGTTCGCGCAGTGGGGGCTTGACATCCTCGGACCATTCCCCCGAGCAACGGGGAACCACCGTTTTGTATTGGTGGCTGTTGATTACTTCACAAAATGGGCGGAAGCCGAGGCCTTGGCCAATATCCGAGATACTGACGTAAAAAGGTTTGTATGGAAAAACATAGTCACAAGGTTTGGGGTGCCAAATTCTCTGATAACCGACAATGGGCTACAGTTTGATAGCAAAGCTTTTCGGGCCTTCTGCAGCGAGCTTGGCATCAAAAACAGGTATTCAACACCGGCTTACCCACAAAGCAACGGCCAAGCTGAAGCAGTGAACAAGACTATTTTGAACGGGTTGAACAGAAGGTTGGACGGGGCGAAAGGAAGATGGGCAGAAGAGCTACCCAGTATATTATGGGCTTATCGCACAACCCTCAGAAGATCCACGGGTGAGACCCCGTTCTCCCTGACATACGGAGCAGAGGTCGTGATACCAACCGAGGTGAGCTTGTGCAGTGCACGGGTCGCAGGGTTTGACCCCGTCCAGAATGCCGACCTGATGATGGAGCATTTGGACTGGCTAGAGGAATGCAGGGAGGCGGCGACCATACGGCTCGCCGAGTATCAGCAAAGATTAGCCCAAAGGTACAACCGGAATGTAAAGGAAAGGGAGTTTAGTGCCGGAGAACTGGTCCTGAGAAAAGTCGTGGGAAGCATGCGAGACATATCTGCAGGCAAGCTTGCTCAAACCTGGGAAGGACCGTACAGAGTTACAGCCATCGCTGGTGCAGGGGCTTACTTCTTGGAAGACCTTGACGAGAGGCCGCTTCCCCGGCCGTGGAACGCCAGCAACTTAAAGAAGTTCTACGTGTAAGCCAAAGCTTGTATTTTGCTAAGGTTGAGATTATGATGAAGTTCATTTGTATATGCTGTTTTTGTTCCCGTCAATACACACCAAGAGAACTGCAAATAAAAACTCTAAGGACAGAAACCTGGCCCTCGGCTCAATTAAAATCGCCGAGCAGGTGGAAACCTTATCGCTGAAAACTCTAAGGACAGAAACCTGGCCCTCGGCTCGATTAAAATCGCCGAGCAGGTGGAAACCTTATCGCTGAAAACTCTAAGGACAGAAACCTGGCCCTCGGCTCGATTAAAATCGCCGAGCAGGTGGAAACCTTATCGCTGAAAACTCTAAGGACAGAAACTTGGCCCTCGGCTCGATTAAAATCGCCGAGCAGGTGGAAACCTTATCGCTGAAAACTCTAAGGACAGAAACCTGGCCCTCGGCTCGATTAAAATCGCCGAGCAGGTGGAAACCTTATCGCTAAAAATTCTAAGGACAGAAACCTGGCCCTCGACTCGATTAAAATCGCCGAGCAGGTGGAAACCTTATCGCTAAAAATTCTAAGGACAGAAACCTGGCCCTCGGCTCGATTAAAATCGACGAGCAGGTGGAAACCTTATCGCTAAAAACTCTAAAGACAAAAACCTGGCCCTCGGCTCGATTAAAATCGCCGAGCAGGTGGAAACCTTATCGCTAAAAATTCTAAGGACAGAAACCTGGCCCTCAGCTCGATTAAAATCGACGAGCAGGTGGAAACCTTATCGCTAAAAACTCTAAGGACAAAAACCTGGCCCACGGCAGGATTAAAAACACCGAGCGGGGGGAGACGCCTTTGAGCAGAGAAGGTAAAGGATCAAAAGATGAAATCATATTCCTCGGCAGGGTCAAGCCACCAAGCATATGGGAACCCCAACCCTCCGAACATTAAAATTCATCTCGGACTACTCAAAGCACGGCATGATAGGCTTTGGGTATCATCACATGCACGGCATAAACATTGACACAGTCAAAGCGAAACAATCAAAAAGATAAAATTCATTCAACAAACCAAGACCAAAGTTAAGCAAGGAAGTTGTTTACCGATCAAACGGGCAAATTAAACCGTAAATTGTTCGTCCGCCACATCCTGGCGACATAGGCAAATAAACCAACAGACATGAAAACTACAAGTGCGATGAAAATTAATGAAAGCGTAAAATTAATCAGCTGGAAGGTCGGGTCGGATCTCTCACTTCTGTCTGGTCGGTGAGGGGGTAACACGAGTCTTCGCCGAGAAGGTCCTGTACGGTTGGGATGCTGGTGGCTTCCATGTCCTCTGGCTCGGCATGGGCGTCAATTTGTTCAATGAGCTCCCTCATGCTTGCCGTTTCCTCCTCGTCAACAGTAACCGGGGGATCCTGCGCAGCAATTACATCTCTCGAAAAGGGAATCTGGCTGGGGTCTCTCAGGTGGGAATCCTCGGCAACACCCAGTGCATGAAGAGCGGCATACCACCCAGCCTCAAAACCCAACTTCCGAGCCTGAGTCACGACCGGCTCTGCGGACTGCTCGGCATCAGCGAAGCCTTCGTTATACCACTTCTGCTCGCACTCCGTCAGGGCCGCCCTAAGGTCAGCTAGCTCCTCGGCGTTGGAAGTGTTCAGGCTGATGGCTTCGGCCAGTTTCACGTCAGTTTCGTTCTGCTTGGTCAGAAGCTCGGCACATCTTTTTTCTGTCAGCGCCCAGTTTTGCTCCGCTACGGCGGCCTTCTTCTCGGCGTTCTCAGCTGCCTTAAGCTTTTCTTTCACTGATTTGGCCGCTGACTCCCGCGCACTCTTTTCGCGCTCGACCTCCTCGACGAGATCTCGTGCCCGGCCGGCCATTATGTGAGCCAATTGAGCAGCCTAGCAATCACAAAAAGTTAGCGATAAAACAGAAATATAATGTACGGGAGAAAATAGATGAATAAGGAGTTACCGCAATAGCATGCCATTCTAATCGGCACCCCACAGACTCCTCAGATCCTTCCTCAAAGGCGTGCACGTCCTCTGGAAGAAGGAGGCCCTCGGCCAGGGTTTGGGCAATACGGCCACCCTTGCCTTTCTCCCATATCCGCACGCAAGCAGTTGAAGGCAAAGGCTTGCCGTCCAACAGAAACTTAGGCTTCCACGCTGGAGCCGCTTGAGAGGAGGACGCAGCCCCCGGACCAATCTGGGTCTGCGGCTCACGAATGACAACCCCCCCCGTTGGGTGCGGAGGGGTCTGGACGGCTGCATCTCCCGGCCTCGTGGAAGGTTGATCGGTGACCTTTTGTTTCTTCCTGGCCCGTCCAGTTTGAGATGGAGGCGGGGGCTGCGTGGGCTGCCGTGCACCAAGCACGAAGCGATCGATGGTCATGACCCTCCTTGACACCATCCTTCCTCCGGACCGGGTATCTTCAGCCGACAAGGTAGCCGCTTCAAACGCTGGTTGCTGAGGCTCAACAATTTGGTTCTCGGGCTGCACCTGCTCCTGAACGGGATTCTCTTCTCGGATAGCTTCGTGGGCTAACTCTCTGAGGCGCCGAGAAACGCGTTCCGCGGACTCATCTCGCAAAGGAGCTAGCTCGTCCGAGGCGGTGAAGCGCTGTCCAAATTCCCTCGCCTCCCCTGTTGTAAGCTTCGGTGGCAGGAAGTTGGTGTACCGAACGTCGATGTATGACAGCAGGGGACTATCCACCAGAAGTGCTTGTTTAAAATTCTGCCAGGTGGAGTAGACCGGTTCTACTCCGAGGATCAGGTGCGAGGCCCGGAGTTGTCCGTCCCAATGCACGTATATCTCGAAGCGAAGAGTGAAGTTCAAATCTTTGACGTGGACGGCTCTGAGATCCGGAACGAAAACTTTGCCGTCTGCAAAAGAGCAAATATCATATCAATATCTGTTAATGAAGCTTTACCTTAATGAACAGAAATGAAAAAGGGGAGGAAAGCAGTTAGATTAAGGGAATGGTACAAACCCACTTCACGCCGTGAAAGGGGGCAAGGGACGTCCCCGGCAAACCAATTGCCGCGCACGCGAACGAACTCCCCGGCGAAGTTCCTATTCGAATCGGGCAGGCATGATATCAACCGTACCCGATTATCTCTTGTCTTTAGGTAATAGTTGGTAGCTTTGTTCCCACAGAGGCTATACATGTGGTTAATGTCATGATGATTTAACTGTAAATTAAAGGTGTGATTCAACCTACTGACGCAGCTAACCACCCGGTAAAAATTGGGGGAAAGCTGGTCGGGACACAGTCCGTAGTACCTAAGTGTATCTGTGAGAAGGGGGTCCACGGGAAACCTAACCCCGCCCTCTAAGATTGACATCAAAGGAAAAAAGACTGTGCCTTGTCCTCGGTGGAGAGCGATGTCACTCTCATGGCAGTATGCCACTTCCACGTCATCGGGGATGCTAAATTTGCTCCTAAAGGTGACCAAGGCAGCCGAGGTCTCTAAAAGGTAAGAGTAACCCATCCCTGACGCTTAATACTGTGAAAGGGGACTTGAAGAAATAAAGCTAAAGGAATAGGAAGGGGAAGAAAACTTACTTGGGGTTCTAAGGAGGAAAGGAACACTGAGCAGGTGAGAAAGCGCAGAGAGAGTTGGTCGGCAGAGAGTAAACTCAAAAAAATCGGAGATGAAGGAAAAATGAGAGAAAGTTCTGAGGGGAACTATTTATAGGATCAGGAAGAGGGACGAAGAAACGATTAATCAAACAATAAATGGGCACGCTTTACGAACGGCCCTACGAATACCAAAGGAAGCCCATTCGCGTGTCGTTTCGGTTCACGAACCGTCAGGTAATAATGACGACTGTACCTGACGCCGCGAAACGGCACGTCTTTTGAGATGAGCTTTAATGGGAAACCATAATCACGAGTCCCAGGCCCTAGGATCCCCGAGAGCAAGAGGCCCGTCCAACTCCTTGATTCTTCCCGGCAACCGGGGATGAATCAAGGGGGGGCTAATGTACGGTACCGAGATCCCTAGACTTGTATGGGCCCTGGGCCCAGGCCCAACGTAGCGGCCCAATTGCCCTAAGTCCTTGAAACTGCCTTCGTGTAAGAGCAGAGTTCGGGTCACGGATCCTGGGAGATGCTCGGCATGAGTTTTCCTTAACAAGCTCATAAATCCTGTCCGGGGAGGCCACGAAATGGTCGGGGAACTGCATTATCGAGCACAATTGACTAGGCTGGAACCAAGTTCCAAGGCCGCAATTACTGCATCCCACCTTCACCTAAACACCCACTTAAAGCAAACAATATTGGACCTTCAATAGCACTATTGGCAGCTGCAATCATAATCCCTCCACTAACCTTGGCTATAAATAGTAGGAGTTTGGGAAGAGAAAGGGGTTCAGAAAAAAGGAGAGTAGAGTGAATATTGTATTGAGTCTCTCTGCCGAGAACGACCCTTAGTAGGAAATTCAAAAACCCACTTTACAAATAAATTGTTAGCCCAAGTGTATCCAGGCCCAACAGCCTCACTTCCGGAGCCTACAATAATCATTAGCCTCATCAAAGGCCTTTATTTCTTTGGTTTAATGTTAGAAATTCTAATTTATCCCAATTCGAGATTTATACATTTGTCGTTCGCCAATCGCCAAAATAGGTAAAGGTGTGATGAAGTCTAGAACAAAAAAAAGAACTCTAAAATAGCATTGATGTTTCGTGAATGGGGTCAATAATACAAAAGTGATCATTCAGTGATCTTTTTCACTAGCTTGACTGTCTAAGTTCTTCCAACGAATCCCACTGGTTTGTATTCGGCCTGGTGAGTAGGGCTTCTCATTTTGCAGACTTTCCGCTTTTAAACTAGGGAATGTCCTATTTTTGTGTTCATCAAAATCTTTGAGGTGGTTCACTTCCCTATTCTTCCAACCTCACAAAAGGAAACTAAAATTTTGTGTTTCTCATAGACATCAATATATATTGTAGGGGCCTGTCAATCAACAGGCCCATTAAGGTCAGGATTGTTGGGCCTGTGGCCCATCCGAGGATGCATATCCGTCCGAGGAGGCCATGTCAGGTCACAAGGCAATTGCCGAAGGGGGGTGGTGGTCAATATCACGAAGGTAGAGTTCTGTATTCGTCCGAGGACGCTATATTCCTCGGCAGTATGCGTCCGAGGACGATCAGGACGCGGTCTTGTTGCAACCAGACCCCAGAATTATGTCACCACTGAAGATAGGATAACAGACCAAAGGTAAAAGAGAAAAGGCAAACAAATATCTATAACTACAGCTGCCTCCGCATTAATTACCTCTCAACCAACTCTCTGGCTGCATTAATGTGGAGGTGATACCTGAACAGTAAGGAGGCAGCCTTACAGCTGCCCATAGGAAGTTCCAGGAGGTGCTAGATGGGACAGAAAGAGATCCTCCGAACCCAACCTACACGTGTGCGGTGAGGATGGAATACAAAGGGTGGTATATAAACTGAAAGAAGAACATGCAAAGGGAGGATCGGAACAAAAAAAAAAAGAAAGAAAAGAAAACCTAAACCAAAGAAGAAGAACGAAAAGAGAAAAAGAATTGTATTGATTACCAAACAAAACGATCATTGTGCCAGCTTTGGGCTTTCAATATACGTGAGGGTGAGTCTTTTTATTATAAAAAAGTTAACCTAGTTCTTTACACCCACGCTCTACAAATCATATTGTTTGGGCCTATTTACGTGCGAACCCAGTATCGTGTTGGGTGGTTACAAATCGCGTCCTTACAATTGGCGCTGTCTGTGGGGAAAGCTTGTGTTAACTTAAACGACTTCCGGTGCAACGTTTCTGATGGAGGAAGTGGGTCCACATCACCCCGCGGCGGGACCGCATCAAGAGGATGTCAACTTGCACCAGGCAGAGTCAAGGGGCTCCCAGCATGGTGATCCTCGAAGGAGTCCCGAACGGAGAGAAGGCCATGAGGGGAGTGTACGTACAACTCATACCACCAGGAGCCACTCTCGGGGGAAGAGTCACGTCTCCCACGCGAAGCATGATGGGAATCTGCAACGTGAGATTGCAGATTTGAAGAGAGAGTTGCGCCATGCACGGCGGGAATGTTCCCCACCTTGCTCCGAACCATCATCTGAGGAGTCGGATGGAGCTAGTTATAGGCGGAGATCGAGAACACCGCCAAGCGAGACTTTCTCCTATGAAGAGGAGCACCGCCATCGACGTAAGCGTAGAAGTCCAACTAGTAGGGGCTTGGGAAACGATGCCATGAAAAAAGCCTTGAGTCAAATTTCCAAGTCGCCTTTTACGAGAAACATAGACGATGCGATTCATCCTCGGCGATTCCATCAGCCTACGTTCTCTTTGTATGATGGCCATTCAGATCCGGTGGAACATGTAAGCTATTACAGCTAGAAGATGGCTATTCACTCCAGGGACGAGGCTTTGATGTGCAAAGTTTTTCCATCGAGCTTGGGTCCGACGGCGATGAGGTGGTTCAACGACTTAAGGGCCAATTCTGTTGGGTCTTTCAAAACACTGACTCAGGCTTTTAGTGCTCACTTTATTACATGCAGCAGGACTCCTCGGCCTTTAGGATCTTTGTTGACTTTGTCTATGCGAGAGGGCGAGACTCTCAAGAATTACTCGGATAGGTATTGGGAGATGTTTAACGAAATAGAGGGAAAGAACGATGATGTGGCTATAACCACTTTCAAAGCTGGTCTCCCAGCTGATCACGATTTGAGGAAATCCCTGACGGGTAAACCTGTCACCAGTGTGCGCCAACTGATGGACAGAATAGATAAGTACAGAAGGGTAGAGGAAGATCAACTTCAGGGAAAAGGAAAGGCCAAGGTGATCCCCCAGGAGAGGAGGGATTTCAGGTCGGACCGTTATAATAACAGCCGACCATGGAGGGATTTTGTTAGGCAGTCAGGTTCGGCGGATGCCCAGGTTGTTAATGCAGTTTTTCGAGAGCCTGTTCAGCAGGTTTTGGAGAAGATAAAGAACGAGCCATTCTTCAAATGGCCGAACAAGATGGCAGGAGAGCCTGGGAAACGCAACCCGAATTTGTATTGCCATTATCATCAGGATCATGGGCACACGATGGATAACTGCAAGAATTTATGGGACCACTTGGAACAGTTGGTCCGTGAAGGGAAATTAAAACAACTCTTGCATCACTCCAGTGGAAGGGCGAGCCAAGCAGGTTCAGAGGTGCGCGGGGACGCTTCATCAAGACTCCCCCTGGGTACGATTAACGTTATCTTTGCGGCCCCGGGAAGGACTGGATCTTGCCCCGCTAGAGTGTTGTCGGTGTCCCGATCCCCGGCCGAGGATCATTCCCAAGCATTGAAGAGAGCCAGGATGCGTGTCCCCCTGATTCTAGGCTTTTCAGATGAGGATATGGTTGGGACCATACAGCCCCATGAGGATGCTTTGGTGGTAACGTTAAGGATTGGCGGGTACGATGTCAGAAAGGTGATGGTTGATCAAGGTAGCGTTGTGGATGTGATGTATCCAGACTTGTACAAGGGGCCAGGTTTGAAGCCAGAGGACTTAACAACCTATAACTCTCCTTTAGTAAGTTTTGAGGGAAGATTGGTCACTCCCAAAGGACTAATCAGGCTGCCCGTACAGTCAGGTACGGATGTGGTGGAGGTGGACTTTATTGTCGTAGATGTTTTTTCTCCGTACACGGCTATTATGGGCAGACCTTGGCTTCACACCCTTAAAGCGGTCTCGTCTACTCTGCATCAGAAGGTGAAGTACCCATCCGGAGACCAAGTGTTGGAAATAGTAGGGAATCAGGCAGCTGCTCGGCAATGCCTAGTCGCGGCTATACAGCATCGGCCAGAAGCAGAAACCTCGGCTACGGCCGACAATGAGTTATAGCAATTAAAGTCCCCAGTATCAGGCTTAGATGTGCCAGCCAATGGGGTAGAGTGTGAAGATCTGGAGAAGGTAGTTGTTGCTGATGATCCGGAAAAATTCTTCCAGGTTGGGGCTAAGTTGCCTTTGCCAGAGAAGGCGAGGTTGCTGGAATTCCTCCGAGCCAATGTGGACATTTTTGCATGGAACCCGTATGAAGCCCCAGGGGTGGACCCGAATTTCATTTGTCATCGACTCAACGTGAATCCCACTGTTGTGCCCAGGAGGCAACCTCCTCGGCGACCGTCTAAGGAACACGCCGAGGCGGTTAGATGTGAAGTTGCCAAGCTCAAACAAGCTGGGCTATCAAGGAGGTTTTCTATCCTCAATGATTGGCCAATACGGTGGTAGTAAAAAAGAAGACTGGAAAGTGGCGGGTGTGCGTGGACTTCACAGATCTTAATAAGGCCTGCCCCAAGGATCCATTTCCTATGCCGAAGATCGACCAGTTGGTGGATGCGACCGTGGGTCACCCCAGGATGAGTTTCTTGGATGCCTTCCAAGGGTATCACCAAATACCGCTGGCCGCCGACAATCAGGAAAAGACTACTTTTGTGACCCCGATTGGGAACTACCATTACAAGGTGATGCCCTTTGGCTTGAAAAACGCTGGATCCACATACCAACGCATGATGACGAAAATGTTTGAACCGCAACTTGGTAGAAGCATTGAAGTTTATATCGATGATATAGTCGTGAAAAGTAAAGTGGCGTCTGAACATGTGGAAGACCTCACGATTATCTTCGGGATATTGAGAAAACATAAGTTACGCTTGAATGCTTCAAAGTGCTCATTTAATGTCGGTTCCGGGAAGTTCTTGGGGTACATGGTGACCCACAGAGGAATTGAGGTGAACCCAGACCAGATTAAGGCCATTAACGATTTGCAAGCACCTCGGAATCCAAAAGAAGTGCAGAAACTAACTGGGATGACTGCTGCGTTGAATTGATTCATCTCCAGGTCGGCTGAGAGGTGTCGTCCTTTTTTCCGCCTATTACATAGGTGGCAAGGATTTGAATGGACCGCGGAGTGTGCTGAAGCGTTCCAGCAGTTGAAAGAATACCTGTCCAAGCCACCTATCATGTCTAGCCCCGAGGTGGATGAGGTGTTGTTTGCTTATTTGGCGGTAGCCCCTCATGCAGTTAGTTTCGTCTTGATACAAGAGGATAATGGCGTCCAAAGGCCAGTTTATTATGTAAGTAAATCCCTCCATGAAGCCGAGGTGAGGTATCTGTCATTAGAAAAGGCCATACTGGCGGTGGTCCATGCAACACACAAACTTCCTCACTATTTTCAGGCCCATACCGTGGTTATCTTGACCTAACTGCTTCTTAAGTCCATACTCAGAAGTGCTGACTACACCGGAAGAATTGCCAAGTGGGGCACGATTCTGGGTGCTTTTAATATCAAATACATGCCTCGCACCTCTGTGAAAGGTCAAGTCCTTGCCGATCTGGTGGCTGAGTTCGCCGAATGCCCAGAAGAGGTTAATATGAATCAAGGTCACATGGATGAAAAATTGGTTGGCCTAATATCCGCACAAGGTGAGTCCTTCTGGAGGGTGTACGTAGATGGGGCCGCAAACCAACGGGGAGCAGGATTGGGATTGGTGTTGATATCCCCCGAGGACATCATCATCGAGAAGTCGTTAAGATTGGGGTTCTCGGCAACTAACAACGAATCAAAATACGAAGCTTTGATAATGGGAATGAGTATGGTTCAAAAAATGGGTGGAAAGGCAGTGAAGTTATTCTCAGACTCGAGATTGGTAGTCGGCCAGGTGAGAGGAGAGTTGGAAGCCCGAGACCCGAGGATGCAAGGGTATTTGGACCGGGTTAAGCGTATGCGAACGAAGTTTGAGTCTTACGACGTAATACATATTCCTCGAGGTGAAAATACCCACGCTGATTCCTTGGCAACTCTTGCCACCTCCTCAGTACGAAATTTTCCTCGGGTGATTATCGTCGAAGACCTGTGCACCCCCACCTCACCAGAGAAGGAGGTTTGCCAAATCAATCAAACCAGTCTGTCGCCAAACTGGATGGATCCCATATTAAAATTTCTTGAAAGTGACATATTGCCCGAAGATAAGGTGGAGGTTAAGAAAATACGAAGGAAAGCTCCTCGGTACTGGTTATCTGAGGATAAAAAGTTATACAAACGGTCCTTCTCTGGGCCATACCTGCTCTGTGTGCCTCCTGAGACGACAGAGTCAATACTGGAGGAATTGCATGAGGGCATTTGTGGAAGCCATACAGGAGGAAGGTCTCTATCATGTCGAGCCATCACACAAGGATATTGGTGGCCAAATATGCGAAATGAAGCGCAGGAGTACGTTAGGAAGTGCGATCAGTGTCAAAGATATGCTCCAAATATCCACCAACCGGGAGGAGTTCTTAACCCTCTCTCTAGCCCTTGGCCTTTTGCCCAGTGGGGGCTAGACATTGTCGGCCCTTTTCCTAAAGCCATAGGAAACAAGAAGTACCTGCTGGTCGGCACGGACTACTTCACTAAATGGGTGGAAGCTGAGCCCTTGGCGAACATCAGGGACGCAGATGTGAAGAAGTTTGTTTGGAGGAACATTGTTACATGATTTGGAATTCCTCGTACTCTTGTCTCGGATAATGGACTCCAATTCAATAGCAATGCCTTTAAGGAATATTGTTAAGAACTGGGTATAAGAAACAGATATTCCACTCCGGCTTATCCATAAGGCAATGGGCAGGCTGAAGCTGTTAACAAAGTAATAGTCAATGGGCTTAAGAAGAGACTGGATGACGCGAAAGGAAAGTGGGTGGAAGAATTGCCACATGTGCTTTGGACGTATCGGACAACTCCCCGACGTTCAACGGGGGAAACTCCCTTTTCCATGACCTATGGGGCCGAGGCCGTCATTCCCCTGGAAACTGGATTCCCAACGTTAAGGACCAGTACATTCTCTTCGGATAGTAATGATGCGATGTTGGAGAGAAGTTTGGACCTGATTGAAGAGCGGAGGGAGAGCGCGATGGTTCAGCTAGCTTACTACCAACACAAACTCAAGCAGGGCTATGATAGTAATGTGAAGATGAGGCCGTTAGCCGTAGGAGATTTGGTGTTGAGGAAAGTTCTGGGGGCCACCAAGAATCCAAATTGGGGAAAACTGGGACCTAATTGGGAAGGGCCATATCGAATCACTTCTGTAGCGGGAATAGGAGCCTACTATCTGGAAGACCTAGATGAAAAAGCCGTACTTCATCCTTGGAATGTAAATAATCTCAAGAGGTATTATTATTAATAAAAGTGTTTCAATTCAAATATTTCTTTTAATTTACGTCAACCATACATCTTGTACTCCTACGTCGTGTGATGTATATTGAAATGTTAAACAGAAACTAAGTTATGCCAGGTCCTCGGATCGCAAACTTGGTGGAAATCAATGTCCTGTGATGTATATTGAAATGTTAAACAGACACTAAGTTATGCCAGGTCCTCGGATCGCAAACTTGGTGGAAATTAACGTCCTGTGATGTATATTGAAATGTTAAACAGAAACTAAGTTATGCCAGGTCCTCGGATCGCAAACTTGGTGGAAATTAACGTCCTGTGATGTATATTGAAATGTTAAACAGAAACTAAGTTATGCCAGGTCCTCGGATCGCAAGCTTGGTGGAAATTAACGTCCTGCGATGTATGTTGAAATGTTAAATAGAAACTAAGTTATGCTAGGTCCTCGGATCGCAAACTTGGTGGAAATTAACGTCCTATGATGTATGTTGAAATGTTAAACAGAAACTAAATTATGCCAGGTCCTCGGATCGCAAACTTGGTTGAAATTTACGTCCCATATTGTGTATTGAAGTGATAAGCAGTAACTGAGTTGTGATAGATCTTCTAATCACAAACTTAACGAGAAATAACGCCCTGTAACACTCATTGGGGAATCAAAGAGAGATCTTTGGACGTAAGTTGGCGTACAATCAAGGTACTGAGGGCATGATTTTATTTAATTTATGAACTTTCGCAAAGAATTGCAATTCATAGGAAAGGATACGTGCATATCTAAAACGTTTCCCTAAGACCCTGTTGTATTAACGCTTATTGCCTATTACTAATTTTCGATTGACGATATATATGAGTAAAAATGCCGCATAGAAGCAAAAGATAGTTGAAATGAACGTATCTAAATTACGATAACACAGTGAACGAGTACAAAAATAACATAAAGTAGTAAAATCGGTAAGAAAATGAGCAAGGAGGTCCCCTACTAAATGTCTAGATAAGCTACAAAACAAGTTCTCTTTTTTTATTTCAATTGGATCTGTGGTTCTGGCTGGCGGGTAGGTCTGCCTCCGAAGTTGTGATTCCCTCTTTGGCTTTGGTGACCCCCCCAGTTGGTAGAACTGTGGAGTCCAAATCCCGTTGAAAACCTTGGGAGGCCGTCTCTGCCTCCGAAGCGGTGGTGGTCTTGTCTGGGGAAACTCCTGGAGGGGCAAGTCCCTCTTTAGCTGATTCTGGTTGGCCACGGGGAGGAGAATTATGAGGCAAAACCTCCTCATTAAAGTTAATAACTGAAGAAGGAGCATCAGCCTGATGGGGTAGAATAACTGAGGGGCGGATCGCCTCGGGATAGAATATTTTCTCTGGCTTACGTAACTCAGATGAGGCTTCAACCCCAACACGGTTAAGAGCCTCACTCCAAGTTCTTGCGCAGTAGATACGGCATACCTCCGGAACCTTGGCTCTCAAAGCCTTCTCAGTTTCAGCTATACCAACCTCGTAGCCTCTCTGCTCAGCTTCGTTCATTGCCTGTTCGGTACAGATCTTCGCTTTCTCCGCTTGCTCCTTGGACTTTTCAGGTCGCTCCCTTAACTTCTGAGTTTCCTCCAGATGCTTCCTAAGAACTAGGACTTGCTCTTGAGTCTTCTTTAGCTCAGCATTCGCCTCCTGCAGGAGTTTTCCCTGGTTCTCGGCCTGCTTTTGGTAGCCTTTTAATGCCGACTCGGCGCTCTTGCGAGCTTGCTCTTCGGTTTGTAACTTTTTCTTTGCATCAGCCAAGTCCTGTTCGAATTTGGACAAGGTCTGTATAGCCGTTGTCCGTCTTTTTCTCTCATTGTCTAGCTGATCGGAACAAGCGTTGAGCATCTCATCTAGCTTGAAAGTATTTTGGATGATCTGTAGGAAAAAGGTTAACACTATAGTCAATAAAAAAGTGTATATTGGTAAGTAACAGTCACAGAATGAGAAAGACAAAAGTTAGCTCCTTACCATACCCAAATATCGTTTGTTGTCGAGGACGAGTTCATTCTTCCTCATGTTCTTTATTTCGGCCATATCTTTTGGGAGCAATAAGGCTTCCTCTATGGCCAAGGCTACATGACATCCTATGCCGCCGTTAAAGTCCCTTATAGATGCATCATCTCGCAGGGGCTCCCCACCGTGCATAGGTGCTGGCAACCATGCTTGTGGTTCAGGATGCTGGGAGTCAGATTTCTCTTGGTCCCGCGCGGCTTGGTGCTTGGTTTTTTGCTGCTTTGCAGCTCGTTGGGCATCCTCCTCTCGAGTTGGACGAGACTTGCTCGTGTCTGCCACATCCTTACCCTTCTGTTCCCTGCGCCTTTTCTATTCGGCAACGTTAGGAAGCGCTGGTTGTGGTGATGACCGAGGAGGTTGGCGAGGAGCAGGAGGAGGAGACCTAGCTGGAAGAGATGAAGCCTGGGATGGTATTGTTTTTGCAGGCACATTCTTTCCCGGCTGACCTTCCATCAGCTCCAGCAAGCTTTTCTGGGGTTTTCTTTGTATCCCCATCTCGTCAGGATCTTCCTCGGGGCTTGTGGGTTGATCAAAAATCCCGAAATCGTCCGAGGACTCAGATACTGTTACAACCGTTTCCTCGCCTTTCTCTTTTTTCTTTCTCCCTTTTATTTCCTTTTCCCAGAGGGAAGGTAAGGATGAAGAAGTTCCCGCCGAGACGCTGGCTACGAAAAGAGGCTCTGTGCGAGGTGTGTGCTGGGGAAGCGGAATACCCTCTGGAACAATGAACCCTTCGTAGGCAACACTGATACGGTGAAGCCGAGGATCGCGTGCTCTAATCACACACTTTGGCGCCTGAAAAGCAAAGGAAAGGGGGGTATAGCCGAGAATTAAGTGTGCTGCCCGGAGTTGACCGTCAGCCTCATTCACGTATATTTCGGCCTTCAATAACTTATCCAGGCTCGCCTTATTGACTAACCTGAGATTGGGCTTTGTGTAGCGTCTATCTGCAAAACTGTTGAGTCGCGAGGGAAAATTGTAGGAGACAAAAATAATGAAAAAGGAAAAAGTAAACGAAATGTGTTCGCGAGCTAAGTAGTGTAAATCTATGACTACGCGCCCACCAGGTGTTCCCTCTACTGTCGGACAAGGCAAACCATCGTGCCATTCCCCAGAGAGAATAAGGAAATCCTCCTTTAGGTTCTTGTTTGAAGTGGGAAGGCACTGAATTAGCCTTACCTCAGGATATCTCGACTTGAGATAGTATCCCTGGCCAGTTAAGCGATGGAGGTTGTACACCCAGTTCACATCATGATGGGTTAGCTTTAAGTCCATTCTCTTATTCAGAGCGTCTATACTTCCCAAGACGCTAAACATGTTTGGAGCACACTGGGTGGGCGACAGCCTAAAGAAATTGAGGTAACTCCTAGTGATACTTCCCATGGGGATAGTCATCCCGCCTTCTATAAAGGCAATCATGGGAATAACTACTTCCCCAGTTTGTCTGGCATCAACCCATTCCCCTTGGGCTGCGTACCTCATTCCTACCGTTAAGGGGATTTTATACTTAGAGCGAAAGTTTCTAATACCTTCCTCGGATTCAACGAGACATCGAAATGGATTCTTTTGTTTCCCCATTTTTCTAAAAGACTTAGCAGAAAAGACTGTTGGGTTAGAAATAAAAGTGGTAAAAACTTCGAGAGGACTTACAGGTTCAAAGGAAGGACCTCGGACAAAGCACGATTATTTGTAGTCGCCAGGAAAATAACGAAAATAGAGAAAGGCAGGTTCAATGTATGAACTTTGGAACCACGTAATCATCAAAGGTAAAGTACAGGGTTAGTTTGAGAACGCCTTTATAGTCATATGAGGATTGTGAGCGGTAGAATTCCCGCTCACGAAACAAGGGAGGTGCCGTTTGATTTAAATCTCACCATCGAACATGGGAGACAAGGGCATTGACAAAATTTAATGCTGCCTAAATCGGGATGCTGAAGCGTCAGGGGCATGCCCCAAAACACGCATGGGTACGGACTTATGACGTCAAAATCCACCTTCTCTCCTGAGGAGTCGAAAAGTAGGATTTTGAGGGGCTATTGTGGGGGCCTGTCAATCAACAGGCCCATTAAGGTCAGGATCGTTGGGCTTGTGGCCCATCCGAGGATGCATATCCGTCCGAGGAGGCCATGTCAGGTCACAAGGCAATTGCTGAAGGGGGGTGGTGGTCAATATCACGAAGGTAGAGTTTTGTATTCGTCCGAGGACGCTATATTCCTCGGCAGTATGCATCTGAGGACGATCAGGACGCGGTCTTGTTGCAACCAGACCCCAGAATTATGTCACCACTGAAGATAGGATAACAGACCAAGGGTAAAAGAGAAAAGGCAAACAAATATCTATAACTACAGCTGCCTCTGCATTAATTACCTCTCAACCAACTCTCTGGCCGCATTAATGTGGAGGTAATACCTGAACAGTAAGGAGGCAGCCTTACAGCTACCCATAGGAAGTTCCAGGAGGTGCTAGATGGGACAGAAAGAGATCCTCCGAACCCAACCTACACATGTGCGGTGAGGATGGAATACAAAGGGTGGTATATAAACTGAAAGAAGAACATGCAAAGGGAGGATCGGAACAAAAAAAAAAAAAAAAAAAAAAAAGAAAGAAAGAAAAGAAAACCTAAACCCAAGAAGAAGAACGAAAAGAGAAAAAGAATTGTATCGATTACCAAACAAAACGATCGTTGTGCCAGCTTTGGGCTTTCAATATAGGTGAGAGTGAGTCTTTTTATTATAAAAAAGTTAACCTAGTTCTTTACACCCACGCTCTACAAATCATATTGTTTGGGCCTATTTACGTGCGAACCCAGTATCGTGTTGGGTGGTTACAAATCGCGTCCTTACATATATATATATATATATATATATATATATATATAAAAGTATAGATCTCATATTAGAGAGTATGAGATTGTGCCATGTAACGCATTCCTTGAAGTTCTCTTTATTTTGTTTTCTACTTCAACAAAATTTGCATTTGTATTAAAGTATTAGTTCATTGAATTAGCTAATAGAATAAATGCATATATTAATTATCTATTGTTGTACATTAATTATTTATATTAAATGAATTTATATGATTATTTTTATAAACTCTATATAGAAAATAATTTTTAGTTGGAATAATAATAATAAATTTAGAATATGAGATTCTTACTCATGTTTAGTTCCTTTGACAATAATTATCACAAAAGCCATAAAAAATAAAATATTTGTGAATTCACTAAAATTAATCTTAATCCTTTAAATTTCCTTACTCTTTTGTGTGTGTGTGCGCGCGCGCGCACAAGTGTGTGCACGCGCGCGCGCGCAAGTGTGTGTGGAACTAATACTGTTGTATGTATTCTATGTAATTTGAAAGGTTACTAATATAATAAATATGTTTATTTTGTTAAATTAATTAATTGTAAGCATAATGAAATTTTAATATCATTTTTCTAAGATTTATATGAGAAACAATTGGTTTTTTTTTTATGTGAGAAACAATTTATTTCAAATATGACATTTTTACTCAAATTTAGTTGTTTTTGCAACAATTGAAACCATGTCCAACAAAAAGGGGAAAATATTTTAGTAACACACAATCAAGAATGTAAAAAAAAAAAAAAAAAAATTTAAGGATATATGCATTTTTTAGTAGGCATGAAACATGCCCATCTATATTAGCTACTTAATCATGCAATTTTCAATTTGTAAACACATATATATAATATGATCAAATCACTATACTATTTCTATTTTGTCTATATATAAAATAACTAAAAATTACAATTTTTTACAATGAAATTTATTGAAATATCTTTTTTTGTACATCGATAGTTGGGGGTGAGGATGTGAATCCTGAATTTTACTATTAGAAATTGAGGTGTCAATCAGTTAAGTTATAAGATTTTTTATAAAACTTATCGAAATATTGGAGAAAACTAATAATAAGTTGTACTATACATCGTGCGGAAACTCAACTAGTTAGTCACTAGTTAGTTGAACCTCGTAAAATTAGTTTTGCTAATTGAGCTAAGTTTTTCCAACTTTTAAAGAACCCATAAAAATTGAATCATAAACCCCAAAATTTGTTAATTGAGCTGAGTTTTTCCAACTTTTAAAAAACCCATAAAAATTGAATCACATAGTGATGAGTTTTAAACTTCCAAGCCGAATATTTGAGGCAATAAAGATTCTAATGCATTTATGCAACTGAGATGAAAAAATTTCATGGCAAAAGGAGCCAGTACGCTGCACATGAAAATTTTTAAATGGTTTTTTTTCTTCTTCTCAATTTAAAAGGTTTGGTGGTTGATGTTGTCTATTTATTTTATCCTCCAGAAAAACCTCTCTCTCTAAAGAAAAATACCAAATTAACAAAGTTGAGAACCATAAACAGCAATGTTATTGTTATTTGTAATATTCCAAATTGTGTGGATTAGCATGTAAATTTAGATTGTGAAAGTATTATGAAAATGTGTACTAAGTTTTATATTGAATGTGTATTAAGTCACTATGGGAAAAAGCAGATTACCAACCACCTAACACCCAACAATAAAATTTTATATATTTTTTCTTTGCTATTGTCAACATAATATATTCATACGTACATTAGGTGAGGTCTATTTCAAAAGACAATAATTGGCTGCAAAGACACTATTTTGTTCGTGACAAAATCTGTGCTGATAAGGACGTTGAATGGAATCAATACAGATTAAGAAAAAGTGTCCAGCAGTAAGTTTTTCCTTGAGTAAAAGGTAATAATAATATACATGGAAGAAAATGGCCTTTGAATAACATATATACTTTCATGCATGACTCATGTATGAGGTACCTAAGTGGTCATCCATCTCCCTCGGCAGTCGGCACCTAATACTTGAGTGACACGAGGATCTAGTATGCTATCTTCAAGTTGCAGATAGTAGAGACAATGGAAAGAATTGTATGCATTCCACTAACTAGTGTTCCCGAGCTACCTATCTAGTCAATCTCCAAATGTGTTCTAACCAAATGACATTATCACCACTTCTTCAAACACCATCATTAAGCAATAATCTCAAGAAAGAACTAAAAATGATGCATCCATGAAGGCAAGAGAGAATTAAGAAAAAGTAAATGATGCATTAGAATTGAAAATAATCAGAGTGATTAAATCCAGGATTTGTAAATATTGCAAAAAGAAAAAGAACAGAAAAGCAGCTGCCGACTAGTAGTAGGCTTACTCCATTGGCATTAATACTAACTATTTGAGCAATGGCATAGAAAGCTAAAGCGGAGTGCTCTCTTTGCTATATGAGAAAGATTCATCCTCATCAATCCTAAAGCCACTAGTGGAAGCCTGATCATCGTGAACTTCATCTTTGTTGCAGTGCAAATGATACAGCATTGAAATGACTTTTCTTCAAGTAAAAGGCTCCCTCAAATAACATAGTGCTGATTAAAGAGAAAACCGTGAGAAGACACTGATAGATAGTACACAACTCTTGTTTTGTTCTGTTTCTGGAAGATGACATTTCTATGGCCCAATTATTAATCCACTTCCAAATTCATGCCGCGATATCTGATCTAGTCCCATAATTTCAACATTCTTGATAACATGGAAAAAGAAAGCAAGCAACCCCCCCACCACACGGTCTAAAAGAAATAGAAGAATCCAAAACATGTCAAAACTATGGCCAGAATTGAATCATTGTTGCGCATGTCAATGGTTTCACTGTCAAATGTTCAAATCATCTAAACAGCTATAACATAAACGTCTCACTTACAACATGCACTAATGGTGAAACCTGAACCAATCCATGTTTCTAAACTCACTTGAAGTTGAAAGTAAGTTTTAACCAAGTAAATTTATGCCAAGTTTCCCAAAAAAGGCACAATGCATAAATATTTCAGTGGAAACCTTGATCATTCTTATCACCTTTTTTACATAAAAAAAAAAATAGTAACAAGTAAAAAAAATGTGCAAAACCATACTGAAGTAACACCACGCAATCTTACTCTTCTTTTTCTTTTCTTCAATTACTTAAAAGTCAGTGAAATATTTTTTATATATCTAATCTCTCCTGTCAAGGTATCCAGAAGTCAATGCAGCTCCATTTGATTGTAGATCAATATATAGCGAAGAATAGATTCTTGAAAGTCCAACCAATTTCGGTAATGGAAAGCAGCTTCCTCAATTAAACAGAAGAAGAAAATGAACTAGAAAAACTCCCCATGTCTTGCTTATCTTCTCATGTTCTACAAATAGTTTAATGAATAAGCATTCCTCCATCAAGATCATGTCCTCCTTTTCAAAAGTTCATTTTGTGTTCCAGTAATTTTAGCTCAAGTCAAAAGTAAACAATAATAGTCCATAGAGGAATTGCTGACTACAACATATTTAGCAGTTTAATCGATCTTTGTTAATCTAAGAATCTGACTTTCAGATAAAGTGATACTGTAATTATTAAAGTACTTGACATGCACATATCAGATGAGTGCTGAATATTGTCCAACCCAAGGGAAGGATGGGGCACTAGATTGATGAACATTGGTTACTCTCCTGATAATAGAAGATAAAGGTTCATGAAACACACAATTGTAACTTTTCTTTTGGATTATTAGATTATTGTACCGTTATAGATATAGAGCCCTATCAAAAGCTAGTTATATTGATCTCTCCTGCATTCCTTCTATTCTTAATCTAATTACCACCAGCATAATGAATATTACTTGTGTAAAGATATCATATTACCAACCAACGGAAGCGATGAAAATAAATAGATGTATTTTCCATTATCAGTCTTATGTTTTCTGCCCAGCCCATATAGGAGATAGGAGGAAGAGTAGTATGACAAGTTGGCAACGAACCCACCCTTTTAAAATGTTAGAAGAAAGAAAAGACAAACATCTACAATATAACACTTGGTTATATGGTATTTAGAACAGGACCTCTCGAGCACCTTTGACAAGTAACCTCACCATAATCACAATTCACAAATATAGGGTTTAGCTTGAAAATTAATCACGGGGACTTTGTCCAAGAATAGATGGCCCAGGACTGGGAGTTTGCTTTGCTTCAAGTCCTTTTCCCTTCAATCTGGGACTATGTTCCCCCCTTAGTTCATTTACATGGGGGCTGTATACTCTCTGCGATATCCGCGGGCTATGAGCAGGTCTTATATCCTCTAGCGAAGTAGGGGTTGAACTTGTTACTTTTGGACTCTGAGTGAGACGGATCTCACCACGGCTTCTTGTGATAATTTCATCAAGAATTTCCCCATCATCAAAGTTGGTAACTCTTGCCTGAGGATCCTGGTTCTGCAAGTATATATATAAAAAATCAAGAGTGGGTAGAGAAGCTTCAGAAGATAAGCTAATAAAGGCCTGTTTTCAAGGATGGAACTCATGTAACTAGATATGTTTTAATGCATTTTGATGTTCTTTTCTCAAATTATGTTGTGAACCCATGTACCACAATTCATCCAAATGTTTTTTGCTCAGATGAACCAATGTAAAAACTCAAACAACATGGATAAACAAATGCCTAGATGAAATCTAACTATGACTTCTTAACATTTTTTGTAATTGGAATTCATCAAGGGCACAATACTGGCAAGAAGCAGGACCAAATTGGAATTACTCTTGCGAAACAGAATGTAAAAAAATATTCAATCCAAATCTGATCTTTCCTCAAAAAAAAAAAAAAAAAAAAAAAATCTGATCTTTTTGTAGGTCTGGCTAAAATGACCAGAATGGATAAGACAACATACTTGAAATGACACATTGAAGGCAATGGCAGGGGCTTCCTCATATTCTGCAGCATCCAAGTCTTGAAGATGGGCTCCTTTGAAAAACTTAGGGAGCACATACTGTCGCACTGGTACAAGAAGCATGATCAACAGTGGGAAAAGGACCCCAGCTATTGGTATCCATGTTAGGCCAAAACATAGAAGTAAGTAAGTTGTCTGGAACAAGGTGAAGGTAGCAATCGTTTTGAAGGGTACAGTCTCGACAAAGGTTGCATGATAATCCTCCAGCACCCTAACAAATTGTATAATCATTATCAGCATCTATTAAAAAAATAATGATGAATTATGTTCCATAATAAGTCCAACACTAATATATTACATATATGAAAAACTATCCGCAGGTATGATTTAAGAAATGAAAAACCAAAAGTGAACCATTCTGGATTACATGAAGGATATAATGCATTTCCAATAGAATGACCAAGTATGTACGCACGCACACACACGATATAAGACACCATGCTACATAATATTTAGTATTATAAAGCCAAATTCTGGAAAGAGGAGAAAAAAGGGATTGATATTGAAGAACATGTGAAGAGGAAAAAAATGTCTTTGGAGGTTTAAGTCTCAAAGTATAGAAGAAATTTAAGAATTTGTACCAAATGCCAAAAGCAACTGCAAGTATGAGCATAAACTTACTTGTATCTTCGACTTGGAGCGGTGAAAAGCAACAATATTCTCTCCCAGAATTGATTTCCAGGCAAGCTTTCAATTGCCATGAAAGCAAAGTAGCCCCAAAGAACTGAAGTAGGGATCTTCTTGAGAAGTGGCATAGCAGCAACACAACAGCCAACCATTGATGCCTGAAGCAGATTGCTGAGGCGTTGTTCTTTTACTTCAACAGGCAAAAGATCATCAATATCCTTATCCACATCAAAAACTGTCTCGTCAATAGGGGCGTCTATGTAGCCACCACTAGAGGCCAATTGAATTGTGGATTCTTTCAGCTCTTTCAGTCCCTGTTTGAAACTCAGATCTAAGACAAGAAAAAGGAAAAGATAATATATTTGTATCAATTAATTGTAAATGAATAAATTTACCATAGCTGGTGGAGTTTCATAGGCCAGTGGAGTCTGCATTCCATTATATGCTTCTTGCATGTTCTGGTATAATTGACCCAAATTTGAATTCTTACTAATACTTTTCCGGGCTGTTGATACGAGCTTATTCCGCAAAAGCTGTTCCATGGACAACAAAAGGGCCCAGAGTATTTATTAGGTTCTACATTACAAGAAAAGAATAATACTAACCAAACATTTGACTATACATTGGACCAAGAGAGAAACTAACAGAAAAGGATCAGTCAAAGACAAATTCAACACACACACAAAAAGGAAAAGAAGGGATCATTCTCATTATAGAATAAATTAAAATTGGAAGACAAGAAGGATTTTTATTAGAGTTTCTGAACACAAGTGTCCATAGACAGATAATTCCAACTGCCTAATTTGTAAAATACAGTGAGCACTCAAATTATTAGATGATTAGCATTGGAATGAAACTTTAGAATGGTTAGATTCTGGTCCTGCTGGTTTGCCAGCATAGAGAGGCTAAGATTTTAGTCTTATGATCTGAATTCTATGATAAACTTGCAAACAAAAATAGGGGGATTTTATTGTTATAAAATGAGATTTATCAAATTACAGAACCCAATAAAGGAGCTTACCTGATGTTTTAGGGTAGCTAAGCTTTTTGTATGCATAGGAGATTGTGGAATTACACCATTAGAAGGAGGAATACCAATAAGCCCACATAATATGACCTGGCAAGGGAAGAATTCAAAACTAAAATGAAAATTTTCCCTAGATACAAGATAAAGTAAATGCTTTTATTCAATCTGAGATGGAGACTCTTGACATAATTACATGTGTGAAATTTGATATTCAGGGGAAACAACTTACCAAGAAACCCAAAAGAAGAAGGTCATAATGATAAGAAGCTGGTTTCTTCAGATTGAATTCCTTCTGTTGGGCAAGTTGAGATGCAACACTGTGATCAAAGTAGTAAAGCACAGCAATCATGGTTGCTGGTATAAATGCTCCAACTATATATAATGGAGGAACATTCAACATGTCCTGCACAACTAAGCAAGTATGAGTTTGTAGACAATCTTCAGATGCAAGGAAAAAAAAATTGGGTCCCTCTGAAAGCAGATGCTAGAAATGTATATTAGTAGATATCTGGCAAACCACACCTTAATGACCGTCCAATTTGAGTATGCTCCAGGAGACCATGGATTTGGGCTGAAAAGCCTCCTTGGGATTCCTCTTGGGACATCATTAACAGGTATATAAGACACAGCTGTCCATACAAGCACCATAAGTGGCACTCCATAATCCGCAATGAATCCCCGGAACCATCCTATAAATTCAAATCACATTTACCAATAAGAAACTAATCAGATATTAATGAACAGCATAGACACTGAAAGAATATTGCTTTCTCCTGAGAGAAGGTAACAAAAATACTTCAAAGAGAGAAAAATCACTGAATCCATAAAAAGGAATAGAAAAGATGACCTCACATATACTAATGAGGACAACAAGAGAGAGATTATCCAATTGAAGCTAACTAATAAAATGGGACACGTGAATGATCTTTTAACCCTATATTCAAGAGTTCCAAAGCAAACTCCTCATACCTGTCCCATAGCGCCAGGATCTGGCTTTTCGGCTTCTTAATGCCGTAAGAAGAAGGCCAAAGGACAGAACCAAGGCAAACATTCCATTGCCAAATCGCCAGGATGGTTGGAGTGCAGTCTGTTTTGTATTTTCTCTTTGGGGTATACCAAACTCTTCCACAACTCCCTGTAGTATGAAATTCCAAAGTTGAAGGTACCACATAAAAAATATTTATAAACAATATTAGTATGTTGAGTTATTTGAGGAAAAGTTCAACTAATGAGAATTACTCAACACACTGGATGTTTTCCAACTAACTTACAAATAAACAGTTATTTCGAAAACTTCTGAGTCCTCATTGGTGAAAATGAAACTTTCACTACGCAGTAAAATCATAAAGCATACTCACCCGTATGGCCTGCTGCATAAATAGCATTGCAATTAGCAGACCAAACAATTCGCCAGCAACGCGAGTAAACCTATTGATAATAGAGCATGCACCCAGAACAGCCAGCAAGAAGAGCAAAAGGGCTGTCCACACGCATACCCTGAAATCCCAATGAAGATTGTTAAAATATCACCAAAAATCAATCCCTTTGCATTATTCATATAACCTTACCATCCAGCCCAGGCTAAGAAGAGTTTCTGCCCCAAATCCTTCCGGTCTTTAACAAAGTCGAACATGAATGTATACATCAACACTGTAGGCTCAGCCACCCCTAGAATGAGTAGAGGCTGTCCCCCAATAACTGAGTGGATAATACCACAAAGTGCTGTTGATGCAAGAGTTTGCACAGCAGTCAAAGTTCCTCCTGTAACATATAATCAAACAAAGCATGTCTTAGCAAACTATACCAAAGTGCAAAGTACAACAGGATGTTAGCAACACCAAAAAAGGAAAATCCATCAGACCTGTATTTCTCTCCAACTGCTCCCCAAAAGATACAACAGGAATTGCTGAAGCAAAAAATATGTATGTTGTTGGAGCCAGGATCCTAAACGACACAAAATAATGATTATAGCTCAAATGACATATATTTAGAAGTACCAGTGTAGGCAAAAATTGAACATTGTCCATGGACCAGAAACAATGATGTCTTGAAGTTGTGATAGCTCCTCAGATTACAACAACAACAACAACCAAGCCTGAGTCCCAAAATTTTGGAGTTGCAGTCGTAAAATCAATATCTTTAAACAACAACATAATATTCTATTTGTGATAAAGGGATGAGCATTGCAAGAGTTGCATACCTGATACCTGCGCGGATACCACCAGTCCAATCTTGTTTGTAGCACAAAAGCCTTCCTTTGAGGTCATTCTTGATTCCACGGAAGGGAACAAATGTTTCTTCCATGATAAGTGAAATATTTTGTGAACAACAAAAGGACTAAAACTTTATTTAGCTTTTGTTTGAGTAACAAGTAAGTGGGGCAATATATGATATCGAAGAAGCTTAAGTTAGTTCAAATTTAAGGGACTCGAGAGGCCAACATGGTTACTAAACGTGCATAACAGAAGATATATATAATATATGTATGTAAATACATAATTTAAGGGAAGAGAGGCAGAGATTTCTTCTTCAACATTGGAGGTGAAAGAAAGGCAGGACAAATGAATGTTGAGTCATTAAGTGTTAACAGACCCTTGAAGATAATATAAACATATGAATAAAGTAGAAGAATTTTACATTTTAGCTTAGTGTAAAGAATAATTGGGGTACGTTACTTGAAGAAGAACAAAAGGTAGTTAGTAATGAACCTAACTACTTGGATTCCATATCTTTATAAAGAATCAAGTATATTACTATTAGCGGATGGGATCCATAATGAATTGAGAAGTTCCATATTAACGAACACAGACACTCCCCATATATGCTCAGATCAGAACTAACGGTTGACTTTGGCAAAGCTTAGATCCATCACCTTCCCTTTCCTCCTATCTATCAAAGTGGCCTCCTATTCATCAACTGTTCCCACTAATAATAACAAATTGGAGCAGAATGCTAAGGATTAAACTACATGGTACAAATTCTACATGCCAAAATTGGTGAAATTTGTGTCAAGCTCTAGACTTTAGAGGTTATAAGAGCAAGAACCAAGAAATTAACGAGAACCCATTACCAGAAACTGCATTTTGGGATGGGTTCAGAACAGTTTGAAGCAAGTGGGCATTAACATAAAGATTGGAAATTTAGCGAGAATTCATGACTAAAACCATAGCAGGATTGATTCAGAACAGTTATGAGCAAATGGGCATTAACCAAACTGGGAAAAGAACCAACTTGAACAGCTAAATCAAAGTTACATTATTCAAAAAGAAGAAGACCCTTTTGAGCAACAACTACAACAACAAAGAACTCACATATATAGGGAGAGAGAGAGAAGAGTAGGTATGGCTTGCAGTTTTTTTTGCTAAACAGGTATGGCTTGCAGTTACATCAGCTGAGAGAGCACAGAAATATTTTTAAAAAAGAGACAGGAATGGAAGAGACGGTTCAAAATGTATGCTCCTAAAACAGCTTATGAACTCTGACGCTATGAATGAGCAAAGAGAGAGATTTTTCGCAAACAAACTCAGCAAAATGTTGAAGTGATTTTCGCGTGAATGAGATAGTGTGCTGTGTGACAAAGCATAAGTAAGTAAAATAAAAACTCTCTCAAGTCTTGGCAGTATTGATTATTAAAATAAAAACAAATAAACAATTTGATTAGAGAGAGAAAGAGAGCCGTGAGAAAAATAAACTAGTAGTAGTTTACTTACCCAGAAAAGATATCAGTTTTTTTTTTTTTGACAGAAAATAATGAACAAACAAGAGTCAAGAGACATCATAAGAAAACCATTGTATGAGGGTTAATTCAATTCAAGTCAGGGTTCAATTTCAGCTTACACTAAAAATTAACTGGTATCTTAGTCTGATGATAAAAAAGACAATCAGCATAAGCGAATGTTATAGAGTAAAACTTTTTAAAAATAAAATTTTTGAGGTCTGATAATGTTTTCTATAAATGGATGGAGATAAGGTGCACCTAATGTAATAGCAATGGAGGTTGAGATTGAAAGTTGAAAAAAGCAACTTTCAATTTCAACCATTGAATAAAAAACAAAAGTTGAAAAATAATTGAGAAAAGTTAAAAAATTAAAGTTAAAAGATAAAGATGGTAAAAATTTATGTGAGAGGGAGTAGATAATTGAACCAGATCCAAATCCTTTATAAATCTTAGTACTTTTATGCATTTTTTGCTGCATTTCTTGACATTTGTAGAAGGATTTAAGTTTTACTTTCTTGAACCCCGTATGGGAAGAATGTACTAAAATAATAGAACTATGTAGGTAAATTATTCAATCATAGGCCTTCCTCCTCAAAGCCACAGCATGTTAATGGCTTTCAATTGGCTCCACTGATTTTATTGTCTAAGAGCATTAACAGCAGACCCTTAAAAACCACATTTTTTAAGTCAAAATTTTATCTAAACTCACCTAAAATTCTCATGCATCAGATTTAATAAATGGTCCAAAAAAAAATTTTAATAATGAACAATGGCCTCAATACACTTATTGAGTACGGTTCACTCAATACATAAATATATATATATATATTTATTAATTTTCTCACTACTCTCTTTTTGTCTAACTATTTAAATAGAATAATGGTAGAGTATTGAAGCTAATATAGTTATTTGTAAATAATGGATTAGTTAAAGTAACAAAAGTGAGACTTTTAGACAAAAGTTTACTAACAATTCATTGAGCCTTGTGTGAATGCTCTAATAAGGGATATGAGTTTGAATTTCACCTAAAATAAAAAGAAATTCATTGAAATCAATGAAATGTTAACTTTTTTATAATTAAAAAATTGAGAAAAAAAGATAAAAGAGATTTTATTAATTGATAACGTCTTTTAGCAATACATTTGCTAAATTTGATGGAACTTCCTCCATCCGTACATTTGAGGAAGGTAACTTATTTGCAAGGGACATTGGTATTTGAGACTTTGTGCTTTAAGGAGATTCTCTTGTGGTTGTGAATTCTCTAGCCAAAAAATTTCTTCCTCCATCATCGATAGCTGCTGTTACCTTTGGCATTATTTCTTTGTCACATGAGTTTCGTCATTTCGAGGTCTCTCATACTCGTAGGAATGGTAATCAACTAACTCATTTTTTTTAGCAAAATATGCTCTAGGTATTGAGCATTATGTAACTTGGATTGAGGAGAGTCATTGTTTCTTAGAACATGCCCTCTCAATTGATGTAATTTCATTTCGTTCTTTTGAATGAAATTTTAGTCTTTCTATCAAAAAAGAAAAAGAAAAAAGTCATGTGCTTCTAGAGCTCATATAGCCAAGGCACAAGCAACAGTATGTCCTTGATGTATTGGTATTTTGACTTGACTGTAAAAAAGCAATCATCATGAAACAGCTGCTATGAATTTCAAACCCTATCATGTTTATAAAAAATCATTATATGTTGAAAGTATATTTTTTGATGGTGATTGGTGAAGCACTTAAAAAATAAGATTTTATTTTACCTAATATTAATTTTGAGACAGTAATATATACTTTCTTAGGTTGCGTTTGGTTCAATGTAAATCGAATTCCGAGTGTAAAATGAATGCAGGAGAAAGTGAATCCCCGTAAGGAAAATGAAATCCAGGTGTTTGGTTCTGCAATGAAAAATAGTCTAAAAAACGATTTCCGGTGTTTGGTAACATTATGAAAATGCTATTTTTCTACAATTTTTTCACATTTTCTCAGTCATTTTCTCAGCTCCCAAACAAATTTTATAACAGAAAAATTCAAAATATACCCTTAACACAACCAAAAATCAAAATAAAAACATATTTTATTCACAAACTCCGTGAGAGGAGGAAGAAAGAGTGAGAGATAGATCGAGAAAGAGAAGATCAGAGTGGATGGAGGCAGCGGCGGCCAGTGGGGGTTTGAGAAATGGGTTTGCAGAATGGGTTCGTCGAAGTGGTGGGTTTGACGAATGGGTTCGTCGGAGTGGTGGGTTCGTCGGAGTGGGTTTGAGGAATGGGTTTTCTGGGTTTCAGGGATGGGTGTGGTGGGATGCAACCAAATCAGGTTGAGTTTGAACAAGAAAATATGGAGGGGACGACAAAGTTGGAGGGGACTTCAGACAACGCCTTGTGGTTTGGGCATTGCTCGACGAACAAGCTCAGTCTTGGGTGGGTTGAAGACGAGATCGGTTTTGGGTGGATCGGTCTTGGGTGGTGACGATCTAGATGGCGGCACCGATGAGCTTCCAGCGACGACTATGGGTGCAATCTCGCCGGTGCTGGGTGCGACGAGGCCGATGCTTCTGGTGCAATCTCCTTGCTGTTTCTCTCTCTCTCTCTCTTCTATTTTCTTGGGGTGTAATTCATTTGAAGGTAAAATAAAACCTGAAATGGTTTTACACCCTTCAAGCCTTATTTTACAGTCAACGCAAAAAATCAATTCTGTTTAACCCAATTTTCTGTACCTACCAAACACACACATTGGTGTAAATGCATTTCCGAAAATGGTTTGAAGCCAAAACAAACACAGCCTTAATCCGCATCAGTCATGGAAAGTGAAGTATTAAAAATAGAAAATGTGGGTTCTAGTTAGCTCAACTAGTAAAATTTATGATGGTTTAATAAGAGATCTAGATTCAATTTCTGTTTACACAAAAAATTAATTAGTATCTTAACCTGATAATAATAGTAATTATTAAAAGCAGAGCATACATAAGTTGAAAATTTCTATAAAAAAATAAAAGATAAAAAGTAGGAAAGAATGAAAGGTTTTTATTTATTTTTGCTGAATAGGAAAGAATGAAAGGTTGAATCGCATTTGCAAGACTTTATTACGATTGATTGAAAGGTGCAGGAAAGACAACAGCAATGATGCAAGTTGCAACCGAAAACCTTTCTACTCTCAAACCATAAAAGCGACTGAAAAGACTCGATCAAGGAATAATAAAGCTGGATAAGTTGAAATGTCCTTATTAGGCGTGACGGTAATAAAAAAAGAGTCCCGATAATGTGTGCCTTAAAGACACACATTAATAAATCCCATAAAAAAATACAATCATTAAAAGATGTTTCAACAAAACTCTTTATAATAAATGAATTATTATTATTTTCTAATCAAAAAAAGAATAATTATTATTCAACAATATTTCTTTTTTTTTTCGATTCTTACATAATAAAAATTTTCATTAATTAAATTTATGGTATGATACTATGATTTTATTATCCAACTCAGTGCTAATTTTTTTTTTTTTTGGGCTAAATAGTATGAACTTTTTAAATGAACTTATCCAAGTCATTCAAAGAATCAAAATTCATAAGGCACTGCTCAAATTTTTAGAGGCTATTTTTCTTTTCCTATGTTTTTTTTTTTTTTTAAGCTAAGTGAGTCACAGCTGTAATAGGTTTATATATATATATATATATAAGTTTCTTGTTAATATTTCTATCTCTTAAGGTCAAACTTGGAACACTACAGCTGTGTGACAAAATAGGTGTGCACCATTCACACTAACCTTGTGGCATATTTTAGTAGCAGAGGGCAACTTTTTTTTTTCCTTTTTTTTAGGGAGAATTACATTTTCGTATTTTGATCTTTTAGCCCGATTACACTTAATCCCTTAATTATTAAAACGCACAACTAACCCACAAAGTTTTAACTTTGTTTCAATGTTCACCCTATCATTTTTGACGTTAAGTCTGTGTTTGAAGAATAATTATAAGCTAGTTTTTTGCTTATTTTATGTATAGTTTACAGGTTTTATACTACTTTTTGTCTTAACTTTATTTCAAATAATTTAACTTTTAACTTTTTGAAAGTAAGCTAAGTTTTAGTTTTTTGTCTCATATTGTGCAAACAAGTTGCCAAAAATAAGCAATTTTCGAACGAACTATAAGTTTGACAGAATTTAGCATTGAAATATCAATTTACCCCACTCCAAAACAGACGGCAGAAGGGCAAATTGGTCATTCAATGCTGAATTCTGTAAGACTTAACACTAAAATAGATGGCATGAGGTTAAATGTAACGTATTTTTAAAACAAGAGAGGTCGATTAAGTGTTTTGATAGTTCAGGGAGTTATTCATGGTGATAATTTAGGGTGAAAAAGTGCAATTTATTCCCCTTTTTTTAATTTTTTTTATAAAAGGTGAGATGCATCTTGAACAGGTCATGATCTGGTACAATAACCTTTCTTTCTTTTTTTTTGGATCAGATAACCTTTCTTTTTTACATTAACAAAAGACCAAGATGATACAGTTCGTCAAAAAGTTAATGAAACCTTTTTAATTAGGATTATATTTTTTATATTGTTATGTGTAAAGTTGCTCATCTGGATTCTGGATTCTGGATTATGCATTTTCCTCTCTTTAGTTAGTACTATGCATCACCATAGATTATTTAACCTCTCTTTCAGGTTTCGTGTAACTTTATCATCATTAAGTACTTCTTTGTTATCATTATCTTATCATAGTACTCAGTCGTCACCTCTAGCTTTATCTGTTATCATCTTATCAGTGAAGTCATTGCATCCTTACCCAGTTACCCTTGAGTGTTATCTACACCAACTTGTTCCACAAAGCAACCTGTTAATGATATTGATTTATCGACAAAATTGAACTACACACGGAACTTTTTAGTGCCTTATTTAATATGATGCATATTTTCCATTGTAAAGTGGCATACAAATTAAATGTGTTAAGATTGAGGTCCAATTAGATGCACTAATAGATTCAAATCTACTCAAATGTGGTGACAAATTTGTGCATCCATATGATGTGTTGATAATGATTGCAAATCCCTCTTCAATCCACAGGGGATTGTCCAATTTTTGCCACCTCCATGTTCCCTCATTGCATTGTCGACTATGCTTCTTTTTGTTTTCTGGGAGGGGATGGTAAGGTTGTACACTCCGACTAGCATCAAACAACACAGATCTCACCTCGCAAGGGTGGCTTCCAAAAAAACTGCACCGAATCAACCTTGTCCACTGCACCCCATATAGACCGATACCCTCCCTTCCACAGGTGCAACACGATTAGGCTTAAGGGAAAACCAACCTTGTCAGCGTAGTGCAAAAACCTCCCTCCAAACTGGCCACATTGCATCGTGTACAACCCTAGGGGGACGGTATGCTCAAATTTTTTTAATGAAATATATTTTAGTTTACTACCTTAGCTTTAGAGGATTGAGACCAAGATTTAGACTCGGTTTGTTTTTGAAGTAAAATATTTTACATGTAAAATATTTTCAATAAAATATTTTCAGGTGTTTAGTATGACAAGTAAAAATTTTCAAACAAACCACCAAAACTGATGACAACTAAACACTAAAGTCGCTGATGCCTGAGGTCCAGTAATTGGACCACTAGAACTGGTAGTCAACCTGTGACCGGACCACCAACACCGGTCGACAAAACGACATCTTCGGTTACTAAACCTCCGGCATAGATTATAGTGATGTGTCTCTAGCCACTAGACCACCGACACTAGTCTCCAAAGCGGAGTCTCCGACCACCGAACCGATGACCTAGCGACCAGATGGGGGAGGAAAAGCCACTGTGTGTTTTTGGAAAATGTTTTACCAAATTTTCAAAGATAAAACATTTTAGAACTTTTTATAAAAGATTTTACGGTCAAGGAAAAATATTTTACAAGTTTGATTATATTTTACCTGCAAACAAACACCTAAAAAATGGGAAAATATTTTCCATAAAATATTTTATTTCAAAATAAACGGAGCCTTAGTAGAAGTTCGGATAGAAAAAATTCCTTATTTCATTGTTGTTTGAAATGATTTTAATTTTACCTTATCGAAGTGAATACAGGATATCAATGACCTATTCAAGACTTCAATTTTCTTGCACGTGATCTTATTTGGATTATTTGACTTCGTATCTAACAAGAGTGTGGTTCAATGATGCCTCTATTAAGAGGACTTTTCAAGACTAATTTGATTACTTAAGAGAATGCAAGTAACAATTTTTTATGGAAAATAAATGGCTAACTTCTTTTTTTTTTTGACTGAAAAAGGTAATGGCTAACTTCTAACTAAGTTTCAAAGTCTCAAAGTACTAGGAAGCTAAATGATTTAAAGTTACACTAAAACAAGACGCTAACAAAGCAAATCGAGATGCCAATACGAAACAAATTGATACAAACAATAATGAGATCAGTGTCATATAATTAAAGATCTAACGAGCTAAGAACTAAGAACTTAATGCAAACTCAATGGACCTTAAATATAATCAAATAATAACAAAGTAAAAACCTATATAAAGAATAGACTTACTAATATGAACACCTTATAAGGATTATACGAACTACTAACTAATGCTATGTTTGAAAGTTTGGAGGACGAGGAGAGTAGAGGGGATTGGTTACCCTCCAACTTATTTGGATGTTTTTAAAATTAAGTAAGCGAGAGGAGAATAATTAACATTTTCATAGTTTGTAATTTTGTTAATATGGTAAGGTTAAATTTGATAATTCATTTTGTCAAGCATTTCTATGCTCTACTCTCCCTCCAAATCTCTCCAATTTGGGAGAATTAAAAATGAGAGATTAGAAGTAATTAGAACCCCTCCAAACTCCTCCAAATCCCTCCTCCTCCTCCCTTAAAAAAATCCAAATAAGGTAATTTAACTTACTCTCCCTCCCTTTACTCTACTCTACTCCCCTTCCATCCAAACAAACTATAAGACTAAAAATAAAATACAATAACAAAAGAGAATTCTCTGTTTAAGTAGTTTGTAAGTGGAGAATTGTGTCGTCTTCTTGGAAATGATACCTTTATTTATACATGAGATCTTTAGTGGTTATTGACTATTACTCTTTTCTATATGGAAATTGTTCTAACAAGTTGCTGTAAAAAGAATATATATGGAAAAAATAATAATAATAAAATAAAGTCACATTATAATAACACATTTCTATAATTTGGTATACAAAACAGAATATATACTGTATATAGTTAGGATGAACCGTACTTTGTCAAGTCAAACTCATTAGGAGTGTCAAGATAAACACCGCTTGTGCATGACCCCACCACCGCTCCATATTAATGCATTCCTCACGGCTCGAACCTAAGTGGTAAAACATAAAAGTGAGGTGGACGAGATACTTGACCATTTAACCTCAGTTAAAGTAATAGGGATTCATATTTATCTTCTACCGACGATAAACTACTTACTAAAATAAGTACTAACTCCACCTTGTTGGAATAAACTTTATTGTCTCCAATAAGTCAAATTTAACACATTAAACAAAATAAAGAAAGGGGAAGAAAATGAATACCTTATAAAACTTCTTAGAAAATTAGGTAACTAAAATTTAAAAAAACCCGGACTTTTATACTAAAACCGTAACGGCCCGATGAGACATCCATATGAATAATATACTGGAATAAAATATTTTATACTAATTTAAAGGTAAAAGCATGATCAACTTGACCAACTTGACATTTGACCACAACTACAATTAAATCAATGGGTACGTTGGCAATATATGTAGCATTCTGTCATTTTCCGCTAACAGTTTCGCCAAGTGATCCTTTCAATTCAAAGTGGCCCTGGCTACTACACTAAAAAGTGGTCTATAGCAATGCATGGTGTCCTCTTCTTGATTTGAGCATACACCTCCAAATTGGTAGTTAGCTGTCAGCCTTGTCAAACGAAAAGACTCATTCTAGCACCGTTCCTGCCGGGCGACGTGGTACCCCCCCTTGCTACGAGAGTTTTGAGATATCTATGGGCTCGTGTGTGTTTATGTTTGTGTTTGTGTTCGAGTCATGGATAGGTTTGGGGTGGGATTTAGGATATTAGAATTTCTAATCATACTATTACAAAAAAAATACTAGCCCATATAATTAAAAAAAAAAAACTATTACACTTAATGCACACATATAATTCACACATAAATCATAGAGGTTTAGGAACTACTCTACATAACTACCGCGCACCCTGGCGTGATGGCCACTTCACAAGTACAAAGTTCTTCTGGAAGGGGCAAGAGTCAGGGTTCAAGTTTCCAAGAAAGAATTTTACACACATATACTTAAATTAAGTTAAAGCAGAATTTCTATCTTAAAAATAAAAAAAAATAAAAAAAAATTTACTTTGTATATAATTTATGTAATTGATTCTTTTTTATCAATTGGGGGATTGTGTATATAAAATTATACATAGACAAAATATGTACAAGTCCACAAAATGAAGGGTGCTCAAATGCAAGCCATCACACAAAATATCAAAAATACAAAAAAACTACAAAGTTCCAAAGGATTTTTACTTAGAACTATTAGAAAATAGTGTCCTACAATCTAAAACCAAAGGATAGATGGTAAAGTTTCAAATTTTGGATTTGAACCTCTAATGTTACATATTGTTTAGATTTAAGTCATTTTGTTAACTCATCGTGATGAGATGTCTATCAAGTGCCAACTAAACTCAAAATGATGTTGTTGTAAATGCGCTCTTTTGATGTGCTATCCACTCCAAATGCAGCCCCCCTCCGCCTTATAGGGCTATGGAGGGTCTTGCTTGGGAGTGGGAAGCTAGCTTGTTCGCTCATTAAATCACCTCACTCACTCCACTCTTTTTCTCACTAGGTTTATGACTCACTTCACTCACTACGTTTGCTATGTGTACGCTTCGCTCTTCGAAGCTCTAGCTAGGGTCACAACAAATAGACAAAAAGACTAATTAAATATAAACAATAGGTAACGTTAGGGGTATAGATCCAAATCTTGAAAATTTAATGAGCAAAATAGAAAATTACCCCAAATTTTAAGGGTTTAAATTGCAATTTAGTATTAACCAATACAATATACCAAAGTGGAACTATTAGTTATAATTACCTCAATTGGTGGATTCTTTTTATTTGTGGTAGAGTGGATCTATGAACGGATATATTTTTTTTTCTCTGTTTATAATTTGATAGTTACAATGATAGAGAATGAAGGATTTGAATCATAATTCTCCTCATGAATAGATGTAGTGAAAACTACAAAATTATTGACATCTAAGATAGGATATGGTCTATTTCTATTTCATAATGTGTAGAAATAATAAATTTGTTAATAAATACGAACCAGTTCATAACACATGTATGAAGGTATAGAATATACCATATAATAGTATTTATAAATAAATAAAAAAGGAAGTATAGAATATACCATATAATAGTTTTTTTTTTTTTTTTTTTAAAAAGGAATTAGAAACTCTTACTAGATGGGCATCCTCGACAAGAAACTTTTCTTTTTTGAGGAAACTTCGACAATTACCTTTTTTTTTCCTTTTTTTTTTTTTTTTTTTTACTTTTTTTTTTTTTTTTTTATACAAGATAGAATTTCTACTCTAGCCTAATCTAAGTGTATACGTGTGTGAAGTTCTTTCCTGGAGACTTGAACCCTGACTCTTGCCCTTCACACCCCAGAAGCATTATATTTATGGAGTGACCACCGCACCAAGAGTACGGAGTAGTACTTCGACAATTACTTGAAGATTATAGGGAACATCTCTTTCTATTATTGTGAATTAATAACCATATATAATCTTGATAATGAATTATTAAAGTAGAAAGTATTCCTAGCTAATCAATTTATTATAATCTATCCACTCTTTTGACTTTGCAATCTGATCCTGCCACCGCCATTGAAAACCTTTGCTTTGTATCTTCCATCACACATTTATTCTAAGTTAAAGATCAATATTGCATGTCACAGAGTCAGACTGATGCAATCGTCCATGAGAATTTAATGGGATTTTCTTTTGAGCATATCTATAAAAGATCAATACATAGTTTTCCCTTATAATTTATAGAAGTATCGTAATAATTCAAAGTTAAGAGTTTTGTAACTCAATTGATATTTCTTTTCGTTCTTTAAACATAAATATCTATGATTCAAATCTACAAGTGTCTACACTCCTGCGAAAGGAGAGAGGACTCTTTTCATCGTGGTGAATAATTCTCCACTTGGAAACATTGATTGTATCTTAAATAAATGATAATAGGCAATACCGGATTAGCGATTGTCCTCCTTTTGTTTATCCAACTTCTGTATGGGATATGAGCCAACTTGGGGCTAGTAGACTGTGTCCCTTGGAAGGCTAAAATATATGAATGTTGTTGTATAAACTCTCAATTATATAAATAATACTCCCCTTTTTATTTAAAAAATTTGCGAATTAGAAACACCATTTATTAACATCTTTATGTCTTTTACATAATATCTGTTGACTTAATAAAAAAATCACACAGACAAGAAAGTGATGCTTTAGTTGGTATTCAATCTGATGCATCCAGCTTGGGCCTTGGAGTCTTGGACAAAAATATTTTCATCAGTGTGTACCACATATTCAGCAGAGCTATACCAGTTGAAGACGCCATTTTGGGTATTAAAACAAGCAACTATCTTCATCAAGATTGGACCAAAACATTTTCATTAGTGTGTACCACATATTTAGCTGAGCTATACCTATACCAGTTGAAGATGACAGTTTGGAATTGGAGGTAGACATTAATTTGAATATATATATATACACACACACTAGTCTCTTTACACGCGCTTCGCGCTTGCATTCATTCAAATTTGAGGTTTACACATTTTCTCATTAATATTATCCATTTAGAACTACTAATACAACCAAGAGTGTCATGAAACTAACTTCAAAAAATGAACAAATATGAAGAAAGGAAACCAAAAAAAAAAAAAAAAAAAAACATTTAAGTCTTGATAAAGGGGAAAAAAAAAAAAACTGTGTTTTTATTTTATATATATAATTTTTGTTTTGAGAATCTAATTTATAAGTGGATAAAATAATTTAAAAATCAACAGGAGAGTGGCCCTATTTTTTAGACAATGTTTTAGTGGGAGTTAAAAATTGTATTTTTACTGAATTGTCTTTTTATTTTGTCTCTACTTAAACGTAGGGTATAGGGGCATTTTTAAACCCAAAAAAATGATGATCCCAAACAGGAGAAGCCCTTTAAATAGTGTGTGTGTGTGTGTGTGTGTGTAGTTGGGGGAGAAGTAATTTGAACCCTTGACATTTTGGTTAAAACACTATGATGTGTTGAGTTATAATACTCTTAACCGAATATTCATTGTGGCGGTTCTAGGAATTTTTTTTAGAATAGTCATTAAGAAACTTAAATTATACAAAATTTAATAGTCTAATGTCTATTATACTATTTTTAAAAATAAATAAAAATAAGAGTCTATCATACCAGTTAAAATATACCAAATAATGCTACCAAACCACTAAAAGTTAAATAACCTAACAATCTATTTTTGCTTTTTATTATTGTTATTTGGGCTTTTTTTTTTTTTTTTTAAGGGGTTAAGGATTATGTTTGGAAAGTCAAAATTATTTTTGTTAAACTCAAATTCTTAGGATTCTCAAGTCATGGTATTCAATATTTTTTCTAGGGTAGAAAAAAATATGCTAAGTTAAAAATAATTATGTTTAATTGTTTATATTTTGTTTTTTGCAAGTCAGGTACCATTTTTTTTTTTTTTTTTTTTTTTTTTGAGAATCAGGGACATAAAGCCACCATTGAGTACCAGTATACATATTAATTGGATTCTTTTAATTTAAAAATTTTGAAGATAAAAAAAAAATGGGATGCTTATCCGCAACATTTAATGAAATTTGATGAAGAACTGAATTGAATTTTGGTCAAACTTAGAGAGTGCAATTTGTATTTTTACCTTAAAACTATTTTAATATACGATAGTCACAACTCACGCCTAATGTAGATAAATTACTTTATTACCGTATTTGATTAAATTATGAGATGATGGATGCACATACCTAATTAATATGCTTGATCAAAGTTTTGAATTGATTGCCTATGTTTATTAGTTTAATAAGCAAATCCGTACAACAAGGCATAGTGGAGGGATAATTATTGAGTACTTCCGGAATATCATAAATGCGTATTTTCCCCTCTCACATAACCGTAAGTCTCACTAATTAAATTTATGGTAAAACCCACAATTCATGTAAGAGGGGAGAGTATGTATTTATGGTACCGAAGTATTCAATAATTTTCCATAGTAAAGACCAAAAAGTTGACAATTGACTTATGATGAGTTGATGACAAGATAAAAATTATTCGTGTGTTAGTTTTTTCAGACTTAATTTTAGCTAGTAATTTAGACCTACCTAATATTTTCAATTTGCATATTTATTTTATGATTTCTTAAGCTTTTTAAATATATATTTAATTCTTTTTTATATATATTTAGTGAAGAAAATTTCATGAAATTCGAAGGAGATAACAAAGCAAAGGTACCCTTCTTACTAACTACTTCTCTTCTCTTCTCTTTTTGGAAAGGAATAAGGAATTATAGTATATTATATTAAAGCATAACTTTAGAACAAGACAATTTGGGGTAATATTAGGGTTTTAATAATAATAAAATAAAGAGGATATTACTGAGTACAGAACAAAATACTCCCTATTATTAATCCATGTTTAACTAACAAATCAGCACAAAAATCTCCTTCTCCATATCTTCTCAAAGCACTGGAGTAGGAATGTCAACTTTTGCATCTTTCTTTTTTTCCTTTTTATTTATATTTAGAAGAAGCTTTTGCATCTACTTCCACAATAATTTTTGAAAAGCCCAAGTTGAGTGCTAAGATTAGGCCATCTATGAGCATTCACATCAGCTCATTTAAAAATTTGTGTTTATTTTAGCATAAGAACTTACTTTTTCTATTTTATATACTTACTTTTCAAAACACTCCACATCAAATTATCTATTTTACACTATATATCATTAAAATGTCAATTTTTTTATTGTTTATCTTTTTACACATGTAACAACCATCATCTACCCTCTTCATCATCCTTGGTATACGTAAATAATTAAAAAAAAAAAAAAAAAAAAAACCTAAATGCAAAAGTTAAACGATTACTTTAGCAACTATGTGGGTAAATTTTGAACTTAATTGGCTAAAATATAATATTTTTTCTATCATGCAAGCACTCATGCGAGTGCACTTAGATCCCTCTCACATCAGCATGACCTGAATCCCAATACCCCTATTGTTCCTTATAGAACTCTAAACAATCTAATTTTATAAATAAATAAATAAATAATTATCAATGGTTCAAAAGTTAGGTCATTGAAGACCTTTTTTGCATTTCAGCCAGTAAATTTTTAGATAAATAGTACACTTTATTTAAGAGTAAAGACAAATGGTCATTTGCAAGTTGCAACCATATTTTTGAGAGCTACATGATAAAGAGCATTCAAGGTTATATCATGAAATGGGGGTGAGTGATTAAGACATTTTTGTTTTCGATATATTTGGTAGTGTCCTATTATTTGTGGCCCCCAAAAATAAACTTAGAAAGAATGACACACGCAACTTAATTTATGTGATTAGTAATGGGAGGTTAAAAAAGAATAATGGAGCACTTTAGTCTTTGAAAATGATAAATTAATAATGCGTCTTTAACAATAATATATATTAGCTGACATTGGCTAGATGGGGCAGAAAGACCCATATATCATCTTCAATTGATCGAGGATGATCTTAGGCCTAGTTTTTAATTTTTAAAAATATTTTTTATAACGGCGAGGACATGCTAACCTTGATTTATTATTTTTCTTCTTCTTGATTCAAAGTTTGTTAAGGGTTAGACACTGATTTGATCAGCAAGTCCATTGTTGGGCCCAGAAGATAAGGAAAACCATTGCCCTTAGGCCACATATCTGCCTGATGTGATTGATTATTATAAATTTATGAGAATAAATTCGTCGGTAACCCGTGTAATACACACAAAATATTTATATAAAAAGAATTTTTCTTTTTTTATTTATTTTAATAAATATGAAATTTAATAATTGTAATAATTATTAATACTTAATAGGCATTTATTATAATTATGTTTTTATTTGAAAAATTATATATTTTAGCATTAGACATTTTTTATATATTATGATTGTATTGATATATGAAACTATATATTATACCATTTAAAGAAAATATGTTGTACTAAGATTTTAATTTTAATTGAGGATATAAGTATAGAATAGACTTTTAATTTATTTAAAAAGATAGTGACATGTAAAATTGTAAGACTTAAAGTTTATGTGACACAATGTTGTGAACCAAAAGTCAAAAAACGTCTTCAATTTTTTATATATTATAAATTATAGATAAATAAGGGGGACTGCATTTCATATAGTCTTAACGAATACATACTCACCATGAGATAAAAATGAAAATAAAATTAATCTGATAAGTGTTAATAAATAAAAATTAAAAATTAAACAAAAATTTAATTGCCACATAAAAAATGATGTAAATATAGACTGTAAGTTACTTCTTCATATCTAATGTCAATTAAAATATATTAACAAAAACTAATTAGTATATATTAATCAACATAATAATTTATAAAAGAATTATTCAAATCTAAGAAATTTAAATAAATAATTTGATTAATTAAAAGTGAATTGAGAAAATAAATCAATGTATAAGCATAAAATTTTGACAATATATCTGACAATTTCAAGAAATTCTATACGCACTTTGATTTTTTTTTTTTTTTTTTTAAAGAATTTTTACAATGCATATTCTTTTGAATTGCTATCATTATTAGTCTCTAATTTCATTTTTAATTATTAAAATTTTTATATAACAAAAAAATTAAAAGACCAATGCAACAACAAAAAAGAAAAAGAAAAAGAAATACCATACTGGATGATAAGCAATTCATTAATGTCGTATACCACTTTTTTTAATAAGAATAAATGGATGTCCATTAAAACTAAAGAAGTATAAGTGTAAAACATTTAAAAATAATTTATGAAAGAGAAGTAGAATTAGAAGTAGAAATCATTTGCCAAAGGCCTTGTAGTTGAATTGGCACCTCCCCATGTACAAAGTGCTTGGGGGTCTAGAGGAGAAAGGATTCGAACTGCGGGGTTAGCAGCATGTTGTAATTATTTCTCAAAAAAAAAAAAAAAAAGTAGAAATCATTTAATTAGGCCATTGGTGGGAAGGTCCCCTTCGTTACCTAAACCTTAATATGGGAAGTTGCAAGCAGTTGCAATATATTGAAACACACACAACTAACAAGTACGGAAATGGAAGCAGAAAAAGCATAAAATATACAAGTATATGGAAATGGAAGCAGGAAAAGCATAAAATTAATATAAAATTATGGAGGGACTGGGAGACTCCTTTTAAAAAGGTTGCATTGTGAAGGAGTTAGGTCAATGGTTAGGTTTCGTACAATTTTTTGTGTAAACTATCATGGTCTGTTAGAAAGTTACATCCCTGCTCAGGGATAATAAAAAGCTACCCTTAAGTCATGAAAAAACAATGTAATTAAGACAATTGTTATATATAAAAACAAAGTTTAATTTTATGTGATTCTCATTTAGTACTCTCTATTATATGAATATATGATGATTGGATATGCTGGATCTAGGGAATGGTTGAAGGGTTTATTTCTCAGCTTTCATTATAAATCTCTCGGACCAGATTCATATATGAAGAATATGCTCATAAATACTTTAAAAATATTTCAAAGTGTAGCATTATTTCTTCTTTAGAAGGAGTGGTGATCAGTAACATGATTTATCATTTCGGCTACTATACCACAAACTAATAATAATATATAGGTAGCTTTCAAAAAAATAATAATAATAATATATAGGTAACAAGCGCACCCAAAGAAAATGTCACTGTATTTAGCATTGGAAGCTTGTCTATTTAACACAACGATAACATCCATCAAAGCCTATAAAAATGCTAAGGACTTATGTGAAGGAAAAAGACCATTATTTGCATGGAACTTCAGCACTTGTGCCTGTTGATAAGTCAATTGCTGATTAATCGGTCATTTACTTCAAGAAATGACATGTATCCCATCAAAAAAAAAAAAAAAATGACATATGTATCAGTTGTATTTATTGGTAGTATTTTGTTGTTGTGGTTATGAACTTGTGATGGTGTTATATATTCATACCATAGTTGTTTTTATTATGCACAATTTTCTTTTGAGCTTTTGGGTTCTCTCTTTTTCTTCTTCTTCTTCTTTTTCTCTCCCATGTGAATTTCTTTAATAGGCTAGGGTCTTTGATGTTCCTATTTGGGGGTCAACTTAAAGCTAAGGATACCGAATTCACATCTTTAAGCCCTCCATATGAATTATGAAGCTCATAGGCAAGCTATGCTAGAATAAGGTTGCATAAAAGCCCCAATAATACTCTATATTATTGCTATTTGCTAGTCCACATAACCTTTGTCCTTTGGCTAATTTTTGAGGCAATCAAATTGTAGTGCTACAAAAGCACCCATATATATATATATATATATATTCGTCCAGAACATATTGAGAATCCAAACAAATTGTAAAGAGAAAAATGACAATCCATCATTGAGGAGAAGATAGGTGAAAGAAAGACATGAAAGGTTTGGCTGTTGTTATATGTTCATAGCATTATTAATTTGTCACTGATCAATGAAAGGAAAGGGCAGTAGACCTTTATGGAAGTCCAACATGTATGGCGACAAGAAGAAGAGGAATACTTTTTTTTTTTTTTGGTAAAAAGAGGAATACTTTAGGAACCTTTGGAGTGCTAGTTTTTCCTTTTTCATGGCCAACAGATTTCACCAACCTGTCTAAAATGCATCAGATAAGAGATACTATTTTTTCTTTCATTTTCTTTGTGTATCCATATCTTGCCTTCCACTACAAAAAGAGATTTAAGCAATAGTTTTTTTACAATGGAAATGCTAACGAGTGCTTTTAAGGCATTGATTAACAATCTATTTTATGAAAGTTTTGACATTACTTTTATGGGAAATAAAAAAAGCTGTCAAAACATTAATTGTTTTTTTTTCTTTTCCCATAAAAATTTTATTTAATTGGATTGTTAATCAATGTCCTAAAAACACTCGTTAGCATGACTCTTTTTAACTCTTTTTACAATAAGGGGAAGAGGGAGATATCCATGAACAGTTTACAATTACACAGCAAGAAAGAATGTCATCATTGTTCCTTGTTTCTTTCTCTTTGAAAATGAAATGCAATAGAAGGCATTAGTCTTGTTGACTTGCCAAAAATGTTAGGGGTTGCGTGGATGCATAATTTTATGCTTTTTTTTTTTTTTTGGGGGTAACATTTTGTGCAATATTTGAAGAAATTATCAAATTCATGAGGTTGATAGTGTCCAAAACTCTTGAAACACCTCGCTATTCCTTGAGTGTGCAGCCCCATCACACAAACCAAATAATTACAAAATGGGGTTGTTGAAGTTGATAAAATGCATGTGCTAATGTTGAAAACTTAATAATGGAATTTCTTGAATAGCTTTAAGGCAAGGGGCATATCATATGCCAATATTAAAAAATAAAATCCCAAACTTTAAGGGATAAATGTGTAATTCAATTTAGAAAGAAATACCGACGCCCTCTCCTTGATTCTCTCTCAAAAGCTTTAAAAATATCAGCATTTTCTAAATATAGTTATTCTACTTTATACTCTACCAATTACAGTTTATCACATATTTTTGTTATTTTCCTTATAAAATTAAAAAATAAAATAAAATTAGACACATGACATACCACTATTAGTTGAACATAAAGGGTCAGTTTGGGATCCGCTTATTTTGCGGAAACTGAAAACTTTTTTGCTGAAAGTACTATAGATAAAAGTAAAAAAATAAAATCCCAAACTTTAAGGAATAAAGGTGTAATTCAATTTAGAAAGAAATACCGACTCCCTCTCCTTGATCCTCTCTCAAAAGCTTTAAAAATATCACCATTTTCTAAAGATAGTTATTCTACTTTATACTCTACCAATTACAGTTTGTTACATATTTTTGTTATTTTCCTTATAAAATTAAAAAATAAAATAAAATCAGACACATGACATACCACCATTAATGGAACGTAAAGGATCTGTTTGGGATCCACTTATTTTGTTGAAACTGAAAACTTTTTGCTAAAAGTATAGTAGATAAAGGTAAAAGTTAGCTGAAATAGTACAATATGATCCATGAATAGTACTAAAAAGTACAGTGGTGCCCATAAATAGTAGCAAAAATAAGCTGAATAGTAAAATAAGCTGGCTTTTTAATTTGAAGCCAAACACACACAAAGTGGAACAAAAAATTTCTATTCATCAAGAGGTTAAATTGCATAAGATTTTTCTCCCATCTATTGGTCATTGCATCATTATAATTATAAGACTAATGAAGTTTTTGGATCTAGGAGTCTAGGGAGAAATTTGAGTCCAGTTTCTTTCAACCCAGGCTTAAGATATGCTTTGGGCATATTTCCAACTCAGGGACTATCTAATCAAAGCCTTGATGAGAAGCAAGTAGCTTTGTCATCACATTCTATTCTACATATCCTTTTTTTTTGGGCCTGGTTACTACACAATTAACTTACCGAAAGACTTCTTCTACACATAAACTGCTTCACACGGGACCCTGGAACAACAAAGACGGGCCTTGGGCCGTGTCCATTGTCACCAAGTTCCAGCCATTGGGCCTTTTTTAGATTTATTATATGTGTATGATTTATTGATGTCAATAAAAATAAAATATATAAATTCAACCATCACTGAAGAAGCATTTAATAAGGATGCTATTAATTTAGTAAATATTTAATGATGTAATAATAGATAATAGTGTTTTCTTTTTAACCGCTTTGAACTTTCAGTAATCTATAGCATAAAAAATGTGCAATTCTTATGGAGTTACACTAAGTTTAACTTGAAGATGTCTTAAATCCTCTGAATTTACTAGTAATGGAATGCTTTTGTATGAGATAATACAATATTGCCTTGGTAGAATATTTTTGTGCTACTTAATGCATCACTGCAATAGAGTAATGTCAGGATCATAATTCACAACTTTTTTTCATAATTGCTAAATCTTAGAGCATGAAATGATGTTTATCACCTATTGCTAATAATTACATTTGTCTAGATTAGACAAAAATAGCTTATGACCAATACATACTGTAATTAAGATGTTGTAGAGATCACCATCACGCACCCTTGGTGCGGTGGTCACTCCACAAGTATAAATGCTTATGGGTGTGGGGGGCAAGAGTCAGGGTTCAAGTCTCTAGGAGGGTGATTTACACACATATACACTTAGATTAAACTAGAGTAAAAATTTTATCTTCAAAAAAAAAAAAAAATGTTGTGGAGATCGCCTGCCTACATGTCAAGTTATTAATTTCATAATTTGTCATTATAATCCCTACTTATGTTTAATAATTCAACAAAAGTAATGCTATATACACAAAATAAATTGACAACATTTTTCATACCAATTAAATTGCTTTTACTAATCCTCACTTGAATCTATCATTTTTTTTGAAACCCACTTGAATCTATCATTAATATCACTTTTTTATTTACTACTAACAATTTGCTATGTCAGCATTAAATTTGTTGTGAAATTCTCAAGTTAATGAAATGATAAAATTTTTTGGGGTAAATTATAAATTACACTCTTAAAATTTGAGAGTGTTTGAATTTTACACTTTAACGTTTCAGAATTTGAAATTTACTTTCTAAATTTTAGGGGTGTTTGAATTATACTCTCTAAAGTTTGAGAGTGTTTGAATTTTATACCTTGAAGTTTCAGAAACATCAAGTATAAAATCTCCCAAACTTTAGGAGTAAAATTCAAATTCTGAAATATCATGGTGTAAAATCCAAACATCCCAAAACTTCAAGGGGCAAAATTTAAATTCTAAAACTTAGGTATAAAATCCAAATACTTCCAAATTTTAAAGGCGTGCAATTTACCCATTTTTTATATTAGAATAAATAAACTAGTCTCATCACATGCGCTCCGCCTGTGTGATAAGACTTTTTTTTTTTTGAATTTAATGTAATTTTTCAATTTAAATTTATTCATTATTAGTGAAGTTACACAGGAAGGAATTTTAAAAAAACTAAAATTTAGTATTGAAATTGAGTAAACTGCTGATTTAGCGTATGCTAGTTTTTAGAAAAAAAAATTTGTATCAAACGTGCATGAGATATATTTAAATAAAAAATATATTAATTTTTAGAAAAAAAAAATTCTCTGATACTATTTTAACCCTATTTTTTATATTTTAAAAATAAAAATTATCTAATTAAATTATGAATATTCTTGACATTTTTTTTAAATTATGATTAGAAGCAGAAGTAGCAAGTGGATGATATAAAACAAAACCTGAGAGAAGTTGAACAACTGATCCAGTAATCTTGGAATTTAAAGATATTCATATTTTTGTTAACACTTAGCCTCCACGTGTCCTCATAAAAAACGCACCGCCTTTCAATAAAAAGAAGAATCCACAAACCCTAAAAAATTTACAAAACACCCTCAAACTGAGAAACTGCACAAACCAAAATCCAAAACCAGAAAACAGAAAGAAAAAAAAGTAAAAAAATGTTGAGGCTCGTATCGAAGAAGGTGCTAGGGCTAGCCTCACAGGAGGGGTCGGCGTTGTCGGCGACACGGCCCGTCCAGGTGCTGCCACGTATGTACCACGAGAGGGTGATCGACCACTACGACAAGCCCCGCAACGTTGGATCGTTGGACAAGAACGATCCGACGGTGGGCACGGGCCTCGTCGGTGCACCCGCCTGTGGCGATGTCATGAAGCTCCAAATCAAGGTCGACGAGGTGACTGGGAAGATCGTCGATGCTCGCTTCAAGACCTTCGGTTGTGGCTCCGCTATCGCTTCCTCGTCTGTAGGTTCGTGTGCTGATTTTTGTTTGGTTGCTCAGAAAATTTGATTGAATTTTTTTTGGGTTTTGGGTTTTTTGTGCTTTATATGTTTATTATTTGAATTTGATTTTTGAGTAAGTTGAGGAAAATTGTTAATCAAAATTAGAAACTCAAGGTTTAAAATTTTATGTTTATTGTTTATAGTTTCGAAATTTATTGGGAAATAATTGATATTCTCTTATTTTATTTGTTTTATAATCTATGAATTAATGTGAATTTATTTATTGTATTGTGATCGTAGAATATCTATTAAGATAAAAAGGGAAAAAAATTATAAGATTGTTATAAGATTAGCTATGGTTTATGGTGTTGAATGTTGGTGGATTAGTGAAAATACAAGGAAAGATAGGATTGGAAATGAGGAGATTCGCTTAAGGATAGGGTTGTCCAAAAAGATGGGAGGGAGTTATTTGAGATGGTTTGGTTATGTTCAGAGGAGAGTGATTAGTGCATTGGTGAAAAAGAGTGTTGATTTAAGTTGAGGGAATGAAATAGGTAGAGGAAGAGAGATTAAAAATGACATTAAAAGATGTGGTGAAAAATGACATGTTAACTAAGGAAGTAACAGAGAGTATGACTTTGGATAGAATGAAATGGAAGAAAAGAATACACGTAGCCGACTTTGACGAGCTTGTTGAGGATTCGTAGCGAACCCCAACATTATGGGACTAAGGCTTAGTTGTTGTTGTTGTTATTGTGTATCTATGAAGTAATGTATGTCTTTGCTGTGTGTCTTGAAATTCGTTGATACGCTAATGTTTGGTGAGAAAAATTATGCTAGGGTATGTGAATAATATTTTACCACAAATACAATTGTACAAATTTGATGGAGACAGTTCTTCTGTATCTTATAGGTTGCGGTGTTGTTAGGAAGGCTTTATCTTCATATATATATTCGTGTTATTAAATTAGTTAGCTTTTAGGGCCAAGATGTCTGGCTTCTTTGCGCAACAACAACTACAGTTGCCCTCCTATCAGGATCTCTCTTTTAATGATCTTCTATGTTTACCATTGGGTTCAGGCCTATTTTTGCAGGGTAGTAGAATGCCAAAATCTTTACCATTCTATATAACTGCATCATCAAGGGCTCACTAATGAGACTGCCCCTTAAATGCTTCCACACTTCTGTTTTATTTAGGATAAGTGGCCATAGAAAATATCTGAAACTTGGTCTAGAGTTAGAAATTGCTATTAAATATTTGTCTCTTTAACTGATTTGTCAAGTTTATGGAAGTTGCTGTTTGTGTTCTGCTTTAGCTTATTGTCCTTTTGTCATGGCATTGTGGCCTTTGTTATTGCAAGGGATTGTTCTAATTGCTCTCTGTCACAATTTTCAGCTTCTGAGTGGGTCAAGGGGAAGCAATTGGAAGAAGTTGTGACCATTAAAAACACGTGAGTTCTGCCGTATTTCTCTGAATTTAAATGGAGTCCATGAATTCACTATTCCATTTTGTGCTTATTATGCCACTGTAATTATAATTATAGTTGTATGTTCAGATTTGATTTCTTGTATGATGTGGCACTAAATACACCTTTAGATTTATAATATTTATAATATTTGATTTCTTGATCAGTTTCATAGTTTTTTTTTTTTTTTTCCTTATCAAAAAAACTATGAAACTGATCAATTTGAAAAGGATAGGATTTTTTCCCGTGTGAGTGTGTTGGATATATGGACATCACATGGACATTGGTGTTTTCTCAGGCATTTGATATGAATTATATGAGAATTGAGAAAACATTATGTTATGGCAGTATTACTGTATTTAGTAGAATTTGCAGTTAATGAAACTGGCATAAATAGAACATTAGATTGTAGTAGATATATTTAGTTGGGACGTGGGATTGATCGTCAGCAGGAGTTTGGATTCCGTGTGATAGTTTGGAGGCCAGTAATTTGGAATAGTTAAATCTTAAATTTTCTACTTCTGTAGAAAGAAATTGAAATCAGATGGTGGAAGGTACAAGTAAGACATAAAATGATTACCGTTCATGTTTTTTTTTAAGGAAGCAATGTATCTTGCCATCTGTTCCAAATATGGTTTATGAGCATGTATACTATTTCAAACCAAGTATAACGAAGGGTTTATAAAGAGTTTTATGCTTAACTAAATTATGCTTTTTTGGATGTCCTCAGGGAAATTGCAAAATATCTTTCTCTCCCACCAGTAAAGCTGCACTGCAGCATGCTTGCTGAGGATGCTATCAAGGCTGCTGTTAAAGATTATGAAGCTAAACGTGCCAAATCAAACGGTAGTGCAAAGGCCGCTGAGGCTTGAAGATGTTTGTGGATAAGGCCTCTGGTGCCTAATTATGTTTATGTACATTAATGACGAAAATTTCCAAGAGTGAATTTCTACATACTGATTATCTAGTAGTAATGTAATAATGGAATGTAAGAATAGCTCCAGAACACACATCTTGGATTTTAAGTTGTACCCTTAGTAAATTGAATATTAAAAAGTGTGTTCCTTCCCATCCACCCACCCCCCTTTGTTTCCTCGAGGATGTGAAGGAGGTTTGATTTTGTTATATTGCGTAACCACATATGGATGCCTGCTAACACATATGAAATGTTTTTGATCTATTTTATAGTATGAGATTAATACCCAAAAACTCTTGTGTTGAAATTTATATTTATAGAATGATTAGTTTTTTCTTTCCTCCCAGAGCTTTAAACTTTAAAATGTGAGACGGTGTGGTTATACTGTTATAGTTAGCTTAACCAATAAAGCTTAATGTTGTCAAGTAAAAATTTTAAAATTTGAACCTAGTCTATATTAAAAAACAATTGGTTGGTCTGATAATAATGCTTTGTTTGTTTTAATAAAAAAAATTGTGTAAAGATGGTTTTTCTTGTTTTTAGTTTTTGGTAGTATTAGAAAAAATGAGTCAAAAGAAAATTATTTTTGGTCAATATAAAAAATAAGGCTTATTTTTAGAGAATGTTTTCCACCTTTTTTATTTATTTATATATATATATATATAAAACAACTTTATTTCACAGTAAGTTAAATAAGATAAGTTAAAAGATTGTTTTTCATCTTATTTAAAATTATTGCCAAACATAAGAAAATGTGGTAATTTTATAGAAAACACTTTTTGAAAAATGATTAATTTTTAAATAAATATTTTAGCCGAAACAAAATAGAGCGTAAAGAACAATCATTATGGATATAACATCATAGGTTAATATTGTATAATTTGTATTGTATGTGCAACCAAAATTTTGAACAAATGCGGCGTTGTCCTGCTCTCAACAACTCTGTTATTGAAAGGTGAAGTGCCCTTGAGAAGCAACCAGCGGATTGCTTCTTAAAAAAAACGTCTAAAAGTGATCATTTTTTTTTTTTTTTTTTGGCTGAATGTCTAAAAGTGATCATTTAGGTGTTCACAAATATAGTTAAAGCCTGTTACAGAGCAATTTTCTGATAAAGGAAGCATTGCTTGAGAGTTTTTAAAAAAATAAAAAACCAACCAATGTGCTTAGACTTTGAATTTGTATGATTAAGTGCCCGTTTGGTTCCACATTTTCAGCTCAAAAAGCGCTTTTTGAAAAAAGCCAGTCCTAAATTTGCGTTTGGTTAAGCCCAAAACGCAACTTTTATCAAAAAGTTGCGTTTTGGGCATAGAGCAAAAACGCGGACAAACGCGAAAAATTTTATGGACCTCTGAGGGTCCATAAATGAAAACGCGCAGTGCGCGTTTTGGATGGTTACCGTTGCTACGGTAGAATTACGGAAATACCCATTCAATTAGAACATCAACTCTTTCGGAAACAGTAGATCAAGAACAGAAAAAAAAAAATAGAACAGCTCTTTCGGAAGCAGCAGATCAAGAACAGAAAAAAAGAAAAAAAAATTTAGAACAACTCTTTCGGAAACAGCAGATCAAGAACAGAAAAAAAAAAAAAAAAATTAGAGCAACAACTCTTTCGGATCAACAGCAGATCAACAACAACAACAAGAAAATTAGAACAACAGCAGATCAAGACCCTCTGGCGGATCAAAAAGACTGACGAAAAAAAAAGGGGAGGGAGAGATTTACCGACCATCCAATCTTCCCGATCATCCAATCTTCCCGATGATCCAAGAACAAGAAAAAAAAATAGAAAAAGAAGAAGGAGAGCTGGTTCCTTCATTCTATTTGAAGTGCTAAGAGAACAAAAAAAAAAAAAAAAAAAAAAAGAAGAAGAAGGAGAGCGACTATTCTGGCCTGAAGTGCTAAGAGGAAAAAAAAAAAAAAAAAGGAATAAAGAGAGCGACTGTTCTGGACTGAAGTGCTTAAGAGGAAAAAAAAAAAAAAGATGAAAGCGCTGTGGAATGAATGTTCTGGATAGTGCTGGTGTGGTAGGAATTAAAGAGGAATGAAGGAAAAAACAAAAGAAGGAAAAAACAAAAGAAAAGAGTGTGGGTACGTGGGTGGAGGAGAAAAAAAGAGGGAAAAAAAAAAAAGGGAAGGAGAGCCCACGTGTGTGTGTGTGTGGGGAGAGAAAAAAAATTATATCACAATATTTTTACAATAAATTTTAAGGTAGGTTATTATTAGCTAATATTGGTGAGAAAAAAATAATTTTTTTAGAAAGAGAAAAAAATAATTTTAATAGTATGTTAAAATTAAAATTAGTATCAATTTTTATCACAATATTTTCACAATACTTTCATAATAAATCTTAAGTGGTAGGTTATTATTAGCTAATATTGGTGAGAAAAAAATATTTTTTTTAGAAAGAGAAAAATTAATTTAAGTATGATGAAATAATTGATTTAAGTATGAAACAAACTCACATAAAAAAAAAATATATATGAAATAAATTCCCTTATATATACATTGTCCTTTTTGGTCATTTACTCCTCAAAAAGCCACTTTTAACAGTTTTTACCAAACACTCAGCTTTTTCATTATGCACTTTTTAACAGCTTTTACCAAACACTCAGCTTTTTGAAACTCCACTTTTTACATTATGCACTTTTATAAAACTCCACTTTTTCATTATGCACTTTTTCAAAAAAGCTGAACCAAACTCACCCTAAGAAAGTGTCCAAAAGTTGGGTTTAAGCTCTTCCACTAAATTTTGCTTTGACCAATAAAATACAAATAATGTCACATTTTCAAATCATATATAATATATTAAAGTGAAAGTATAATCAATAATTTAAATAATATTCTAATTGTACTCCAATTTTGTGACAAGTGTACTTTTGATCAACCTCTTTTTTCATGTGTCTTTAGATTTTTGATGCACTATAAATTGATGTCAAGCTTCATTCAAATTACACTCTAATTTGTATAGATTATATTTACATGCAAATTAATTCATCTAAACTTAGAGGAAATGTCATGTATTGCACTTAAAGTGCTATATTTAAGTTTTACCCATATAAAATATACTTATATAAATTTGATATCGGATAATTTGAATTATGTAAGTTTGTAAATAAAGTTTTTGAGATATTAAATTAGTATTTGTAATTTATTGATAATATAAATAGTCCATTTCATATAAAAAAATAAATCTATTTTTCAATAATAAGGTTGGTAAATCTAATTTTTATAAGTTCATAAACAAAAGTCATTTTATCTAAGAAACTTAGATGAAATTATTTTCAGATTATTAGTTGATGGGTAATTAAAAAGTATTTATTGACCATATGAGTCATCCACAAGAACAAGGATTGTCCAAGATAATAGTCTAGAAGGAAGAGGAAAAAATGGTAACATCAAGGAAAAAGGTCGTCTAAGGAAGATAAATCGTCTACATGACAAGAGACTGTATATAAACGACTAATGAACACTTAGTAAATTCTAGGGTGTTCTCTACAAACCAATAATGGTTGCATCACGATCCATTATTCCGAGATGTGGAGTGAATTCCCCGAAATTCGCTCCAATCTCCCCACTAAATCCACACATCTCCCATGATGTTAGTGGCAATTAAACAAATAAACCTACTCCAAACTCTCTATAAAAAGGACCAAGCCACACCAAACCAAGGTACACACTGCCGTTCATCCTCTTATCATACTTGAGTCTTAGAGAGAAACTGACTTAACCGTCGGAAAGTCTTTGGCCGTTTCACCTTGGTCACCTTCGATAGTCTTTCTTTCTTTTTCAGGTTGTTGATCCACCATTGAAGTTCGAAGCATATAGCCTACAGATTTCTTACATCATCTGTTTATTTGTTAGGGATAAAATATTTTAGTTGTGGTATTTTTTATATGTGTGAAAAGAATAAGTTAATAAAATAGCAAATGAACAAACTCAATCTTGTTTGAAAAAAGAAAAGAAAAAACTAAAGCAAGCCTAAATATGCAATATAGGTTATTGATAAACTCAAGCTTGACTCTTATTCTAAATTAAATTAAATGACTAAGTTTGAACTTCTTTTTTTTTTTTTGATGAATGAAAAATTTATTAACAAGGAAGAGCAACAGAAATACAACTGCCAACTTCATCCCACACAACAGAAGCAAAAATAGGGGGACAACAGCCAATATCAAAAGAACCAAAAACATTACAAGACAAGGACCACTTTGCTAGAGAATGGGCTGCCATATTGGCTAATCTAGGAACCCAAGAGACAAACATTAGCCAAAGCACAAAGCAGTACCTGCATCTCCATAACTTTAGACCTAATTCTCCATGGGGAAGCTTGACTTGGATTAATAAGAGCATCACAACAGATCTTGGAGTCAGTCTCAATATAAATACCCTCAACTTCCAACTTGGCTGCCAACGACAAAGCCCATTTCACTGCTTCAACTCCCACTTGAAGAGGGAAGGTGGTATTCACCTTTTGAGAGCAAGCAATGACCAACCTACCTCTCCTATCTCTCGCCACTGCAGCAACAGCAGAAAATTTTAGCCCAATTGCAGCATCCACATTAATTTTAATTGAGGATCACCTAGAAGGTGACCATGCATAAAGCAACTCCGTTGGTCTCACAGTACCTATCTCAGCAAATCTGGAATTTTTGAATTCAGCAAGAAGCCTCCCAATTCTAGAAGATAAGTCATCAATGCTTAGGGGGAGATTTTCAAAATGAACTTGATTCCTCAACTTCCAAATTCCATCATATAGAATGGCTCCAAACAACAAAAATTCATTTCTCTGATCAAGATTCAAACTACCCAAGAAAGGGGGGGAGAAAAGGAATTGAATGAGCTCTAAGGTAGAAGAAAACCCAAGAGCATCAGACCTCACACTCCACTGACTATTGAACCAAAGAGCTTTTGCCACCGGGCATAGAGCAAAAAGATGGATTGAGGACTCAACTTCTACCTTACAAAGGGGACATAGCACATCTCCAATATCAAAAAATCTGGCTAAATTGGCCTTAGTAGGCAAACAATCAGCTGCAATTCTCCAAATTAGCATTTTAAGCCTTTCATGAAGATTGGATTTCCAAATTTGACACCAAAGTGGCTCAGTATGACTCATTTATAGTTAAATTTGGGTGAGAACACTAATTGGTGGAGGACATGGGTTTTGTATGGTTGCCTTCAATGAGAAGCCATTGATCAACATGTGAGATGCCAGGGGAAAATCATAGAGAAAAGTAACAAAGAAAGAATTTAAAAAATATTTATTTATTTTAGGTGAAAAAAAATATGATTTAAAAAAAAAAAAAAAAACTAAAAGATAGCGAATTTGATGTACATACAAGAAAAATTGGTCAGCAAAATAAAATAAGGGAAAAAGGAGGGTTTTTTTTATAAAAAAATTTAATTTTTAAATGGGTCTATTTAACGGGTATCTTAAAAGCATTTGTTTACTTTAAGAAAATTTTAATACCACTTTTATAAGAAATATAAAAAATTATAAAAAAAATCAGTCTTTTTTTTCTTTCTTTTCCATAAATTTTATAAACAAATGCCATATAATAAAAATCTTGTTTACTCCCATATAAATGCTCTCATCCAACTATAATCTTATGTCATTTACTCTTTTCCAACCTTAGTCCAATTTCCATTTTTACTAATTTGGCTTATATTCATTCAATATATCAGATCGAGAAATGTTATATTTACAATATTTTCACAAGAAATTATACATGGGAAATTGTTATTAGTTTTTTAATTTAAACTCACTAGTCGCTAATCCGTGCTATGCATGGGAACCTACCTATTTGTAAGGTAGACTAAAATAATTTTATAAAATCTTAAATTAATTAAGAAATTACACCATTGCATGATTTGCTCTTGTATGACTTTAATTTGTGTTACAATTTGATAAAGAAGCCATTGCTTAAACGTACAATGACTTACAAAAAATTCGTTAGATAATTTTAGATACTACAAAAAAAATTCAAAAATTTAGGTATTAAAACTTCTGAAAGACCAAAAAATATTAAAAAATCAGATGATTTACTACTTAGAAATTATTGAAACAAAATAAAATATATATGACTAAACAATAGAGAAATATAGGTCTCATTCAAAAGAATAATTTCAATTATTGCAAGCTTTTTTATCTTATAAAAAAACAGCTAAAAAGAGTTTAGTGATTTATGTACGAAAATTACTTTTAAAAAATACATAAAAAACCATAAAATAAATTTTTTTTTTTTTTTAACAAAGTAGAGAAGAAGAAAATAACATAAGAAGAACTCATACCTCTACTCGACTTAAAAAAAAAAAAAAAAAGGTTTGCATTGCTTTTATAGTGTTTATGATTAACCTCGCAAAGTTTGAGTTTAAGTTTAAGTTGAACTTGTTAGAGAGATAGAGTTTCATTCCTTATTAAATTTGGACTAAACAAAAATAATTTTGTTTAAAAAAAATGATAATGATGCCTACCAAGCATCTTAATTACTACGATGTTGTATAAGAAATTGCAGTAGAATTCTTCTATTATCCAAAGAAGTTGAACTTTATCAATAGTTGATGATGTATATTTTTATCCAAATAAAGCCACGTTGAGGATGATCTTAATATATGATTTATTCAAGTTTTTTTTATTTTTTATTTTATCAATGTTTGAGTTTAAGTTTAAGTTAGACTTGTTAAAGAAATAAAGTTTTACTCTTTATTAAGTTTGAACTAAACAAAAATAATTTTGTTTAAAAAAAATGATAATGATGAGTTTGAATTTAAGTTTAAGTTGAACTTGTTAGAGAGATAGAGTTTCACTCCTTATTAAGTTTGGACTAAACAAAAATAATTTTATTTAAAAAATGATAAAAAAATGATGAGTCTGAGTTTAAATTTGACTTGTTAGAGAGATAAAGTTTCACTCCTTGTTAAATTTGGACTAAACAAATATATTTTTATTTTAAAAAAATGATAATGATGAGTTTGGGTTTAAGTTTAAGTTGGACTTATTAGAGAGATAGAGTTTCACTCCTTGTTAAGTTTGGACTAAATAAAAATAATTTTATTTAAAAAAATGATAAAAAAATGATGAGTTTGAGTTTAAGTTGGACTTGTTAGAGAGATAGAGTTTCACTCCTTGTTAAATTTGTAGAAAATTGTGGGAGATTCAAAGGATTTAGTTTTTTTTTTTTAGAGAATTTTAACCTATAGCGTCTGCTCCAGATAATAGCTCTTTATTATTAGACCAATAACTCTTTATTATTAGACCAAGACACCAATTAGTTTTTGGTGTAGGCGGGGCTTCAGTTATATATATATATATATACTATTATTTAAGGGGATTCTACTGTTTGGATTCCTCATTTTTTTAGTTCAAAAATGCCCCTACACCCTTATGTTTAAGTATAGACAAAATTAAAGGATAATCCGGTAAAAATGTAACTCTAACTCCCACTAAAACATTGCCTAAAGACTATTCTCTTATTATTTTTCAAATTGATTTATTCACTTATAAATTAAATTTTTAAAGTAAAAATTATATATATATATATATATAAAATAAAAAAAACACAATTTTTGTTTTACAAAATAAGATCACTAAAAAAAAAAAAAAGACGAGGCTAGTATATAGTTAATATTTAGGATTTATTGTGACGTACATACATTTCCCATGCGGAGTCAGCAATGAGCGAAGGAAGTACACTATTTTAGACAAAATGCATTGTCCTGGTCTGGCGTAACCTTCACGCGCTTCCATGCGAGTACGAAACGACAACAAACTGACCAAAATTTCACCAAACACACTCATCGGGTCCGAAGTTAACGTTCACAGCTAACAGGAACACGAAGAAGGACAACCCCTTTTGGCCGTGTGTTGTGTTCTCTTAAATTCCAATTCTCCTGGTCTTACTTTCTTACTTGTCTTTGTGTTTTCACCAACAAATTTCTTCACCCATTTAAGTAAGAACCACTGTTCAAGATCCAAAACTTTTAATACCGTTCAATCAGTCATTTCTTCACCCATTTAGTTTCAAATTCAGTTCAATCAGTCATTTTCACTTCCTCACCTAAACCCCATTTTTTTTTTTTTAATTTTTAAATTATTTTATTTTATTTATCTTTCTCTTTTATAAAAAAATAATAATAATTTCATGGGGATTTTTAGTAGCCTTGTAGGATACTCCTACAATAAGAGAGATTGGAGTTTTTAATCAATATCTATCTTTATTATTTAATGTTAACCATCTTTTTCGGCTGGTCCAGTGCTGTACTAAATGCATTAAATATCTATCAATTAATAAATAATTAAAAAAATTTCATCTTTTTTTTTTTAGGAGATTTTTTCATCTGGGTATTAATTATATTTATCATTTCTGAAAAAAGTTTATATTTTTACTGCATTTCTAATAAAAACTTACAATTTTAGTTCTGAAAAATGAAATGGGTTTTGCCTATTTTTATTTTTCTTGGGTTTTGTTTGACTCCCTACGTTGAATTTTAGACTTTTTAGTACCTGGGATATTTATTTAGACAAATTTGTTTTTGTTTTTTTTTTGGTTGGAGCATAGGGACAAAGTGGGCGACTAGGAGTCTGACCAAACACGAACAGTTGGGTTGCGTGGAGGGTTAGGCAGTAGCTGCGTGGGGAGGAATTTTGGGATTAATGGCTAATCTAACAGAGGACCCAGTTCTTGAAATTAACGGTATAAAGGTCAAGGAGGAGGATACAAATTTGGCTATAGACAACAAGGTGGTAGTAAGAGAGGAAGGTCAAGGTGAGAGAGATATGTCCCCTCCAGGAGGCAATTCTATTCACAGGTCAGGTTCAAGGCCTCAGCTTGACCTTAGCAAGGCTGCAATTGAAGGCAATTTTGAGGAGAAGGATCCCATAATTTTGTTGCCTAATCAGTCTGATGACATTTCTCATCTGGCTGTAGACCTTGGAGGTATAAATATTTCACCTTTGTGTTTTTTCTTTCAGGCTATTTGTTCTTGTGATAGAATGATGAAAAAAAATACTTGTGGTTGACTCTGAGCCGCCTCCAAAATGTTTGGGACTAAGGCTTGATTGTGGTTGTATTTGTTGATTTTGTGTTGTTTCTTTCTCTATTGGGTTGTTGTGAATGTTGCTTTTCACGTGTTTGTAGTTTTGTATATAACATTCTTCCATTCATGTTTGTTTTTTTACTTTTTCCCTATGAATGGTTTTTTGGGACACTACACTGCTATTCTATTTCTTGGTTTCCCATTACTGTGTTTTCTTTATAGTGAGAATATATTTATCCTCACTTTTCATTGCCTTTGCGGGGAAGGAGAAATGTTTCTTGAGTGCCGCCATTTGTTGTGCGATTACTGTCATCAAATTAATGAATGTTTGTGCTTTTGAACTTCAATGGACAACATGATGCAGGGTTAATGCTAATGAACATAACTCCAATGTGATCAATACTACTTTATTTGCAGGAAATAACAGTCTTTTTACCTTATATGCTTGGCTGCAAAAAACTACATTTAGCCTTGTACCCCCCACCACTTCTCTCTTGCGAAGTTATTTGTCAATAAATACTTGTCAATTACCTTTTATCTTCTTGAATAAACTTTAAAAGTGTCAAGTATGACTGTTTCAATTGTAAATAACGGGTCCCCTGCTATCTTTACAACCTACAACTATCTTCTTGATAAATGTTCAAGTTTGTTAGAAGTCTCTTGAAGATTGACTGGAGTTTAAGATTCTTCTGTGAATTATTGGCAGGGTCACTCATCAAGTTGGTCTACTTTTCAAGACATGAGGACCGATCAAGTAATGATAAGAGGAAGAAGACTTTGAAGGAGAGATTAGGGATTTCCAATGGTAGTAGGAGAAGCTACCCTATTCTTGGTGGGAGGCTTCATTTTGTGAAGTTTGAGACAAACAAAATTAACGAGTGCTTAGACTTTATTTCTTCCAAGCAGCTTCACTGTGGTGGTATTTCGCTGCATTCTTCCTTATCATCCTGCTTTTGTCATCGTTATTTACTGTTAAACAGAGTAGAATGTACCAGCTTGTCGAATTATATTTTTTAATTTCTACTAGTTTATGTGACTACATTTAAGTTGCTTACATACATTTTCATTATTTTCCCTCCTTTTTGGGGATAATGTGATATTCTCTTGTCGGTAGGAATGGATTCGCGTTGGCATTCTGAGCTCCCAGCCGATAACAATGCTGTTATCAAGGTAAAATTCTGTTGAGCACTTTCAGCATCTCAAAAGCTGGTTGCATTTTGTACTGCCTTATGGAATAAAACACCTCAAGGCAGGGCTTTAAAAATTTTACACACCATTATACGGAATGAGATAAATTATGCATTAATTAGATTTTAGAGTTACTAATACAAAAAGTAACATTTGAGACTAATTTTCCTCTAGACCTGGATTTATTTGATCAAGATTTAGCTACTTTTCCTTGTAGTTAGAAACAAATATATTCAAAAAATTGCACCCCATAAGATTGCAATATCATTCCATTAATTGGTTATGCATTCACACTTTATAAAGCCCATTTTGCTTGTAATATGCTTCCTGGCTCTAAGGTCCTCCTCCCATTGACAACCCATTCATTTGGCATAAACATGAATCAGTCTTGTTTTCCTTACACTCCTCTTCTTTTCATTCGTTGTCAAGGTAATTATTCTATGAATTCTTTATTTTAGAAATTCTCCGAAATTGTCATATTTTTTCTTTAATTGGCACTTGCAAGTTCTTGATTCTTCAATCATGATTGTGATTGTACAGCAGTCATCAGTTTCAAAGTTGGAAAACTGTTCAATTAAGGCATGGGTTATCTGAATTTTTTGAATTTGGTGGATTTTTTGTCATTCTTTTCACACATGCTTTATCAACAAGTTGATTATTGTGTGAAGGCCACAGGTGGTGGGGCATACAAGTTTGCAGATCTCTTCAAGGAAAGGCTTGGCGTTAGTCTGGACAAAGAAGATGAGATGGATTGTCTTGTGGCAGGAGCAAATTTTTTGCTTAAGGTGGAAAATTCTATTTCTTTCTTATGTATCGCTTAGAATGTGCTTGTTGGTATGTGATTTTTTATTATTTAATTGGTAAGTGACACAAGCACCAAGTGTATTTGAGTATTTTGTATTAGGAAAAAGAATTAATTTGATAATTAGTAATGAACAAGTAAGTTACATACCTTTTCTCCTTTCTAACCCAGTACTTCTGGGGTCTCATGATTGAAAGCTTTGAATTGGCATTAGTTTTGGATTTGTGGTTGGATTCTACAGCATGAAAGACCTAAGTATACTTAATGTTATATTCATATCTGAGCTCCTTATTGGAATTTTCTAGTGGGCATAAAATGTTTGAGAAATTAAATTTAGTAGTTCTAGGCAGATGGTTTAATGTTCATAATACTTACACCATTACATGTCTGGGTGTTTTTTTGGGGGGGGGGGGGGGGGGGGCGGCGGGGGTGAGGGGTTTCTTCTTAGTTAAGAGTTGGAACCATGATTCTATCCCTTTATTTTTTATGGATTGCCTACATCAGTGTAGCACAACAGCTATGGCAAATAGCCAAGGATGCTCACTTATATTATAATAACTTATGTGTGCAAGCACATGCAAATAAAATCATCAAACAGGTTGACTCAGTAAATTATGTCATGCCAATTAAATTGAAAGATGGAATATAATTTTCATATTTTGGTTGAAGATCTTGCTTCTGAGAGATCAAAATGTTATTACGTGGTTTACATTGTTGCTTCCAAAATGTTGGCATGAAAATGAGCATAAATAAATATATTTTTTATGCTTTGCAGAAAAGTTACTTTTGTGCCCAAGATTTGCAGTTAGTAGCTATATCTTAACCCCATTGTAGCCGAATAAATAATAACAATGATGATGCCTGTTAAGAGAATACATACTTACCAAAAGGTTCATTATTTGTTGTTCTTTTCCTCCATTACTCATGTGCTTCTTGAAATAGTTAACTAGATATTTTACCATGTCTTTTAGTAGGCGATTCGCCATGAAGCTTTCACACACATGGAGGGTCACAAAGAATTTGTGCAGATTGACCACAATGACTTGTTTCCTTATCTTCTTGTCAATATTGGATCTGGTGTTAGTATGATCAAGGTACCTTTGTCTTTTTTGTTTTTGTTTTTTCCTCTGCAGTTTATTAACTGATAACTGCTAAGCTAAACAATGGTAATAACTTTCTAAATTAATCTATGCTTTTGATTCGAGTTGTGGTAGGTTGATGGGGATGGGAAATTTCAGCGGGTTAGTGGGACAAATGTTGGTGGTGGTACTTATTGGGGCTTGGGAAGGCTGTTAACAAAGTGCAAGAGGTCAGTGTGATTTCTATTCAATTTTGTAGTGTTTTTATGTCTCCATCTCTGTCTAAAATTTTTGATAAGTTCTTGCATTACTTAATTCCATTTTCAGTTTTGATGAGTTGCTAGAGCTGAGTCAAAGGGGAGATAATAGGACCATAGACATGCTTGTTGGAGATATTTATGGTGGTATGGATTACTCTAAGGTATATGTTAATCTTAATTTTCATTTCTTCTGTACTGGGATATATAAACTGTACATGCCATAGAAAATCCTTAGGTTCTTTGAATTAGTCCAGATATTTATTTATAGATTATATTAGCCAGAGTTTTTTTTTTTTTTTATAATCCATTACTAAGTATTTTCCAACCTTAAATCTTTATAGATTGGTCTCTCTGCGTCAACTATTGCTTCTAGTTTTGGCAAGGCTATTTCAGAAAACAAGGAGCTTGAGGACTACAGACCAGAAGATATATCCCTTTCTCTCTTACGAATGATTTCTTATAATATTGGCCAGGTGAGTTGTGTAATTACAGGATTTTATTATGCAAGTTTCCTAGAAAAATTCAATTAAGCAATTGCCATTATACCTCATCCAAAGTATATGGGTTAGAAAAAATAAGATGTTATACCATCTCATCCTGTCATGTTAGCAGTGTTATTAAAAGTGTGCTCAAGCATGCTCAAAGCTCAATGTCCAAAGGACTATGCTCTTCACTTGTTTGAGGTGAAGCTCGTTTAATGAAGTTCCCCTTAGGTGCACTTTTTGAAGAAGCACAAAGCACACCTAGGCATACTTTTTTATTTTTTATTTTTGCTAAAAATGAATGAATCCTTAAAATTAACCACTCGATCTTGAAGGAAATGACATGGACCATTGTTTTATTGTACAAACACTATTCTTAAGGCGTTGTACTTCACAAACAAGGATAATTGATCATCCTTGTGCTTTTTGGTCGGTTATCTTTTGGATTTGTTATGATTAAACAATATACTTCATTTTGATCATAGCTATCACATTTTTGTCCCATAAGATTATGTCAAAGACATTAGTGTGATGGCAAGTGCCCACCCCCCAAGCAATGTGGGTTTGAGTTTGGGAATCAACCTCTCCAAAATTGGGGGTAAGGTTTCCAACCAACCACCTCTCCCACACCACCTTGTGCACTACTTATGACAAGAGAATTATACCAAATGTTATATTTAAACTTTATATGACTAGATTGTTATCACATTACTCATTTATAATTGATTTTAAATTTATTATACAAATTTTTTAAGAGATTGAAATAACTTATATAAATATGAACTTTGAAACTTTGGGCAATTCCACTATCAATTTGAGTTATGAAGCAAATTTTTTTTTTCCACTTTGAGTTTATTAAATTTATATTATTTTAATGTATATTTGAATCTTTATATATATATGTGTATATATATATATATATATATATATATATTTCTTTTTGATAAGTAATCGAAATTTTATTGCAAATGAAAGGAATTACTCTATGTTCACAATGATGAACATAATGCACCTTGAAGAAATACAAGCAAATCAATTAGAAGATCTAAGAGATTTGAAAATAACAAATGGAAGTACAATTGGTAAAACCCCATGCTGGAGACCAATCAAACAAAGTGCGAGGCAGCAAGGACTTCAATTGCTCGATAGATCTCATGCTCTCCTAAAAAATGTGGCTGTTACACTCGCAATTCTCAATTAGGGAAAATAAAAAACATATTTGGTGAACTTACTGCACTTGATCTGTGATTCATGACTTCAGAGGGACTTTTTGGAGATAATGGTTTATAAGTATTTTGTTTTAATATCTTATATTTAAGTGTGTTTCAATGATAAGGCCCTCTCAATCTGTGTACCTTCAGATAGTTTTGGTATTTTCATATTAGTTAACGAATCAAATAGTTGGTATCTGTATGCTGGCTGTTTATAGATCTGGTTTGACTCTTTTCCTGTGTAGATATCTTACTTGAATGCGCTACGATTTGGGCTAAAGCGAATATTTTTCGGAGGATTTTTTATAAGAGGTCATGCTTATACCATGGACACTATCTCGTTTGCAGTTCAATTTTGGTGAGTGTTACTTTGTTGAGGTCCACTCTAGGATTTTATGTTTATTGTTAAAAATTTTTAAAAATATAAACAAGGCTTAAACCAGTTTTTCCTCATTTTGCACATAAAATGCCTCCTTGTTTGCTTTTGTGTTGGTCAGTTTCATCTCTAATGGTTTTTTTTTTTTTTTTTTTTTTTGTTCATTACTTTTTTCTAATTTGACTTTAGGCTTTAAAATATAATTTTTCTTTAGGTCAAAAGGAGAAGCACAAGCAATGTTCTTGCGGCATGAAGGGTTTCTGGGAGCTTTAGGTGCATTCATGAGTTATGAAAAGCATGGTCTTGATGACTTGATGGTCCATCAGTTAGTTGAAAGATTCCCAATGGGTGCACCATACACAGGAGGGAAAATCCATGGCCCACCACTTGGAGATTTGAACGAGAAGGCAAGTGTAGTAAGAGTTGGCAAATCTGACTTGGACTGCTAGCCCACTTGAAACTATTGTAACTGGGTTGGGTATTCTGCATGCTGCAAACCCAACGTGATGACAAATGAGTTAGGTCTGAGTTTGGCTGTTAACCTAATTATCATTAAGACGGTCCTACTAATTGCAGCACAGGATTCTCCTGGAAAGACAGTAATAAAAGTTGCCAAAATAACTTTTTTTCATGATTCTCTGGAATCACATTTCTCTTCTATTGTTTTCTGGAATCATATTCTGTTAAGGTTGAACTTATTCCACCTCCAGTTGGATAGCTTTTAAAGCCAGAAACTTTGGAATCAATTGATTAATGGCCAAGAGAACCTTTAAAGTTGAAGAAAACAATTGCAAAATTGGCAAAAGGAGAAACTAAAGGTTGACCTTTAAGTCATCTTTGTGACTAACTAATCTGGTTTACAACTTCATCATGATGAACTTGTACTTCAATCAATGGTAGTCTTGTAGATCCATTGAAACCATTAGTATATAATTAGGGTCATCATGGGGTGTATATGTTGATTTCCCCCTCCCCCCCCCTTTCTCAGGTACTTTTAAGAATTAATCCATCTTATATCTGAGATTTGTGTTTGAGCTTCACATCGGGAGCATGGCATTGCAATGTAAACTTATGTCCTTTTCTGTTGGATTCATGTTGAGCTCAAAGAAAGATTATTCTTCTTATAATAAACATTAGATATCCGGGGAAGTATGTACACACATACCTTGTCCAAGCCATTTTCCTTCATTTGCTCCCAATGTGCTCAATAGTCTAGTACTTGAAGAGAGAGGCCAGTGGCTGGGTGAAGTCCTCATGTTCTATTTTAACTAATTTTGAGCTTTTACTTCTATGCTCTATCCTCTTAGCACCAGAAGCCCATGCCTTATCGGAAATATTTTGGTTGAATTTCTTGTGTATTTGTACAAATTCTCATGAACATTTTGGATTCAAATGCAGATTTCATGGATGGAGAAGTTTGTGCGGAAGGGAACTGAGATTACTGCACCTGTACCAATGTCTCCAACTGGCACTACTGGACTTGGAGGCTTTGAAGTTCCTTCATCCAAAGGAGAAACTCTGCGTTCTGATGCAAGTGCTCTAAATATTGGCGTTCTTCATTTGGTGCCCACTTTAGAGGTGTTCCCTCTATTGGCAGACCCAAAAACGTATGTTGCATACTACTCTAATTAGATAAGCTTACTTCTAAAAAGTTTGATTTCTAATATTGTATTAGTTCTCCTGCAGGTATGAGCCTAACACTATTGATCTTGCGGATCCCAGTGAGTTAGAGTGAGTACATACAGTGAATCTGGAATCTCTGATTTTCTTTTTACATAATAAGCGATAAGAATGGTTAATGCCCAATCATTACTTACAAAAATATGAATCTAATGTCTCTTTAGCTTATTTTAAATGTTAATCTTAATGTAGGTATTGGTTTACTGTGCTGTCAGAGCATTTGCCCGACCTTGTTGATAAGGTAAAAATAGATATCATAAGACCCCCAAAATCTCTCTCAAACACACAAATACACAATCTGGCCATGCAACAAGTGACAAAAAAGTGAAATATCTGTGAAGTTCTGGTAACACTGCAATTAATGAACACCAAGTTTTTTCCTTAATCTGCTGTTTATTACGTGCTAGGGGCCGTATGATGTGTTATGCCAGCATCTGGCCCGCCAAATTTTCTGAAAGAAATAAATTAGAGAAAGTTATTCTTAATCTATTGTGCTATGTGCACCCTTGTTTTGTTTGGTTATAGTAATGCTGTGCTACCACATGTATATTGTTGGGAGTAGCTTGTGTGCTTTATTAATTTTTCATTAATTGTTTGGTATTAGAAGTGGGAAGCTTAAGAGCCAATATATGTATAAAAATATATTAAGGGTTTGTTTTATTGTCTCATTATGATTGTGAGATTTTAATGAGCAATATGGTAGGCGGTAGCAAGTGAAGGCAGAACTGAAGATGCTAAAAGAAGGGGTGACGCTTTTGCTCGTGCATTTGCTGCGCACTTGGCGAGGTAGTTTTCTGATTTCATAAATTCTATCTCATACATTTACTGCATAGTTTTACTACTTCTGGAAAAAATAAAAAGGTTAATTGTTTGGGGATTAACAAAGTACATTCCCATTTAGATAGCTTCCTACTATAATTTTTTTTTTTTTTGGAAAAGAAAAGAACTAAAATTGATGCATAATTATTGTTCTTTTCAAATAATTTAAATTAATGTGAAAATTTTCCAGGTAAAGGACAATAACTATTGTAGTTATGATCATCAGCTTAGGTAACTTACTATTTCTTTGCTCTATTGTTAAATTTTTTCTTCACCAAGCAGTGAGGAATCCTCATTCTCAGAGATAAGCAATATATCTGACTCTCTAATAGGTTGTATTAAGTCTACTACCCATGTTTCTGGTATTTCAATTCCTTGTTTAGGCTCTGCGATATGTTCTTGTTGCCCTAGTGTTGTAGCAACATTTGTTGGTACTTGTAGTTCAATAAGCATAAGTTTTGGTGGTATTGCCTCTCCTATCGGAAGTGTCATCTTCAATTTGTTGGGCACTTTTTGGATGGAAGACTCAATGGATCCTAGTTAGGAACCAAGGCCATCTACCCTAGCGTCCAAGTTCTTAAATTTTGCTGAAAGGGTTTGGATGACTTTTACCAGATTTTCTAGAGTTTGTTCCATAGTAGATTGAGACTTAGAATTAGAATCTACATGAACACCGTTAGGATTGGAATAGATACTTCTCTAGATAGGATTGAGGTAAATATTTATCTTTTTCTTTCATTTCTACCTAATTGGTTATGGTAAGTTTGTTCCTTTTAAGATGGAGTTTTTCATTACTGTACCAAAATTCTTTGGCTCTGCCTATCAGTTTCATCTTGGCAAACCAAACTTTCTCTGTTATCTAGTAAGCCTATTTGTTCGAAGAATTGATCCATCGCATGTAACCAATTAGTGAAGATGTGCAGGTCTTGATGACCACCAAAAGTAGGTGCTTTCAATATCACCATCATGGTACTAGAATATTGTTTTAATAAAGAATTGAAACAAGAACCAGGCTTGCTGCCTAGGGCTGTTGACCAGCTGTCATAGGGCATGGGCCTGAACCATGTGTTTCTGGTTTGCCAGGTTTGGGCCTGGGCTGTCTAGGGACAGGTTCACACAGCTTCAAAATGAAAACCCAAGAAAGGCTCTAATATGAGTGTTCAACCCTGGGTGAATGCATGTGAGCACGTGAGGCCCATCAACCCAAGAAAGGCTCTAATATGAGTGTTCAACCCTGGGTGAATGCATGTGAGCACGTGAGGCCCATCACCTTTTCCTCTGCCCGATTCCAAATCAATCTCTCCCATAGGCAAAGTCCTTTTTCCTTACTGAAATAGATTCACTCTCGGTCAACCTCACAATAATCTAATTAGCTAATAAGAATTAAAATAAAAAAACCAATGTTGCAGCAGAAAAAAATGTAATTTGACTTCTAAAATTAAATAATAAAAAATTAAAATAAAATGGTCTTCGTTCTTTCTGCATCACTAGGTTTGTATGAACTGAGCCATTGAATGAAAGTGAGAACGTCATAGACAATTTGGTTTGGACAATGTAACATAAAAGTATCATGAAGTTGTTATTAATCATCAATTACTTTTGAAAGACTCCATGTATCTTTATTGCTGTTACTTTATCCGCTTTGAATTTTCAAAGTTTTTACCTATATCATTTACCAATTACAACTGCCTGAATAGGTTGATGGAGGAGCCCGCAGCATATGGAAAATTAGGCTTGGCCAATCTATTGGAACTGAGGGAAGAGTGCTTGAGGGAGTTCCATTTTGTTGATGCCTACAGAAGTATAAAACAGAGGTAACTGCATTTTTCTTTATCAAGCAGTAAAGGTTTTTCTGATTTTTCTGTTTGAAATATTTCAAGTTGTAAATGTGTAATGGATGATTACTTCCACATATTAAAAGTATGTTGTATTTATGCACTACATGCAGAAAGTCATGTGTACAATTTAAGCAGTCTGCTTTGAGCAATGTATGGTTTTAATTATATGAGCATAAAACAATTTGCATGTGTACTTGCTTTGAGGAATTACATGTGTGTGATCCACACAGAATGGATTTCTTAAATGTATGTGTTTGGTAGTATAGCATACATTCATTATCCTTGTTTCTAGGTGTTTTTTTTTTTTTCAAACAACAATCTTTAGCTATGGTTTAGTTTGTAAGTTTTTAAAAATAGATTAACCATGGAAGGTCAATGCGGACATGTTATTTTAGGTTTTATATTCTCCCTTAATTAATTTTCTATCAATCATTTTATCTTTAGATGTGAAAATTAAAATAAAAACTGAACTACTAAAAAAAATTAAACAGAAAAGGCTGAGGGGACAATATACAAGCACAGTGCTCTCTCTCTCTCACATACACACGCACACAGTCTACTGACACCTCTTCTACTTATTTTGTTTTGCCCTACTATTTTTTAATGTAACAGGGAGAATGAGGCATCACTTGCTGTTTTACCTGACCTGTTATTGGAGCTAGATAGCATGAGTGAGGTAGGTGTATTTATAGTCTGCTGTTCTGTGCCTCTTGTTGCTCAACAGAAGAAGTTAAACTGTTCAATAGGAATGTTATTGCATTTTGTAATTCTGATCTTTCTTAAAGGTTATGCAGGATATTTCACTTGTCATTATATGCTGTTAAAACTAAGTTGTAAATTATGAGGTATTAGGGTTTAAAGGAGAGAAAGGAGGAATAGAGAGAGAGATTTGAGAAAAGGTCTAGGGCTATGTTTATAAGTCCCTCACCTTAGCACATTTTTATTAGGGTTTATGGCACAATTACAATAATACCTTTATGCTAATGAAAAATAACATGCTAATATAAAAATAACAAGAAGTAACCCTAACAAAACTAAATAAAACCGGAGTAGGGCAGATTCCTGGTTTGTTTCATGTGGCAATCACGTGGGCATCCATTTACTTCCAGCATACTGAGGTGACTGTACCTGGCACTCTTTTAAAACCATTGTTCTGATCATTTGAAACCACTTTTTAATTTGCAGGAAGCCAGACTGTTAACTCTAATTGAAGGTGTTCTAGCTGCAAACATTTTTGACTGGGGATCCCGTGCCTGTGTGGATCTCTATCATAAAGGAACAATTATTGAAATTTATAGAATGAGTCGCAATAAGATGCAAAGACCTTGGCGAGTAAGTGGAGCCAAAAATATTCCCCATTCAACGAACTTGATTTGCTACTTTTTTTTATCTAAGTTGAGTGCTGGTAGAATTTGTTTAAAAAAAATTTCTTGCTATGTGATTTAGGTGGATAATTTCGACGTCTTCAAAGAGAGAATGTTTGGGTCTGGAGACAGGAAGCCTCCCCCACATAGGAGAGCTTTACTCTTTGTGGACAACTCAGGTGCTGACATTGTTCTAGGGATGCTTCCCCTTGCAAGGGAACTTCTCCGACGAGGAACTGAAGTAAGTTTAGTTGTTTCTAATGCTAATAAGCTCTTATATCTGTCTATCACCCATGATAGTAGGGTTTCATTCCCAGTTTGTCCTGTTTTGTTGGTTAACAATGAGAATGGTGTTACCAATCATTAGAATCTCTGCAGGGAAGAGCTGTTTTAGTTCTTTTTACTCCTAACTACAGTGTGAGTTGAAATAATACTGTTACAACATTTATTCCCTGCCCATTGATTAATGATTATGAAATAAAACGTATATTCCTTGCCCACCAATGTAAATGTTGAAGTAATACTTCTTGTTCCTGTCCTACCATACCCAAATATTATTAGTTTAGTTTTTTTTTTTTTTTTTTGTCATTTTGAGGAGATTATGATTTTCCTGCACATAAATGCTTGAGAGAGCAGTCAAAGTGATGGGTGTTTTACTGTTTTGATATAGGATCAGTTTCTTCTGCCAACTTGTAATAATTGAGCAATGGGATTCTTTTTTGCAGGTTGTGTTGGTTGCAAACTCACTCCCTGCTCTAAATGATGTAACTGCAATGGAGCTTCCTGACATTGTAGCTGAGGCAGCCAAGGTCTGTCCATTTGCATGAATACTTCTATGCAATTGATCTAAGTCTTTTTTTGAGGTGTCCCATTTACAGATTCATATCATTGACCATAATATCATTAATCCACCTTATTTATATTTTTCAAGGATTATCAGTAGTCAGAAATTTTTTGAAATTGAAAATGTTATCTGGGTTGCAGGTTTTGTTTTTTTTTTTTTTTTTTTTTGGTATTCATGGTTCCATGATACACTGAACACAGTATTCTTGATGTCACATAATTAATCAAAAGAAGGTAATAGATTCTTCTTGTCCACAGCATTGTGACATCCTTCGCAGAGCTGCTGAAGCAGGAGGCTTACTCGTGGATGCAATGATCAACACCTTAGATGGTTCTAAAGAAAATTCATCTTCAGTTCCGTTGATGGTTGTTGAGAATGGGTGTGGGAGTCCATGCATTGACTTAAGGCAGGTCAGCTCTGAGCTAGCTGCTGCTGCAAAAGATGCTGATTTGGTATGATGCTCATTCCTTTTTTTAAAATCCATGTCAAGCATTACATTGCTCGATCCCCAGTTCAAGCCCCACAAATTGGGGGTGGGGTGCCATCAAGCCAGAAGGACATTTGCAAGCTTTTTTCGCTTTTATTGTATTTTTTCTAATGTCACAGTTTACAACAAATTGTTGCAAATATAGAATCAAGAAGAAATAAATAAAGAGAAAGACACCATAATCATGGTTTGTGCTCTGCAGATTATTTTAGAAGGTATGGGTAGATCTCTACACACCAACTACAATGCTCGATTTAAATGTGATGCCTTGAAGGTAAAGACTCTATGTTCTTGTGTCTCATTTGGGATGTGAAAAAGAGGGTTGCAATTGTTTGTCTAGCCTTCTTGATTATTTGGCAACTTTATTGTTTGAGTAAAATTTTCTGAGGTCATATTTTCCCAAGTTTGATGATCATGACTGTTATGATTTTTCATTGAAATGAAGTCCTTGCTTTCAAACTGCATGCATGTAAGAAATCTTCTAAGCCAAGTTGGGAGGTCAACGGGTTTTAAAGTTTTCCTTTGACACTTTAATATAACATGAAAAACTTTTCTTGCAGCTTGCAATGGTGAAGAATCAGAGGTTGGCAGAGAAATTGATTAAAGGAAATATATACGATTGTGTTTGTAGATATGAACCAGCCAGTTGAAAGCTTCTCTTCAGACACTCAAATAGGGACAGACACAGTACTTAAGAAGCATGGTGTGGTGCCATATCATATTGCATGGTGATGTCACATCCATAGTTATGTTAGAATCCTTTTCATTTTGCTTTGGACTTTTATTTGTTGTCCCAAATATGTAAGTTTGTCAGTGATCTTGTCACACCAACAATGTGAAATTAACCATGGAAATAGCAATGATGGCATTGCATATGCCATTTTCTTTAGTGAATTTCATTCTGCTGATTTATTTAAAGCAGAAAAAGAGTCCGGGACTTCCTAGAGTGGTCTTTGCTCAGGAATTGAAGAGGGATGATCAACTTTGCAAATATTTATCACTTTTGAACCTTTCTTTAGGTATACAATTTAAGAATGCATTAGTTCTGTATTACTCTCTCTCTTTGATTTACCACCAAAGAGGCCCTTATTACACTGAAGAAAGGGTTTGAACTGCCCATCCAATCCCCTATTACCATCTTTTTTGCTTGGCATAGTCCATGCAATTTATTATTAGTTTTCTCCAATATTTCAATAAGTTTGTCAAGAATATTGTAGGTTAATTGGTTGGCACCTTAATTTCTAATAGAAATATTCATGATTCATATCCCTAAACTATCAATGTATAATTTTTTTTTTGAATAAATTTCCTTGTAAAAAATTGTAATCTTTAGTTATTTTATAGACAAAATAGAAATCATACTATATATGTGTGTGTTAAAAAATTGAAAATTGCATAATATAGTGGTTAATATAGATAAGCATGTTTCATGCCTACTAAAAAAATGCATATATCCTTCAATTATTGTTTCTTATATAAATGTAGAAAAATTGTTTAGCAAAAAAAGAAAAAAAATGTAGAAAAATTATATTAAAACACACACACACGCATATATATATTACATGTGATTAAAAGGAGTTAGGAAATTTAAAAGACTAAGATTTATTTTAGTGAATTCACAAATATTTAATTTTTTTAGTCAATTGTTGTCAAAGCAACTAAACATGAGTAAGAATGTGATATTATAAATTTATTATTATTATTATTATTATTCCAACTAAAAATTATCTCTTAGATAGAATTTATAAAAATAATCATATAAATTCATTTGATATAAATAATTAATGCACAACTATAGATAATTAATATAAGCATTTATTCTATTAGCTAATTTAATGAAATAATACTTTGATATAAATGCCAACTTTGTTAATTTAGTACCCTAAATAAAGAGAACATTAAGGAATGCTTCGCATGGCACAACTTCATACTCTCTAACATGAGGTTTCTACTTATATATATATATATATTTTGCAAAAGAGAGGAACCGAAAAGATTATGAAAATCTCAAACATGATCCATACAATTTATTAAGAATTGAAAGGCTGATATCTCATTCAGCAATTGTTTTTCAAGGTAAAACTCTGATAAACCATTGATTATACAATTCAATGGGTATTACTTAACTCTTTTTACAGTTTTTTTTTCCCCATAATCATTGAGGTAGCAAATTGTTAATTATAAACAATAAAATAGGGTCAGATATGAGATTCATGTGAAAATCAAATTCTGAAAAATGGTGTATAGTTTATATGGATAAGCATTCAAAACTAGTACATTATAAACAATGTGAGGGCCATGCCACTTCAGTCCTTTTTCACGTGGTTTTCCATACATGCCCATGATAATTGATAGAGGGCCTTTCAATGATAACCAATTTTCTTCTTCCCTGTAGTGGCAAGACATTCATAACATTTTGACTTTAGGCATTTTAGACTTCAATTGTATAAGAGATATTTATTAGAGTAAATCAATGGATTAAGGAATCTTTATCGGAATATAAAAAACAAAATGGAATCTTTACCAAAACAATAAATCAGTTGCTAATTATTCTGTTTTTTCAAAAAATAAAAATTTCCTTTCTTGATATTACTAAAAAATAACCCCCCCCCCCTCCCCCCCCCCCCCCCCCAAAAAATAAAGACTTTGAAAGTGACTATTGAGAAAATTTTGTCCTTTCCCATGTAATCATGTTACTCAAATGATTTCAATAAACTTATATATATATATATATATATATATATAAAATGACTATGCAAAATTTTGTTCTCTCTCTCAAAAAGATGATTATGCAAAATGACTGCAAGTATAAGTGTTGATTCGTTAGTGATAATAATCTTCTAGTTAGTCTCTCACATTATGCTCTCGGTGTTCCACAATTTTTTTATTTATTTGTACAAGTCATAAATGTTATTGATGTTAATATCTTCTATGTAACGAAATAAATCCAAAAATCAAATTTCATTTAAATTTGAATTTTTAATTTTGTTAAAACAAAATCTATAAGCGCCCACTATTAATTTTTATTTATATAATCCTCTTCTGTTAATGGTGGAGCCAAGATTTTATTTTAGGAGAGAAAAATTTATAACTAACACATATCTCCATAACCCTTATATGATACACCTGCAAACATTCGGAGTTTTGTATCCATTATGGATGAGCATAATGCACACAAATTTAATGTATAAAACTTAGACCAATTTGTACAATAATTAAAATGCCACTCCTGTGAATATTAAATAGTATTTTAATACAATAAAACCCATATATAAAAGATAACAATATCTATTTTATTTTTTTGTTTAGGTTTAATTTTATATCTTAATAAGTATGTTATAATTTTCATATGATGATTTATAGTAATTAGATAAACCTCAAGTACACCTTATATAGGGTTACTGGGTTAATACAAACTCATAAAACAATTAAACTATAATAGTTTTAAACCATATAGTAATGAGTAATCATTTATACATCTAAACGTTGGGGGTTTAATTCGAAAATAATATCAATTTATGAAGTTTATTATATGATTATTTTCAAATATTATTACTTATACACATGGATATGAAAAATAATATGTTACCACATAAAGTGTTTAAACTCATAAAACTTGTGAAAATAAACAATATTTTTTTACACTTTTTTTTTTCTCTTGAATTAAAATTTTGTTTCTTTATTTTTTTTTTATCCTTATTTTTCTCATATAACTTTTACACCTTAAAAATATTAATATAACAGGGAATTTTTTTTCCAGTGAAACTTAATATCTAAACAAAAAATTAAAAAAATTACACATAAGAAAATGTAAGAACCTAAGAGAAAACTATATATATATATATATATATTGTCTACAATTAGTACAATGCTCTTGTGGTACAATATCTCTCCTTTTTTTTTCTTTTTCTTTTTTTTTAAATGAAGAAAAGAGAAGTTCTTCAAGCTTCTTTTTTTTTTGGGAAAAGAGAAGTTCTTCAAGCTTGTTTCATCAAATTTGGTACATTAACTACTATCACTTTTGTAAGGTTTCGTTTATACTTAATGAACCAAAATATTAGACACCAATGTGTCTATCTCATGTTTTATTTATTTATTTGATAAGATCCCATAGTTTATTTTATTTTAAAAAATAGTTTTTATTTTTTCCAAAATAAATAAAGATTCCATCAGTATAATAAAAAAATAAAGTATTAAAAAACTGTACATAAATAAATAAGTAGAATAAAGATGAAAAATGAACCAAGTCAAACACATTTAATTAATTCCGGGCAGGTAGCATCCTAGGATTCCTCAACTTTGCAAAGGAATAAGTTAGAAAGAAAAAAAAGAAAAAAAAAAAGAAAAAAAAGAAAGATAATATAACATTAGATTTGCACTTATCTTTTTGAGGAACAAGTACATAAGTTTTGTAACATAAATAATTATGATATAGTGGGATTATGTGAAAGTGATTTTGTATTTTTTAACTAGATCTAGAAAGAACTGATCTACTTTATCACGAACAGAACTCACCACTCGTGCGAGAAAAGAACACAACAATCTATTTTTTGTTGTTGAAATCTATCTTTTTCTCTCTCTTGCATGTTTGGCCAACAGGGCCAGGACAGTTCTAAGTATAACCCCTTTAAGTACGGACAGCACTCTTTCAGTCACATGAAAAGAGGATCTTTCTTTCTATCACTTACTCTCTCTAGAGTAATTTGCCTTTGTCTAAAACACTGTTTTCTCAAAGCAAACAACTTTTTCTTTTTAAATTTTTTTCTTCTCCCTTAAACTCATCCATCATAGACCTCTCTTTCTCTCTCTCTTTAGGATCAAACTGGTTCTTGAACTTGGGGCTACTTGGATCATCCACTAATGTAATGCTAAGTTCTATGTTCCTCAGGTACTTTATTTTTTCTTCTTTTCTTTTGGGTAATTTGTACCTGTTAATGAAATGTTCTTTTGGGCTAAATTTTTTTTTTTTTTGCTTTTTTTCCTGTGTGTGTGTTGTGTTTGATTGGAAATTTAGAATCTTTCTATGAACAGTGTAAAAGTTATGTACTTATGTAGTGACAAAGATTTCATTTTTGTGTTTGTTTTCTGTTTTTGATCAGTGTGATGTGGTAGTGAGGTTGATATATTGGGATAAAAGGAAAAGGAGTGTTGGAAATTTGAACATTCTTTGTATATGGAGAGCCCCAAAACCCCAGAAACCCTAGAAGCCCATGACCCACGTGATAAAAGCCTGGAAGAATCTTCTGGGTTTGCTGGGTTGTTTGATTCAAGTGGGAACTATAATGGGTTTGAGTCCATTCTGGAGATTTCTGCTGGAGGAAATGACAAATGGGTTGATGTGAATGATAATGGTGTTGGGGTTGACAATGTGGAAGCGGTGAATGGAGTGGTTGGTGTTGAGGAAAGAGATGGTGGTGTTGAAGGTGAAAACGTGTTTGTGGGGGTGGAACCAATGGTCAGTATTGAAGAGGGTGGCATGGATAGTGTTGGGGTTGACAATGTGGAAGTGATGAATGGAATGATTGAAGTTGAGGAAAGAGATGGTGGTGTTGAAGGTAAAAATGTGTTTGTGGGTGTGGAATCAATGGTCAGTATTGAAGAGGGTGGCATGGATGGTGTTGGGGTTGACAATGTGGAAGTGGTGAAAGGAGTGGTTGAAGTTGAGGAAAGAGATGGTGGTGTTGAAGGTGAATGTGTGTCCGTGGGTGTGGAATCAATGGTCAGTGTTGAAGAGGGTGGTATGGGTGGTATTGGAATTGACGTAGTGGAATTGGTGAATGGAGAGGTTGAAGTTGAGGAAAGAGATGGTGGTGTTGAAAGTGAAAATGTGGTTGTGGGCGTGGAATCAATGACCAATATTGGGGAGGGTGGTATGGATGGTGTTAGTATTGAGAAGGGTTATATGGTAGATGGTGAGGTTGATAGGGATAATGTGGTTGTGGGAGTGGAATCAAAATTGGATGGGGACTTGGAGGGTTTGGTGAGTAATGGGTTTGAGGATGTGGGAGTTGAGAAGATTGTGCAAGAGGAGGGGATGAAAGAAGACAATGGGTCAGGATTAGATGAAATTCATCCAGCTAAGAAGATTGAAGTTTCGGGAGATGGTATATCGCTTTTTGTGGATATCTGTGGTCCTCCTGATGGACTTGATGAAGAAGAATGTTTTGAATTGACTGGTAGTGGAGAGAAGTCAAAAGAAGCTGAAGATGAGGAGGAAAGTGGAATTGAGAATCAGGAATATAATTTTTCTGTGGGCGATGTTGTGTGGGTTAAAACAAAAAGTAAGACATGGTGGCCAGGAAAGATTTATGATCCTTTGGATGCCCCAGAGCATGCTGCAAAGGGTGACCAGAGGAACTGGTTACTTATTGGATATATCAGGAGTAGCCATGTTGCTTGGTGCAGTCCATCTCAATTGAAGCCTTTCCACAAGTACTTTGAAAATATGTTGCGAGAGAACAAGTCTAGAAGCTTCCTTGGAGCTGTGGAGAAAGCTGCACAAGAGTTTGGTAGGCGTGTGAAGTTGGAGATGACTTGTTCTTGTGCTTTGAAACAAATTCAGCTGTCAGCTCAGTCTCCTCAATCCAAGGAAGGAGCTACAGGACCAGATCCTGTCTCTGGTGAAGTTGATGAATTTTCAGTCTCTCAGTTCCAACCTGCAAACTTTCTAGCACAACTCAAAAAATTTGCCTTGGCAGTTTGCAAGCCTGGAATGATTGAGTTTGCTGTTGCACAAAATCGTGTATCAGCATTCTACAGTTCTAGAGGGCATTTACAATTGCCAATGCATCAACTCCGAGAAACAAATGTTGTTGAAGACAATGATGATGAAATGTTAATGGTTAAAAGAAAATCTGATATTCAGATTGAAGACCAAAGTACACAGCCAGCTGAAGAGAACTTGCAAAGCACGCCATTAACTAGGTCGCAGAAACAATCAAAGGTATCAAGGCATCAAGTTTTGCCGGAAGAGAAGAATGAAGAGAACTGCAAAAGTAATGCTGCCGATAAAGTTACTGTCTCAAGTGGCAAGGCATCAAAATTGAAGAAGAGAAAGAGGGCAAAGGATTCTGAAGTTGAAGGTGGGAGCAAGGGAAGAATTGAAACGGGCTTTGAGTCAAGAGAACGGAAGAAGAGCAGGTACTTATCTTACCCATACATAAACTGGGAACAAAAGGGCTTGCCAGCTGAAACAGAAGACCCTAAGGCTCCAATAGCTCCTGAAGGAGAGGATGCAGATATCAGTTCTGATCACATCACTGAGTCCCCTGCAATTGCTAAATGTAGCAGCAAGAGGTTCTGGAGTAAGTGGTACAAGAAAGTCATTAGTGGGAGTAATAGGAATGGTAATTCAAAGTTAATAAACGAATCTTCAGCTCAATTGCTCTCTGAACTCCGTTTTACAGCTGTGAATTGCCTATATCCAATTGAGAAAGAAAATTTTGATTCAATTGAGTGGTTCTTTTCCAGATATAGAATTTCAGTGTATCATGATGAATCTATTTATGAGTTGTCCTGCAAGAATATGGCTGGTCAAAATGAGACTATAGCTGCTGAGCCCAACTTGTTCAAAAATAATCTACAGGAGAATCAGCACCCTTCCCCTGCGACTAAATCTGGTTCAAAGAAAAGGAAGAAGAGGGAAACCTTGCAGCGTTCAGTGGCTGAACTTACCTCTAGCATACCAAATGTAGTTGGAAACAATGTCTCTGGTGTACTGGATGTTAACAAAAGCCCTGATACACATATGGGGAAAGATTCTATAGAGATAAGTCTGCCTTCATCCAACCCTAAACCTGAGGGGAAGATTGGAAAGAAAAAAGGAAAGGCAACCTCAGGGCGATTGAAGACTAAACCGCTTTCAGGTCTATCAGATGTGAATATAAATATTGCTACAAGTAGCTCATTTATGAAGGATCACCATCTCATGTCAAATGGTAAACCTAAGCAAACACAGCTAAATAATGGAGCAAGTCCAATGGGTCTGCAAACAGAACAAGTGACTGGCATACCTGATTTGAATGGGAACATTGCCACACACTTACCATTTGTTGAAGATCAATCGGCTATGGCCCATGTTGCTTCTGCAAGTAAACCTGAGAAGAAAAAGAGAAAGAGGAAAGAAGCTGCTTCAGGGCACTCAGGGATTCAAACTACTTCTGGTGTACAACATCTGAATGGAGACATTACTACGACTGGTTCATTGGTCATTGATCTGGGGTTAGTGAGCCCACATTCTTTTGAAGGTATTACTCAGAAAAATGACAGGGAAGGGAGGGAAGAAGCGACTTCATTATTTATGAACTCTGCTGGCGTACTGAATTTTGGGGGAAGTAATGCTAGCCCTGGCTTCTTGGTTAAAGATCCACAAGAGATTGGCCTCCACACAGCTGAAGGTAAACCGAGGAAGAGAGGGAGAAAGAGGAAGGATAAAGCACCAGCTGAGAATAAACTTACTGTGGGCATACCAGATTTAAATGGAATAAGTGGTGAATATATCTCGTTTGGAAAGGAAATTCCAGAGACTAATGGGCATTTATCTCAAATCAAACCAGAGCGGAAGAAGAGACAGAGAAAAGAAAAGGCTAGGTCAGAGCATCCAAGAAGTAAATTGACTGTCCGGAGACCTAATACTAACAAAGATGCTCCGGGGACTGCTCTTCTGTTGACATTTGCCCCAGGAGTTCCTGTGCCTTCAAAAGAAGACTTTCTCGCTACATTTTGCAGGTTTGGGCCCTTAAAGGAATCTGAAACACAGTCGTTGAAAGATTCTGGTAGTGCCCAGGTGGTTTTTCTGAAAAGTGCTGATGCTGAGGAAGCTTCTCAGAGTTTAGAGATGAATAACCCTTTTGGTGCAGCCCTTGTCAATTATCGGCTCCATAATCTGTCAGCTAGCTCCAGAGTTTTTGAACCAGAGGGGCCTTTACTCACAACTCTTGGCTCTCCAACAAAGGAAGGACTTATGACTCCTGGAAAGGCGTCTGGGACCGTGGCTAACCCTGGTGAGGCGCCTCCACTTGACTTTATTAGGCAAAACCTTCAGATGATGACATCAATGCTGGAGAAGTCAGGAGATAATCTTTCTCCAGAGATGAGAGCTAAACTGGAGAGCGAAATTAAAGGCCTTCTACAGAAGGTGACCTCCATGGCTGGTTCTTCCTCTACTTAATAGGAAATGTAGGATTCGAAGTACTTTATCTTAGATTTGCTTATTAGCATAGCAAAGCTACTGATAGACTGGTTGGGGTCCTTTTGATTCGTAAATTGACATTTGCTATCGTACTCTCTCCATGTCTCTGGACGTGGATGTTAGAATTGTGAACCTATTGATTTATTGCAATTGAAGGGGTACAAGTAATGGCTCATATCTAGGCATCTACATGCATTTTTACTCATTTTCTCGTTTCTTTCTCGTATAATTATAGCTTTCTGTTGTTGGGAATCCATATGTATGTGTTTCTTGAAATTAAGCCATGTGTTAGTCATATAATATTGGGCTGTCATGCTTGATAACTCATTGCTAATTCCGAGTTCCTGGCTGAAAGAACAAACCTAGAGCCAGCAAACCTTGTTGAACCAGCTGGTTACAAACTTTGCCAAGCCATTTTCTACCACTATGAGAAATTGTTTAACTGGCTTACCCAGTTTGAGTTAAACAGAGGGGAGGCCTTGTGCCCAAATATCTGAACTTTAGACTGCTTTAGAGGAGAAATTGGTTGATTTGAACCCACTTTGGTTTTTCCAGTTTGGGATACGAAAAATGTTTCTGTTCTAAGCGATTTACATTTGTCTTGCATCTTTCAGTAAATGCTAGGTACTTCCTGAGATTTCATTGTGCATACTTTTGGGGTTTAAATGCAATCTTAGATTCTTTATGTCAATAAAACTATAAAAGGCTACTCATGCAATGATGCAAAACAACCGATGAGTGGGATGGGGAAGGTGGATTACCTTAGATTGCCTATCAATGAAGAATCAAGTTCAGCATTGGACATATACATTACCAATACATATATTCTATCTTGCTAAAAAAGTGGTGTCCTATCAGTGAAGAATCAACTTCAGCATTGGACACATACATTATCAATACATATATTCTATCTTGCTAAAAAAGTGGTGTGTCCTATCAATGAAGAATCAACTTCAGGCATTGGACATACATTATTAATTTTACTGAATGTTATTACTGGATGGAGAAAGACCCTTCTTTCCTTGAGTCCCACTTAATTGATGATGTATCTGAATGAATTTGTTTCTGTTCTAAAAAAAACTTATTAACTTTTCAGCATTGGACATGTACATTATTAATTCATATATTTTATCATCATAGAAAAGTGTTGAGAGGAAGGGATCTTCATTTCCTGCTAAAGGTAATTAATTTGATGAGTCAATCCCCAATGTGATGTGAATGGATGATCCTACTTATTGATTTCATTTATGTTACTCTTGCTCTATCCATCATTTGCAGCATCCGAACATGGACAGGAGATTCAGCATAATTGAACCCAGACTTGTTAGAGCATCTCCAGCAGATTAGCCAAATTTTTGTACTGTTTGGAGAATGAATAGTAACTTTTACTTTTTAGCTACCCACTTTTTCAAATACATTTTCCAACAGATTCTCTATCTCATTCTCTATTTCATTTAAATATTATTTCTTCATTCATTATTTATTCTTTTTTTAACAACTACATATCTTCCAACATTTTTTTATTCAATACCTTATTATTATAATAGAAAAAAAAAATTGAAGAATGAACAGTAGTCCATCAGACTTGATAAGCTACTGTTCATGAGAAAAAAAAAATCAGGATGTAGAGAGTCCATTGGAGAATGAACAGTAGCCTATTTTGTGGGTTTGCTCTCTAAAGTAGAGAGTATTTTGTATTTAGTTCTTCTGTTGGAGATGCTCTTAACTTACCAAACCCTACAGATAAAAACAAGTATGGGTAAGGATTTATTTGAATCTTAAAAAAAAAAAAAAAAAAAAGAAGAAGATCAACCCAAAATTGGTCTGTTAAAAACATGGGTTGGCGGATTAAAAAGGGTGGACTCCTTTTTTTTTTTTTTTTTTTAGGAAGAAAAAATAGAATCTCATTTTCTGATTTGTTTCACATTCTCAAACTCTCAAATATGTTACTTCTCACTTTTCTCAATTTTCTCTTTCTTTAATCTTGATTATGATCGATATGACGATCTCCCTTAACTGCCGCTGGGACTATGATACATAGTTCATCATCGTATTCAAAAATAAAATTTTAATCATGAAATAGACTCTTTCTAAAATGGAGAGAATATATATATATATATATATATTTTAAAATCAATTTTTTTAAATGATTGTCTAGTATGGATACCATATAAAAGATTTTAGGGGGAGTATGTTTGTCATTAGCTTTTTTTTATTTGTTTCACCTTTTTAAAGTTTTACTTTTTCTAAGTACATCCGTAGTTTAACAAAATTTCAATCTAAAAAAAAGACAAAAAAAGGCCCAAATAGACTAGTGCCAAATGGACTATAATGAACCTAACAAACATGAAAGGTCAGACATCTACCTAATTCAAAATAGGTAATGATTTAGACCCCAAATTTTAAGTATGGCTAATCTAACAATTAATGCGAATATATGTGATTAACTAAATTAACTAAGCATGGCTACTAATAATTGCATGGATAAACATATTTGAGCAATTAAATGAGCAATTGACAGGAACTAAAGAGAAGCAATCCCGAAGAGGAAAATCCAAATATCATACGTAAAAACCTTTCCATGGCCTGACCGCAAAAAATGATCCACTTGATTAAATAGTTACAGTACAAAGGTTTGTCTCTTTGGTTTTGCATCCATCCATTTATTGTTGCATTCAATTGTCAACCTTGATGTTATTATTATTATTATTATTCAAAACGCTAATTTGTGAGCTTGTTTCTACTCAACCTTATATTTAATCATCTATATTACAAAGTCAAGAGAATAGATGGAGCGATTCAGGTGAGATCCAACGTAGATCATATTGTTAATTAACTTTTATTTCACATTTTATATACTACAACAAATGCATTTGAGGTTGATATTTAGTCTTTGAAGTCATATCTTTCTTTCATTCTTTTGTGATATCATTAGGCTAATGAGCTTCGAATTGTAAATATAAGAATTTTTGTAAATAATATAACATTCATATTTTTTGTGTTTTTATATTTTTTTGAAAGGAATAAAAAGAGAGTTTACTCAAGTCTCTTTTTTATTTATTTAATTTGTTTGTATGTAATAGAAAAAAGAAAAAAAAAATCAACACGTCAAAGGTCCGGTAAAGATTATAGGCTCCACAACTCGGTTCAAATCCATCCGACTTTCACCACAATCCATTTGACTCACACATGGCCGAATCAAACTTGAACCTATCCAACCTAGCCTGTCTGCTAGGTCTCAACTTTATATATAAGGTGAGGTAGAAGTAGTGTTCAGCTTGATTCCAAAGTCCTGAGCTTATATCTATTCCCAAAATGATAAGCAAGTCAAATTGATGCAATAGGTGTAACAAGATTGGTGGGTTCTGATTAGTTCAGCTGGTAAAATCTCTGATGGTTGAATAAGAGATTTGAGATTCAATTCGCCTACACTAAAAACCGATTAGTATCTTGGTCTGACGATAAAAGAGCTATCATCAGGAGTAAACGCAATAAGTTGAAGCTTTTTTAAAAAAAAAAAGTGTAACAAGATTGTGATCCTAAATATAGAGATTAGAGCTCTATTTATAGGTGTGCACAGCAAGTAATATAGTGTACAGAGCCTGAGCCTGAGCCCAATGGGCTAGGCACATATAAACAGTACACTGACAGTAGCTATGAGGTCGATCACTTCCTCAGTAGTTTTGCTCTAAAGCATATAATAATCTCATGGCTCATGCAATGCAATGCATGGACATAAATAATTTTGACAGTAAAATGAAGCATATATATAAGTGTATTTAACAGTTCATATCTTTGCTTTTTGTCAACGACACCATCACTCAATCCTCTCCACTCTCACTCTCTTTTTCTATCTTTTGCTCAGTGCTCGGCTTTCTTTTTGCTGTGCTAGACAGCTAGTGTGTAGAAGAGAAGAACTTATTTTTGGGCCTCATGGGCTGAGTTCGGCTGTAAATGGATTGTTAGTGGGCTATGAAAGTTTTGGACCATGATGCTGTTTTAATTTCCATGGCCCGACCTTTTTTGTTTTAGACAAAATTATATTTTAGCCTTTAGAATTTGGGTCAGGTTTTATTTCGGTCCATTCGGTCTAAGACAGTCCATTCAGTCTAATTGGTCTAATTCAGTCCAATACGGCCTATTCGGTCTACTTCGGTCCATTTGGTCTATTTCAGTCTTAACAGTCCATTTGGTCCACTTCAGATCTATTTCAAACTAATTAGGCCTTAAATTAATTCCCTTTTGTAGGTTGCCATTTCAATGTTGGGCTCAAAAATTCTTATTTTTAAAAAAATTAATTTTTGGGTTAAAAAGTATGAAATTTTATTCTATTTGGGTGAAACTCTTTAGCTTTGAGCTAAAAAATATAAACAAAATAGGCATTAGAAATTAGAGATATAAGTCTTTAAAAAGTAATAATAATGATAAATATTTAAAGATTACTTTAAAATTTAAGTTTCAATAATATATATTTTATACTTATACTTGGAAAGAAAAAAAAAATACTAAAAATTCTAAATTTATATAATAATTTAAACTTAATGTAACATGTTTTGTGTCCAATGGAATGGAGGATGAAAATTTTTAAAGTTTTCTTGATTATATTAAAATCAGTCAACCGATTATGTATATTTAAAAAAAAAAAGAAAAAAAAAAGTCATTTTAATAACATCTTCTCCATTTATATAAAATAATATTATAATTATGTAATTTAAATTTTTTTATTAAATTATGTTATATGTGTGTATCACTATATCACTATATATTATTGTTGAATGCAAAATACATTTGATGTGCGACGAAAATTCGTAAGTCGTTTCCCGTCCATATGCGTCGTCCAAAGGAAAGACAAGAAGGGAAATCCTTGCCAAGCTCCTCGTCCGTCTGTCCTTAAAAGACAGACAGGCTTATTATCGTCCGTCTGTCCTTAAAGGACAGACGAGCTTTCTATCGTCCGTCCATCCGTAAAGGACGGACGAGTTTACTGCCATCCCCTCGTCCTTAAAGGACGAGGGAGGCTACTACACCATGTCTCCACCGAGTGGAAGAACGTACCGTCGCTAGTCAAGTCCAACCGTTGTGAAATGCAGACTTTTTGAATAATCTAACTTCTACGTCAGTTATGGAAGTTACCTCCGAGCCTCTTGGATTCTCCAACAGTAGGAACGGTTACCAAACAAGTAACCGTTCCCTGCATGCTATATAAACACACGCCAATGAAAGAGTAGGGGATTCTGTTTTTTCTGAGACTTTCAATTTACGAAGTCATACCAAAGGCTAACTTCACCATCGGAGGGTTCTTGGCCGGCTTCCACCGGTCTCCTCTGAGTTTTCTGTTTGTTTTCTCAGGATTCATCAGTCACAAATTTATCAAGGCCCGACACTTTCAGTCCACTGATATCACAGGATTCATCAGTTGGCGCCGTCTGTGGGAAAAGAATAACGTTTGAACTCCATTATTGGATTCTGCAATTTCTTTCTCCGACAAAAGGGCTGAAATGGTCCGAACAAGGTCAAGGGCTACTAGCCCAGGCCCTCAAGAAAGCAGAGGCGACTGTCAATCGGTGCCTACCGTGCAACCACCTTCTGTCCAACACGTGCAATCCATGGCTGCTACTATGGCGGAGTTGACCCGCCAGAACCAGGAGTTGGTTAGAGAACTTAACATAAGGAGGCAGCGTCGCGATGAGAACATTGGAGGACAAGCCCAGAGTCAAGATGGGAGGAATGTCGAGTTTGAAAGCCAGTCAAGGGGTACCCCTTCAAGGAGGGTGCCTCACTTGGAAAGGGAGATGGACCAAATGAGAAGAACTATGGATGAGATGAAGGAGAATATGAAGAGGACCAACCCTGTAGAAGACTTGGTTCACAGAACTGACTCCCCTTTTGTGCCTTCCATCAATGCTCACCCTTTGCCACCTAAGTTCAAGATGCCTTCCTTAGATTCATATGACGGGACGCGGGATCCGTTTGACCACATTGCCACCTTCAAAACTACTATGCACCTTCAAGGGGTTCCGGATGAAATAATGTGCAGAGCTTTCCCTACTACCCTTAAAGGACCCGTACGAGTGTGGTTCGGCAAAATACCTCTGAGCACAGTAACGTCCTTTGCGGAGTTAAGCAAGTTATTTGTCAACAATTTCATCGGAGGACAGAGGCACAAGCGTTCCTCGTCTAGTTTGCTGACCATAGAACAAGGGGAGAATGAAAGTTTGCGGTCCTTCATTACGCGGTTCAACAGGGAAGCCTTAGCAGTGGACGAGATGGATGACAGGCTCCTTCTAGCGGCTTTCCACAATGGGGTTCACTCTAACTTGTTCATCCACAAGCTATATGAGCAAGAGCCTCAGACCATGGCTGAACTCGTCCATTCAGCCCAGAATTTTATGAATGCGGAAGATGCTATCATAGCCAAGAAGAGGAAGAGAGTTGAGAAAATGGATGCTAACCCCACTCGCCATTCAGAACAAGGTCCTCGTCTTAAAAAGGGACGAACGGAAGACAAGAAGGATCGAGACAGGAAGGCAAGCCCCTCAGCACGAAGTCAGCAATATACGCCATTGAACATGTCACTCGATCAAGTCCTAATGCAAATCAAGGATGATCCTTCCTTGAAGTGGCCAAAAAAAAATGAAGGGAGATCCAAATAAGCGCAATAGAAATAAGTATTGTCGCTTCCATAGAGACCATGGGCATGATACGGACGAGTGTTTTGACCTAAAGCAGCAGATTGAGAATCTTATAAGGCAGGGGAAGCTAAGGAGTTTCCTTGGACGAGACCACAAGGACGAAAAACTCAAGGGAAAAGCTGAAAAGTCGTCACGGCCACCTCTCGGAGAAATCAGAGTTATTATTGGAGGGAGCTCTACAGGCCAGTCGTCCAAGTCCAAGAAAACATACCTAAAGGTGGTGCAGAGCGTCCAACTCTCTGGACGACCACCCAGAGATAGAAACATGGACGAACAAGCAATCACGTTCACTGAAGAAGAAGCTGAAAGAATCCACCATCCTCATGACGATGCTATTGTCATTACCTTGCTCATTGCTGATTACACAACCAGAAGGGTACTAGTTGATAATGGAAGCTCGGCAAATATTTTGTATCTTCCAGCTTTTCAGCAGATGAGGTTAGGACGAGACCGTCTTCGTCCGGTGAATTCTCCATTAGTAGGTTTTGGTGGAATGAAGGTGCAGCCCGTGGGTACTATTACATTACCAGTGGTAGTGGGGGCATATCCATAGCAAATCACCAAGGACGTGAGTTTTCTAGTGGTAGACTGTTCGTCCTCCTATAATGCCATAATTGGGAGGCCAACTTTAAATAGTTGGAAAGCAGTTACGTCCACCTACCACCTATCAGTCAAGTTTCCAACAGACTATGGAGTAGGACAGGTACAAGGAGATCAACTAGCAGCAAGAGAATGTTACTTAGCTATGTTGGCCACGGATGAGCAAGTACATACCATGAATATTGAAGAAAAGAGGGTCGTGGTAGAACCCATTGAAGTGTTAGAAGATATTCCCTTAGACGAAAGAAACCCTGAGAGGTGTACCCGGGTTGGGGCAGATCTAGAAGGAAGGATAAAGGAGGACCTCGTCCAGTTTTTGAGGAAAAACATAGATGTATTTGTTTGGAGTCATGAGGATATGCCTGGTATAGATCCTAATGTCATCACCCACCGCTTGAACGTATGTCCTTCCTCAAAACCAGTGCGACAAAAGAAAAGAGTGTTTGCTCCTGAGAGAGACAATGCTATTAAAGACGAAGTTCAAAAGTTGATGGCAGCGAAGTTTATACGAGAAGTGTACTATCCAGATTGGTTGGCCAACGTAGTAATGGTCAAGAAGGCGAACGGCAAATGGAGGATATGTGTAGATTTTACTGATCTGAACAAGGCTTGCCCCAAAGATAGCTATCCATTACCACGCATTGATCAACTGGTGGATTCTACCGCAGGCCACAAGCTACTTAGTTTTATGGACGCTTTCTCAGGATACAACCAGATACGGATGGACGAGGCTGACCAGGAGAAGACATCATTCGTTACTAGCCAAGGCTTGTTCTGTTATGAAGTAATGCCCTTCGGCTTGAAAAATGCTGGAGCAACGTATCAACAACTGGTCAATCACATGTTCCGTCCTCAGATTGGGCGAAATGTTGAAATGTATGTGGATGACATGTTAGTGAAAAGTTTAGAAGAGTGTAAACATCTGGACGACTTACAAGAAACCTTCAATACATTCAGGCGGTACAGTATGAAGCTGAACCCCAGCAAGTGTGCTTTCGGAGTAGCGTCAGGAAAATTTCTTGGATTCATGGTCTCACACAGGGGGATCGAGGCAAACCCGGAAAAGATCAAGGCAATTCTAGATATGAAGCCTCTGCAGAGTATCAAAGAAGTTCAGTCTCTCACCGGACGAGTTGCCGCCCTCAACAGGTTTGTCTCTAAAGCTACTGACAAATGTTTACCATTTTTCAAGGTTCTAAAGAAAGCATTCGAGTGGACGGACGAGTGCCAAAGAGCCTTCCAAGACTTGAAGACGTACCTTGTTACGCCCCCGCTGCTGAGCCCGTCCGTGGTGGGAGAAGAACTGTTTTTATACCTGGCGGTGACCCCGCATGCCGTGAGCTCAGCACTGATAAGGGAAGAAGCAAAAATGCAAAAGCCAGTATACTACACTAGTAGGGCATTGAGAGGGGCGGAGGGACGATATCCGCTAATAGAAAAGCTGGCCTTCGCACTCATCACGGCTTCCAGGAAGTTAAGACATTACTTCCAAGCCTATGTAATCAACGTTATGACAGATCACTCGCTTAAGAAAGCCATGAACAAGTTGGAAGCCGCAGGACGTCTGATCCAATGAGCGGTCGAACTCAGCGAGTTTGACATCCGATACCAACCAAGACATGCGATAAAGGCTCAAGCCCTAGCAGACTTTATTACGGAGTTCACGCCAAGGTGAGATGATGAAGAGGTGATGGAGAATAAAAAGTGGGTGGTCCATGTAGATGGCACTTCCACGCAGCATGCAGGAGGAATAGGAGTGGTTTTGCAATCCCCTGAAGGAGATAAGTTGAAGCATAGAGTCCATCTGCAATACCGACCAACTAATAATGAAGTTGAGTATGAAGCCCTGCTCAAAGGGTTAGAATTGGCTAAGTCTGTAGAAGCGAAGTCAGTGCTTGTCCTGGGAGACTCTCAATTGGTCATGGGCCAAATAAATGGGACATATGAGGCGAAGGAAGAACGAATGAAAAAATACTTGGAGAGGGTGTTACAGCTTGTGAAGAAATTCAAGGAAGCTAACTTCATTCAAATCCCGAGGGAGGAGAATGTAGAAGCAGATACCTTAGCGAAGGAAGCCTCAGCAACTGGAGCAATGGATGAGTATGATGAAATTCAGTACGTCCCAAGTGTAGATCTCCCGGAAGTGCAGCAAATAGGGAATGAAGAAAATTGGATGACCCCAATTGTGTTGTACCTGAAGGACGGAAGACTTCTAGAAGGAAAAGATAAGGCTAGAAAACTTAGGATAAGAGCAGCCAGGTCTGTCCTTATGGACGAAGTTCTGTACAAGAGAGGCTTTTCTCAACCTTATCTCAGGTGTCTGGCCCCAGATGAGGCGAACTATGTGCTGAGGGAAGTTCATGAAGGAGCCTGTGGAAACCATTCAGGAGCCAGATTGCTCATCCACAAAGTCGTCCGTGCAGGGTACTATTGGCCAACTGTTCAAGTGGATGCAAAAGCTTATGTCAAGGCGTGTGACAAATGCCAACGATTCAGTAATGTCCCCAGACGACCATCAGAGTATCTCACCCCAATGATGGCCCCGTGGCCCTTTGCTCAATGGGGCCTAGATATCCTGGGCCCTTTTCCACTTGGAACTAGACAGATGAAATTCTTAGTGGTAGGGATTGACTATTTCACTAAGTGGGTGGAAGAAGAACCATTGACAAGCATTACACAGCAAAATGTAAAGAACTTCGTCTGGAAAAATATAGTGTGCAGGTTTGGAGTACCCAAGGTACTAGTATCCGACAACGGGCGACAGTTTGACAACACCCTTTTTAGGGACTTTTGTCAGCACTTCAGAATCCAAAATCATTATTCCTCCCCCGCCCATCCATAGGCAAACGGTCAGGCTGAAGTTACAAACCAATCCTTGCTGGAAATCATCAAGACTCGTCTTGAGGGGGCCAAATGAGTTACCTGGTGTCCTATGGGCATACAGGACGACGGTGAGGACCCCTACAAAGGAGACCCCTTTTAACCTAGCCTATGGAAGCGAAGTAGTTATACCTGCGGAAGTGCACATGGCTAACCATAGGGTGATGTCATATCAGGAGAAGGATAATGAGGAGCAACTCCGTTTGAACCTCGATCTTATAAACGAAGTAAGGACAGAAGCAGAGTACAGGGCAGCAAAGTACAAGAACCTCATGGTTAGGCAATATGATGCAATGGTGAAACTAAGACGTTTTAACATAGGAGATCTCGTCCTGAGGAAGGTCTCTTTGGCAACCAAAAACCTGGGAAATTGGGCCCCAATTGGGAAGGACCCTTTAGAGTCATCAACTTTAAAAGACAAGGATCCTATTACCTGGAGGCCCTGGACGGGAGAAAGCTAGAACATCCTTGGAACGTGGAGCACCTGAGGAGGTACTACCAGTAAAAGTGAGCCTGAATGAGTATCACTGTGGACGATCTTGGAGCTCGCTACTCTATTTACATTTTACTTATGTTTAATTCTGTGTTTGATACTATCGCTTTGTTATTTATGTTGTGGTTATTTATCATGATTGTGGACGAAGTTATGGAGTACTTACTAAATAAAAGGCATTAGCATGTATGTGCCTTATCTGTAAACGATATTTATGTAATGTACAAAATGTTGTGTGAATTTCAGATTTCCATGGCATTCTCGTTCAAAGCTAACCTACAGGGTGGCTAAGAACAAAATCTTTTTTAATTGTCAATAAGACGAGTAAATTCTCTGGACGCGGAGATGTAACGTCTAAAGCTTTCCTAAAAGTAAAGCAAGATCAAGGCACCTTCATCCTAATCAAAGGACAAGGTGGAGCCTATAACGAGCCCAAGGCGTATTCGTCCATAAGGGTGAAAACAAGATAAAGGCGTCCTCGTCCAGATCAAAGGACGAGGGAGAACCATAACTCGCTGAGGCCCTGGGGAAACTCATGTATAAAGGACAAGGCAAAATGCACGTCCAGGCCCTAAACAATCTGGATGAAGGACGAGGCATAATGCACGTCCAGGCCATAAACAGTAAAGTCCATAGACGAGAGTTTTTGAGCCAAAACCCAGTCCACGGACGGGCAGGGTCCGTAAGTCTGTGGACGATCAGGGTGCATAGCAAAGCAAAAAACAACTTAGTCTAAGGACGAGAAATTACCCTTGAAATTTTAATAGAAATGGTTTAAAAGCATACATCAAACATGGACGAGTCAATTATGAAAAATTTCGTCCATGCATATATGAAAGAAAAATAACATCCATTCAACTGTTTGAAGGGCGGACAACCAACGTCTAAACACCCTTATGAAGAACAAGTTCAATAACTCGTCCTAGAAACCGTGGACGAGCTTAGTGTATTTGAATTACATTAAAAGATCCCAAAACAAAGGATCAAACATAAGAAAATAAAATTTTGTAAAAATTTGTTCTTAAGCAGGGGGGGCATTGGATGGTTGGGTAGAGGCATCGTCTTCAATATAAACGTCCTCGGAGCTAGTTTGAAGAAGAGAGCTGGTAGCGGCGTTCAAGTTAAGCTTGATGGAGCTGAAGTCCACCTCAGGGAAGTTTTCAGCAGCGTCCATCCTAAAATCTTCAAAACCCGCTGCATAATTGCGATCCAACAAATCTGTAAATGCTTTGGACGCTTTGAACTCCGCAATGGCATCTTCTTTAGCCTTGGAGAGGGAAGTACTCAACTCGTCATTCTTCTTTTGAATGTGATCAAGACGAGTATCTTTCTCCACTATATCAGCTCTCAACTCCGCGATCAACTTTTGTTGCTCCGCTTCCTTCTCCTTAACCTCAGCAGCTATCCCAGCCCATTTCTTGCTCTCGCCCCTCACATTTTTTATGGTCGTCTCCAGTAAAATCCTCGTCTTGTCCAACTTAGTGGCTTGTCTAGACGCTGCGATGAATTTAGACATGGCCTGCAAGAGAGAAATGCTTGGTTAGACGACCAGAAGGTTACGAAATAATAAGGACAAGACAAGAGCAAATTTACCTTAAAGAGATCATGAACACCTGAATGTTCAAAATATTTTAAAGACATATCATAACAGGCATGTATGTCTTCATCCTTCACAGCTTCCTGGAAATGTTGCCAAGCCAAATCCTCGTTTTCAACTATGTTCGAGGATACCCTCGGAAGAGGCTGAGACGAGACAGATGTGATCGTCCTAGGAGGTGTCTTGGACGAGGTTGTCTCAATAGGTGGAGAGACATCCACATCAATTGCTTGAACGGTGAGATTGGGCTGGGGCAGGATAGGCTTGGTCACCTTGGACGATGAATGCTTCACTCTTTTGTCATGACGGCTGGGGAGACTCCCTAAGTCCAAATTCCTTGGTAAGGACTTTCTTTTGTCCCCAGTAGACGGACGAATCTGGGATACAATATCAGGACGAGCGTCCTCAGCCTCAGGACGATTCCCCTCGCCAGCAACCTCTTTTCCCTTATTACCTTTCATTGTTGCCATTCCTAAAAAAAAAAAAAAAAAAAAAAAAAAAGGATTTTTAGAACTAACACAAAAAGGAAAAATGTGTAAAAGATGTCTCGAGTTAGAAACTTACTTCTCCTTACTGTTATCTCGTGCGCAAGTGCCTCTTCAGAAGGATTAGGACCAAATCCCCACTTAGCAAGTCGTCTAAGCGTCACTAGAGAGTGGAAACTCCTATCTGCGTGTAGACGAGCTCTATGGACGCGATCACGGTGAAACTTGCTAAGAGAGGGACACCCAACAGCTGTAAAAGAACGAGTTAGAATATATAAAAAAAAAAAAAAATTAATTAAAAAAAAAAAAAAAAAAACTTAAAACTTACCTTGAGGACGAAGGTTCCCTAGGTCCTCAGTATAATGGCCAAATGTGTCTCGGCCAACGTCTGAAGGATTTCCAGCCCAGCTGCCGGAGACGAAGAAAAACTTCGTCTTCCATTTTCTGTCAGACGAGGGTAGGGACCTAATCATTCTACAATCCTTGCCCCTGGCAGTAAACTGGTAAAAGCCAAGGGATTGGTGAATTTCGGAGGGTTTATAGCAGTAGAAGAACTCGTTCACCGTAAGAGGACGGTCCCCCCCAAACACCTCCCTCCATAGAACTTGCATAGAGATGACTAATCTCCATGCATTAGGATTAAACTGACATACTCCCAAACCTAACCTAACTAGTAATTCCCTAATGAAAGCATTTCAAGGAAATCTCAAACCCCCCAGAAGATAGGCCTCATAGACGCCTATCCCAAAACGAGGATCACAACACCATTCTCCACGGACGGGCAACCTAGGGTTAAGCTCGTCTGGGATCTAGTACCATGCCCTCAAATTATCTAACCTTTGCTCGTTTGTTTTAGAAGGTATATCTATCGCACAACTGAACACGATTACCTCCTCCTCGTCCAAAGGGACAGGCGAAGGAACGGACGGGGAGATGTTGGACGAGGTACCTGCCTGGGACCCCGAAGCCTTCCTAATCTCTTGTTGTATGGCCTCTAAGGGAAACCCAGGGACGCCGGAAACATATTCCTCGTCTATAGAGTTCCCCCCATCACTGCTACTAGAGCCACTAGAATTTGTACTAGTTTCGTACTGGTACTCATCTATGGCCTTTTCTAGACTGTCGCTAGACAACATTTTTTGGAAAAGATCAAAAAACCTAAAAGACGAGAGAAGAGGGAATACCTGGCTCTAAGACGAATGAAGGCTACGGACGCGAGGAAATTCCTAGACGAGACTTTAGACGAGGAATGTCAAAGAACGAAAATCTTAGAAATATAGAGGGCAACGGAGGAATTCCCCTATTTATAGAAGATTGACCTGGGCATATAAAACGACACAACCAATCAGGAAATGACACGTGGCATTCACCTCGAAAAAATGAATCGACGAGACTCATCGCCAATAAGAAGGTGACACGTGGCACCTCGACGTACACACATTCTGGGAAGCAACGCTTGGTCATCCGCCTCCCTAGACGACCCATATGAACGAGGGGGCAACTGATGTGCAACGAAAATTCATAAGTCATTTCCCGTCCATATGCGTCGTCCAAAGGAAAGACAAGAAGGGAAATCCTTGCCAAGCTCCTCGTCTGTCTGTCCTTAAAAGACAGACGGGCTTATTATCGTCTGTTTGTCCTTAAAGGACAGTCAAGCTTTCTATCGTCCGTCCATCCGTAAAGGACGGACGAGTTTACTGCCGTCCCCTCGTCCTTTAAGGACGAGGGAGGCTACTACACCATGTCTTCACCGAGTGGAAGAACGTACCGTCGCTAGTCAAGTCCAACCGTTGTGAAATGCAGACTTTTTGAATAATCTAACTTCTACGTCAGTTATGGAAGTTACCTCCGAGCCTCTTGGATTCCCCAATAGTAGGAACGGTTACCAAACAAGTAACCGTTCCTCGCATGCTATATAAACACACGCCAATGAAAGAGTAGGGGATTCTGTTTTTTCTGAGACTTTCAATTTACGAAGTCATACCAAAAGCTAACTTCACCATCGGAAGGTTCTTGGCCGGCTTCCACCGGTCTCCTCTGAGTTTTCTATTTGTTTTCTCAGGATTCATCAGTCACAAATTTATCAAGGCCCAACACTTTCAGTCCACTGATATCACAGGATTCATCACATTATATTTCTGTTACATAAAAGTAAAACTTAAAAAAATGGAAAATATTTTTAAATATCACATGCACTATTTAACCTATAAATTTTATATTACATTCTTATAGAATAATCATATTACATTTTCCTACGCATCTCGAGTTTGCAACTCGTTTAAATAAAGGACAAAGTTTGGTTCCAAAATTTTTTGGAGTTTTGAGCTTCAATCACCAATAAGAAGATGGCTTTAGTCATAATCAAGTACAATGCACATAACTCACTTAGCCTAAGTTATTTAACCAATTAAGTGAGTCATCCACGTTACACAAGACAAAACACATGCCATCTTCCTTATTATGATTAGACCCAAAACTTTATACATATTTGAAAGCCAAACCTTTACCTTTAAGAAAGGCCCCATTTATTTTAGAGGGTGTTTGGATAGGGCGTTTGCGTCTCAACGTCTGCGTTTTCCCTTTTTTTTTTTTTTTTTTTTCACGCGTTTTTGAGCTTTTTGAGTGCTGCGGTTACTGTTCATGTACTGTTCAATGAACAGTAACCGCAAATTTTGACTTTTCCAATTTGTTTCAGCCAATCACAGCACATCGTGTACTGTTCACGGACCCACAAATTTCACTTTTCAGCAACTTTTTCATTAAAAATGGGTCCCACGATATTATTCACACATTTAAAAATTATTTTGCTACAGTGTTTTTCAGTTTTCAGTTTCAGTTTTCAGTTTTCAGCTGTATCCAAACGGACCCTTAGTTGTCAAAATAGGCCTAAAATGTCTGGGCGGCTCTGCACTCTGAAAGTGAAACTCAATCAGAGGGAGAGCTTGTCAGCTTGGACTTACTGAATTCATCTTGGCTTGTAATAGCCATATATTCCATAAAAGGTCTGTGCAAAAGTAAGCAGCAACAAGAAAACAGCAGCAGCTAATGAGATAATAGCCCAGGGATTGCTGAAATAGGTATGCCTTAAACTCGCACGCCAATTATTCCACTTATTTTCATAATACCGGTTCACATCCCCGGTCAAGCGGGAAAGGTAACTGTCGTTGATTTCGGAAACCTTACCTCGATTTAGGCGGTTGAAGAGGTCAGCAACTTCAGAATCACTGCCAAGCCAGTGCTTAATTATTCCACAGCAATGGAGGTGACCCACATCCTGATGAGAGTTAATCAAGTTGTCCATGAACACCACATATGCAGTAATGTCGTGGTCACGATCAAGATGACACTGCTCAAAGGCCATAAGGTTTAGCAAAAGTGACCTGGTACCATCATGGATCAAGAGCTGTGGAATGTAGAGAATTCCATTCTTGAATTCTATGTCCCAGAAGAGATCTGTTTTCTTTTTCTTGAACTTGATTCCAGCCTCTCTGAGTTCAGTAACACAATGTATTAACTGTTGCCTTCGTTCATCTGCATCACGATTATGTGTTGGAATTTCCTTTTTCTCTGACCAGGGTGTCCAAGCTCTTTCTCCTGTCTTGTCGATGCATGGAAAGGGCAGAAGCCATCTCTTCTTCTCCAGTTGAGACCCTCTTTGCAAGAGACTTCTTCGGAAAACAGCAAGGCAATCAAGGTCAATGCTATCTGACAAAGGGTGAAAGGTATATGGAAGAGTTAATTTCAAATTGCTCCCATAACTCTTTGTTAATAGCTCATATGTTGGCATTAATGGGTAGAAGAATTGGAGTGCTAGCTTGGCTGCTCCTCCTGTCTGGTTTGGCATACCTAACTGAAGTCCCAGAAGGCGATCAAGTATAAAGAGTGGAAGCTGATTCTCCAGGATTATCATGTCTCGCCTAATGGAATGCATTATTCCACACATTGCAAAGATGGGGTCATTTCGAAGATAACCCAATTCCGTCCATCCTTTAGCAGCAACTCGAAAGACCTCAATCACAAAGCAACCATCTAGCACCATCATTTCAACAAATTCATTGATGCCAAGACTAGTAATTGATAGCCCTTGGTAACAGGCACGAGCTTTTTTTTCGAGTTCCTTCACAGCACCAAGATAAAGATTTATGTCATGACCAGTACGCTTGAGAACATGATGAAAGGCACGCCATTTGTGGCGATCCATTCCGAGTAGGCCTCTCTTTCCATGATGATAAGGTCCTACGGAGACAATGTGAGGAGCATAAGCTTTGTAATCACCTTCTCGTAGGTAGTAGGGGACTCTGCAAATGCGCCTCTGTTCCCGTGAAATTGCTGCATCGTCTTGACTAGCTTGCCTAAGATTTTTTTCTATGTCATTTTGAAGTAATTCTGAAGGTTCGTCCTGCTGCTGTTTCTGTAACAGATGCTGTGTTTGTTCTGGAAATTCTATAGCTGGTGTGGTAGTAGAAGTTGTTACTACTCCAGATTCTACAGCTTCTCTGAGCTTGAGGGCGATTAGGTACCCGCTCAAGAGGGCCTTGTTGTGCACAGCAACCATTATTGGGTGAAGAATCAGGGATGCAACTAGGATTTGAAGGTGGGGGCAAGCCTAACCAAAAAAGTCTCGCCAGTGTTGATTTTAGCCAACCGAAAAATGCATACACGTCATAATATCATATTTGTGAATGTATTTTAATATTAATTTTTAGGAATTTATCCTACATAATGATTCAAATTATTTCTTGACTTGCAAAGTCAAGAATCTTTTTTTTTTTGTTTCCTACGATGTTTCCTCAAGGCTTTCAACTAGAGACTAATTACTGTTCGTGCTGGGTGGGCCAAGTCAAGAATCTCTATCCTATATAAAAATTAATATTTTTTTATTTTTCATTCGGATATTTATTTCTTTAGTTTAAAAATTATAATAAAAAAACAAAAAACACAAGTTGCAACAATATTATTATTAGTAATTTATTAACACAATAAAGTTACAACAAAATTAATGCTAATAATCATCGGCACAACAAATTAACAAATAGTGACCATTTATTAATAATTTTATTGTGTTATTCCCTCTAAGGAGTGAATACCATACTAGAGTTCTTTCGATTTAGTAAAAAAATGAAATATGTAGGTGTAGAGGACGAATCTCTCCCTTAGAAGGTATTGTCCGCTTTGGGTGAAGACCCTCACGAATTTGCTCAATCTCACGTCGGAGAGAGACGCCTCCCACCTTCGATCACTACTAATGTATCGTTTCTAGCCATTTCTAGATTATATATATATATATATTACATTTATTTATAAACTAACATATTTTTGTATATTTCTAAATTATAGATATAATCAAAGAACTTGAAAAAGGTTCAAAATCCAAGATCATTTGAAAAATCTTAAAAATACAAGTTTATTACCCAATCCATTCACCAGCCTAAAAAGTCAAATAGGAATTAAAATTTAAAAGGATAGCCCAAAGAAATAAAATACTACTATATTTTTTTATGTAAGATAATGATTATTAGCATTATAAGGTAGTAAATATGATCAGACCACCAAAAAAAAAAAAAAAAAAAAATTAGAAACAATTAAGTGGTGCAAGTGGCTTTATGTTGGCCACAAGAACCAATGTGTAGTTCCGTCTCTGTGAAGAATGAAAGCTATTTGTGTTTGGTTTGGATATGCCAGAAAGATGCCTCCCAAGTAATAAAAGCACGATAGAAGTGCATTATCATTCCCATAGGAATTTATTTTTAAAGAGAGTTTCAATGCGTTGGCTTTGATGATAGCATTCCCATTGGAATTTTGACTCCGAAGTAAAAAAAAAAAAATGAACCCCAAAAAAGGAGTTAGCTATTATTTGATACTTTTAATTCACTTTTCTTTTTCTATACTTTGAAGGTGTTAACTGTAATAGGTTGGGCTTTAGGTCTACTTTACTTGTCTTCTTCGCACACATAATGCCCGTTCGGCTCGACGTTTCGGGCCTAAAACGAGAGTTTGTCAACCCAAAAAGTGAAAAAGTGTGTTTGGTAAAAAAATTAAAAGCACGTTCTCTCCCCCATACCTTGTTTTTCTGCAATCGCAAAACGCAACAATGCCCACAGTTTTTTCCTCAAAAGCCCAATTTTACCCCTCTATTCTAAAGACAAAACGCACAAAAAAAGTGAAAAGCCCAATAACTGAACACGTATTACCCGTTTGAAAATCAATGCTGCTATTGACCAAACTCTTTGCCGGACTTGCCAAGCCTCACACTTCTACGGAATTATCTAAATCTGGCCGCCTCGTGCCTTGCCTGAAACGTTGTTATTGCCGCCTAACACCTCGCCGAACATGCCAGCGGCATCTTTGCCCCCCACTCTCTCTCTTGAATGTCCTCACCCCGAAATAAGCTTGTTAATGATGGGAAGATAAGAATATCCATCCATTGGCCTCTGAAGATTATGGGTGTTTCTGTGAAGAAAAATAGAGAAAAGAAAGAAGAGGAAGGCCGGTGAGAGAAGATAAAACTTGGATGACATGAAAAGTGTGGAGGGAAGTCAAAGAAAAGGACAAATAAGTAGATGAGGAAGAAGTGAACGAGCGGATGAGAAAAAAAGAAAAAATAAATAAAAGCAGGTTCCCTTTGGGTCTAGAACACAAATTTTTTCACAATTTCTTTTTTATAATTGCGATGTTATAAAATATGTGGTGAAATAAATATCGTGAGTACATGTGTAGTTGAAAAGTAATTATCACAGTTTGTCACGGCAAAAAAGTTTGTAATAATAAAACAACTCATTTATAAGATAAGTGTCAATAATTTTTTTCTTTTGCAGAGATTAATTCTACCAAAATTATTGAGTTTCAACTTTTAAAATAATAGTTTTGTATTCATTATGGAAAAGAGAAATGTTTTTTTTTTTTTGAAACAAATAGAAATGTTATTTTCACAACACTTTTATAATAAATTTTAAGTGATATATTGTTATTGGTTGATATTAATGAGCAAAAAAGTAATTTAAGTGATAAATTCAAATTAAAATCAATAACAACTTACCATATAGAATTTGTTGTGAAAGTATTGCAAAAATACTATGAACGTAACACTTCTTGAAAAGAGAAATGCCAAATCCAAATATTTTTTTACAAAGGGAAATGCTAACGAGTGCCTTAATGCACTGGTTAATAATTCATATAAAGAAAGTTTTTATGAGAAATGAAAAAAAAAAGTAATTAATATTTTGACAGTTTTTTTCATTTCCCATAAAAGTGGTATCAAAACTTTCCTAAAGTGGATTATTAGTGCCCTAAGGGCACTCGTTAGCAAAACCCTTTTACAAAATATTTTATTAAGAGATTTATTTATTATTAACATGAAGTAATCATTATCATTATTATTGTTATTATTATGTTATACGAAGTATGAAATAAACTCTCTTATATATACTGTAGGGGTAAAATTCTCAAAGTCAACAGTGGGCCTTGGGCCCCGCACGGAATCCAACCATGACCCAAAGGGAAAAGGGGGACCAAAAGACTTCTGGCCCAATCCTGTTGAGCCCAGTTTAAGTTAAAAGACGTCCGAGGAGGAATGTCTCCTCGGACACACAAATATGAGCCCAATATGCGCCCCCTCCACAGTAAAGAACCATCCCAGACAAATGTGGGTAGTAGGATGAGTCTCACACAGCAGGAAAGCAGAAAGTGTAAGACGTCCAGGGAGAAGCCACAACTGCCGCATTAAATGCAAGGAAGCTACTTTTTCAGCCGCATTAATGTGGAGAAGACAGGCGAACAGTGTTACATTGGCTATTGCAACTCACAGAAAGATAAGGTGGATGTCCGATGGGACAGGCACTCAAGTGAAGGTCCTGATGGTTAACAAGTGTAAGGTCCTGATCAATTTAAGGAGGCTATATAAGAGAAGGAAATCCCCATGAAGAGGGGATCGGGAGATTGAGAGAAGAATAGAGAGAGGTTGAAGAATTCTGTAGTCTTTAACCAGAGCAAGAGCAAGAGGTGCATTTATTCGTCTCCTCGGACCGGTATCCCGTAAACTTAAGTGGAATATTCTCACGTTCAGATCGTTGCATGGCATACAACTAACTAACAATTCACTTCGTACCGCCCTAGTTCTGTAACCCGCTCTCTACAAATTCATTGTCTAGGGGCTTTTGGGCCAGAACCACTTACTTGTTGGCCCTGGGCTCCAAAAACCGTCCCTACAATTGGCGCCGTCTGTGGGAAGAACTTGTGTCTCGACAAGTGAATCTGTAAGAAATGGAAGGATCAGGTCCGCGCCAAACCGGACGTGCAGATTCCCAACGGCAGGACAATTTTTTGAACCTCAAACGAGAGAAGGACCAAGATAAGCAACGAGAGGGCAGTGTGAACACCTCTCACACGAGTAGAAGCCGCTTAAAAGGGAAAGGTCATGCATCCCATAAGCAAAACGATCGAAAGGCTCTACAGCAAGAGATCGATGATTTGAAGAAGAAGCTGCTCAGAGCGCAGCGAAAACGTCCATCACTCGGCTCGGACACTAGCAGTGATGAGAATAACGAATACAGGCGAAGATCAAGAACCCCTCCGAGCGAGACTTTTTCCTATGAGGAAGAGCGGCCTCGCAAACGCGGCCACAAAAGCCCATCTTACCAAGGCCTGGCCAACGATGCCATGAGCAAGGCCCTGGATCGCATCTCCCAGTCGCCATTCACGCGTAGAATAGAGAGGGCAGTGCTTCCTCGGAGGTTCCATCAGCCAACGTTTGCCATCTACAATGGTCGGACTGACCCAGTAGAGCATGTAAGCCAATTTAATCAGAGGATGGCCGTCCACTCCAGGGATGAGGCGTTAATGTGTAAGGTGTTTCCGTCCAGCTTGGGACCTATGGCGATGAGATGGTTTGATGCCCTCCAACCGAATTCCATAGATTCCTTTAAATAGCTGACACAGGCTTTTGGTTCCCGCTTCATCACCAGCAGTAGAGTCCCTCGGCCCCTCGATTCCCTCCTATCCTTGTCCATGCGGGAAGGAGAGACGTTGAAGGCCTACTCAGACAGGTACTGGGAGATGTATAATGAGATAGAAGGAAATTACGATGACGTCGCCATTAGTACGTTCAAAAGGGGCCTGTCGACGGAGCATGGCTTAAGAAACTCCCTCATTGGCAAGCCAGTCACCAGCGTGCGCCAACTCATGGACAGAATTGACAAGTACAAAAGGGTCGAGGAGGACCAGCAGATGGGGAAGGGTAAAGCGAAGGTTGTCCCTCAGGAGAGGAGGGACTTCAGGTCGGACCGCTTTAACAGCAGTAACAGGCCGAGAAGGGACTACGCGGAACAGTTCGGATCTACTGGGGCTCAGGCAGTCCATGCTGTGTTCCGAGAACCATTACACAAGATCCTAGAGAGGGTGAAGTGCGAACCTTTCTTTCAGTGGTCGAACAGGATGGCAGGCGACCCCTCAAAACGTAATCAGAATCTGTACTGCGCGTACCACCAGGAGCCAGGTCACACCACCGATGATTGCAGGAATCTGAAAAACCATTTGGATCGACTTGTCCAAGAGGGGAAGCTGAGGCATCTGTTGCATCGCCCTGACGGATGGCAGGAACAGTCAAATATCGAAACCAGACAAAGCACATTGAGGCCACCCATTGGCACAATAAATGTTATTCTTGCCGCACCTGGAAGGACCGGTTCCAGCCCTTTCAGAGTAATATCAGTGGGCAGGCTCCCGACTGAGCCGAACGACAGGGAATCCAAGAGAGCCAGAGTGAGTGCCACGCCCTTAATCGGGTTCTCGGAGGAGGACAAGCAAGGAACCCTTCAACCCCACGATGATGCCCTAGTCGTCACGCTCAGAATTGGAGGTTATGACGTGAAAAGGGTGTTAGTTGATCAAGGCAGCGTTGTGGAGGTAATCTACCCTGATTTGTATAAGGGGTTGAACTTGAAGCCAGAAGACCTGTCGCCATACGATTCCCCTCTGGTCAGCTTTGAAGGAAAAACCGTCACCCCGAAAGGCATGATTAGGCTGCCTGTGCAAACAGACTCCGACGTGGTAGAGGTGAACTTCATTGTCGTAGATGCGTACTCCCCCTATACAGCTATCGTGGCCCGACCATGGCTTCATGCACTAGGGGCCTTGCCATCAACCTTGCACCAAAAAGTGAAGTATCCGTCAGGAGGTCAAGTCAAAGAAATAATAGGGAACCAAGGAATGGCCAGGCAATGCATGGTGTCGGCAATCTCACGACGACCAAATAGTGAACCTTCCACTTCAGCCGAGAACGGCTTATAGCAATCAATGATCCCGGTCCCAACTGCGGGTGGTGGAGGACCAGCCACGGAGGTGAGCTGTGAGGAGCTGGAGAAAGTACTCGTCGGATCAGACCCTGAGAGGTTTTTTTCAGATCGGCTTAGAATTGCCACCACAGGAGAAGTCAACACTAATTGATTTTCTTCCACGGAATGTGGACGTATTCGCCTGGGATCCCTATGAGGCCCCCGGGGTTGACTCAGATCTCATATGCCATCACCTTAATGTTAACCCGACTATAACGCCTAAGAAGCAACCTCCTCGGCGACCGTCAAAAGAACATGCAGACGCTGTGAGAGAAGAGGTCGCAAAATTAAAGAAAGCTGGGGCTATCAAAGAAGTATTCTACCCCGAATGGTTAGCCAACACAGTCGTGGTAAAGAAGAAGAGCGGGAAATGGCGGGTCTGCGTAGACTTCACGGACTTAAACAAGGCCTGCCCGAAGGATCCTTTCCCAATGCCACGGATAGACCGATTGGTAGATGCGACTGTCGGACACCCCCGAATGAGTTTCTTGGACGCCTTCCAGGGCTACCATCAGATATCCCTGGCTGCCGAAGACCAAGAAAAAACTGCTTTTGTCACCCCAGTGGGAAACTATCATTATAAGGTGATGCCCTTCGGCTTGAAGAATGCCGGGTCGACCTATCAAAGGATGATGACTAGGATGTTTGAACAGCAGATGGGTAAGAGCGTTGAGGTGTATATAGATGACATGGTGGTAAAAAGCAAATTGGTGGCCGACCACATCAGAGACCTCGGCGAAGTCTTTCAAATTCTGAGAAAGTACAAGCTACGACTGAACGCATCCAAATGTTCATTTGGGGTGGGATCAGGAAAATTCTTAGGCTATATGGTGACCCACAGAGGAATAGAAGTTAACCCTGACCAGATAAGAGCCATTCATAGCCTGCAGCCTCCTCGGAATCCCAAAGAAGTCCAAAAACTCACCGGCATGATAGCTGCTTTAAACCGTTTCATCTCCCGCTCAGCGGACAGATGCAGGCCTTTCTTCCTCCTATTGCACAAGTGGAAGGGCTTTGAGTGGACTGAGGAGTGTGCTTTAGCTTTCCAACAGCTCAAGGAATACCTCGCCCGACCACCGATTATGTCCAGTCCCGATGCCGACGAGGTGTTGTTCGCCTACATCGCGGTAGCCTCTCATGCGGTGAGCTTAGTGCTAATCCGAGAAGACAACGGCACGCAGCGACCCGTCTATTACGTGAGCAAATCGCTGCAGGAGGCGGAGACCCGGTATCTCCCCCTCGAAAAAGCTATCTTGGCCGTCGTACAAGCCACGCGGAAGCTCCCTCACTATTTTCAGGCGCATACAGTAGTTGTGCTAACTCAACTTCCGTTGAAATCCGTCCTCCGCAGCGCCGACTACACAGGTAGAATTGCAAAATGGGGAACGATCCTGGGTGCCTTTGACATTAGATACATGCCCCGCACCGCCGTAAAAGGTCAGGTCCTCGCCGATCTAGTAGCTGAATTTGCGGAGCCCACCCTAGAAGGAATGGAAGTGTCGGGATCACCAAGTGCTGGTGAGAAACTGATCAGCACAGTCTCTCAGCATGATCACAATTGGTGGAAAGCACACATCGACGGTGCAGCGAACCAAAGGGGCTCAGGGGTGGGGCTCGTTCTAGTCTCTCCCGAAGGGATAACCATAGAAAAGTCGTTGAGGCTCGGATTCTCAGCCACGAATAACGAAGCCGAGTATGAGGCGCTATTGGAGGGAATGTCGATGGTCCGGAAATTGGGTAGAAAATTCGTAAACATGTTCTCGGATTCGAGACTCATCGTGGGACAAGTAAACGGGGAGTTGGAGGCGAAGGATGAAAGAATGCAAGAGTACCTGGCCCGGGCTAGGCACCTGCAGACCCATTTCTATCGCTTCCGTTTAACGCATGTACCCAGGAGTGGGAACACCCATGCTGACTCTCTCGCAACGCTGGCCACCTCCTCAGCCCAGCCCCTTCCGCGGGTCATTTTACTTGAAGATCTTTACCGCCCAACAACAAAGAAGGCCAACGGAATTCGGGTACACAACGTCAGGGCAGGACCTAGCTGGATGGACCCTCTGGTGCTGTTCTTAAAGCACGACACCTTGCCAGATGATAAGGTTGAGGCCGACAAAGTCAGGAGGAAAGCTTCTCGATTCTGGCTGTCCGAGGATTCCAAACTTTACCGACGCTCATTCTCAGGGCCATACCTGCTGTGTGTACACCCAGAGGCTACTGAACTCATCCTGGAGGAGTTACATGAAGGAATTTGCGGAAGTCATACGAGGGGTAGGTCCCTGTCCCACAGGGCCATAACGCTGGGTTACTGGTGGCCGAGCATGCATAAAGAGGCTCTGGAATATGTGAAGAAGTGCGACCAGTGCCAAAGGTTCGCCTCGAACATACACCAGCCAGGCGGAGAACTTAACCCGCTATCCAGCCCTTGGCCATTCGCACAATGGGGCCTAGACATACTAGGACCATTCCCAAAGCGGCGGGGAACAAGAAATTTCTTCTCGTCGGCACCGATTACTTCACAAAGTGGGTCGAAGCTGAGGCACTTGCAAACATTAGGGACGTCGATGTCAAGAAGTTTGTTTGGAAGAATATTATCACTAGGTTCGGGACCCCGCACACCCTGATCTCGGACAACGGCCTCCAGTTTGACAGCAAAGCATTCAGAAAATACTGTAATGAGCTGGGAATTATCAATCGATACTCCACACCGGCCTACCCGCAGGGTAATGGACAGGCGGAAGCCATCAATAAAACCATAGTGAATGGGCTGAAAAAGAGGTTGGACGATGCGAAAGGGAGGTGGGTTGAAGAGTTAGCCCACGTCTTGTGGACATACCGCACCACGCCTCGCAGGTCCACGGGAGAAACCCCCTTTTCAATGACGTACGGAGCCGAGGCTGTCATCCCACTGGAGATAAACTTCCCAACATAGAGGACTACTGCCTTCAGCCTCATTGCTAATAACAAGCTTCTGGAAAGAAGCTTGGACCTCCTCGAAGAAAAAAGGGAAAGTGCAATGGTCCACCTAGCATACTATCAGCAAAAGCTCAAACAGGGTTACGACACCAAGGTGAAGTCAAGGCCATTGGCGCCCGGGGATCTAGTACTGAGGAAGGTCCTGGGCATCGCGAGGAACCCTGCATGGGGAAAACTCGGACCAAACTGGGAAGGCCCATACCGTATCACTTCCGCAGCCAGCATAGGAGCCTACTTTTTGGAAGATTAGGATGAACATGTAGTGCCACGCCCTTGGAATGTAAATAACCTGAAAAGGTACTGTTATTAATGAAAGACATCATTCTTGACGCCGTATTACTGTACAGCTACTTGGACTAAGTGTTAAACAGAACCCAAGTCTTGCCTGACTCCTTGGACCACAGACTTGGGAGAAATTAACCTCGCAACTATTTTCACTACGTGTTAAACAGAACCCAAGTCCTGCCTGGCTCCTCGGACCACAGACTTGGGGGAAATTAACCTCGTAGCAATTTTCACTAAGTGTTAAACAAAACCTAAGTCCTGCCTGGCTCCTCGGACCACAGACTTGGGGGAAATTAACCTCGCAACTATTTTCACTACGTGTTAAACAGAACCCAAGTCCTGCCTGGCTTCTCGGACCACAGACTTGGGGGAAATTAACCTCGTAGCAATTTTCACTAAGTGTTAAACAGAACCCAAGTCCTGCCTGGCTCCTCGGACCACAGACTTGGGGGAAATTAACCTCGCAACTATTTTCACTACGTGTTAAACAGAACCCAAGTCCTGTCTGGCTCCTCGGACCACAGACTTGGGGGAAATTAACCGCGCAACTATTTTCACTACGTGTTAAACAGAACCCAAGTCCTGCCTGGCTCCTCGGACCACAGACTTAGGGGAAATTAACCTTGCAGCAATTTTCACCAAGTGTTAAACAGAACCCAAGTCCTGCCTGGCTCCTCGGACCACAGACTTGGGGGAAATTAACCCCGCAACTATTTTCACTATGTGTTAAACAGAACCCAAGTCCTGCCTGGCTCCTCGGACCACAGACTTGGGGGAAATTAACCTCGCAGCAATTTTCACCAAGTGTTAAACAGAACCCAAGTCCTGCCTGGCTCCTCGGACCACAGACTTGGGGGAAATTAACCTCGCAACTATTTTCACTACGTGTTAAACAGAACCCAAGTCCTGTCTGGCTCCTCGGACCACAGACTTGGAGGAAATTAACTGCGCAACTATTTTCACTACGTGTTAAACAGAACCCAAGTCCTGCCGGGCTCCTCGGACCACAGACTTGGGGAAAATTAACCCCGCAACTATTTTCACTACGTGTTAAACAGAACCCAAGTCTTGCCCGGCTCCTCGGACCACAGACTTGGGGGAAATTAACCTCGCAGTTATTTTCACTACGTGTTAAACAGAACCCAAGTCCTGCCTGTCTCCTCGGACCACAGACTTGTGGGAAATTAACCTCGCAACTATTTTCACTACGTGTTAAACAGAACCCAAGTCCTGTCTGGCTCCTCGGACCACAGACTTGGAGGAAATTAACTGCGCAACTATTTTCACTACGTGTTAAACAGAACCCAAGTCCTGCCGGGCTCCTCGGACCACAGACTTGGGGAAAATTAACCCCGCAACTATTTTCACTACGTGTTAAACAGAACCCAAGTCTTGCCTGGCTCCTCGGACCACAGACTTGGGGGAAATTAACCTCGTAGCAATTTTCACTAAATGTTAAACAGAACCCAAGTCCTGTCTGGCTCCTCAGACCACAGACTTGGGGGAAATTAACCTCGCAGTAATTTTCACCAAGTGTTAAACAGAACCCAAGTCCTGCCTGGCTCCTCGGACCACAGACTTGGAGGAAATTAACCTCGCAACTATTTTCACTACGTGTTAAACAGAACCCAAGTCCTGCCTGGCTCCTCGGACCACAGACTTGGGGGAAATTAACCTCGCAGCAATTTTCACCAAGTGTTAAACAGAACCCAAGTCCTGCCTGGCTCCTCGGACCACAGACTTGGGGGAAATTAACCGCGCAACTATTTTCACTACGTGTTAAACAGAACCCAAGTCCTGCTGGGCTCCTCGGACCACAAACTTAGGGGAAATTAACCCCGCAACTATTTTCACTACGTGTTAAACAGAACCCAAGTCCTGCCGGGCTCCTCGGACCACAGACTTGAGGGAAATTAACCCCGCAACTATTTTCACTACGTGTTAAACAGAACCCAAGTCCTGCCCGGCTCCTCGGACCACAGACTTGGGGGAAATTAACCTCGCAGTTATTTTCGCTACGTGTTAAACAGAACCCAAGTCCTGCCTGGCTCCTCGGACCACAGACTTGGGGGAAATTAACCCCGCAACTATTTTCGCTACGTGTTAAACAGAACCCAAGTCCTGCCCGGCTCCTCGGACCACAGACTTGGGGGAAATTAACCCCGCAATTATTTTCCCTACGTGTTAAACAGAACCCAAGTCCTGCCCGGCTCCTCGGACCACAGACTTGGGGGAAATTAACCTCGCAACTATTTTCACTACGTGTTAAACAGAACCCAAGTCCTGCCTGGCTCCTCGGACCACAGACTTGGGGGAAATTAACCTCGCAGCAATTTTCACCAAGTGTTAAATAGAACCCAAGTCCTGCCTGGCTCCTCGGACCATAGACTTGGGGGAAATTAACCTCGCAACTATTTTCGCTACATGTTAAACAGAACCCAAGTCCTGCCCGGCTCCTCGGACCACAGACTTGGGGGAAATTAACCCTGCAACTATTTTCACTACGTGTTAAACAGAACCCAAGTCCTGCCCGGCTCCTCGGACCACAGACTTGGGGGAAATTAACCTCTCAGTTATTTTCACTACGTGTTAAACAAAACCCAAGTCCTGCCTGGCTCCTCGGACCACAGACTTGGGGGAAATTAACCCCGCAACTATTTTCACTACGTGTTAAACAGAACCCAAGTCCTGCCTGGCTCCTCGGACCACAGACTTGGGGGAAATTAACCCCGCAACTATTTTCACTACGTGTTAAACAGAACCCAAGTCCTGCCCGGCTCCTCGGACCACAAACTTGGGGGAAATTAACCTCGCAGTTATTTTCACTACGTGTTAAACAGAACCCAAGTCCTGCCTGGCTCCTCAGACCACAGACTTGGGGGAAATTAACCCCGCAACTATTTTCACTACGTGTTAAACAGAACCCAAGTCCTGCCCGGCTCCTCGGACCACAGACTTGGGGGAAATTAACCTCGCAGTTATTTTCACTACGTGTTAAACAGAACCCAAGTCCTACCCGGCTCCTCGGACCTCAGACTTGGGGGAAATTAACCTCGCAGCCATTTTGTCTAAATTATCGACTATCATTTTTCCACATATTCATTCACTTATGCTTGGTTTTCAACAGTTAATGACAGAGTAAACATCCATTCATAATGAAAACAGAAGAGAAAGTAAAACAACAAGATTTAAAGGAAAACGACTCTCCTCATTAAAATCCAAAAGCGGTCCTTCTACAAACACTAACAAAACATAATATGAAGGGCAAAACAAACAAAACCCTACACTACTTTCCTAAGTCTGAACCCTGAGTAAGCCCGGGTTGATCGTCTGCTGCATGGGTTCCCGGAACAGCCTCCTTAGCCTGTGCAACTACCTCCCTGATTGAAAGACTGTCCTTGGGCAACTTGTCCTTCACGGCCAGCAACGCGTCCTCGGCTTCAGGCACAGGGGGGTCCGAGGCCAAGGCCTTCGTTGGGAGAGGCTCTTCAGGGGCAACCATGTCGGGAATCTCATGAATATCCTCCGGAAAAAAGATATGCTCAGCTTTCCTGAGATCAGAATCCGCTGGGACTGCTGCCCGGTCCAAGGCTACACCCCAAGACAAGGTGATGTATTCCCTGCATACAGCAGCCACCTCCTCGGTCAGCCTGACCTCAGTGTCCTTGACTCCGCGATCATAAGAGGCTGCCACTGCTTTCTCGGCCGCCTCCCTGGCCAGACGGGCCTCCCCCTTGACCTTCGCAACTTCGGCCTTAAGATCAAAAACCGCCTGCCTCTCTGTCACGAGATTTGCCTCGGACTGGCGGAGCTGTTGGCGCAGATCCTCAGCCTGCTTAGTGGCATTTTTAAGGCCAACTTCCGCACTCATACGGCCTTTCTTTGCCTCCATTACTTCATTGCTCAAGCGATTATTTTCCTGCCTGAGGTCGCCAGCAGTCCTTTCGGCAGCACAGCGGGACTGAGCCTCACTGTGAAGGTCCTCACGTGCCTTTTTGGCCTATTCCTCAGCAACAAAGATTTGCTGAGTGACCTGCGCCAGAAAAGTTAAGGCCTAATTGAAAGAGAATGATGAATAAATAAGTACATAACAAGAGAACGAGATAGTAGAAGTTTTCACTTACCATAGCCATGTCCCTCTTCAGCGACATGAAAAGGTCTGGTTGCCGAGTATCCCGGAGCCCCTTCATATCGCGAGGCAGAAGAAGAGGCTGCTGCAGGGCCTCAGCCAAGAATGACGCTTGCCCTCGCTGGGAGTCCCACAGGGTCGCATCCCAGGAAATCGAGGCGCCGTCCAGTTCGAGCCGTGGGGACCATATTTGCTGTTCCCTCCGAATAGCCGCCTCGTCTTGGCTATCAATGGACCTGGTCCTCTTCTCTTTAGGCTCTTTGGTCTCTTTGCCCTTCTTCTGAGGTTTGGCTTTTTCTTGTTCAACCTCGCCCTCCTCCAATTCCTCCATAGGCCTTTTTCGCCTCAAATTGGGCATAGGCTGTGATACCGCATCCGATGTGGGAGGAAGAGGAGGAGGAGCCTTGGAGGTCGGCTGTTCCTTCGGGACATCCTTGGAGGACTGCCCTTTGTTCTTGTTGGAAAGGAGGCCCCTGAGACCAGACCTTTGTTTCAGATCCATTCCTTCTTCTTCAAGCTCTTGGCTGGTATCAATTTGTGCGATTACTAAACCAAGATCAGGGGCTGCCGAGGCGCGGTCTAAGTCTGAATCAGAATCCGAGAGCTCTACTGTCCTGCCCGACACTTCTCCCTCCTCGACGAAATGGAACTGGTCTATCTGATCTTCCAAAGACGAGTGCGAGGAACCGGCTTCTTCCACTAGGGCAACTACTGCGAGAAAGGCACGCTGAGCAGGCAGCTGGACGGGAGGTAAATCCCTCAAAGCGAGAAAACCTGGTACGGAAACGTCGATTCGTGCTAATCGAGGACTACCAGCCCTGATTGCTTGACCGGCCTCCACTAGAGCACGAGTAAGGGGCTCGTATTCCAAAATCAGAGGTGCAGCCCGCAATTGTTCGTCCGCACTCACGTAAGTCTCAGACCTTAGAAGGAAATTGAGTGCTTGGACGTTGACCAAACTTAGCCGAGGAGTCGTATGCGCCTTGTCTGCAAAGCCCAAAGAAAGGGTTATGTTAGTCCGAGGAGGCAAACAAGCGAAGTCAAAATTGAAACAAAGAAAAAGAAAGATCAAAACTAAGATCCCTTCCAAGGGATCTAACTCTATGGTGCCCCACCTGGTTTTCCTGCCCTGACCGGGCAGTGAATACCGTCGTGCCATTGTCCGGAGACGATCAAAAGGTCGTCCTTCAAGCCTTTGTTAGACTTGGGAAGGCAAGATATCAACCTCACCTCATCGGACCTGGACTTCAAGTAATATGAGTCGCCGAGGCTGTGCAATTCGTACAGATGAACCACGTCACGCCATGAAAGGCCGAGGTTCATCTGGTTGTTCAAGACGTCTACGCACCCCAGAATCCGGAACATATTTGCGACGCATTAGTGAGGGGCCAATCTATGACCACGCAAATAATCCCTAGTTATCCTCCCCATAGGGATGGTCATTCCTCCTTCCACAAAGGCTATCACTGGAATGGCTACCTGTCCCTTTTTTCTCTTGATTAAGACTTCCTCCAGAGAACAATACTCTAGACCTACCTCTGGCGAAATACGGTACTTAGCCCTAAAGCCTTCTATACCGGCCGGGGAATCTACCATTTTCTCAAGCTTACCCATCCCCCTAATCCTAGGTGACGCAAAGACGATTTACTTAAGGAATAACGCGGGAAAGGGCAACGGAAAAGGAAGGTGCACTTACGGGTGAGGAACTTGCAGGAAATCTTCAAGGGGACGACTGCGAAGGCTTGAACACTTTGAAGGGGAAAGTACTGGAGTGCTCTGAGTGCTTGAGTGCTTGTCCAAAAAATGAGAAGGAAACGCGTTTGAAAAATCTTATATATCCGGGAGAAGCTGGACAGACATACTCCCGCTTAGAGAAACGGAAATAATCCCAACCGTTGATCTAGCATCCAACCGTCGGATTGAAAAGATGTAAAATCGCTAAAAGCAATAATTAGCGTCTCATGGGTCATTAAACACCTCCATCATTAATGAGGCACGTGAGAAGCATACCTCCGCACGGGTGAAGCAGGAACCTACAATAAATAATCCTATGAATGTCAAAATCCCGCCTTTCCTCCTCGGACAAGAAAGAAGGAGCCGGAATTTTGAGGGGCTATTGTAGGGGTAAAATTCTCAAAGTCAACAATGGGCCTTGGGCCCCGCACGGAGCCCAACCATGACCCAAAGGGAAAAGGGGGACCAAAAGACTTCTGGCCTAATCCTGTTGAGCCCAGTTTATTTTAAAAGATGTCCGAGGAGGAATGTCTCCTCGGACACACAAATATGGGCCCAATATGCGCCCCCTCCACAGTGAAGAACCATCCCAGACAAATGTGGGTAGTAGGATGAGTCTCACACAGCAGGAAAGCGGAAAGTGTAAGACGTCCAGGGAGAAGCCTCAACTGCCGCATTAAATGCAAGGAAGCTACTTTTTCAGCCGCATTAATGTGGAGAAGACAGGCGAACAATGTTACATTGGCCATTGCAACTCACAGAAAGATAAGGTGGATGTCCGATGGGACAGGCACTCAAGTGAAGGTCCTGGTGGTTAACAAGTGTAGGGTCCTGATCAATTTAAGGAGGCTATATAAGAGAAGGAAATCCCCATGAAGAGGGGATCGGGAGATTGAGAGAAGAATAGAGAGAGGTTGAAGAATTCTGTAGTCTTTAACCAGAGCAAGAGCAAGAGGTGCATTTATTCGTCTCCTCGGACCGGTATCCCGTAAAATTAAGTGGAATATTCTCACGTTCAGATCGTTGCATGGCATACAACTAACTAACAATTCACTTCGTACCGCCCTAGTTCTATAACCCGCTCTCTACAAATTCATTGTCTAGGGGCTTTTGGGCCAGAACCACTTACTTGTTGGGCCTGGGCTCCAAAAACCGTCCCTACATATACATTTTGTCATTTTGGTAATTTACAACCCAAATTGTCACTTTTTTAAGTGCTAGCTAAACACTCGGTTTTTTCTAAAAGCATTCTTTAACAGTTTTTACCAAACACACTGATTTAAAAAAAAAAAAAAAAAACCTAGTTTCATGCTACACTTTTTCAAAAAACACTATATCAAAAGGCCGTAGTAAAATGGCCATTTGCCCATAATTTACTAACTATGCAGCAAAATGTCTTTGTTTTGAAAAAATGCCCTTATTTTTTAAACTCAATTTTAACAAAATCGAGTTACAGGTGAAACTCGACATTAACAATGTTGAGTTCTATGCATATTTTGTCACTTAAATTTTTTTATAAATTTAAGTAAAACTCAGCATTGCTAATGTCGAGTTCTATTTAGAAATATATATATAACTCGATTTTAAGAATATGTTACGCGACCGTAATATTTTGTTACCTTCCACCACCGTTATGCCAGAAATAAAAGGTTCCACACGTGCTCCCGTTCTACGGCGTGGTGGCAAGACTGATAAGGGGATTGGCTCCAAGTGTAGATAAGGTCAAATCTACAGGGATCATGCAAATACATAGGCCCCTTCCCTTCTCTTTTGGATGAATGGGGTGGTTTAGAAGGCGCTTTCTGATCTACGATCCCTCGAAGATTTTACACCTAACTCAATTTTATTAAAATCAAAATGCATGGACAGCAGGACAAGGATCATTTTGACAGTAAAAGGAAGCATATATGTGTATGTAACAGTTCATATCTTTGCTTTTTGTCAATGACATCGCCACTCAATCCTCTCCAGTCTCCTCTCTCTCTCTCTCTCTCTCTCTCTCTCTCTCTCTCTCTCTCTCTGTGCTCGGCTTTCTTTTTGCTGTGCTATACGGCTAGTACGACTGTTAATGGATTTTGGGCCTCATGAGCTAAGTTCGGCTGTAAATGGATTGTTAGTGGGCTATGAAAGTTTTGGACCATGATGCTGTTGTAATTTCTATGGCCCGACCTTTTTTGTTTTAGACCAAATTATATTTTAGGCTTTAGAATTTTGGTCAGGTTTTATTTCAGTCCATTTCTGTCCATTCAGTCTAATTCGATCTATTTGGTCTAATTCAATCCATATTGGTCCATTCAGTCCACCTCGGTTTATTTCAGTCTACTTTGATCCACTTCAGTCTATTTCAAACTAATTGGGTCTTAAATTGATTATTTTCGTAGGTTGCCTTTTCAGTGTTGGGCTCAAAATTTTTTTTCTTCTTAATTTTTGGATTGGGAAGTATGAAATTTTATTCTATTTGGGAAGAAATCTTTAGTTTTGGGCTAAAAAATTCAAACAAAATAAGCATAATAAATTAAAGATATAAGCCCTAAAAAAATAATAAATATAATAAATATTCAAAAGATTACCTTAAAATTCAAGTTTCAATAATATAGGCATTATACTTATATTTGGAAAGAACAAAATGCTAAAATTGTAAAATTATATAATAATTTAAACTTAATTTAAAATGTTACATGTGTTCCATGGAATGTGGGTGTACATTAAAAAAAAAAAAAAAAAAATCTTGGTTATGTTCAAATTAGTCAAAAAATTATGATATATTTTTTTTTAAAATCCTTTTAATAACATCTTTTCCATTTATATAAAACAATACTAAAATTATGTAATTTATATCTGATGATGGGTGAAATCAGTAGGCTGTATGTTTCGAACTTCAACAATGGGTCAACAACCTGAAAAAGAAAGAAAGATTATCGAAGGTGATTAGGGTGAACCAGCCAAGGACCCTTCGATGGTTAAGTCAGTTTCTCTCAAGGACTCAAGTATAATAAGTGGATGAATAATAGTACATACCTTAGTTTGGTGAGGTTTGGTCACTTTTATAGAAAGTTTGGAGTAGGTCTACTTGTTAAGTGCCACTAATATTGTGGGAGATGTGTGAACTTAGTGGGGAGAGTAAAGCGAATTTAGGGGAATTCACCCCACATCTTGGAATAGTGGATCGTGGTGCAACCATTCTTGGTTTGCAGAGAAATCCTTAGAATTTACTAAGTGTTTGTAGGTCGTCTACATTCTCTCGTCATGTAGATGATCTATCTTTCTTGGATGACCTTTCTTCTTGGTGTTACCGTTTTTCCTTCTTCCTTTCAGTTTCAGACCATTATCTTGGACGAACCTTGTTCTTGTGGACGACTCATATGGACAATAAACACTTTTTAATTACCCATCAATATCTTTTTATTAAATTACATTTTTCCATATATATATATATATATATATATATATATATATATGTATGTATGTATTATTGTTGAATGCAAAATACATTATATGTTCCATTACATAAAAGTAAAACTTGTAAAAATAGAAAGAAAAAAAAAATTTAAATAACACATACACTATTTAATCTACAAATTTTACATTACATTCTTATAGAATAATTATATTACAATTTCCTATATATCACATGAGTTTGCGACTAATTAAATAAATAACAAAATTTGGCTCCAAACATTTTTAGAGACTTGAGCTTCAACCACCAATAGGAAGATAGCTTTAGTCATGAACATGTACATTGCTCATAACTCACTTAACCTAAGTTACCTAACCAATTAAGTAAGTCATGCGCATTACGCAAGACAAATCACATGTCATCCTCCTAGTTATGATTGGACCCCAAAGCTTCAAACATGTTTGAAAGCCAAACCTTTACCTTAAATAAAAGGATACTCCAAAGCAAATAATCAACATGTCCAGTTACTGCTTGCTGGCTTGAATTTCAAAATCCATTATTCCACAATATCCAATACTTTGTACCTTTTCAGTTTTCCTTTTAACTCTCATTTGTTTTCAATATAATTCTTTCGTCTATCTCGATCCAATCTCCATCGTTAAATCCATCAAGATGATGCCATTCTGCCTTTTTCTTTTTTCTTTTTTTTTAAATATATCTGAAAATAAATAAAGGAAAAAAAAATTCTTGAAATAATTGTTTTAAAATATACCCTCACATATATAAGGTGTTAAAAATGATATTAAATCTCTCTCTCTTTCTCTCTGTCATGGTAGTGGTTCCCTATAGCAACCCAGCTCGCCAACAGATAAAAATTGAATATAGATAAAAATGAATATGGGTAAGGATCTATTTGACTCTTGAAATAATAATAATAATAAGATCAACCCAAAGTCGGCCATTAAAAATGATGGGTTGGCGTGGATTGGTTGACAAGTTAAGTGGATCGAACTCTCTTTTTTAGGAAGAAAAAAAAAATCACGTTTTCTCATATGATTATGATTTTATTTGTTTCACAATTTCAAACTCTATAATATGTCTCCTTTTCACTATTCTCAATTTTCTCTTTCTCTAAGCTTGATTAGGGACTATTTCCTCTAAAGAGTGTCGTGACTCATCTTTGTCTCTTGGTCTCGCATCCATCCATTAATTTTTGCATTTAATTTAACCTTGACAGTATTTTATTTTTTCATTCCAAACACTCCTAATTTTTGAGCTTGTTTCTAGTCAACCTTATATTTAGTCATTTATATTACACCAAAAATTTATTTTTAAATTCACTATTTGCGATATGTATAAGTTTTCTATAATATATTTTTAGTTTTAGTTTTTTTTTTTTAAGATTAAAACTAATTTAAATTACTTGGGCTAAAAAAAAATTGTCCTACAGAGTCCATGTGTAATCCTACTAGCTAGGATTAAGCCTTTCATGAGTAAATAGTTTAAAATCCTAAATATCATACTGTTAACTTTATTTCACATTGTATATACCACAACAAATGCATTTGAGGTTGATATTTAGTCCGTAAAATCATGTATTTCTTTTAATGCATTTGAGGTTGATATTTAGTCAGTAAAATCATGTATTTCTTTTATTCTTTTGTGATATTACTAGGTTAATGAGTTTTGAGTTCTAAATTTAAGAATTTATGTGTAATATAACATTCATATTTTTCGTATTTTCATTTATTTGTTTTCTTCGTTATTTTGAAGGGAAGAGAAAGAGAATATATATACTAAAGTCTCTTTTTTATTTATTTAATTTGTTTGCATGTTAAAAAAAAACCCTCGACACATCAAAGGTCGGGTAAAGATTATAGACTCCACAACTAGGTCCAAATCCATCTGACTTTCACCAGAATCCGATCTGACTCGTATATGGTTGAATCAAACCTGAACCCATCCAACCTGGCCTGTTTGCTAGGTCATATATAAGAGGAAGATGGACTGCCTCAAATTAACCAGTGCCTTCCCTGGTTCAGTTTGATTACTACCAATTCAAATTGATGACAAAAGATAGCAATAGTTGCCACATGGGCACATATAACAAGATTGTGATCCTAAATATGGAGCTTAGCTCTATTTGTAGGTGTGCACAGCAAGCAATGTATTGTACAAGTATAGTAGACTGGGCCTGAGCCTGAGCCCAATGGGCTAGGCACATATAATCTCATGCAATGCATCGACAGAAATCATTTTGACAGTAAAATGAAGCATATGTGTGTGTAACAGTTCATGCTTTTTGTCAACGACACCGCCACTCAATCCACTTCACTCTCACTCTCTTTCTCTATCTTTTGCTCAGTGCTCGGCTTTCTTTTGCTCAGTCCCGGAGTATAGTGAAATGGTGCTCCCTCTTCTCACATTTATGATGGACCCCATCATGAATTTAAAGAGCAGACCCCACCACGAATATAAGAGGAGGGAGCACCATTCTCCGTGCTCCAGGAGTACCTAAAAATTATGTTTAGCTAGTGTGTAGAAGAGAAGAATTTATTTTTGGGCCTCATGGGCTGAGTTCGGCTGTAAATGGATTGTTTTAGTGGGCTGTGAAAGTTTTGGACCATAATGCATTTGTAATTTCTATGGCCCGACCTTTCTTTCTTTTTTTTAGACAGAATAATATTTTAGGCTTTAGAATTTGGGTCAGGTTTTATTTCGGCCCACTCTAGTTTATTTCAATCCATTCGGTCCATTTGGTCTAATTCAGTCCAATTTGGCTCATTCGGTCCACTTCTGTCCATTTGATCTAATTCAGTACATATCGGTCCATTAGGTTTACTTTAGTTCATTTTGGTCCATTTCAAACTAATTGGGTCTTAAATTGATTCTTTTTGTAGGTTGCCTTTTCAATTTTGGGCTCAAAAGTTATTTTTTTCTCTTGATTTTTGGGTTGAAAAGTATGAAATTTTATTCTATTGGGCTAAACTCTTTAGTTTTAGGCTTAAAAAATACAAAAAAAGGCATTATAAATTACAGAGGAACCTTCTAACTTCTATAGCAGTTGTGAAAGTTAAGTTTGAACCTTCTAATTTCCATACACGTTGAGGAAGTTACCAAACAAGTAACCACTCCAAAGCTCACTATATAAGGATTCATCCACATCAAATGAAAGTAAGTTTCCACTATTCCTAAAGTTGGAATTCTTGAGTTCTAAAGGAAAAACTAACTTAAGCATCGAAGGGTTCTTGGCCGATTCACCCCGATCACCTTTGATCTTATATTTCTTTCTTTCCAGACCTTTCAAGCAACCACTAGCCCATTGAAGCCTGGAGTATTCAACCTACTAGTTTTCTTTGCATCATCAATACTTATATTTGGAAAAAAAAAATGTGAAAATTCTAAACTTATATAATAATTTAAAATTAATATAACATGTTACATGTATTTCATGAAATGATAAGTTTTTTTTTCTTAGTTATGTTCAAATTAGTCAACTGATTATGGTATATTTAAAAAATGTCATTTCAATAAAATCTTTTCCGTTTATATATATAAAACAATATTATAATTATTCAATTTAAATCTTTTTATTAAATTACATTTTTCATATATATATACACACACACACTATTGTTAACTTAAAATTACATGACATAAAAGTAAAACTTGTAAAAATAGAAAATACTTTTAAATAACACATACACTATTTAACCTACAAAGTTTAGTTTTTTCTATATATCATGTGGGTTTGCGACTAGTTTAAATAAAATAAAATAAAAATAAAAATAAAAAAAAAGATTAAGTTCAGTTCCAAACATTTTTGGAGCCTTAAGCTCCATCCACCAATAAGAAGATGACATTAGTCATAATCATGTGCAATGCACATGATTCATTTAACCTAAATTACCTAACCAACCAAGTGAGTCATGCGCATGGCACATAATAGGACACATGTCATCTTCCTTAGTGATGATTGGATCCCAAAGCTTTAAATATATATAAAGCCAAACATTTTCCTTAAATAAAAGGATAGTGCAAAGCAAATAATCAACATGTCCACTTACTGCTGGCTTGGACTTTAAAATCCATTATTCCACAATATCCAATACTTTGTTTCTTTTCAGTTTTCCTTTAAGGCTTTAACTCCCATTTCTTTTCAATGTAATTCTTTCGTCCATCTTGATCCAATCTCCATTGTTAATGGTCCGTTTAGATGGAGGGGGAGGAAGAAAGAGTAGAGTAGATTTGACTCAAAATTAATTTATTTTTAGCCAACTCTACTCTATTTTCCTCCACTCCTCCTTCTTCTCCCCTCAATCCAAACGGGCTCTAAATCCACCAAGATGATGCCATTCTGCTATTTTTTAAAATTTCAAAACTAAAAATAAATAGAGAAAAGTAAATTTTTTTCCCTGAAATAATTGTTTTAATATATACACTGACATATAAAAGGTTTTAATAATTATTTTAAATCTCTCTCTATCTCTGTCATGGTATGGTAGTTCCCTATAGCAACCCAGCTCGCCAATACCATTGTGGTAGCATAGCTTTTACCAAACTCATCACAACCCATGCCAATCCTAACAAATTCCATTGGTCCCAAACCCATTATCAGATATATTCCTCTTTCTATTGCTATGTTTTGAAATAGTTGTCATTTTCTTTCTTTTTTTTATTGTCTAATGTCCTAGTCAATAGCAATTTTAGCTGTTTGAGTTTAGCCCAGTTGCTAGTTTTTACTATTATAGAGTATTTGTACTACCATATATGTTGACAATTATTGTATTTCTCCTTTTTTTTTTTTTTTTTTAGTAAATAGTAATACTTATTAAAACACACATAAAAATAGTAAATTAGTATTTTAAACTAGGTTTATAATACATTATTTAACCAGAATACAAGTACAAATGGGCCTAATAACCCCAGTCTACCACTAATAATGTATTATAAACCCAATTTAAAACACTAATATTACATTATTACTATTTTCGTATGTAATCTAATAAGTATTAGTGTTTACTAAAAAAAAAAGGGATGTTTATCCCATATTGGTTGTATGTATCTAGTGTCTGCTGTTTATAATCCCAGTCTACAACTACAAAGGTTAGACCTTTTTATAGTTGTACTTTGGTTAAATAATGTATTATAAATCCGGTTTAAAAATATTACTATTTTCGTATGTGTTGCAATAAGTATTTGGCTGTGTGTGTCTATTGTCTGTATTTCTCTATTTTTTTTTTTTTTTTTTGATACCAAAATAGGGAGATAAGCAATACAAACATTTGCAAAAGAGCTGGATTAAACCAGCAATAGTTCAATGGCATTTGACATGCCAATTTAGCAACTGATCAACAGATTTTACAATCAAGTGAGGCACTAAGAACATATTGCAGCAAAGTTCATTTTGGTTTAGAAAATCTAGATCAACTAATCTGGTCTGTTGAAGCCTATTTGAGGTCTTCCTATGCTGAAAGACTTGGACTAATTGTCTACTAGCTCCTAGAAACAAAACACACTGGAAACCATGATTCTTAGCCTTGAGTGCAGCTTCTACCATAGCATCCAGCATTGCCCCACAAGTTGTTCTTGCTACACTGCTAGTTACACCATAGAATATGCTATCTCCCTGCATTTTAATAGCTTCATAAGCAGAAGACCGTCTGTTAGGTTTCCTGCTCCTAGCTCCAGCAATTTCAACAATCAGCTGCCACTGCCCTGAGGGTGGATAGTGGTCTGGTTTGGGTCTTCTTGGCTGACTGGTGTGGCTTGGTTGATCAAGGAAAGCTTCTTTGTACTTGCAAGCCATAGATTGAGATGTTAAAATCACATTCATAGGATTAGGATTTAAACCATCATAGAGCACCCTATTCCTATGTATCCAGATATGCCAAAGAGTTGTAAAAATGGCTTGTAAGTAGGCCATTGATGTTGTCTCCCTGGTTTTAAACTTGATGAGAAGGGAGGTAAGCCATTGCTATATACTTGAACTACTAAAATCAGTGGAATGAATAGCCAAAGTGGATCCATGCCAGCAAGCTCTAGTGAAAGGACAGAGGAGAAAGAGGTGAGTTGAGGATTCAACTTTAGAATTGCATAAGGAGCAAGAGGTTTGGGTTGGTATGCCTCTGTTGCTCAGATTAAGGAGGGCAGGGAGTCTGTCCTGAATGAGTTTCCAAACAAATGTATTAATTTTCAGTGGTACTTTGACTCCCCAGATCAGATTCCACACACTCTCCTAACCATGTGTATTCCAAGAAGAATGAGAATTCTGCATAAGAATCTCATAAGCTCTTTTGACTTGGTAAGTACCATTACTATCATTTGAAAATTTCCAAAGCAGCTTGTCTTGCACATCATGAGTTTTGGGTAAGGGAATCTGTAGAATTTGTTTGCTCAAAGGAAATAGGTATAAAGTTCGATTGAATGGATAATTGATTAAAAAAGAAAAGAAAAGAAAAAGAAGATGTCAAAATAAATAGGTGACCGTCCCAAAGAAACGCTATCTAATTGCTATTTCAGAACCATCTACACCTTTAAAATCATGATGATGCATTAATGGCGTTTTATTTTCATATCATACTTTCAGATTCACATCCCATGCAATACCTAGGGTATTGCACGGGGTGCAATAGCTTTAATATCAGCCATGGATTAAATCTAATGCTCAGAAAATTGACACGTCATATCTCCACGCTGGCAATCCGCGTGCTTCAATTTCTCTCCTATCTCTTCTTTTCTCAATTCAGCAGTTCAGGTTTCCCAAATTTGAATTTCAGAAGAAAAAAAAAAAACTCTTTCTTGGAGATTGTAAATCCATGGCTGAATCTCCGTGGGCTTCAGCTCGTCCCACACCACCACCACCACCACTAGTGATGCTTCCCAGTCTAGTCTTCTCCTCTTTCAAGGTTTTCTCGTAGCTCTCTCTCTTCTCATTGCACCCACACCACTGCCGTTGGCGGTGCTTATTACTGGTGTCACCACCACTGGTGGCTATCGGGTCTCCCCTCTCTCCCTCTCAAATTTATTTTCCCTTTTATTTTTCTTTTTGTTTCAGTTTTAATTATTTTGATGACTAGAGCTGTATGATTTTGTTTGGGTTGGAAAAATGGGGGTTTTGGGTATGGCTGAATGTGCTGTGATTGAATATCTGTTTGATGGTGAGCTTGTGTGTGTGTTGTGGTTATAGCTTTGGTTTGGATTTTTGGGTTTCAAATGAATGGTGATTTTTGGGTTTCAAACGAACGGTGGTTGGATGGGTGTTTGCACTTTACAGACTTGTGCCTGTGGAATTAGGAGGGTGAGAAGGAAAAGGATATTATTATTATTATCATTGTGTGTGTGTTGTGTTTTCAATGAGCTGAGTTTTTTCTTTTGCCCTTCATTATGCTATGGCTTCCTTATGTTTTATTGTATTTTTTAGTTGACTATTTTTGTTTGATAATATGTAGATCATCTTGATGTTTGCGATTTTGTTCTTCGTTATTACGTTATGTGTGTTTTGGTAATTTGTTGTGTAATTGTTTAGAATATTTGTTTTAAGTTATGATGCTGGCTATAGAGGAATTTTTTTTTTTTTTAAAAAAAAAATTATAGTTGTCTAATGTGGTTATGTTTTTCACCATTGTTTAACACATTGAATGGGGATGTTATTTCAGCTGTTAAGAGAGTGGTTTTTTTTTTCTTTGGATTTTGAACTACAAGGTTTTTGTTTTAATTGATTGATGAAATAAAACATTAGAGATTGAAATTTTGTAATTTATATTATACCTAGTTAGATGTCATTTTAATTGCAAAAGATTAAAAATTGCAGTTTGATAGTGATACTGGTTCTCATTGCCTTTTGTTTTAATTTGTATAGTTATTTGTTGGGCATTGAACTAATTTAGTTTCATCATGAGAAAACATGTTATTCTTTTCTCTTGATGGTTGAAGAATTATACTTAGAACCTTGAAGTTTAACTGATTACAGTCACAACTAATTGCTATGTAGTCATGCATCTGTTTATAAAAAAAAAAAAAAATGTAGTTCTGCATCAATGTGGTAAGACTTTGTGGTAAATCAATATCTGATATCTGGTTTTAGGGGATTATAAATTAGAGATTCTTGTAGTTCATATGCTATATTGTATGTGAATTGTGGTTTAAGCTTTAGTATCTCTTATGTGTTTCTGGTGTGCATGCCCTTTGAAGGATGTTGTGCTTATTGGTTTCATTTACTTTCACTCTTCTATGTAGCACTACCATTACCTTTTTTTTTTTTTTTCTTTTTTTTTTAGGTAAAGATAGATATATTATTGATATAGTTTGTATACAAAGAAGTATAGACCCTAGGGGTCAGTCAGGGGAAACAAAACAGTAAATGTGGCTGCAGCTAACTACAACAAAACTAAAACCAGTGCCGAGAGGGAAATCAATGCAGAATAAGAAAATAGCAGCCCACACGTTGCAGGCAGCAGCTATCCAGTGCAGAGGAAAAAAACAGCAGTACCTCACTACACGCAGCAGTAGGACCCCGACACTGTGTATCAAGAATTTCTTTGTGCAGCCACAAGGTTCTGGTATTCATGCAAGAAAACAACAGCCCTGTCCAGAATGGCTTTGGGATGGGCTTGAATCTTCTCAAAATAAAACTTATTGCGTGCATTCCAAATCCCCCATGATACTGCTGCCCACTTCTCTAGCTTAGGTTTTGATAACCTTTTTACCAATACTTGAAACAATAAGAAGAAATCTATAGGGCCGATTGAAAATTGCAAGCTTCAGATGGAATGTACGCATATAGTCAAGAAGCAAGAGACACCCCAAGTGTGGAACTAAATGAGTGCATGTGATTTTTTTTTTTTTTTTACAATTGAGTAGGGTCATGACACAATTTTTTATTTACAGTTAAGTAGGTGTATAAGATTGTTGAAGCATTTGATCTTGAAGCATGCAAAACATTATTTTTGGTTATTACATGGGAATTAGGTAATATGATGGTAGAAAACAAATTGTCTATTGTATCATGTTATTATGGCCTTGTAATTAAAGAATATAATTTAATACAATTTAGTTCCTTTTTTGTGTCAAGCTTTTTTTTTTTTTGGGTGGTTTACTTCTATCTTGGATCATTGATTTTAAAATATGCCAAACATCCTTGAAGACTCTTGTCATAAAATTCTTGTTTTCAAGAGAATATATTGAGCACAGAGTTGTAATTTGACAGAATAAAGCAATAATAGTATTTCCAAGAAATTCAATCATATAGATTGGCTTTTTGGTGAAGAGTCGGAATGAGGCTGTGAATAATTTATATAATTTGTGTTTTTAAGTCATCCTCCAATTTTTAGTACTTGTTCCAAGCATATTCAAACGCAAAGAACTGTTGGTCTCTCCAGGAAGAATGACTATTTAGACTAGATAAAAAATTGGAATGCATTAAGACCTAAAAAGCTAATAATAGAACTCCATCACAACATGCTATTTGCAAAACAAATTTGTTTACATTTCATCTATTCATCAACACAAAAAATCAGTTACTACATGAAAATACAATTTGCACAGCAATTCGATTATACAATGGCAACAATGGAAGGCAAAAGATGAATCTCCTGAATGATGCCATGGCCGAGACAAGTCCATTCGAAACTTCAATTTGTTTTGATTTTTTCATTACACAAGATGAATCTCCTGAATGAATTAACCAATTTAAAGAATAGCTTGGCGCATTTCTCAACATGACGAATCTCCCTCAAGACTGCACAACATACAAATAAATTATCTTAACATCACTTCAAAGTTTCCAACAAATATTTTCATAAACACCTTCAGTGCATTTCAAAATTCAAACCACAATAGAAATATAGGGAATGAGAAAAAACTGATCCATTGTGACAAATTTCAAACTGAGAAATTAGTATCAAGCTAAGAATCATAGTTCTATTTCAGTAAAAGAAGCTAAAAGGAATAAGAAATGTATGATCTTAGGCAAATAAATCAAGAACAGAGAAAAAAAAGGGGAAATCATAGATTTGGTATCAACATTTCCTAAATGTCAGATCCAATAGATCCAAATCCAATGCTAAAACAAATTAGGGCAGCCAGCAGACCACTTAATGCAGTTAACAAATAAATAGTGTTTCATTTTTGTGCTATTTTGAATACAAAATCATAGCTTTTATGAGAATAATTTGTCTACTGTTTGCCTGAGATAAGTTCTCAACGATAACACACTAACTTGAAAATTCAATTTCCATACACATAACATCACAGTTTTAGCATCACATTAACATAAAGGCAGAATACAAAGAGATAAACTAAAACTCTATGAAGCATTTCAACAAACACCTTCAACAACAATAACAGAGGACTCAAAGGCCACAGCAACAGCAACAATAAAGAAGCAAGGCAATAACCCAAGTCTGTAAAGTGTAAACACCCATCCAACCACCGTTCATTTGAAACCCAAAAATCACCATTCATTTGAAACCCAAAAATCCAAACCAAAGCTATAACCACAACACACACAAGCTCACCTCAAACAGATATTCAATCATAGCACATTCAGCCATACCCAAAACCCCCATTTTTCAAACCCAAACAAAATCATACAGCTCTAGTAATCAAAATAATTAAAACTAAAACAAAAATAAAAATAAAAGGGAAAATAAATTTGAGAGGGAGAGAGGGGAGACCCGATAGCCACCAGTGGTGGTGACACCAGTAATAAGCACCGCCAACAGCACTGGTGTGGGTGCAATGAGAAGAGAGAGAGCTACGAGAAAAGATAGGAGAGTTATTTTTGAAATTCAAATTTGGGAAAGCTGAACTGCTGAAGTGAGAAGAGAAGAGATAGGAGAGAAATTGAAGCACGCGGATTGCCAACGTGGAGATATGACGTGTCAATTTTCTGAGCATTAGATTTAATCCATGGCTGATATTAAAGCTATTGCACCTCGTGCAATACCTTAGGTATTGCACTGGATGTGAATCCCATACTTTCCTCGTGTCATTATTGTGTTGTCTTTTTTTTTTTTTTTTGAGAAACCAGACTAGCAGTACCTGGAAACATTACCTAATCTTTGTTTTACATTCCTCTATAGTATATAACAAGACAAATTTATATCCAAGCTTCGATGTTATCAATATCTTTAATTAACCAATAGATAATTAGAGGAGGCCATCATCAAAGTGTAATATTTGGAGTCACATGCAATTATGCAAACAACATGCAACACAAAGAAATATTAGAGGAGGCCATCATCAAAGTGTAATATTAGTCAACCTTATATTTACTCATCTATTACACACAAAAAAATTTATTTTTAAATTCACAAAAAGTTAGTCACTTTTTTACTTTTCCATAAAAAGTTTCCTAAAATGGTTTACCGATTTATACTCTAAGGGCATACATTAGTAAAATCTGTATTAAATATGTAACATTTTTTTATGAGAAATACTAACGAATGCTCTTAGGGCATTTGTTAATAATTTATTTAAAGAAAGTTTTCATGAGAAAAGAAAAAAAAAAAAAGCAATTAAAGTTTTGACAGTTTTTTTCATTTTTCATAAAAGTGGTGTCAAAACTTTCCTAAAATGGATTTTTAACCATGCCCTAAGGACACTCGTTAGCATGTCCATTTTTTTATTATATACTTTTAGTGTTAGTTATTTATTGTATTTTGAAAACTCTTTGAAACTAATTTTAATTAATTAGGCTAATGAACACATTGTCTAACAAAGTCCATGTGTCTACTAGGATTATGTCATTGAGTAAATTTAAAATGATAGTTATCATATTGTTAATTAACTTTATTTCACTTTTTATATACTACAACAAATGCATTTGAGGTTGATATTTAGTCTGTGAAATCATGTTTTTCTTTTATTCTTTTGTGAAATTATTAGGCTAATGAGTTTCGAATTGTAAATTTAAGAATTTATGTATAACATAACATTCATATTTTTCATGTTTTCATTTTTTTTTCTTATTTATTTTGAAAGGAAGAGAGAGAATATGCTTAAGTCACTTTTATATTTATTTAATTTTTTTTGTATGTAATAAATATATAAGACAAAAATGCAAAACTGATCCTCTAACTTTCAGTCTTTTTCATTTCACACCTCTAACTTTCAATTTTGTCATTTTAGTTCTTTAACTTTCAATTGTTGTCAATTTAGTACTCCGTTAAACTTCAATTATATACTACCGTTAATTGCCAATTATGTACTACCGTTAATTGAGACAGCACGACGTCATTTTGACTTTTTTTTTAAAATAAATTTCGGAATTTAAAGAAAATTAAAAAAAAAAACTGATATTAAAAAAAAAAAAGAAAACATTTAGAGGAACGACGATGTCGTCGTTCCCCTTACCTGAAATCAAAACCCACGCAACGAACTACCACACGCATACGCACTCGGCTACCTTAAATCAAATCAATCAATGAAGGCGGTGGACAAAGAGGCCTTAGCGAAGAAGAAGTAGGTGCAGAGAGCTGAGATGGAGAGGAAGATTCTGAAGATGCTGGACCATCCTTTTTTGCCTACGCTTCACGTCGAGTTCGAAGCCTCCCATTTCTCTTGCATTGTCATGGAGTTTTGCTCCGGCGGCGACTTGCATTCTTTGCGCCACAAACAATCCCACAAACGCTTCTCTCTCGTTGCGTGGGTTTTGATTTCAAGTAAGGGGAACGATGACGGCGTCGTTCCCCTAAATGTTTTCTTTTTTTTTTTCTTTTTTTTTTAATATTCTTTAAATTCCGAAATTTTTTTATTAAAAAAAAAGAGCCAAAACGACGTCATTTTAGCCCAATTAACGGTAGAATATAACTGGAGTTTAACGGAGTATCAAATTGACAACAATTGAAAATTAAAGGACTGAAATGAAAAAGACTGAAAGTTAAAGGGTCAGTTTTGCATTTTTGTCGATAAATAAATAACCTCTTGACCCATTAAAGGTCAAGGTCAGGTAAAGATTATAGGCTCCACAACTCGGTCCAAATCCATTCGAGAACCCGATCTGACTCATGCCTGAACCCATCCAACCCAGCCCGTACCCTAGGCCATGTAAAAGAGGAAGATGGACTGCCTCAAATTAACTAGTGCCTTCCTGGTTCAGCTTGATTACTACCAAGTCAAATTGATGAGAGCATTAGCATTGGGAAATGCTAATGCTACTCTATTTTACAATTCTAAAAACTCACTTTATCATTATACCATCTTATTTTACAATACCTCCACATCCCAAACTTCTATTTTCCTCTTTCACTCATTAAAATAATATATTTACAAAATAAAATAATATATATCAAAATTATATCTGTTCTCTCTCATCTCTCTCCTCTCTTCCATTTTCAGCTCTCTTCCAAACACAGCAACCCAGAAACCTCACAGCAACCCACACAGCAACCCAGAAACCTCACAGCAACCCACACAGCAACCCAGAAACCTCAGACCCGAAACCCATGGCCACCACCATCACCACGGCAACCCCCCACCTTCACCACCATGAACCCACATGACCCATAATAAAAACCCCACCCCCTTCCACCACGCCACCACCCCACGGCAACCCCAGAAACCCATGGCCACCACCATCTCCACGGCAAGCCCCCACCTTCACCACCACGAACCCACATATGACCCATAATAAAAACCCCACCCCTTTCCACGACCACCACCACCACGGCAACCCCCAACACCACCACCATGAACCCACCAAAAAAAATCCATCCCAAAATCAAATCAAACCAATAGCAAATTCCAAATCCACAAGATGACCCACAAAAAAAAATCAAGTCAAAATTTACACAAACCCAGCTACAAATCGATCTCGCCGCTGCAAACCACACCGGAAACCCAGAAATCGCCGCTGCAAATAAAAAATACCCAGAAATCGCCACCATACCACGCCGATCGGACTTCCCAGTCTCACCTCCACGCCGGACCCACGACCCACGCCAGAAAAGCCCACCGTGAGAGAGAGACGTGATGAGAGAGAGAAGCCGTTGTTGAGAGAGATAGACGTGATGAGAGAGCCGTTGGGGAGAGAGGAATGAAAAGAGAAACAAAGGGAGAGAGAGAGAGTCAGAAGAAAGGGAATAGAAAATTAATATAACTTATACAATTGTGCTACAGTACTATTCTACCTTTAGAATTGTACTGTAGCACAATTCTAAATATTTTTGCAATACTTCCTTATAGCATTCTCTGATGCAGTGGTTATTTGGTGCATTTATGCTAAAATACCCTTAGATATGGCTTTAGCATCTTCTGATGCTAATGCTCTGACAAAAGATAGCAATAGTTGCCAGATGGGCACATGTAACAAGGTTGTGATCCTAAATATGGAGCTTAGAGCTCTATTTGTAGGTGTGCACAGCAAGTAATGACTGTACAAGTAGAATAGGCTGGGCCTGAGCCCAATGGACCAATGGGCTAGGCGTATATACACTAACAGTAGCTATGAGATCACTTCCTCTGTAGGTTTGCTGTAAAGCATATAATCTCATGCAATGCATGGACAGAAATCATTTTGACAGTAAAATGAAGCATATAAGTGTACGTTCATCTTTACTTTTTTTGTCAACGACACCGCCACTCAATCCTCTCCACTCTCGCTCTCTTTCTCTATCTTTTGCTCAGTGCTCGGCTTTCTTTTGGCTGTGCTAATCTCATGCAATGCAATGCCTGGACAGAAATCATTTTGACAGTAAAACGAAGCATATAAGTGTACGTTCATATTTGCTTTTTGGTCGACGACACCGCCACTCAATCCTCTCCACTCTCGCTCTCTTTTCTCTATCCTATGCTCAGTGCTCGGCTTTCTTTTTGCTGTGCTAGACAGCTAGTCTGTGGCGGCTCTAGGATTTTTTTTCTAGTGGGGTCAATAGTGTTGTAATTTTTGTATGCTAAAAGTGGGGTAATTTTTTGCTAATGAAGAAGAAAAATACAGGGAAAAACAATTTCATTCCGTAACCGCCAACCAATGGCAAAGCAAGCCAGAGTCCGAAGAGAAAACTTATTAATTTATTTATTTTTAAAAACGAATGAGCAATTTTAAGTGTAGAGATACTTACACAATACTTTTACAACAAAATCTAAGTAACAAGTTGTTAAAGATATTTTAAAAAAATGATGTCAATTGTAGGTCTAGATAAAAGCCAATTAAAACTTGCCACTTAACTTTTATTGTAAAATTATTGTAAAAATAATATTGTGAAAGTTGCACCAAGATGATCATATTCAAACTTATTTAAGTTGGGATTAAACAAAATTTAGAATTAGAGTGTTCAAAATTTTATTTTAGGGGTGAAAACAAAAAACTAAAAAATTATATATATAATTTTTTATTTTTTGGCCAAGTCAGGGTTGGCTGTAGAGCCACCCCTGCAGCTAGTGTGTAGAAGAGAAAAGAGAGTAAATGGATTTTGGGCCTCCGTGGGCTGAGTTCGGCTGTAAATGGATTGTTAGTGGGCGATGAAAGTTTTGGACCACGATGCTGTTGTAATTTATATGGCCTGACCTTTTTGGTTTTAGACAAAATTATATTTGTAGGCTTTAGAATTTGGGACAGGTTTTATTTCGTTCCATTTCGGTCAACTTTAGTCTATACGGTTTGATAGGGAAGTAGAAAATTAGTCCCAACTCCAGTTCGTCCAAAGGCATCGTCCAGAGCCAACAGAGCAAGTTGGGCCAAGAATCACTCCAGAAGAAGGAAAAATGTTCATGGACAATAATACTACTCTTGATCAGTGAAATCTCCCATGGACGATAAATTCGTCCATGAAGGTCGTCCATGGACGATCATCAGATGTCCAGGGACGACGAAATCGTCATACACTAGACGGATGAATACACAACACTTAGAAAACTGTCGACTCTCTATAGCGGTTACTAAACCCGTAGCTATCGTCATGAATCCCTCAAATGAGTTAACTTCCATTAGTAGTTACAACTTTAGTAGCCGTTGAGGAAGTTAACTCCGGACTCATTGGCTTCCACAAATCTTGGGGAGGTTATTGGACAAATAACCGTCCCCGGGATCTCTATATAAAAGACCGATCTGAACCCAAGAAAGGTAAGAACATTCTGAGACTTGACTCCCAAAAACTTGGAACTTCATTCTTGTGAGACTAACTTTGCCATCGGAGGGGGTTTGGCCGGTCTTCTCTGGTCCCCTTTTTGACAGCGTTTGCTTTTTGTAGGCCTTCCACCGTTCAGTAGCCCACCAAAGCCAGAGTATTCACCTTACTGATTCGAAGCGATATCAATTGGCGCCGTCTGTGGGAAGAAAATTGTTTTGCAACTTTCTTTTCTGCGACAAAAAGGTTAGGATGGTCAGGACCAGATCGAGGGCTACTAGCCCAGGCCCTCAGGGAAGCAGAGGCGCTTCAAGCGATCCCCAACGCGATCGCCAATTTGTACCAGTCATGCAGGCATCATCTGTTCAGCATGTGCAATCTATGGCAGCTGTAATGGCGGAGTTGACTCGTCAAAACCAAGAGTTAAGAATGGAGATCAATCAGAGAAGACAGACACGTGAGGAACGTGAAGGAGGAGGACAAACACAAGGTCATGGTGATAGAGAAAATACTGAGATTGGAAGTCAGTTAAGAGGCACCACTTCACGGACGGTACCACACTTGAAAGATGAGATGGACCAAATGAAGAAAGTCATGGAGGAAATGAAAGAGAACATGAGAAGGACGAGTCCTATATAAGATTTGGTCCACAGAACTGACTCTCCCTTTACGGCTTCCATCAACGGTCATCCTCTACCATCAAAATTCAAACTGCCTTCTCTAGATTCGTATGATGGAACGCGTGACCCATTTGATCACATTGCTACCTTCAAGACAACGATGCACCTTCAAGGGGTCCCTGATGAAATCATGTGTAGAGCCTTCCCTACCACCCTTAAAGGCCCAGCACGAGTTTGGTTCAGTAAAATACCCCCAAGTTCTGTAAGTTCTTTCGAAGAGTTGAGCAAATTGTTTGTTAACAATTTCATTGGGGGACAGAGACACAACCGTTCTTCGTCCAGCTTGTTGACCATAGAGCAAAGGGAGAATGAAAGCCTGCGGTCATTCATCACTCGCTTCAACAGAGAAGCCCTTAGTGTGGACGAGGTAGATGACAAGCTTCTATTGGCGGCCTTCCATGACGGGATTAATTCTGATCTATTTATCCACAAGCTATATGAGAAGGAACCTCAAACCATGGCTGAGCTCGTCCATTCGGCTCAGAACTTCATGAATGCAGAAGATGCGATCATAGCCAAGAAGAGGAAAAGAGCTGAAAGGATGGAAGCGCACCCAGCACGCCACTCAAAACAAGGCCCTCGTCCAAAGAAGGGATAGACGGAAGATAAGAAGGAATGAGAGAACAGGAAGACGGGTCCTTTGGGAAGAAGCCAGAACTACACGCCCTTGAACGCTCCACTTGATCAGGTGCTCATGCAAATCAAAGACGACCCTTCTCTAAAATGGCTAGAGAAGATGAAGGGAGACCCTAATAAGCGCAATAAGAGTAAATATTGTCGCTTCCATAGGGACCATGGGCATGACACGGATGAATGTTATGACCTGAAGCAGCAAATTGAGAATCTTATTAGATAAGGAAAGCTGAGGCACTTCGTTGGAAGGGATCATAAAGATGAGAAGTTGAAAGGAAAAATGGAGGAATCGTCCCGGCCCCCACTAGGAGAGATAAGGATTATCATTGGAGGAAACTCGACAAGGCAATCTGCCAAGTCGAAGAAGATGTATCTCAAAGTGGTACAAAACGTCCAACTCTCTGGACGACCACAAAGGACGAGATCAATGGACGAGCCGGCCATTTCTTTCACCGACGAAGATGCTAAGAGGATCCATCACCCACATGATGATGCAATTGTCATTACTCTGCTTATTGCAGATTATACAACCAGGAGAGTATTAGTTGACAATGGAAGCTCAGTAGATATATTGTACTACCCTGCCTTTCAACAGGTGAGGCTTGGGCGGGATCAATTTCGTCTAGTATGTTCACCATTGATAAGGTTCGGAGGAATGAAGGTGCAGCCCGTAGGCACCATTACATTACCAGTAGTGGTAGGGTCATACTCGCAGCAGATAACTAGGGAAGTTAATTTCCTCGTGGTGGATTGTTCGTCCTCATACAATGCCATCATTGGAAGACCAACTTTGAACAGTTAGAAGGCGATAACATCTACCTACCATCTATCAGTCAAATTCCCTACGGAGTACGGGATAGGGCATGCACAAGGAGATCAGTTAGCAGCTAGAGAATGCTATTTAGCCATGATGGCTTTGGACGAACAGGTGCAGACAATGAGTATTGAGGAAAGAAGGGTTATTGCAGAGCCCACAGAAGTACTAGAAGATGTTCTTTTGCAAGAAGATGATCCCGAGAAATTCACCAGAATTGGAACAGGTATAAAGGAGAAGGCAAGAAAAGACCTCATCCAGTTCCTGAGAAAGAGTATCGATATTTTTGCATGGAGTCATGACGACATGCCGGGAATCGATTCAAGTGTAATCACTCATCGATTGAATGTGTACCCCTTTTTTAAGCCTGTTCGTCAGAAGAAAAGGGTATTCACTCCTGAGCGAGATAAGGCAATCAAGGAAGAGGTTCAGAAACTGACCACGACACAGTTTATTAAGGAAGTCTATTACCCAGATTGGTTAGCCAATGTGGTGATGGTGAAGAAAGCGAATGGCAAGTGGAGAATGTGTGTAGATTTCACTGATTTGAACAAGGCTTGTCCCAAGGATAGTTATCCTTTGCCACGCATTGATCAATTGGTGGACTCTACGGCTGGCCATCAGTTGTTAAGCTTCATGGACGCCTTATCAAGATATAATCAGATAAAGATGGATGAAGTTGATCAAGAAAAGACCTCCTTCATTACCAGCCAAGGCTTGTTTTGCTACAAAGTGATGCCTTTTGGTTTAAAGAACGTAGGGGCAACTTATCAAAGGTTGGTAAATCACATGTTTCGTCCACAGATAGGACGGAATGTAGAGGTCTATGTCGACGACATGCTTGTGAAGAGCATAGACGAGGGAAGCCATTTGGACAATCTACAGGAAACCTTTGAAACACTTAGGCGATATAAAATGAAATTGAACCCAAGTAAGTGTGCATTCGAAGTATCGTCAGGAAAGTTTCTGGGGTTCATGGTTTCTCAAATAGGAATCGAGGCGAATCCAGACAAGATCCAAGCCATATTGGACATGGAACCACCGAAGAATATCAAGGAAATCCAATCCCTCACTGGACGAGTTGCTGCTTTGAACAGGTTTGTTTCGAAAGTCACAGACAAATGTTTACCTTTCTTCAAAGTCCTTAGGAAGGCATTCGAATGGACGGACGAATGTCAGAAGGCCTTCCAAGACCTGAAGGACTATCTCACAACAACTCCATTATTAAGTCCATCCGTGCAAGGAGAAGAACTATACCTGTACTTAGCGGTGTCTCCACATGCCGTAAGTTCAGCTTTAATCAGAGAGGAAGGGAAAATACAAAAACCCATGTACTACACTAGCCGAGCACTCAGAGGAGCAGAAGGAAGGTACCCGCTTATAGAGAAGTTGGCTTTTGCACTGATAACAGCTTCTAGAAAGTTAAGACATTACTTCCAAGTTCATGTCATCAATGTTATGACGGACCATCCGCTCAAGAAATCAATGAACAAGCTGGAAGCCGCAGGAAGGCTGATTCAATGGGCGGTGGAACTTAGTGAATTCAACATTCGGTACCAACCGAGAAATGCAATAAAGGCTCAAGCCCTAGCAGATTTCATTGCAAAGTTCACTCCGAGTTACGAGGATCTTAGGGAAAAATAGTACAATAAAAAATGGATCGTCCATGTAGATGGATCGTCTACATTGTATGCTGGAGGAATAGAAGTTGTTTTGCAGTCACCGGAAGGAGATAAGTTAAAGTACAAGGCTCGTTTGCAATACCAAACTACTAATAATGAAGTGGAGTATGAAGCCCTTTTAAAGGGGTTGGAGTTGGCTAAGTCTGTAGAAGCAGACTCAATACTTGTCTTGGGAGACTCTCAGTTGGTCATAGGCCAAGTAAATGGGATATGTGAAGCCAAGGAAGACAAAATGAAAAAATATCTAAAGAAGGTAGTGCGCCTTGTGAAGAAATTCAAAAAAGCTGATTTCATTCAAATCCCAAGGGAAGAGAATGTGGAAGCAGATATTCTGGCAAAAGAAGCGTCTGCAAATGAAGCAGTGGACGAGCTCGATGCAATACAATACATGCCTAGTATAGACCTTCCAGAGATGCTGCAAATAGAGGGTGATGAAAATTGGATGACCCCAATAGTGTCATACTTGAAAGACGGAAGGCTTCCAGAAGAGAAGGACAAAGCTAGGAAGCTCAGGGTCAAATCAGCCAGATACATACTTATGGACGAAGTGTTGTACAAAAGAGGTTTTTCCCAGCCTCTACTAAGGTGTTTGGCTCTAGACGAGGCAAACTACATGTTGAGGGAGGTTCATGAAGGAGCATGCGGTAACCATTCGGGAGCCAGATCACTCGTCCATAAAGTCATCCGTAGCGGATTCTATTGGCCAATCATCCAAGCTGATGCTAAAGCATATGTTAAAGTATGTGATCAATGTCAGCGCTTCAGCAATATTCCTAGACAGCCAGCAGAGTATCTCACGCCAATGATGGCCCCTTGGCCTTTCGCGCAAAGGGGACTGGACATTTTGGGACCCTTTCCAACTGGAACTCGGCAAATGAAATTTTTGGTGGTAGGAATAGATGGGTGGAAGCCGAACCCTTAGCAAAAATTACACAACAGAATGTCAAGAACTTCGTCTGGAAGAACATTGTATGCAGATTCAGGGTACCTAGGGTACTAGTATCTGACAATGGACGACAGTTTGACAACACACCTTTTAGGGAATTTTGTGAACAGCTTGGAATAAAGAATCATTACTCCTCACCCTCCCACCCACAGGCCAATGGCCAGGCAGAAGTAGCAAACCGATCCTTGTTGAAAATCATCAAGACTCGGCTCGAAGGGGCAAAGGGAGTATGGCCGGATGAGTTACCAGGTGTTTTATGGGCTTACAGAACGACAGTGAGAACTCCAACAGGGGAAACTCCTTTTAAATTAGCCTATGGAAGTGAGGCAGTTATACCGGCAGAAGTACATATGACGAGCCACAGGGTGAGGAAGTATCAAGCTGAAGAAAACGAAGAACAGCTCCGTCTTAACCTTGACCTTATGGACGAAGTCAGGATGGATGCAGAACAGAGAACAACGAGGTACAAAAATCTTATGGCAAAACAATATGATGCCATGGTGAAGCCCAGGCGCTTCAACATCAGGGATCTCGTCCTGAAGAGGGTTACCTTGGCAACAAGAAACTCGGCCTACGGGAAACTAGGGCCAAATTGGGAAGGACCTTATAGGGTTATCAACTGCAAGAGGCAAGGATCCTACTATTTGGAAGTTTTGGATGGACGAAGGCTAGAACACCCTTGGAATGTTGAGCACCTAAGGAAATACCATCAATAAGCGCTGACCCTGGACAGAAGTGGCCACGGACGAGATGCCTGGACGAGCGGAAGCATTCTCATGTTTGTTTACTACTACTATGTGTTTAAGTATTTCAATAATCCCCTCGAAAGTACATTAGTGTTTTCACTTTTGTGCTATTCATGGACAAGTTGGTTTGTATTTTTAATTCCCTAAGGCACTAGCTCACGAGCATGTGCCATGCCTGTGGACAAATGTTTGTATAAGTTTGGATTTTCAGATATATATATATGATCTATTTTTAAGTATATTGTATGGGAATCCTTTATTTTTGTATATTCATTCAGAATGATCCACAAAGAAGCAAATAAGCATGGACGAATGAAATCCTTGGACGCAAGGATGTATCGTCCATAAGCTTTCCTCAAAAGGGAAAATGAAACAAGGTACATCCGTCCAAAGCTTAAGACGAGATGAAACTTGAGTTAAAATGAAACCAAGTACATCCGTCCAAAGCTTAAGACGAGATGAAACCTGAATTAAAGTTAAAATGGAAGGTATATCCGTCTAAAACTCAAGACGAGATGAAATCCAGGAAATGACCGTCCAAAACATGGATGAACAAAGACTGTGCAAAAACACAAGCCCATAAATGAATCTAACCAGCGTAACAATCCATTGCATGGACGAGAAATTGCTAGGAAGTCTTATCAAGGACGGAAATATGGTCATCCCTAAATTTGAATGATGAATAAAAGTTAACCAAAAAGGAAGTCATTCATAGACGAACTGTACATAAGCTAAAAGAATTCAATTTGCTCTATTTCGGTGATGTAATAAAAAATTCACCCCTATACTCAAGACGAGGCAAACTGAATTCAAGGGTGGACGAACCACATAGCCACAAATGATATGAATAATGAAAATAAAATTTCATACATAAAGCTGGAAATGTATGTATTCAAACACAATGAAAGGTGAAAATACAAAATATTCATTTGTTCATGAAATTTAAAGAAGGATGGACGACCCACGTCCAAAAAACCCTTAAGTTGTGAAAATAAAACTAATTATATTTATAAAACTCGTCCATAATCTTGGACGAGACAATTGTACTTATATGGACTTGAATAAAAGAAGTAAAGAACAAAGCCCAAAACAACGAGCACTTCCAAGAAAAGGTAAATAAAAGTAAAGTAAATTTTCTAAGGAAAATGCTTTCACTTGGGCAAGCTAGTCTTGGGGTCGTCTTGGGTCACTTCAGTGTTAGCATCGTCCATTATGTTGACGTCCTCAGAACTCGTCTACAACAAGGAACTTTCAGTAGCAAGGGGAAGCTTAAAAGAATTGAAGTCCAAGTCAGGATATGTCTCCTTAGCATCAGCACGAAAGTCCTCATAGCCAGCTGCGTAGTGGCTGTCTAGACGATTCTTGTACTCGTCAGACTTCTTAAAGGCTGCTATGGCTTCTTCACGTGCTTTCTCTAAGGACGAGGCAAACTCAGAGACTTGTCCTTCGAGATGGACGATACGGGTATCCTTCTCCAAGTTATCAACTTTAAGCTCTTCCACCTTGTTCTTCAGCTTCGTCTCACTTCCTTGTAGACGATTAAAATCCTCGGTCAACCTAAGGACCTCCCCCTTTTTTAACAGGACTTCATTGTTCAGCTCCTTAACTTTGTCCTTAGCTGTCTTAGCTTCTGTAGCAAGTTCCTTAGCTTGGCAGGTTGCTGTATAAAATTTTGACATAGCCTGCGTATGGACGAAAGGGAGTTAGACATCCTATGAGTTAGACATCTTTTTTACACACAAAGACAAGGGAGACACTTACCTTAGAAAGGTCATGGATGCCAGAACGTTCAAACTCCTTCACTGACATGTTGTAGCACTCATTAACTTCCTGTTCAGTGACGATTCCTTTGAACGTCCTCCATGCATAACCCTCATCCAGAACCAGATTGGAAGGACGATCAGAGGTCTCCGACGAACTAGGCTTGCGTGAAGCTTTGGGTGGAGGGGGAGGATCAGTCTGGATGGGATGGATTGTTTGGACGGGCTCCATATCCACTAGAGGGTTGTCCAAGTTCACTGTCGGAGGTACAAACTTGGGGACCTTGGGAAGGGAAGTCTTACCAGGCTTTTGCTTCTTAGGGCCTCGACGACTTGGAAGATCGCCCAGGTCCATGGCACTGGATATCAACTTAGACTTCCTCTTCCCAGCCTGGACGGAAGACACTTGAACAGTTGGGGTGCAGCTACATCCTCGTCCCCACTAGTCACTGTTTTTTCTTTGTTTTCCCTCATTGTAGTTATCCCTGTGACGAGGAAAATTGATTAAAAAAAAAAAAGAAATAAAGTGGACGACACTTACTTCGACGGGTAGTCTCCTCGTGACTGAGGTTCTCTGTAGTAGGCACTGGGCCAAGTCCCCAAGCTGCTAGACGACTGAGAGTTACCAAATCGTGGAAAGTTCTCCCAGAGAAAGTACGAACCACGTCTATCCGGTCCAAGTAAAATTTGTCCAAACGTGGACGAACAACAGCTACATCACCAAGAGAGAGTTAGACGATTGAAAGATTGGAAAAATGTAAGAAGAAACGAAATAAAATGGGAAGAAAACATACCCTCAGGACGAAGACGACCTAGAGGGCTGGTAAAAGGTGGGAAGGAGGGATTACCCACATCAGCTGGGTCCCCAGCCCAATTTCCAGAAATAACAAAAATTCTTTTTTCCAAAGCCGGTTAGACGAACTACGGCCCTTAATTAAACTGTAATAAGAGCCCTTGGACGAGAACTGGTAAAAACCAGCAGATTTCTTTATCTCCGAGGGCTTATAACAGTAAAGGAACTCGTCCACCGTAATTGGACGGTTCCCTTCCAGTGCCTCACGCCATAGCACTTGCATGGCGACTATCGTCCTCTAACCATTGGGGTTGAGCTGGTTAGGTCCAATACCCAACCTTTGGAAGAGGTCTCTGCAAAAGGAATTTAGAAGAAACCTAAGGCCAGCTAAAAGGTAAGAAGTGTATACCCCTAAACCAGAGGAAGGAGAACAACACCATTCTCCAGCCTTGGGTAGACGAGGGTTAAGCTCTTTAGGAATTTGGTATCTATCTATAAGAGTTTTTAACTTGGCAGCATCTAAGGTGGATACTACCTCTGGGGCACAACTATAAATGACGTCTTTCTCGTCCTCTTCCTCGTCTTGAGGAGGGCTGGATGACTGTCTGGACGAGCTAGCCCCAGATCCAGAAGCCATCCTACGTTATAGTTCCTGAAATTCCTCTAAAGGAATGCTAGGAACCCCAGACGAGTAACGCTCATCTGAGGAATCGCTACAGGACGAGCTATCTACACTATCCTCACTACCCTCACTCCCAGAAGAACCGTCCTGGTACTCGTCTATCTCCCTATCTAAACCACTAGACGAAGACATGGTTGAAATGTAGAAAGATTTAAGATGAAAACCTAAAAAGAAAGAGGAAATACCTGATAAAACTAGGGGAAGGGCTAGACGAGGCTCTTGGACAAGATGGCAGAAGAGAAAATGAGAGGAAAGTAAGGGGCATGAAAGAGAATGCACTATTTATAGGCCCCAGCAACAGGGTCACTGAAACGATGCTCGCCACTCAAAAATTGACACGTGGCGATTCCTTTGGGAAACGAGATCGACACGACTGGCCAACCAATAGCTTCGCGACACGGGGCTCACAAAAAGTGAAATTTTGTTAAAATCACCACAATATCCTGGACGACTCTTTGAACAAAGGGGCAACTGATAGGGAAGTAGAAAATTAATCCCAACTCCAGTTCGTCCAAAGGCATCGTCCAGAGCCAATAGAGCAAGTTGGGCCAAGAATCACTCCAGAAGAAGGAAAAATGTTCATGGACAATAATACTACTCTTGATCAGTGAAATCTCCCATGGACGATAAATTCGTCCATGAAGGTCGTCCATGGACGATCATCAGATGTCCAGGGACGACGAAATCGTCATACACTAGACGGACGAATACACAACACTTAGAAAACTGTCAACTCTCTATAGCGGTTACTAAACCCGTAGCTATCACCCTTAATCCCTCAAATGAGTTAACTTCCGTTAGCAGTTACAACTTTAGTAGCCGTTGAGGAAGTTAACTCCGGACTCATTGGCTTCCACAAATCTTGGGGAGGTTATTGGACAAATAACCGTCCCCGGGATCTCTATATAAAGGACCGGTCTGAACCCAAGAAAGGTAAGAACATTCTGAGACTTGACTCCCAAAAACTTGGAACTTCATTCTTGTGAGACTAACTTTGCCATCAAAGGGGGTTTGGCCGGTCTTCTCCGGTCCCCTTTTTGACAGCGTTTGCTTTTTGTAGGCTTTCCACCGTTCAGTAGCCCACCAAAGCCAGAGCATCCACCTTACTGATTCGAAGCGAAAACACGGTTCATTTCGATCTATTTGATCTAATTCAATCTACATCGGTTTATATCAGTCCATTTCAGACTAATTAGATCTTAAATTGATTCTTTTTGTAGGTTATCTTTTCAATGTTAGGCTCAAAATTTTTTATTTTTTTATTTTTGGGTTGAAAAGTATGAAATTTCATACTATTAGGCCAAATTCTTTAACTTTGGGCTAAAAAATACAAACAAATAGGCATAAGAAATTACAGATATAAGCCCTAAAAAAGTAATAAATATTATAAATATTCAAAATTTTACCTTAAAATTCAAGTTTCAATAATATAGACATTATACTTATATTTAGGAAAAAAATGCTAAAATTTTAAACTTATATAATAATTTAAACTTCTATCTTTTCTCTAAAAAAAATTACACTTAATGTAACATGTTACATGTGTTTCATGGAATGGGGATGTACATTTTAAAAAAAAATCTTGGTTATGTTTAAATTAGTCAAACGATTATGATATATTTAAAAAATTAATTTAAATAACATCTTCTCCATTTATATAAAACAATATTATAATTATGTAATTTATATCTTTTTATTAAATTACATTTTTTCCACAAACACACACACATATATATACACTATGTATTATTGTTGAATGCAAAATATATTATATGTTCCATTACATAAAAGTAAATATTGTAAATATTTTTAAATAACACACACACTATATAACCTACAAATTTTTCATTACATATATTACATTTTCCTATATATCGCATGAGTTTGCAACTAGTTTAAATAAATGACAAAGTTTGGCTCCAAACATTTTTAGAGCCTTGAGTTCCAACCACGTACCAATAGGAAGATGACATTAGTCATGATTGTATGTAATGCATATGACTCACTTAACCTAAGATACCTAACTAACTAAGTGAGTGGTGCACATTACACAAGACAGGACACATATTTAATCTTCCTAATAATAATTAGATCACAAAGCTTCAAACATGTTTGAAAGCCAAACCTTTACCTTAAATAAAAGGATAGTGCAAAGCAAACAATCAACATGTCCACTTACTGAACTTCAAAATCCATTATTCCACAATATCCAATACTTTGTTTCTTTTCAGTTTTCCTTTTAATTCCCATTTGTTTTCAATATAATTCTTTCATCCATCTCGATCTAGTCTCCATTAAAACCACCAAGATAATGCGATTATGCTATTTTTCTTAATTTCAAATCTAAATATAAATAAAGAAAAATATATTTTTTAAAATAATTATTTTAAAATATGCACTCACATATATAAGGTTTCAAAAATGATATCAATTCTCTCTCCATTATCAAATGGGCAAAAATTTGCTACAAACTAAATTGTAGCAACTCCTATAAAATGCACAAGTATCAAGGGGCTATTTGGTGAAAAATTCAATCTTAACAAAGAAATTTTAATTTAAATATAAGTTTAAACAAGTGTTTATCTGAGGCATTGACACGTGTACATTTTTACAGGAGTTACTGAAACTTAGTTTACAGCAAATCCTTGCCCTTATCAGATTCCTTTCTCCCTTTTTTTTCTTTCTATTGCTATGTTTAAAATTTTGGTTGTTTTCTTTCTTTTTTATTGTTTAATGTCCTAGTCAATAGGAACTTTAGCTGTTTGAGTTCAGCCCAGTTGCTAGTTTTTAACTTTTTACTACTATAGTGTAATTGTACAAAATTGTTGATAATTGTTGTATGGCTCTATTTGATTGAGTGAATAATTGATTAAAAAAGAAAAGAAAAAGAAGATGTCAAAATAAAGAGGCGACCGTCCCAAAGAAACGCTATCTAATTGCTATTTCAGAACCATCTACACCTTTAAAATCATGATGATGCATTAATGGCATTTTATTTTCATATCATACTTTCCTCGTGTCATTATTGTGTTGTCGATTACACATTACCTAATCTTTGTTTTATATTCCCATATAGTATATAACAAGACAAATTTATATCCAAGCTTCGATGTTATCAATATCTTTAATTAACCAACAGATAATTTTTTTGATCGCATTAACCAATAGATAATTAGAGGCCATCAAATTGTTATATTTGGAGTCACATGCAATTATGCAAACGACACGCAACACAAAGAGAATGTTTGCTTTTTACTGAAAACTTTATTTTGATTTCCTTCCATGTCTCAAACAATCCTAACCACGTAGGCAATGTAGTTGAATTGCTTTTGCAAATAAATAATAATATAGCTCTTAATCACTCACTAAAACATAGAGACAAAAGCATATATATATAAAGATCTGATAGACTAAACACTACTATGAGGCATTTTTTTTAACCGGAAAAGCACTACTATATCTTCCTCGAGATTACAACAAAATCCTAGAGCTTTGAATGTCTTACACACAAGACAACAAATTAGAACGAAGAGATCAAATATTAAATTACAAAAAACCAATAGTAAGGCGCTGAGGGCAGTCGTTTTTGGACCATAATGCTTCTCATTCACACTGAGCTTGTAATAAGACCACCTTCATAGAAAGAGAAACACAAAAAACAACCTTTCCATCAAAAGCATATAGATACAGAGATAGTTGGACAATCTAAGATTAATTTATGCGAATGATTAAGTCATTAATCACACCAACCCATGATGATAAACCTTTGACTTTGTGGATAGGTACTCAAGATTAACTAGCTTAAACTAATGGATTAGTCGTGGATGGTCCATAACCATTCATCATGCCAGACCAAGATCCTAGACCGTTGATATAAGCAAACGAGTCCTTTCCAGCATCAGAACAACCTTGGTCTTGCCAATCAAGGGACAAGAGCTTAGTGTTTGGCTTCACATCCATTGCATTATGGTCCTGATCATTTGCATGATCATATGGTAGCATTAACCTCTGGCAGGTGTCCATGAAAGTCCCACTATTCCCATCAATATTGGACATCCCAAATGGAGAGCAAAGACCAAATTGTGGTGCCAAACTATGACCACTAAGATGATCACCAAGCCCACCAACCATACCTAAGTGATCACCATTCCCCATGAAATCATAGTTCCTAGAATTCCCAACTATAGCTTCCAACTTATTCTCCATAAAATCAATAGGCCTAATGGAATTCTCAAGCATTCCATTATTATTATACTTAGCCTCCATGAAAGTAGGGTTACCAAGTGCCCCATGTGTGCCAAGTATATTACTAAACTGTGAATATTGCACCTCTGGAAATGAAAGCTGAAGATCAGTAGGGTTGTGAGATGATGACGACGATCCAAGGTGGTTTTGGTTGGGTTGGTCATTGGGTTTTTTAGATGAAACCTTCTTGTTCTTTCTACACCCACCACCCACAGGAATGTTCCTAAGGGTGCCACCTTTGGTCCAATACCTTCTACAGGTCTTGCAAAAGTACCTTGGCTGAGAGAGGCTGTAGTTGTTGTAGTAGCAAAACTTGGTGTGCGTTGAGTCACACCTTGGACACTTGAGAGCTTGGTCATGCGGTGGCCTCAGCCGCCTCTCTATCAAGGGCCTTGAACATGTTAGCATGTCCCCAGAGGGTGAAGAAGAATCCATTCCAGATTCATCGTTAATTGTGCCCTGACATACATATCAAAAGGAGATAAGTGATTGAAATAAATTATGGAATTGTGTCAGAAACATATACGCGTTTTACGCGTCATGACAATAATGCAAAGTACTAGACATTCTTTGTCCTTTCAGATATCAATCAGAGTGTCTGAATGCTTAACCTATATGGAAATATTATATTGTAAAGTACTACACTTAACCCGAGGAGTGAGGGAGCAGTGATATGGCAAAATTTTCATCCACAGCTTTTAACATGAATTCATCAAATTGTTTGTTTGTATCTCTAATGCAGCGCATGGTAGAAAGCATTGATATATGAAGTTAAAAACTTGAACTTTAATTCCTAGAATTATAACTTATAAGCATGCATTGCTGTTCTAATCAACCTACAATCAAAAGAACTCCATTCCCTCTCCAAATTTTCTGCTTCATACACAGGAGTAATACAGTCTGACAACCTAACTGGCATCATTGCAATATGATTAAGATGAAACTAAAATGCTCCTTTAGGCTTAAAATTGAATTGAATTTGTTGTTCTGAGTGGCATTGATTACTAAATACTCTATACAAAAGTGTGCTCAGTGTACAAAATCTTCACTTTTTGTAAAGTCTGGAAGAGATAATTGATAGGCAGTTTTAACCCAATTGCTAAATAACAATATATACTAATTTAATCATGGCCCAGAAGATGATTTTTGATCTGCCATGCATAATGGATATAAGTATATATATATAAACTGCAGTTTCAAAAGCATGGCATATATACCTGTAACCAGTCAGAAGAATCCATGCAAACTTGCAAAGAAGTAAGACCCATTAACAAAACCCAATTGCCAAAGATAAGAAAAAGTGCCAAAAAAAACAAAAACACAGGTCTAACTAGCTTCAACCCCTAGTTAGCTTTTAGAAACACTCCATATATAGCACTCTTTCACTTCTATTTTCTTATCTATCTCAGTGTTTGTGTGTTGGAGAAGGAGAGTGATATTGTAAACTAAGAGAGACAGAGAAAGAGAGATGAGCTAAGAGTGAGTGAGGAAAATGTGAGTGTTGTGTGTGTTTGAGACTTGGGGTTGGGCTGTGAATAAGAAGGAAGAAAAAGGTAGTGTAGAGAGCAACTCTACTCTACAGCTACAATGTATACAGCGTCGGTGGGAACACAACATGGTCCCGCAGTCTGTCCACTGTCTCTAAAGACACTGGCCCCACGGCATTACCTCAGCTTGACTAAACTCACTAAATGGACGGCTATGATGTGATGCATATACATGATGTTGGTGGGGTTGGGGAAAAGGAGAACCGTTGATGGGGATAGGAGTGTACGTCAGAGATATCGGCGTGGTCGTCACATTGTAAGTCTTTGTTTGATGTGACACTGTGTGTGAGAGAGAGAGAGAGAGAGAGAGAATATTTGGGACCTCGATAAAGAGAGCTAAGGGCTATAGCTAGCAGAGAGAGTGTGAGCAGCAGCAAGAGCATACCGAAAGAGCACTCCACTTGGGGGCCCAAATTTGAGTGGACCCCACTAAGCTCTCTCTTCTCGCAAGCAAAGGATATATTCTAGTTTTACTATCCACACATGACACACGGCGTCTCACGTGCCTCATGCTTATTGCCGTTCAAATGGGTTTGGAAGAGTAACACGGCCTAATTTGCGCCCAAATTCACGACATAGTTAAGAGCTTGTTTGAATTAAAGGGGAAGTGAGGGAGAATAGAAATGAGTATAATAAAACTGATTGAAAATAGATTAATTTTAAGCTAATTTTATATTACTCTACTCTCCTTCATTTCTTCTCAATCCAAAATGACCATAATTGTTAAATTATAATTGGTTTATACAAATAATATAAGTGGTAGTTCTATCTATAAGTGATGTTGTTTAATCACAAGTTAACATTTAGCTATATTGTTAAATTAGATGTGTTAGTAGGCAGACTGCTCACTAGTTTAGCTCAAAACTCGTACGGTTCTTACTTCTCACTTGCTACTCAGAGCTAGTCCAGCCATTGTATATAGGCTGTTCCATTTCTCAACATTCTTTCAGATCTCTTTTAACAATAATACGAAGTCATTAATTTAACAAACTAACAAGTAAATATCATTTGAGAGGTTGGTTGATTTAGTTATAACGAAGAAAAAGTAGTATAAAACAAAATGATAATTTAAGTATAATTGTTGCTAGGAAACTTTTTCCTATGTAATCTTGGTCATGTCATTAACAATAAGTCTAGTGACGTTTTTGAAAAGTTTTATATCCCATCCCCGTTTCTTACTAATCTGTTTGGCTTAGCTTTCTAAAAAAACTCACCATTTGAGTGCAATTTTTTATGCTCGTTCTTCTATGTATGGTTTAGTTTTATCCAACCTAATTTTTAAAGCAAAACAAACAAATAAAAACAATCTCATCCAAACACATAATATGTTTATTATATTGGTATCACATACACATGCATTAAATTTGTCTTCAACATTTAATTTTATATGGAAATGTGCTTCTTACATGAATTAGGGTAAAATGACTTGGAATGTGACATATATGTTCATGTCTTTCAAATTACAATGTGCTGTACTTCCAAGTGTTTTAACTGAAGATATAACAATTAGTCTATTTCAAATACTTAGAACTTGGATTTAAGTAAACACTATTTTACAGAAGATTCAAACTTTGCATTCAAATCAGACTTCCCCAAGATAGATGCCGAAAGTAACACAAAAGAGAAAATAATTAACCAAATCGATCAACTTTGAGAATAAGAATTTCAATTTCTAGCCTGTAGTTACACTTTTATTTTTTTTTTTTCAAAAAAATATAATCTTTTTGAGATTTTAATCAAAAACTTATAGGATATACAAAGTTTTTCAAATGAAAGTTCTCTTCCTGTTAGGCGGGGTTGGTGCAATATATGATCTTAAAATGAAGATTCGAAGGTCTCTCACAAGGAATAAACATGATGGTTCACATGAAGAAGATATAGCGTGAAGAACACACTCCAGTCAACAGGGCCCAAAGTACACATTGTCAGGTGAATAAAGTGAGCCCAGTGTCCACGTTCCACCGTACACACACCTTAAGTCCTCACTGGTTCCTTTTTGTGAGTAGTGAATCATGCATTCGATTTTTCTTTTCTTTTTTGATCTCTTCCTAGCTAGTTATAACAAAGTATTAACAATCATGCATGCCAATCATGAGGACATGAGGATGTTATTATTATTATGATCTCAAACCTTTGTCATCCTAAGATGTTTGGCATGAAATGCATGAAGGACCACCTGCAATGTTGGGCTATCAAAATACAAATGTTTACTATGTTTTCTAGATCTATTAGTGGGGTTTCATTGGGTCTTAATTAGTTTCTTAATCTGTCTCACAAGAGAGATTGCCAATGCATCATCACATTTATAGGGTCTTGCACAAAATCATGATAGTTTTGTTTAAAAGAAAATAGTAAAATCATTACCAAATTCATTATATATAAAATATTTAACAATTTGTCATAATACAACATCAATAACATAATAAATAACTTTTTTTTTATTATCTTTAAAAGTTGATGTATTAATTTGTAAATAATATGTTGCAAAATTTGTAATATTCTAATATCATTCTTCCTTACTTAAAAAGTCTCTCATAGAAACTATGAGGTGAAAAAAAATGCTAAGATCACAATTTATTACACAACTTTTACTATAATTTGTCACATGACGAGTTGTAAATGTTAGAGAAAAAATACTAAATTCATGAGGGTCCACACTTTCATTATTCATAATTCACCATGTGAGAAGTTTTAACAATAAGTTGTATAATAAGTTGTGTTTCAAGCATTATTCTCGGGAAAAAGTATTGACAAAACTAAGTGAAAACCTTCATGCAATAATATGTAGGAGATGTTTTAGCCGGTTTCTAATCTATGTCAACATCATGGCAAAAAGGGGAGTGAGGAAGGGCGCATTACAAGTTCACCATATATTTTGACACCATTTCCAAAACATAGCACATGCATGCGATGCAATACTGGTTTGTTGTATATATTATTCAACAAATGTAGATTCCTAGTGAAACAATAAGATCACTTTGGAAGTATCTTCACTTTGATCGATTAAGTTAATAACAAATCAGGGAAATCTTGAGTTTCAAGCTACCTCAATCAACCTATAATCTATGATATATCTTTATGTACATTTTGCTTTTACTTTTTTTTTTTTTCTTTTCTCCTTTAATGTTTTTCCTAACTCAAATGAAAGTTTTGTAAAGGCCGATTAACACATCAATTCAAAAGCCTTTTTTTTTCTCTCTCTCTTTCAACTCTAAATCCTTTATGCTTTGTTTTTTTTTTTTAAAGTATAGGATAGGTCATTACTCATTACACATATACCATACAACTACATTTATACCTTGTCATGTGGCTCAAAGGTAAACTCAAAAATGAGGTGAGGACCATTGCAAATAGATCGAAACCATTGTGGTAACAAAGAAAAGGTGATCCAAAAACACCATTGAATAATAACATTTGCAGCAATGTGTGTCAGTTTGAATTTAAAATAGTTAGGCCTGTGGCTTTTAGACACAGAATCAACTGTTTCAAAATTGATCAGCATCCTCTCTGATCATCAGATTCTGGTGTGCTCTTTGTCATGATGATGGTCAAACCAACGGGATCTCGTAATTGGTGCAGTCAATCTGATTAAGTTCTAGGCCAACGAATTGGTCCCACCATAGGCCTATTGATCCCAACGCTTTAAGGCCACCATCCACATGTATGGCAATGATGCACTCAATGAACCCACAAATTGGTTTTTATTATACCCTTTTGGGACCAATATCATTGCTCAAAAAGGTTTTGGAATGATATGGAAAAAAATTGTAAACTATATACCTCTGGATCCAACGGTTCCTTTAGTTTCTTGCACACATTATGCTAAAGTGTATATGGGTTTGGTGTGAATTTGAGGATGGACACGTAGATTATATCCGAAGTTGTCTCTGTCATGTATACATGTGAAAGAATATATATATCGTGTGTGACAGTGAGAATCCCATTGATATATACGTTTAGAGCTTGTTTATATGGTGTACTTTTTTTCGGTGTGTACAAATTTTAATTCAGAAACCATGGTAAGTCTAAAGTGATATATAACTAAGATACGACCTTCACATAGTCCCACCAAGCAACAGGACCCAACTCTCATGCGCATGCGCGACACTACTAACGGTGACTGCGGCGCAGGGCTTAGCATGTAAGTCACAAAAATATTCTACGTCTCAGAATTCTAATATACACGAATCTATTGGGGTCGGTGGACAGGATCTTCAGCCATACATATTTTAAGCCTATAATATTATTGTTGTTGTTTGTTGCTTTTGTTTTTGTTTTTTTCTCTCTCTTTGTTCTCTATCTTAATTGCCCTAAGAATGATTGGTGTTTCTCTTAGTATTTTGCAATGTATCCAAGTCATTTGGGACCCACTTTAGCATGGAAAACCCGACCATCTATTAGCTTGTTGTGTCCCTTTAGCATCATCTTCTCTTCCAAATTTTGTGTCATTGTCCTGTTGGTCCTGGCTTGACTAAGATGGATATCCAATGAGTCAAGTGACAAGAGCAAGACATTTTTGGTTGGAACGTATAGATTGGGATTGGAACGTGTAGATTGGGTTTTGGGTTACTGTTTTTGTCTGCAAATGAACATTGGAGAAAATGTTCACACTTGGTTTTATTTAATGGATGGACTAGACCTTCATGCTTCAATCTTATAATATAAGACCCACGAAACAACAACTAGACATTAGCTATTGAATTGGTTAATCAAAGTTGACTTCCATGTTTGATAATCACAATGGAGTATCAAGATGCATATGTATCTGTGAATAATCAACATGATTGGCTTGAAGAGCTATAACATTTGGTTGGATAAGTATAGATTAATGTTAGCAAACTACATAATTAAATGCAGAAAGAATCTTAAATGATGGTAAGATTAGTACCATTCTTAGCACACTTATTGCAGTTGTTGTTTCTTGGTATTGGCCATTTTTTCAAATGGATATCAATAATTTTCTTAATGATGATTTGAGTAAAGAATTCTATATGCAGTTTCCTCTGTCATCTTCGTCATATTGTATGGACTTAATATGTACCTCAGTATGCGTAGTTATTTTCTTGGGCTTGGCATCTTTTCTTCTTCTTTAAATGGTTACTAGCTCAAATAGACCAAATATGCCTCGGATTTTATTTCTCCTTTTGGATTTATTGACAACGAAATTATTAGCACTCCACTAGAGTCTATGCTTGACTCACTCCCTTCAGTTTCAAGCCTACACTGATTCTGATTGGGCATGAGACCATACTAATTATAATTAATTGTTGCTTCACCATAGGTTTTTTATTTTTTAGTTGTGATGGTTGTTGCAAGATATTGGTGTCACTCTCTCCTCTGCCACTTCTTTCTATTGTGATGGTTGTAGCACGATTCAAATTGCATACAATGACATTTTTTTTTTATATAAGCAAACTAAACGTATTGAGATCGAGTGTCATTTTGTTTGTCATCACTATTAATCTTCTTCACGGTACTTTGCAGCTTCACTCCATGTCATCTTGAGACTAATTTGCCAACATGTTTTTTACTAAATCTTATCCATTAAGACAATTTTGTGATCATTTGTCCAGACTCAAGGTGTGCCATAACAAACCAACTTGAGTTTGAGGGAGGTTGTTTGATTATGTTATCCCTAGACCTAAGCACATTTTGGCCCATTGCACTCACTTTATTCTATGATTGTATTGTGTACTATTAGTTCTAGACTCTACTTGTATATATTATAGGCTTCCACTATGCATTATGAAAGTTACTATTTAGACCCTTAAATGGCTTAGCTACCAATTTAATCAATTGTTTCAAATATTAATTGAGTAATTTATTAGTCAATGTTTGAGTCATGCGGATAATGGATAAATAAATAAATAATATAACTATTAAGAATATACGTAATACACTTATACACAGAGAGACAACATTCGTTCACCAAGTGAAAATCCAAAACTGTAAAAACACTTTGAGAGTGAACCCCAATAAGCAAATCCACTATAAAAGGTTGTTGTTGTATAAACAGTACTCACATGACTTCCTATACATGTAGTCGAATACTGTATTGGAGCAAACCTGCTCCTTTTAGTTTTTGCAAACTCTACCTTCTGCCTTATATGTTATCTAATGTGTAATGCGATATGCAGCTTGCGAACTGATCTCTCAACTACTCCAAGACCTCTTGAAGATTTGACATGATTTATGCGGTTTCAACTTCAACATCCAACACATATATGGTGATCAAGTGTTTGGAACAATATAATTAATTCAATGATGAACAATAAGAGGGGTCAGAAGACAGAGAATTCTTAGATCTAATTTTTCTTGTGAAAGTGCAGTCGCCTTCCTCTCTATGGATTAGTATTTATTTTTGTCTTATAAAGGTGTAGTGTTTGGGCTTAAAAAGGCTACAAAATTTGTCATGAAAAATTAAGTTGGTGCTTTCCATAATAAGGTTAATTAGCTCGACAGGGTCTCAATAGACCCTCTAACAAAAATCTATGTCCAACTTCCAACTTTGCTCAACCGATCATAGATTCCCACTTGACCAAGTTCTTCATATTTGCACTCTAAATGAAACTTTCAATCTCCAACCTACACCCATACACAATACAAAGTATAGTATATTACTAGAATTACAACACAAAATTTTGTCATGGAACTAATCAACACTAAAAATCCTCACACATTGTATTACTTTTCAAGACATCTAATTAAAACCCTCACACATTGTATTACTATTGAAGATATAATCCATACTTTTAATTTCAACAGCTTCAAATATTTTATCCCAAAAATTTCACTTATGTCTTAACCCTCCTATTTTGTCGCACTAAAGGGATAAACACTGACTAAAAAAATAAACAGCATACCTATTAGGAATATCAAATCTTATAGGAGTGTTTAATTTGAGTACGTCTCATTTTCCTTAGAATATAGATTTAGGATACAACAACCTCCACGGCAGCGTGAGACAACCCTCTTATCATGAGATGTAAATGTATACTTGAATATAGAGTGGTGGCAAAATGGAATTTTACCCTCTCCACACACCATGGCGGCTCCAGAAATTTTTTCTAAAGTGATCATTAAAAACACTTAATTTTAAAAAATTTATTAATAATAAAACTTGAATATATCAACATCACAAAATAAAAACATATTCAAATACATAAAGTTTTAAAAAAAATTTTTACAAGTTTTCATATTTTAAAATTGTTGTATGATATGATAGTTTCACTATTAATATTATCAGCTTCATCTTTTTCAATATATACAACCAAACAATTATTAAACCACTGATCTCCTATTTAATTACTAATATATTGCCTAAATAAGTACTAATATAAACAAAATACATTATCTTTTTGAAAAAATATATCATATAAATCCAACAAATTCGGCTAAAGACTAAAGCAAATACTAACAAACTAGCTATTTGAAAAGTGTGCATTTTTTTATATAAAAAATAGCAAATTTTAAAATATGCCAGTTGAAAAAAAAAATTAAATCACAATTAAACATTTGATTTGAGATTTTAGGCTAACATGTTTGTTTGAGCAATTTTTGAGAAGTGTCATGTTCAAAGAATTTTTGTAACAATTTCACAACAAAACCTAGGTTGTAAGTTTTTACTGGTTCTAATTTGAACTTATCACTGAAATTATCTTATATTCATCAATAACAACCTGTTATTTAGGATTTATTATGAAAATATTGCGAAAATGTTGTGAACATAGCATTTCTTGCAAATTTTTTTTTTCCAACATTCAACGGACAAATTTTTTGAAGAGGTTGAATTTTATTTTTAATGGGCTCAATTGTTATTAAGGGTGTTCAAGTGTTTTTTTTTAGGGTGGTCAAGGTTTTTTTTTTTTTTTCTTTTTTTTTTAGAATGGTCAAAAGACCCATATTAATTTAAAACTAAATTTTTTTTAAGTTATATTAAAAAAAATTTTAAAAAAAAAATCAGGGTGGTCTTGTGACCACCTTGATTAACACTTGGTGCGGCTAGTGTCCACACATGATAAATTTTTTTTTTTTTTTTATTAAGAATGAAAAATGTTGGTCTACTTACAAGGAAGACCAGTCCTCCCATAGCCATGATTGCGTAAGTTTAGAAAAAATTGCCAAAAACTTTATAACTTAATTGACATCTGTCATGTACAAAGAGTTTGTAAGTTCAAAAAGAAAAGAGTTCGAGTTGCAAGATTAGCAGTATATTGTAACTGTGGGGCCTGAAATTCAAAATCCCAGCCCACTTCACATTAAAGGCCCAAGGCCCAAGCCGAGGAGCCCTACTGCCGAGGACGTATGATGAAAGCCCCTTAATGGCCCAAGAATGTGGCCGAGGACGATCTCACGCTCAATACCTCACAAAGCGCCTGAAGAAAAGGACAAACTCAGTACAAGAGCAGTACAAACGAGAAAGCTGCCAACACCATAATGTGGAGCCCAGCGCCTGACAAGCCCATACTCCATACCATGCTATCCAGCTTTTCCCAACCACTCTGACGTATGGATTGATAGGACGAGTAATTACCCCCAAACGAGGAAAAACTGACACGTAGATGGAGAACGAGAAGTGAATACTAGTATAAAAGGGAAGGATAGCTAAAAAAGGAGGGGGGGGGGGATCCTACAAAAGAGAAGAAGGGTGAGAGGGTGATGCTCCTCGGACTAAGTCCAAGGAGTCAAACCCTTCAAGCCACATCGATGTAAGGCTTAGTTATTCAGGCCAAACCTACCTTTGTATGAGCTCCCATTGAATCAGGACCAGACCGTTGCCCAGTGACCAAGGGCAAGCCTTTCAAGCCCACCCTCTACAAATTATATTGTTTGGGCCTATTACACACGAACTCAATATCATTCTTGGGTCGTTAAGAATCGTGTCCCTACAGTAACTATTTCAAAAAAATAAAATAAAATATAAAAAATTATTGATAAGGATAAAATCTAAAGTCAACAAAGCTGAACGAAGGTGACAGACTAGTTGATATACTAACCACGAAGTTAATAAATAGGCTCACTACCTGGACGAGCTTACCTCTCGGACGGACTTACCACATGGACGGACGAGTTTCTTGCTTTAAGGAAGACGGACCCAGGGTAGACGGACGGGCCCAGCTAGAGCCAAGTGGCGCCTACATAGCATGTGTGGTTTCCAAGAACCCCAATATGGAGAGACCTTGAGCCATACATATAGCCATAAATTCGAAATTTACTATAAGGAAAGGATCCCATAAAATATGGGCATTAGTGAAAATCTTTTCTATAAGGAAAGACCTTCCTCGCCAAGGAATAAATGTCAGCTCTACACAACTATAAAAACCCCAAAGACTCTCGCAATAGGAGGTACGCATAATTCTCCAGTTCTGGCACTCTAGAGTTGTAGAGATTCTCTTTCTAACTTAACCTTCGAAGGGTCTCTAGCCGGTACCAGAGTAAGGTCTTCTCTGTGTTTGTGTTTCATAGGTTCTGTCAAGAGCACATGAGGATCGTTCGGCTTACTGACGATTTTTTACATCATCAATTATAATTGCCATTATTAATTTCATCATCAATGATTGTGTATATGACCCTACAAAGGTGATTGACAATAATAAAAATTGTGATAAAAGCAAAACTACTCACCAGTCACCACGCTAATTTAATAATTCATATTCTAAAGCTAATAACAATCCTATCCAAGCAGAACTCCACAACACTGGCACAACGTCTTTGTAGTTTGTACTTCATATGTTCATTTCCACGAAGCAACCACACACTGCACTTGCATTTTATTTGATAGATACGACAAAATTTCAATCTATAACATCCGCTTTATAATTATTTCTTTTTATTATTAGGTTAAGATATTAATTAGTTTTATGATGTAAGTGAAATTCGAACCTCATATTTCTCTTATTCGATGACAATAAACTTTAGCATTTGAACTAACTGAAACTCATATCATTGCACTTGCACCAACAATATTAAGGACACAACCATTTTCACATCAAATTTCACAACTTTTTGACTTGTGCGGTTATTAAAATTAACAAAATGTGGTGGCTCCATATATATATATATATATATGTGTGTGTGTGTGCATAAAGCGTCTATCATTCACAATCACATATGTTAACAAATTGTGAAATTAGATCTTTAAAATTATTTCACCTGCACCGTATCAATGTAATCATTAAAAAGTGGATTTGGGAGAAAACTATTTGTATATAGTTAAAATTGTTAACCTTTATATAAGATACACTACTGCAAGTCTGCAATGGATTCAACTTACACAGAGTCAATGCAGAAGAAAATGATTATTCACGAGCAAAATAAGAAAAATAATTGGACCTAAAGATTCCCAAAGGCATATCTGAAGTTTTCTTTCACACCAAATGACCAAATAGAATTTTGATGACGACTAGTATATATATCCATGATAGGTCCATGCATATAGTCCAGCCTGCTATTTACCTAAAAAATGACAAGTTTCAACAATGTTCTTCCCTCTAATTGGATGAATTTTTATGTGATGGAACCCATGGATTTGGCTCTTTGTGGCAACATGTGTTGCACAAGGTTGGCGTGGCGGCTTGGTTTATATTCTAGTTATGGCCTTAATGGGCTTTTAAATTTTAGTCCAATTTGGCTACCAAATTAAAAAAATTACTACCTTAGTAAAATATTTAGATCAAAGTAATGCACGTGTAAAAGAAAGATATATAATTAATCATGGATTAAAGGATGTTTTTCATTTTAACATGGTTCAAGAAAATGACATGCAAAACATACCAGAGAAATATATAATATTGATAGTTATGTAACATGGATAGAGGAAATCCATCGCTGATTGAGTTAGTTATAACTCATGATGTACTGAATTTATTTTTTTCTTAATAAATGATGTACTGAATTTATCTTCTTCTTAATAAAGTTACAAGTTTTTCATCAAAAAAGAAAATGACATACAAGCAAGACTGCATCCTAGGTGTCCTACTTGAGCCAAGATTCAATTAATCTTTTTCTTGATTGAGACATAATATGTGCTTAATTTAATTTCTAAACCACATTAACGTTAATAGATTGATGGGGGTGTTGATTCATTGTATTTAGGATCTGTTTGAGATTCGCTTATTTTGCTAAAACTGAAAACTTTTTATTGAAAGTGCTATAGATAAATGTAAAAGTTAGTTAAAATAGTACAATGGGACCCATGAATAGTATCAAAAAATGTAATGAGACCTATAAATAATAGTAAAAATAAGCTAAATAGTAAAATAAACTGGTTTTTTAATTTGGAGTCAAACGCACTCTTAGTCTTTGTTATCAATAATTTGAAGCTCATTGGGCCATGGAAATGAAACTTAACTTGTGAGTTTTTTTTTTTTTTTTTTTTTTCCCTTAAATGCCCACATTTTAAGTGTGTCCTCAAGGCCCATTCTAAAAGGAGTTTGCACGTTACCTATTCATTTTGAAGCCCATCCTTTGGTGTCAATTTTGTCTCGCAATTGCCTCTTGGATCCTTGAAGCCCATCCTTAGGCGTCTCTGTGCTGCAAACAAGTTCGGCAAACAATTGCCTCTTGGATCCAAGGTGAAACAGTGAAACTATTGCATAATTTAACTACAAATTCCATAAGTAAATATCACAAACAATTTATATCAACCACAATATCAAATACCAAATCTAAAAGCAATAAATCAATAATAATGGGCGGTTAAACATGTAAAACAAAGATTTAGGTAATAAATAGGAAACCAATGAAGAATCTCTTCCCAAAAAAAAACCCAAGAGTCCAATCTCATTAGAAAATCCATTGTAAAAGAACATTTATAAAGTGACAAAATTTAACTACAAACTTAGTTGTAACCTAAGATTACAAGCTTACTTAATAAAATAAATATTACTACATATTTTGAAAATCTAACTGTTGAATTACATATTCTTTATGCTCTTAATACACATGTCAAATTTTGTGTCAATCAGATATTATTTACCATGTGATCTATAAGCTTATATTTTATTTATAATTTTAAACTACAAACATTTGTAATTTAAACAATTTATTGATGACATAACTATTGATCTTTAATTTTTTATAAATTTTGTAAACATGGAGGATTTAAGAAGAAGATGTAATTCAATGGTAGATTTGTCAAAATTTATCTCCAATAAAAAGATATTGAGTAAGGTTGCAGGTTTAGGCTACAACCAATTTTGTAGTTAAACTTTATCCTCTACAAATTACAATAGTCTATACTCATAAAACATTGTCTTAGGCTCTATATGCAACCTCTGCAAAATACCATGCTTGTTTTCCTACCGTTATAATAGTCCCTGAACCACTTGAATCATCCTGTAGTGATCTTGCATATGAACGAATCTCGCTCGCATGAACTAAAAATATTGGCAGCCTAAAGAACTACTCGAATATTTGTAGAAACAATGAACTCTTTGGAAGCAAAGTCTGCACATTTAACGACGGTTTAGTGCTATGGGTGCATAGGAACACATAATGGTTTTTCTTGTTTTTGCTATAGGCATGGTGATGCTTTTCTATGTTTAGGCTCAAGAAGGATTTAAGATCCGAATGTTTTAGCTTTGGTATGGTATCTTCGTTGCTTCTAAAAGTTGTGCAACAAGTTGTTTATATAGTTGTGCTTGTGCACAATAGGGTCAAAAGACTCAAAACATATCAAAATCCCCTTCTTTTAGTAGAATCCAAATTGTAGATTCCAACAATTTCAAGTGAAATTCTTAGAGGCAACATAGTACCATCTTCAAAAATTATATCTCACTTGATCATTTGAAGTCCAAATTTGTGTCATCAAAGTCCTGAATTCCACGTTTCAATAAAACAAGTTTCACTAAAACATTCAATATAGTATGAAGGAAAATGGGCAAAATATCATAAAACTTGTTCTCTTTGAGTGGATCGAAATATTGTTGTCTATGAATGAGATTTAACTAAGATCCCGTGCTCACATGATGTAGTAGGAGAACTCGAACCCCATGTCTTGAGGCAATTTGGCCCAAGCTCTTACCACTTGATGATGTCAAAAATCGTCAGTAAGTCATACAGTCCTCACGTGCTCAAGATAACACCTGCACAACACAGAACAAGAAGACCTTAGGAGAGTACCAATGTGGTATCGATCAAAGACCCTCCGAATGTTAAGTTAGGGAACTTCTCACAACTCTTAGAGTGCCAAAGTTTGGATGAATTATGCGTACCTTGTTTTCTAAGGGCTTTGGGTTTTTATAGTAGTGTAGAACCAACCTTTGTTTCTTGCTTAGGAAGGTGTTTCCTTACGGGGAAGATCCTTATAAATGCGCGTATATTACGGGATCCTTCTCATGTTGGGACTTTACCAATTAGGGTTAATCGTGGGATGCAAGTTATTTCCATTTAGGATTCATTGGAGGCCACTTAAGCCATGTGGGTGCCATGCGGCCTTGATATTCGTCTACCTCATGTCTGTGTAACATGAATCCGTCCATATAGAGGGACTGCCTGTCTATTATGGGAAGGAGTCCACCCATCATGTATCTTATCCATCCGATGCTCCATTTGTTGCCTTATCTCCGACAATCCACTAATCTAGTACTGTCAGGTTTACTTAAACAGATCCGTCATTTCTGATTTTATACTCTAAACCACTAGACCAATCATGTGTTGATTGCATAAATACGTTGCTTACATGAATATTTCTCCAAACAATATCCCAAAGAAACCCACCAATAGAGGGGAGGTCTTAGAATTACAATAATCTTTAGGGGCATTACCATAATTCTCCCGATCATCTCTCCCACAAAACTCGATTTGGCGCATTAACAAAAACTCCGCAAAAATCGACCTCTTCCTGTCCCCTTCAAGAAAAAAAAACCTTTCACATTCATTCATTCACACTCTTCACTCCCTCTCACTTCCTCTAAAACCCCAAACCCTTTCCCCTTCATTTTCCCGCCATTTCTCGCTCCCCAAACACAGCTCGACGAAGAAGAAGAAGATGAACGCACTCTAGTGCATCTCCCCCTTCACTCTTACCTGCCACTCCATTTTCCATCGCTCTCGGAGGAAAATCGGGCGATGGTTACTTCGAGAGATGTACAGGAGATCGTCTCCAAGCTCTCCTCCGATAAAGCCAAAGCTCGCGAAGTAACTCTCCTCTTTCCTTTCCTTCCTCCACTTCTCTTTTTCTCTTCCCTCCATTCCGACGGAAAAGGAAAGAAAATGATTATTCGGTTTTAAAAAACAAAAAAACACGATAATGAAAATTGTTGACTGAACTTAAGACTAAGTTTAAACGATATGCGTTTATTTGATTTGTATGTGATTCACCAAAATTTGAATTTCGGTGAATTTGTACCTTTATTTTTTGCTATTAGTTCTAATACTGAAATGATTTGAGTGAATAGTTCAGTTATACGAAAACCCTATTGTTTGATTTTTCCTGTATTTTCTTGTTAACGAAACAGAGATTTAGTGTACGCATGTTTCTTCTTGATTTCATCCAGAAATCAAAAGAGAAAAAGAGAAATGCTAAGTTCGAAACATTTTCAGTGGTTACTGATTGATACTGATGTAACAACTTTTACCACCTAGGATTTGCTATGAAAGTGTTGTGGATAGCGCTTTGTGAAACCAAAAATGTGATAAAAAAATATGAACTCAATTGTGCGAAGAAATAGTTGTATGGGGCTTGGTTTGGTGAATCTGTCAAACCGTGATACGAATTATGATTTAGTTTACATGTTGTACTTGGTTTCCAAAGTGAATTTTTATGTAGGTTACTCTCATTGTTTATTTGGAAGAATGAGTACAATGCTCTATTCAATTGAGACGGATTGCTTTGGTTCATGAATGCTTGTGTTTTCCTGGCTCAATAGTTGAAAATTTCAGTCTCTCATTATTTACTCTCAGTTATCTGCAATTAAATGAATGTTATTCTATGCTTCTTTTTGTCTAATTTTTGTTCTGAGTTAGTTCATGCTTTAATATACGCTTGTTTATTTCTTGATTTCACCCAGAAATTAAAAAAAAAAGAAAAGAAAAGAAAAGAAAAAGAACCCATTACGTGAAATAGTTGTATGGGGCTCAGTTCTGTGAATCGGTCACACAGTGATACAAGTTCTGATTTATTTTCTATGTTTCACTTGGTTACCAAAGTGAATTTTTGTGTAGGTCACACCCATTGTTTTATTTGGAAGAATAAGTACAATGCTTCATTTAATGTTTGTGCTTTCCTGGCTAAATTTCAGTCTCTCATTATTTACTTTAGATTATCTGCATTTAAATGAATGTTATTCTATGCTTCTTTTCGTTTAATTTATGTTCTGAGTTAGTGTACGATTTAATGTATGCCTGTTTGCTTCTTGATTTCATCCAGAAACCAAAAAAGAAAAAAAACTCAATTATGTGAATTAGTTTTACGGGGCTTGGTTCGGTGAATTGGTCACAATGTGATACAAATTTTGATTTAGTTTCTATGTCTTACTTGGTTACCAAAGTGATTTTTCGTGTAGGTTATTTGATACAATCTGCTCAGGGTAAAACTTTATGTGGATTTGATGTTTTCCATTGTTTTATTTGGAAGAATGAGCACAATGCTCCATTCAAGTGAACCAGATTGCTTGGCTTTGTGAATGATTGTTTTCATGGCTCAATAATCATAATCTTTGGTCTCTCATTATTAACTTTAGATTATTGGCAACCAAATGAATGTAACTCTATGTTTCTTTTTTGTTTAATTCATATTCTGAGTTTGATGTATGTGTGTAGGAAGGGATAAAGTTGTTGAATACATGGTTAGAAGGAGAGAGATCGATTGCCTTTTGTAAATTTCTTGGTCAGAACACTGCAAATCTAAGACCTGATGAAATCCCTCATTGTAAGATTGAATTTTAATCAAAATTACATGTATTTTTATGGGCATGGCCTTATTGAAAGCAAAATTAAATGGTCTTGTTTTGGTTCTGCAGCTGAGACATGGCCTTTTCTTGTTACTTTGCTGATTCAATGTACATCATTGGAAATATCCTCAAGCAAGAGACGATTGCCGAAATTGATATATGCAAAAACTCTTCGAATTGTTGTTCAACGGGCTGAAGATGCTAAATTTTCTGGTAGTTATTGAATGACATAGTTATTTATAGGGTTGATATTGATATTGAATGTATGTGTCAGATAATTTTTAGAAAAACATATGTCTGCCTCATGTTTTACAGGTGCATGCTGAAACCTATTTTCTAGTGGGTATTAAATTGACTTATTTATTGATATACCATAAGTTTTTATTTGGAAACCACTCAATTTCTCATTGGAGTTCTTTTCTACAATGCAAATCTTCTACTTTGGTGGAAACATGGTTAAACTGAAAACTTGTTACTAGTATGTAGCATTTTAATTAAGCCGATGATGAAGTCTAATAGATGGCTGTCAGTTTTTGGTTAACTGAAGCTCTGTTTTCTTGCTTAGAGAGCAGAGCGTAGGACTTCTTATTTGAATGTAACTTAGTTTATGCTGGTTTTCTTGTATGTAAATCAGAATCCAGTTATTAATTGTCATAATATCTTCCCATTCCGTTGCCAGTTTTCTCAGCAAAAAATGGAGGGATTGTTTAATGAAAGAATTCTATATTGTACCATCCTGACATGATTGTTATTTATGAAGTTATTTGTATGCATTAATAGATATTATTTTTCTTGGAATTGACACTAGGAGATTTTGTTTGGGTTCATCCTCATTTCAGGCAAAATGCTGCCTTTGTTATCTGTGGTTAAATCGCTTTTTAATCACATATGGGATGTCTTAAGCAATGTTCCAAGCTTTCAGTCCGAATATGGGGTTATTCTCAGGCATCTTTTGGCTGTTAGAGATTATCGTTTCCACATGAGAAAGCGCATATATTGCAGTGAGTTTTTCTTTTAAATTATCACGAGGCAGACATGTCTCCTTCTAATTGTTAAATAATACAGTCATTAACAATCTTCTCTCTTTTTCTTATTCCGTTTTGGCAAGACTTGGTGCTTCTTTACATGGAGAAAGTGGAAACAAGTTTGGGTGAGAAGATTGATGGTCAATATAATCCCAAAGAGGAGGTCTTTCGATGCATCCTTACTCTCCAATCACTTTTGGAAAATCCTCCTGGAGATTTCCCTCATACTTTTAGGGATGATATTATTAAGGGGTTTGTTGGGATTTTCTCTTACATAAGGTAAGTCATGAATTCACCCTGCTCCTGGTGAAAGGAAAAAAAAAAAAAATCACCTTGCTCCCCCCCACTCCCCAAATTGAAATGATGTGCTTTTTTGTGATTTCTTTTTGCTGATAGTGGTTGTGTACATGCTTTTTTCTTTGTTTTTATTGTTTCAGGGATGAGGGAAAGGTTTCACGCAAGCTTATTGAGTGTGTTAATACATTCTTGTTAAAGGATGGGCCAAATCTGGGCAGTCAATCCCTGGAAATCCATAATTCTGTGCAGCAATTTGTGTTCCGTTGTTGGTTGACAACCCATGATCGAGCACTTAAGGTTTCTTTATCTTATATTTTGTAATGATTTTACTTATCAAAAAAATATTTTGTAGCGATTGTCTATTTTGATGGCTAAAGTAGAATTTTGGTCATTGAAATTTAGGATTGATTCTATTTTAGTCTCTAGATTTTAAAAAAGATCTAATTTTGACCTTGACAAATTTGGGCAATGTAACTTCCATTCACATTGATGATGATGCTGTTATAAAAATTACTGACAAGCTATTGTTTATCGAATGGATGGAAGGCTTGCATCACTCAAAGTTAAAAATTTCAAGAATGAAATTGGAAATTTTTAAAATTTATGGAGCGAATTGGAAACTACTCTCTATTTCATGGACCAAAAATATGGTCTATGCATTTGAATGTTTCAAATTGCTTACATATATATATTGTGTGTGTGTGTGTGTAATGTCCATACTTTATTTTGCAGGATGCACTTATTCTATATGCCAGGTTACAACTAAATTTAACTAGAGGTGGTGCTGATGCGGGTTCTTTGGTAGATCAACTTTTGGACGTAATTTGTAAGGATCTAGATCAAAGCAATATATCCAGCACTGGTGTGCCTTGGTGAGTGTTCTTAACTTTCTGTTCCCTCTTTTTTTCTTTTCTTTGGTGTGTGTTTATTGGTGGATTTTTTTGGTATTGATCTGATTAATGATTATTTATATATTCTTTGTTGTTCAGGAATGATGCCACTAAAGATGATAAATTTGGGACTTTAAATAGTTCACAATGTGGTTTGGTGGAACTTGCAGCTGTTGTATTTTATCGGGTAGTTATTCGACTCCCTCTGTATCTCGTACTTGTATTCAGTTAGCAAATGATGCTGTGTGATCCAATCGGATTTGTCTTTATCATAGAGCTTCTTCTCAATCTGAAGGTTACATAAAGTAACTTCAAGGACTGTTGCCAACCCCTTTGTGTTGGCTAATTTAATGTGGTTTTAGGTGGTACAGTGTTGTAAAAAAGTGCCCGTTGGCCGTATATAATTTTTGCTTACTTTATTTGTTTGATTTCACATTTCAAACAATTTATCAATCATGTCATTATATATATATATATATATATATATATATTTATATATATTTATCTTAACTCCTTATTATCTTTTGTTTGGATACTTTGGAGAATTAGACAACCTGAGAAAAGTTAAGAGTAATGCTTGTTTCAGTCTAGTTACTCCCCGGCTTATCTTGTTTAGCTGACTGAGGTACATTTTTTCAAAGTCTCACTTTTTTTTCTTCCTCCCCTGCCCCCTTCTGTTTATGGGTGTAGCTGTACTTTTACGTACCTTATTTTTTAGTCTTTAAGCCAAGAAAATAAGCTACCCCAAATCCTTTATTCTTATTATTATTTTATTACTGTTGTTCTTATCATTATTATTGTTTTCCTTTATTTTTTGTGGTGGGAGAGAAGCCCTGGTTACTGGCTAATATGATTTCACTCCACAGGCGTGTATTGGCACAGCCAAAGCACCATCAACTCAAAAGCGCCTTAAGAGGGAGCATGCTTCTGCCCATTTAAAAGAGGCTCTCATGAAAGGAAAATGGCTATGGTAAGTTTTAAGACTGATTGGTATGAAGTTCTGTGCTGTTTAATATTTCATTGGAACTATTGTCTGCAGATAGATATTAATCAAAGTTCTATTCATCTTCCAATGTCACTCATATTACTATGGATAATTAGTGATTAATATTTTTTTTTGATAAGTAATAAATATGTAAATTCAAAAATACTACCTTATGCAGAAAATCATAAGGCAGAGATAAAAATTACAGAAAAAGATGATAAAAAACAGAAAGAAAAGATACTAATTACAAAGATAAGGGTTCATGGAAACCATATATGGTTCTCCTATGAGGGGGCTAGGTGAGGATAAAATGTGTTGGATACCTAGCAAAGATAAGGGTTTCATGGTTAGTGATTATTATAGAATTTTAGTTGGCAACACTTTCTATGGTTACTTTCTATGGTTTTCCTTGGAAAAGTATTTGGAAGCAAAAGATTCCCTCTAGAGTAGCTTTCTTTGTATGGACTGCTGCCTTAGGGAAATGCTTGACGATTGATAATTTACGAAAAAGGAAGGTGTGGATTTTGGATTGGTGTTACATGTGTAAGAGAAATGGTGAATCGGTTGACCATCTATTCCTTCATTGTCCTTTTGCTATGGATCTATGGTCTATGGTTTTGGATCTATTTGGAGTAACTTGGGTTATGCCGCACACTGTTTTGGGGCTGTTACGGTGTTGGCAAGGCAGCTTTGGTCATCATCGAAATGGTTATATTTGGTCCATCATTCCTCATTGCTTATTGTGGTGTCTTTGGAGGCAGAGAAATAGTAGATGTTTTGAAGATATCGAGAGATCTATTCCAGACCTTAAGCTACTCTTTTTTAGAACTTTAAGGGATTGGTTGTTTGCTTTGCAAAAACAATCATTCCCTTCTTTTATTGATTTCCTAGACTTTTGCAATTTTTGTATTTGATTTCTTATCCCTTGTTCACTCCCTGTGTACTAGGGTGTTCCTTTTTTATATCAATATAACTTATTACTTATAAAAAAAAAACTAATTACAAAGAAGGGAGCTAAGGAACATAGGGAGAGAATCACTAGAGGTGAGTCCCTAACCCCTAGACCAACCCCTAGAGTGAAATGGTTCCAATAGGGGAGGTTGATGATGTGCATGCCTTGGCTGAAATTTTGGGCTGCAAAGTTGGAAAGTTGCCTATGTCTTATCTTGGCATGCCTTTGGGAGCTTCACATAATTCCCTTTCAATTTGGAATCCTATTTTGGAAAAAGTTGAGCGGAGATTAGCCGGGTGGAAGAAGCTGTATTTGTCTAAGGGGGGTCGATTGATGTTACTCAAGAGTACACTATCTAGTCTTCCTACCTATTTTCTTTCGCTATTCACAATTCCTACTCATGTGGCTAATAGAATTGAAAAGTTGCAAAGGGATTTTCTATGGGGTGATAGCAAAACTCATTTGGTAGGATGGGATAAAATTTGTGCGCCTATAGCCAATGGTGGTTTGGGGATAAGGAAACTTACTACTTTCAATAAGGCCTTATTGGGGAAATGGTTGTGGCGGTTTGGGAAGGAAGAGGATCGGTTATGGAGGAGGGTGGTAGTTTCAAAATATGGGGAAGAATGGGGGGGTTGGACCTCAAAACTGGGTAGGGGAGTTCATGGGTGTGGTTTGTGGAGAGGTATTTGCATGGGATGGGAGGACTTTAGCAAAAATTGTCAATTTGTTGTTGGGTTGGGGAATAGAGTGAGGTTTTGGCAGGATGGGTGGTGTGGGGATCAACCTTTTCACTTGGCTTTCCCAAGGTTGTATGGTATTGCCATTGATAAGGAGGCATTTGTTGAAGCTTCTTTGTCAAGGCCGGGGGCGGAGGATAGAAGAATTTGGGATGTTCGTCTTATTCGAGAATTTAATGATTGGGAGATGGATGAAGGACTTCATTTTCTTCGTATTTTGGGAGCTAATACTCCTCCAATGGATGTGGGAGATCGGATGAGATGGAAGTTGAAGCTTGATGGGGATTTTGATATCCGGTCATATTATAACAAATTAAGGAATTCTCCTTCAATTGTCTTTCCTTGGAAAGCTATATGGAAAGTAAAGGCCTCTAGGCGAGTTTCCTTTTTTGTTTGGTGTGTAGCTTGGAATAAGATCCTAACGGGTGATAATCTAAGATTGAGGAGATTGGTTTTTGTGGACTGGTGCATTATGTGTCGAATTTGGGGAGAGACGGTAGATCACTTACTTCTTCATTGTGAGATGGCTTATCGGTTATGGAGCTTTGTCTTTATAACCTTTGGCCTGTCTTGGGTTGTACCTAGATCGATCACAGATTTGCTTTTTGGCTAGTGGAATTGGTTGGGGAAGCACTCGTCTCAGATATGGAATTTAGTTCCGTTGTGCATCTTTTGGTGTATTTGGAAGGAACGGAATCGGCGAACTTTTGAGAATTTGGATAGTTCCGGTGATCAGATGCTTGCTTCTTTCAGTGGGACTCTTTTTGATTGGTCTCGGGCTTGGGGACTCATGACTAGTGATTCTCTCCCTTCTTTCATTAGCTCTCTTTCTCTTTGTAATTAATCTGTGGATTGGTTTTCTTTTTATTTTTTTTGTTTTCCTTATTGTATTTTCTGGGTTTGCTCTATGTTCTTCATGCATAGAGTAGCCATTTGTATATATAACATTCTTACTTATCAAAAAAAAAAAAAGGGAGCCACTGAAAGAAGCCAATAACTGATCATTGGAACTTTCCATGTCCTCAAACGTCCTCCAATTTTGCTCCATCCACAGACACCACATTAAGCACAGTGGAGCTAAATTCCAAATGCTAGACGAATGCTTTCCAGGCCAATTCCACCAACCAAAGAGAGTATCCGCAACTGATCTTGGCAAGACCCAAGAAATCCCAAAAGATATAAACACCAAACTCCACAACCGGTAAGCCTTACCACAATGCAGTAGCAAATGATTTACTGTCTCCCCATTACAATGACACATAATGTACTAGTCAACAAAGTCCATCCCTCTACCCCTCAAATTGTCACCTGTAAGGATTTCATCCCATACAGCAGTCCACACAAAGAAAGAAACATGCCGAGGGGCCTTAACCTTTCAAACACTTTTCCAAAGAAATATAACGGGCAAGGGTCCCCTTAACTTATTATAAAACGATTGGATATCAAAATCCCCATTCTTCGTCAAATTCCATCGCATACGATCTCCACTCTTTAGTGATTCATATAATAGTGATTCATGCGTACTTTATTGGATGTCATGATGTGCTATATGGAATAAATAATATTTGGATACAAATGGAAAATTTCTTCCTATCTATATGTTCTTCCCACTCTACAAATTTGTATTTAGTAAAATTTGGTATTGGAAACATGTTGACTTAAAATAATAGAAGATGGATGAAGCCAATGAGCTATAGCTTAACTGGCACTTCCTTTTCCCATAAGAATGGGATGGAGGGTGAGGTTGTGGGTTCAAGAGTGAGACCCACTAAGTGCATGTGTTTCCTTTAAAAAAATGAAGAAGATGATGAATTCCGCCATCAAGTAATTTCTTTTTATTTTAGGTGAATAGTAACGTGTCTTAACTTTCATTTTGGTCATTTTGTTTTGGAGAAGAAAGGTTGACATCATGATCATGAGATTACAATGCTCTGTAAGGGTTGGCTTTGAAGAGGAATTGTCTATTGTCTGATAAGAAGATCTACACACGAGGAATGTTTGGAGAAAATAGTTTCCATAAATTTTTAGTCTTTTGAATAAAGTGGAGAAGTGCTTTTAGAGTTTGAAGAAGGATTTGCAAATAAAATCATCATTGTCCTCCATTTATTCATAACAAAAATGTCTATGTATGTCAGTTAATTGAGTGGCATGTTCCCATGCACAATTATGATTAAACCTTTTGAATATCAGTTTATGAAATTGAGCATTCATGCATGCTTTTTTTTATTATTTATTTTTATAGACAATTGATGCTTGTCAATAATTGGCTTGGATTTTCTTGTTCTGTGACATACTAGATTCAGTGTAACAGAGTTACAAAATCAAATCTTTATATACATGGCCCATGTCCCATATACCTGCTGTTATCTTCTATTTTTTTTTTAGAGGATAATTCAGTGAAAATTTTATCACCACAAGAACAGAGAAATACAAAGGTAGAAAGACCCTTTAGGGAACTCAAAGAACCTGATCCAGATCAAACTACAATAATACAGAGCACAAAGCCACGCAATCTATATTACCCACCAGCGATTTGGCATTGCATGGATCATACCTAGAGGGATTCCAGACTTGCTCTTTGGCTGGTGGAATTGGTTGGAGAAGCATTCATCTAACATTTGGAATTTAGTCCCACTGTGTTTATTTTGGTGTCTTTGGAAGGAGCGGAGTCGGCGAACCTTTGAGGATTTGGATAATTCTGGAGATCAGATGCTTGCTTCTTTTAGTGGAACTCTTTTCGATTGGTCTTGGGCTTGGGAACTCACGTCTAGTGATTCTCTCCCTTCTTTTCTTAGCTCTCTTCTCTTTTGTAATTAATTTGTTGTTTGGTTTCTTTCAGCTTGTTTGTTCTTTTGTTCTTTTTTGTATTTCTTGGTGTGCTTTGTGCTTTTTATGCATCGAGAAGCCTTTTCGTATATATATCATTCTTACTTATAAAAAAAAAAAATTACCCACCAGCTCACAGGAGAGGAAGCACCCAATCAAAACAGAGTTTACACTACTAAAAACCAAAAAACACATCAGGTCTGCTAGTGAGGTAGACACTCCCTTTGGTTATGATGATAAAGCTATTACACAATAAAAGCCCCAATTGGAGGCAAGAATGCTACTATTAGAGGCTTGAATCTGGAGCTTAGCCTCCATTCTCCCTCTGACTTCCCTTTCAATGCTTTTGATCAGCTGGTCTTTTGTTTTAATGCTCTCTCCATGATTTGCGGAGTTACTATAGTTTTTAATTCTTTACTACAACATGTAGATATTAGTACTACTTGGAAATATATGAAACAAAATTGCCTAAATAAATGGCTGAGTATTTGAATGGTAAAATATTATTACACACTTTTTGTGTACATTTTGCACAAACAATGTCCATAATTTCACACATGTTGTCCACATTTTTTAAGCATGTCCATACTTGACACATGAAACAGGTGATGTAATGCGGACAATGTACACTAATCAGTTTGCAATAATTAATGCCCTATATGAAAAGACCAAATTTAAAACTAGTTTTTGGTTGGAATATGTATGTGAAAAAGCCTAAATTAAAAAACTTTTTTTCACTTATCAAAAAAAAAAAAAAAAAACTTGTTTTGAAAGAACTAACTCTAAAACTATCTCTTTTATGGAAATATGTTTGCTCCAATTTAAATGAAAATGGTTAAAATTTATAACTGGTTATATAGTTCCTAATTAGCAGGATTCTAATCTATGGCATCTCAAACATGTTCTTAAAGTATTTTTTCTTTCCCCATCCCAGCCCTTAAGTATATATAATTTTTAAAGAAGACATGTATGTGTATAAGATCTAAAGATTACCACAAATAAGAAACAAAAGCAGATTCTGTCATCTACCACAAGTTCTTCAATAACAAAATGTAAAGAAATTATTTGAAAGCCTGAAGAACAAGTAATTTTACCTTCAATCTGATACAATTTTTTGTATTAGAAGCTTCGATGTTTGTTTTCTTTGCGAATAAAGCAAGATGTATGCATTGGCATTTGTTTGATAGGTATGTAAAGCAGCCTTCAGCTTTTACTTAATCAAAAGCATCATGAAATGAATCTATATGACTATAACTATGACAGAGAAATCCCTTCTTATAAGTTTATGTTAAGTTACTGATTGTTAAAAAAACTTAAGTTGTTTATGTTAAGTTACTGATTGTCCAAAAAAATTAAGTTGTTAGGAAATGGTGCATTTAATCATTTAGTCTAACACTCCCCCTTCATGTGTGGGCCTAAATTGCCCTTATTAGGTGGGGCCCTACATGTGATTTTATTTTATTTTTTATTTTTAATGGGAGGTAAGATGGAGACAAGATTTGAATGTAGGACCTTTTGCTCTGATACAATGTTAAGTTATTGATTGTCCCAAAAGCTTAAGTTGTTAGGAAATGGGGAATTTACTCATTTAATCTAACAAATTAAAATACCTAGGTTGTTAAGAACTTGTATTCTCTATAACCATGTAAAATTGAAATCCTATGTTGTAAATTTTGCAAGTATCTTTGATGTTCATAATTACTTTCTATTAACTAATGTGACATCTTGTGATTTTATATTTGGGTGGTTGTGGATGATTGGCATGAACTAAGTTTCATTGATGTACTTGGGTTGGACAAATATGATATATGTTGCTTGGATCTATTCTTATTTGATCATATGCTTGTATCATTGACAAAGTTCTTTAGGACATTTTTTGATATGGTTCTGCATGCATTTATTGGTTTATGTGCAGATGTATGTGCTCATTAACATTTTTTTTCCTCTCTTTTTATACGCTTCTGGATATTAATGTGAAAGGGATTTACTACAGGAATGCTGCATTCTGTTATCTTACTCACAACTACAACAACCGTGTTAGTAAGGATCTTTTGGTCTACTGGTTCAAGGGCATATGTTCAAACTTTGAAAGGTGATTCTATGCATATTATAGATAGCATTGATTGTGATCTGCTCTAGTTTTTATTAGATTTATTGTCTCTTTTATGTTTCTCTTTTCACAGGTTTAATGTTATTGCTCTTGAAAAAAATACCGCATATAGTGTTGAAATAAGAACAGAGAAATGCTAGGGGCTTCTCTGTTTCTAATTGTTACCACTTCCATTTTCTTGTTCTTCCGAATTATTGTCACATATAAATTATATAATACTCTGGAAATGTGTAATTTTCTGGTTACTAATAATCAAGTCTTGAGTTTATATGCCTTTTTTTTTGTCCTTGATTATTGTTTTTCAAACTCATACACAAACTCCTTAATTTCATGATCTTTAATGGATGAAAATCTACACTAATTTGATTGTGCTCACCTTTGGTAAGAAAGGTTGTGTATCTATGTATTAATCAATTAGTTGAGTGGCACATGCTCATGCATGCACAGTTCTAATAAAACCTGTTGAGTATCTATGTGTGAAATTGCATCTGTGCAGGCTTGTTTACATAATTTATGCTTGACAATAAATTGGTTAGGATTTTTTTTTGGTTCTGACATACTGGATTAAAACAGTTACATATCCACATTTTATGCATTCCCAAACCCAAAGCCCTACTTGTTTTCTTGAATAAGAATTTGAGCTGTTTTAGTTCTGTTCTTTATTGGACTGACACGTGGGAATATATTGCAGAATTTTGAATGATGCAAACATGGGACATGATTATGATGGTTTGCTGTGGACTCTACGGTACATGCCCTGATTAAGTGTAACCGTACATACTTTTTATTTAAAATTTTGTTTCTTTAGCACATGTTAGTAATACTGTGAGGATTGCGTGCTTTAGGTTTCAATTTTAAAAATTGTTAGTTCACCCCCATTGTAATGTTCATATGTCTGCATCAGTGTTCATTGTTGGTTTGGCTTAGCATGCATAGATATGGCTCATCCCCTTCTTCCCTTAGAGCTCATATGTATATTTACTTGCATTAAAAGGAGTTTGCAGGAACTCTCTTCTGTACTGCTGCTTCTGGATTCAAACGGGGAGATATCATCTATATCATCTTCTACTTTGAGTGAGGTATCTAATTTTTTTTTCTTTCTCCAGCCTCTTTCTTGAATGTATCTTTAACAGACAGCACCTGAAGTCATCAGACTTTATCACTTTCAGTTATTTTTTTAATAATCAAAATGGTTAGGGTTTTTAAGTACTGTTAATTTAGAGGTGGTGGGAAATTGTCAGTCTGGAGAATCAGGAAAAGAAATTAGGGTGGGATTGTTGGTTCATTTGTTTGTGGGGTTTGTCTCAATTTTGAATAGTTAAATGGTGAATAATTGCAGCAATTAGGAATAGTTGAAGAAGAAATCCAATTCCCTAACCTCTAGACTGAATGACACTTCTAGCTGGCATAGATGGGACGGTAGGTAAGGTCATGGATTCAATAGTTACCTGATTCTTCCTTTGGGCTAGGTCTATCTTTTTATGTTCTCTGGGCATTGTAGAGTTCTATAAATTTCTTGAAGGGATCCTCTTGTGCACTTTTGTGTAGTTGAGTTCCTCTTTTTTTGCAAGAAATGTTTTTACGTATCACAAAATTATAAATGCTATTAATGAACTTATATGTCTTCTGTATTGCTCTGATTGAAATTGTTATCATCATATTGAACTAAAAACTGACTTTTTTTTTGGAGAAAATTTTGCAGTTTGATTGTAGTTGGCAAGTAATATGGAGTTGTCTCATGCATGGATTACCAATGTTCAGCTCAGTAATTGCAGTTGTAAGTTTTATTTATGGAATCTTCTTTCGTATTGTCAATATAGCTGTTGTAAGTTTAGTCTGTACAAGCATCTTTGGTAGTGTCAATCTTCTTTGTTAGTCTCAATATAAGCTATTAAGAGTTCTAGTTCTTGTATATTTCTTCAACTTATTTTTCTTTGAGCACCTTAAATTTTCACTCAACTATTTTTTTATTTGTTTGTTTGTTTGTTTTTTTTTGTGTAATTTTATTTTTATAAGTAAGTTATGCCTTACTGAATTATAGTTATGATGATAGACAACCTTTCTCTGGTTTGTTGACAGTAAGAAATAAATAGCCTAAAAGATCTAATTGTTGGGAAATTTACTAACATAGCCTGCAAGTTTTTTCTAATTGTTTGTTCGAGTGCCTCTTTAATGTTCATTTTAATTTCCATGCAGGTTGATGCTGCTTTGGTGCTCCTTGGAAACATAATTTCATATGTGAGTGCTAGAATGTGTATCCTCTTAGACTGTGTTCTCATACTTTATTTGCATTATTCTTTTTTCTAAGCAATTAGGCGATGCCTTCTATAATAGTCCATTTACACCAATGTACATACTTTTGTTCTGAAAGTGTTTTTATGTCACCTATTCTTCTTTCCAGGATTTAATAAACACATATATCATACCTCAAGACATATGGGATCTTAGGTTATTTAAAAGAATGCCATCAGTGTAAGTGCATTTTACTTTGATTACATGTTAGTGGAAACAAATTCCTTTTGATTCTCCATGCTTGCTTCATCATAGTCTTTTAAATAGAGGAACTGAGGAGAAAACATTTGCATTGCTCAGGACGTTTGTATGTTTTGTCAATTTTAGTTGGCTGTTTGATTTATGTGATATGTGCAGTAAAGACATTTTTGCTAGGTACAAATGTGCATGTAAGCACTCATAAATTGTTGGTTTTCCATTAAGTGGCAGTCACCATATTATGTTTTATTCTTGTGCAAGATAGAATTTGTTAGCATGATGCACTCATTTTAAAGGTGGAGGGTTGAAATTTCCACCCAGGATGTGTTTACAGCTTATACAATGGCATTGCCATATCAACAGTTAACTAATCAACCTTTTAATTTTCGTGGTTACTTTCTAGAATTATTGTATTGGACCTTTTTTAACATTGACATATTTTGTCAGTTATAGCCTTTTGTTATTTCTCAAACTCTTATCTCTTGAGGAAATTTTGCGTCGGGAATAGAGTGAAAATTCTGAGCCATCCTGAGGAGGGCAGATGACAGAACTAGTTGGTGACTTGGTGATTGACTTTTGGATTGATAAGTTTCCCAAATTGCATCTGATTGTCCATCTTTGTTAAAACCGAACTGTCATAGAATACCTAATAGTTCAAAACTTTTTCCTTCACACACTAGTTACTGGCAAGTGTTATTCTTCATTGATTTGGCAAATTTCCCATGTAGATATTAATGAGAAAACATAAATGCATGATTGTAGATGTTAGTGTATATTGTTTCTATGAGTATATAACCATGTTTAGCATCCCCCTTACAAGTCATGGAAAGCCCAAAAGTCACATTTTGTCATCTAAAATGGGAAAATAGTTTTTTTTTTTTTTGGAGTAAATATCATTGAGATAAAGAGAAGGGTGGTACCCAAGTACATGAGTTGTATACTGCGAGTGCAACACAAAAACATATAATGCCTTCGGCAATAAATATTTCAATTTCGCTCCTCTCAATTCATGGCCCTCGAAACACCTAGCATTACACTCTCTCCAAAGAAGCTACATGAGACGTAAAGGAGTTTCTTGCCAAATACCTCCATTACCTTGATGTCCTACACGCCCTTTCCAACATGCTAGCATATAGTGCATTGACCCTAGACACCAAAAATACATGATACTTTAGCCCCCCCCTCTTTTCGTGTATACTTATGGAACTTAAAGTCTATCTATTCTATTTATTATGTGGATTTATCTAATTATGTTTATAATTTTTTTTTTAGGTCTGTTTTGTACTTCATTTCATGTTACTTTTCAAGGAAAGGTTCTCAAGTAAGTGACTTAAGCTGGCATCTTTGGGATTTTTCTTGTCCATTATCTGGCTTATATTTGACTTATGTTTGTTGAGATGGATGATTTTGTCTTTATACATTAGATGAATATCATTAGCATTTTCTTTAGGAGGGGGGTTTTGGGCAGAAAGAAGAGGAACAGGAAGGAATATAGAGTATAGTGTTTGCCTCTTGTAGATTTTTGAGGAAGGAAAGGGAGGAATTTGGAAGGAGAAACCCACCCATTTTGGTTCCCTATCCTTTCTTCCCATAATCGAGCGAATTGGGATAGGTTGGAATGTCTTTTAATGAAACTATGTGTTTCCAAAAATATGGCTAAACCAAAAAGAAAGAAAGGTGGGTGTAACTAGGCTTCAAAGAAAGCCCCTATCCTTTCCTCTACTTATCTTATACACATGTAAAAAGGTGTGACAGACTCCTTTACTTTGCATTAACTATCCCTCTGAAAATTCCCAAATAATTTATAGGCGAAACAAATGAACACGCAAAAGTATTAGTCATAGCTCTTGCTAGCCCGAACTGAATTAAGCATGTTACAAGTAGTATATAAGCTAGGAGAAAATTATTAATTTTTACCCTACACACTTCCCTGTAATAACATGGTATTAGAAGCACAACACACCTCCCACCACCCACCATTGCCAACTCCGACATTCCACATCGCCAGTGACCACATCCTTTGTATTTTGTCTTCCAGGATCTCTTGATTGGGAGGAAGACTTGGGGTGGACATGAGTTTGGTGGACTCTACTATCTTGATGCTTGTGACTCCTCCTAGTTAGCAGCACTTGAATAATCTACTTCTCCTCTTCAGCATCAATGTCACCTCGATCAGCCTTCTCTTCAGTCCATTTCATATTATTCATCTCCTTCCTCTATGAGTGTCAGTCCTCCTCCGTGTCTTCCTTGATTGCCTCCATCGCCTCCTTCACCAGCATTGATAGTTCTTTGGCCACAGCGCCCGAGAAGCCATTACAAGTGTTATGAGTAGTATATATGCTAGGGAAAAATTATTTATAATGTTTAGAGACTTCATATAAATGAAATTTCTTGTCTTAGGGTAATTTAATTTTTAGCCTATTCACTTCTTAAGAATAAAGAAACACAAGGTACTTGTCAACTTAATGAAGCTGGGGTAGAGTTGCAGAACATTTAAGTTTCATGTGAGTTTGGGTTTGATTGACTTTTGTATGAGTTTGGATGTATTCTTGGATTGGCCACACATCAGATCTGTCTTCAAGGAATCACAAAGGCAAATTACTTTAATGCTTACATGGTGTGTTGTTCTATGTAATGAGTTTCAGTTATGGGTTGTGTACCAACATGTGTACTTGTACATATTCACTTTCTTCATTTTTGTGCAGGGTGACATTCGTGACATTTTAAATCTTAGGAAAAGTCTCTTGAGAGCAATTTTGGGACATGCTAACTGGAAGGTTTGTTTGCTTATAGTATTATGAATATGACATGCTCTTTGGTTTTCTAGTTGTTCTCATTTGGTTTACAATATTTCTAATTTATTGAAGCATTGATGTTAATGCTGATGCTGAAATCTGTTGTGGTACTTGTGAATGTGATCTTAAAGGCTGGAGCTTCAAATATTTTAGTTTACCACCCATAAATTATCCTTATGGGTTAGAATTCTGAAGTTTTGTCTAAAAGATCTTGCGTCTAAGAAATTTGCATTATTTTTGTTAAACTTGACTTTTAGGTGGTAAGATTACTTTCATCCATTGTGCTTTGTAGTCTCCCTGTACTGGATATCCATGACTAAAAATATCTCGGTAAGCTCAATTTTCCATGGTCTGGTTTTAGGTGATGAAGGAAAGCATCATTTAGTTGATTGTGTTTTCTCATCCCTGAAACTTAAAAAGGGCTTGAACTATTTGTAGTATTTGAGAAGTTGACTAGATGTACTCGCATTGCTGGCCTGTGCTCAACTTGATCACCACAGCTACCGTCATAATGTGGCCATGATAAAAGTACTTTGTCCATTATAACTCCTAGAAAACAAAAGAGGCAGGAATTTTCTTTTAGTAGGGTAAGAAATGTGTATAGACCCCTAGGAAAATTGTATGGTTATGCCAAAATTATTTTAATTGAACCCTCAGCTTTATGAAACCTTAAATATTATAAAAAAAAATATATAATCTATACTTCAAAGAGCCAGAGATTGACATGTTCTTCTTTTGGAACTATTGTGATAAACTTAAAATTTAAATTTGCATATGGCCCTTAGGTGTTTCATTTTGCTATTAGTTGAAGATGTTTTATATGATGCTTTATATTTCCTTTCTTCTATTTGATGTGTATTTTTCACTTTTGAAGCCTGCACACTTGAATCATTGATAAATTATGTTAGTACTTGGTAGGGATCTTATATTTGATTTGTTTTTGAATGTTGTGGTATTATGTATTAGTAACTGTTTTTTTTTTTATTATGTAGGAGCCTTCTATATTAAATGATCGGGTGGTATTATTCTTGCCTGCAGCAGTGTATGCTCTATGTGCTGGTTGTGCTCCTTTTAAGCAATGCTACAATGGGTTTCCTCTGTCGTACTCTTTTGTAGATGATACTGAGGCCACACTAGAACAGGTTAAGGTTTGTGTTGACCTGTTCTGATTACCATCCAACTTTGGATCACATGCATGTTGGTTTTCTCTGAGAAACCCAAAATTTGATTGTGCTTGTAGACAGAAGACTTTGAGCATGATAGTCTTCATGAAGTGTTTGAGTGCTCTGTTGAAGTTCTTGCGAGAATTGATCAGGACTGTGGTGTTGAGGTGCTGAAATATTGTGTTGAGAATCGCTCCATCTCTTTGGATTTTATATGATAAATTTTGGATAAATCCCTCTCTTTTATTTTTTTCAGGTTTCCCCACTTCAAAGCCATCAGGGTGTACGGCTTCCCCGTCAGTTGAGAGATCAGCTGCTGCAGGAAATGGAGACTTATATTCTTGGATCTCTTGTGGACAAGGAAATTGAAAAGAGTCCTATTTCAGATATATTCTTTAGATGCGCGCTATTTTCAAACTTCATTTATGGCTCATGTTTCACGAGGTTTGTGTCATCTTCTGATGCAGGACAGTAGCTTGAATGAGCTTTGATACCAATTCTGATATAGGATCTCTAGGCATTCTGCACTAAATTAGATTCTTGATGTAGGATCTTTAAGGCATTCAGCAATATCAACATTATGGTGTTGTACTTTGATATTTTGCATCCATTGGCATCTGATGCTGGCCCCTTGTGTTTCTTCACTGTTATGTATGCTTACAGGCTTTGTTAATTTTTTCAGGAAAAGTGAAGAAGTTTCACCATTTCTCTCTGAAATGGGCAAGTACTTGTTAGAGTTGCTAGATCATGCTCGTAGTGTCATTCAAGGAAACTACACTAATTTTCGATCTCTCAGTTGCTTAGGCTCTGACTCCATTTTTGGTGGAACAAACACTCTGGTTGCATCCTTACGAAGTTTCATTTGCTGTCCGATTTTCATGAAATGGAGAGATCAAGATGATCTGGATGTATTCCTCTATGGGTCGGTTATGCAATCCATGGAAAGGCTTTTACATGCACTGGTGAAACTATATGAAGAATATTCTGAATGTGTAAGGAACTTCCGTTCTGAGAATATCTTGCAGGACTTATCTGTATCTGATAACTCTGTACAAAATTCTTTCGCATCTGATGGTAATAAAAGTAGGATCATGGATATGGAGTTGGATGTGAATGAAGATTCCAGAGATGTGGATATTTTAACTGTTGGTGTGAAGATTGCCACTGGCATATCCTTTTCTTCAGAGAAGTGGAAGTTCAGCATTATATCAGTCATTTCGAGTTTTTTCTCAGTTTTACCTATTGTTACATGGGATATCCTTTTTGAACTCATGGGAAAAGAATCTGATCAGAAGGTATATTCCACATATATAAATTTACGTAAAATTTTTCTTAATTGATGTGTTAAAGGTTCTATTTTTTAATTCAGGTGTGTGAAAAGATCTTATACAATCTCTGTCAACATCCTTACTGGTCCTCTTCAACAAAAATTACAGACTTGGTAAGAGAATAACTTGATGCTGTTTGCATACATTTCATCTAACAATCAATTAAGATATAAATAATAATATGCTGTACTATTTTTGATCCTTTGCCTCATTTTGCAGGTGAATTTATTTAATGACATGATTGAAATGCAAGTGAGTCTTAAGCTCAACTGTGTTAATATACTTGCTGCTATGCACGGGTTGCTTGCTTCTTTATTATCCGTGGTGACTGTCAGAAAGGATAAATATGCTGGCCCATCTTTGGGGGAGAAGGATTCTAAACAGGTATTTCAAATCTTCTTGTTGCCAATGAGCCCTAGCTCAAATGCACTCCCTCCTCTCATAAGTGTGGGTGGAGGGTGAGGTCATGGGTTCAAAACCCGCTGGGTGTGTTTAACTTACTTACCAATTAATAGGTATTAAATAAATATTTTGGGAGAGGAGAAAATTTTATTAAATGAGATATTTGAATTTGTTCTATTTCTGACTTATCATGATGAATGTTTGATGTAGGACAACCTAGGCTTCCCACCTAGATTAGCCCTACCGTAGGCCTTAGGCTTCCCACCTAAGGTGTTTGGATTCACCACCAAACAAACACAATGCAATCTTTGCAAATAATCTCAATAGTAATAATCATAGTCTGTCCATACAAAAGAAATCATCTGGAGCTTTATATGCAGCTTCCAGGAATCACAATGATAAGGATAAACTCTTCTAAACAAATCCTAAACAATTTCAAATACTAATCTGATAATCCTAAACAATTTCAAATACTAATCCGATAATCCTAAATAAAGGATAATGATGAACGACTAATCCTAACCAAACTCAAATACCAATCCAAACTAAGCAAATAACTACGTTACAATTTGAAATTATCCACTGAAATCTAAAATGAAATATTGAAAAAACTTTTGGTTATGCTCCTGCATTATACTCCCCTAGTTTAAGAAAACTCGACCTCGAGTTTTGTAGTGATGAAGAATTAAGACTTTGGAGCTTAATACTTCCTTCAGATCAGAAATCACCCTAGGAAGCACTAAGAGTAGAATAACCTTCAATTCCACGACACCATAGAACTTCTCTAGAAACACAAAATCAATGTGTTAAACAGGCACAATTTTATCTTGAACCATAGTATCAAACTTTTGGACTTCAACAACCTGTAGCTGTTCATCAACCTCATGGATCATGAAGGGCTTAGTAGCACTTTCATCAGAATTAACCTCCACATCAAGTGCACCCTCTAAATCTTCGCTCACTTGTTGAAATTTCTTTTCTTGTGTAAACTCTATAATAGGTTCTTATTGTTGCGTGAATGTTGAAACATCATCTATTGGCACTTGTACCTCTATTTCAACATTAGTCTTTGGTGGAACTTGAGCATCCTTTTTTTTTAGTAGAAGAGTCTAGCAAAACCTTTATTATTTTTCTTAAGTCTTGAGCTATGGCGGTGAGTTCTTGACGGAAGGATGAGGTGTTTTCTTGCTGAATACTGTCTCTGTGGTGTAGAAAATCCCCATGAGAGGATTGAGGTTGATAATTCTATTGATAGCATTGGTGAACATATTTCTCTCTAAGTATTTGTTTCATTTCATTCCAATCAGTTATGGCAGGCTTGCTCCTTCCTTTGCGATGATTCTTGATACTATGCCAAAAGTCTCTAGCTCTACTTCTCAAATTCAACCTGGCAAACCTAACCTTATTAGCATTTGGCAAGACATATTTGATCAAAGAATTGATCCATCTCATCTAGCCAATTGATGAGGGTCCATGGATCTGGACGTCCATCAAATATTGGCGCTTCTAAGACTACCATGATTCACTGGAATAGACTTTCAACAATCTGAAATGAACATGGGCTTGGTAATTTAGGCTTTGGCTGGTGCTCTGTACCAATCATTATGTGGGGCTTGATGAGCGTGGCTTGTAAGTGAACTCTAGTGTCTGCTGGAACTTTTCTGCCTTTGACTTTTTTTTTTTGAAATACAATAAATAAAGAACTAGAATATAAAACTAAAATCTACCAAACAGTAGCATGTCAAACGTTAAAACACCGAAACTAAAGAAAGAAGTTCAGAGTAAACTAAGAAAGAAGAAACTTTAGAGAGAGCAGTCACGAAAGCTTCGCTGGGTTCCTCAAAGCAGAGGCAGCATGAACTCATTGGCAATGGCTAGTGGTGGTGCTCGAAGGTGGACATCGAAACTTGCAAGTCAGATCTTGGTGGCTGGTGGCGGAACTCCGAGCTTTGTGAAGCGGCATGGAGAGATCGGTTATGGCGGATCTCGGCGGCATTGCTCCAGTAGTGACATTGGCGGCTGCTTGTTGACTTTCAAACACTCTTTCTCTTGATCTGACAGGCTGGGGTTGTGGTGGAATTTGGGTTCTTTGTTTCTGAGCGGATATGGCTTGATTGGTGGTAATTTGCAAAGATCTTGTGAGACATGCTTGGAGTGTTGATGATCAGGGGTTGTACTGCTGGTTGGGCTGTAGAGTTGATCAAAGTGGCTGGATGTTTCCTGTTTGGCTTAAAAGGAGTTCACAGTGATGTTGGATTGACAGTGGTTGAAAGAATGAACAGATTTTGGGTCGTTGAAATTTTGATAGATCGAATTGAGCTCTGATACCAAGTTGATGTAGGACAACCTAGGCTTCCCACCTAGATTAGCCCTACCGTACACCTTAGGCTTCCCACCTAAGGTGTTTGGATCCACCACCAAACAAACACAATGCAATCTCTACAAATAATTTCAATAGTAATAATCATAGTTTGTCCATACAAAAGAAATCATCTAAAGCTTTATATGCATCTTCCAGGAATCACAATGATAAGGATAAACTCTCCTAAACAAATCCTGAATAATTTCAAATACTAATTTGATAATCCTAAAAAATTTCAAATACTAATCTGATAATCCTAAACAAAGGATAATGATGAACAACTAATCCTAACCAAACTCAAATACTAATCCAAACTAAACAAATAACTACGTTACAATATGAAATTATCCACTGAAAATCTAAAATGAAATATTGAAATAACTTTTGGTTATGCTCCTGCATTAATGTTACTGGGTTGCCTTTGTTGTGTGATTGTAATTATGGTATTCATCTAAACTTCAATTGAGAAACTTCTTGATTTGCTTTGCAGAGATTGACACATCTTGGAGATCTGGTGAATAAAGTTGCTGACTTAGATCTTCTTGACTGGTTTGGTCGTGTTAAGCTGATTGATTGCACATGTGATTTTGTTTTACTTTGTCCGCAGATTGGTCAGGTGATTATCTTTTGACACAATTATTGGTGTGAGTGGTGAGGGTGGTGGGGGTAGTGGGACATTTAAATTTACTCATGATGTCACCCAGAAGGATTTCCATAAATTTAGGTTGGAGGACCAAAAGAAAATTTAGGTTGGTGTGGAGATCAGCCTTTGAGGGAGGCATTTACTGTTCATTAGCTAGAGAGGTGTCAATGGATTCTTTGTTGGTACGATGACATGGGGGGGAAGGAGGAGCTGGGATATGAGGTTTCATATGGACTTTAATGATTGGGAATTTAGTTTGTTAGCCCTAAGGTTGTAATTTTGGTGTTCAGGATATCTGAGGCCATTTTGACTCTCTCTCTAATTCCATACATTGTTTTTTGGTATTTCTTTCAATTCTTTGTTATATGTTTGCTGTGGTGTATCTGTTTACAGGCAATGATTGAAGGGTTGCTTATGTTGCTTCGAGATCCTGATTATCGAGTTAGATTTTTCCTTGCTAGACGAATTGGTGTGCTTTTCCAAACGTGGGATGGTCATGAAGAGCTATTCCAGGATATTTGGTGTGTTCCACCACAAATTTTACTATATGATGTTGACCTTTTTGTTTTGTTTTTTTCTTTTTTTTTGGGGGGGTGGGGTGGGGGGGGGGGGGGTGTGATTTGCTTTAATGTGCCTGTCGTGGTTATTCCTAATTTTTTTGAGGCCATCCTAGTGGTAGATATTGTTATTGAATTCTTTGGCAAGTGGATATTTTTGTCTTTAGGGAGAAGCAATACATGTTGCAAGGAGAATGTCAGCATTATTCTGACATTTTGGTGAACTGAATTGTCTTCTGCAAGAATGTCTGTGAATCTGTGATGCTGATGTCTTTAGATTACTGTGGGGCCCAATAATCTATGGGCCAGGCCCATTTGCTCGTGGAGAGTCCGAAGGCCCAGGCCGAGGAGAGCTATGGCCCAAGCCCGATAACATAGAGCACAAGACTGTTTTTGGAATACAGCCGAGGACAGTTCAGTCCTCGGCAGATCCAAAATCCCATCGGAATAAAGGGGTAAAACTGGTATAGGAACAAATTTGGAAGGAGATCTAAAATATCTTGGGGGAAGTTATCCTTACTACCCTTCCAGATAAGACTCTGCACCTGACAGAGCCGTACTCTGCAGCCTTATCAACCATCCCCAACAATTCTGGGATTAGACTGATGGGACAAATATCAGTGTTGTAAAGATTGACCCTACACGTGGACGAAGGACAGTTAACGCAGACAAGTATAAAAGAAGAAAGTAAGTAAACCTAAAAGGGGGGGGGGGGGCATCCCACCTAAAAGAGAGAAAGACTACATGGGGCAGAACCTTTCAACAACACCGGACTTCACTGAAAAAGTCCATCATTGGGTAACCGGGGTAAGACCTCAATGGTCCTCGGATCAACTCCGAGGAGCCCCATCCCATAGGGTGCGATGCCTTAGGGCTTAAATGTTCAAGCCCAACTCCTTTTTTCTATATAAATTCCTCTAAAACCAAGACCGGAACATCGCCCCGTGACCAACGGCTAGCCTTTCAAGCCCACTCTCTACAAATCATATTGTGAGAGATCTTTCATGTGCGAGCCCAACATCATTATTGGGCCGCAAAGGAATTGTGTCCTTACAATTGGCGCCGTCTGTGGGAAAGGCTCGCGCGTTGGCACAGGGGATGGCAGAGTCAAGCCTCTGTCAAATGGGAATCTGCGAAAGCTCCTCCGTTTCCGGCGACATACAGTTGCTGCTCCAGCATAAACTTCTGCTAGGGGCTACGCCTTGCGGTGCCAAGGGCGTGGGCATCTCTAGGGGCTTCCGGCCTCAAGTCAACTTTTCCCGCCCTGGTATAGGGGCTTATGGTCGAAAAATAAACCAAATAAAAAAATCCTACAAGTTTTGGACAGAACCAAGGCCTTGCATGGTCCTCGGACTCAAGCCTATGGGGAAACCAATTACAAAGGGGAAATCCTACAAGTTTTGGACAGAACCAAGGCCTTGCATGGTCCTCGGACTCAAGCCTATGGGGAAACCAATTACAAAAGGGAAATCCTACAAGTTTTGGACAGAACCAAGGCCTTGCATGGTCCTCGGACTCAAGCCTATGGGGAAACCAATTACAAAAGGGAAATCCTACAAGTTTTGGACAGAACCAAGGCCTTGCATGGTCCTCGGACTCAAGCCTATGGGGAAACCAAGTACAAAAAATAAACCTTACAAGTTTTGGGCAGAACCAAGGCCTTGCATGGTCCTCGGACTCAAGCCTACGGGGAAACCAACTGCTCGGATAGGGAAAGTCCTCGGCCCAGATACTGTAAAATGTTAAGGCCAATAAGAGTGTTAGGATGATGGCGGGACGCTCCGCTACTCGGCAGCCTACGGGGGCTGTTCATTTTTGCGGGTGATATGCCTTCGAATAATTACCTCCTACACCACGGAGAACATCCAGTTCTAATCTCGGCTTTGTTTCGGGCAAGTATCGCTATTTACAGGTACGCATTGCTATGTCAAACAGTTCTATTAAAGTTATGGTGACATCTTTTTATTAGCAAGTATTTTGGCTTTAGTTATCATTGATTCAAATGCTGTATTATTGTGCCGAGCAGCGTTTGCAAATAAAAAAAAAAAGCATAAAGACACAACATGCGAAATAAAGTAACAACAATTTTTATTAATATGAAAAGTTATTACAACGTACAAAGAGGGGCTCAAACAAGCCTATACAAAATGTAAACTGCCTAAGCAACGATAACATCCGCAATACAGATATGTAAACAGTCAGGCGTCTTTTAAACTCGTCTTCAAAGTCTCTCCAATCCCTGCCTCAATACTGCTCATATTATGATAAGAACCTTCTTTGGAAAGAGATGAAGGAGAAGGAAATAGTAAGGAAGAAATCAATGAAGAAGATGGAGGAGATGAATGAAGAAGATGGAGGACATGAGTAAAGAAGGAGGAGAAAAAGAGAGAAGAGATGAAAAGAAAGAAAAGGAGCAAAAGAGGGAGAAGAGAAAGCACCAGAATGGATCTAGTGCTGGGAAGACTAAGAGAGGGAGGCGGAGAGGGCCACCAGTGAACGAAGAGAGGAAGAAGCAGAGACACTTAGTCCCTGCCTCGGTCCTGACTCCTAACACGCTGGGGCCATATTAGGTGAGCTCATAAGAGAGCGGTTGGTTATGATGATGGGAATTCTCGACTCAGTCACGCTGAAAGTTGGACGTGATGAATCCCTGCTTCGGATTTTGGCTGAAGGGAAGGTGAGATGAATCTTAAGTCTCCGCCACCCTTGCCCTGACCGAGCCATTTCGAACTTTATTAGAACACGGTGCTTTGAGGAGGGGTATGACTCCTTCATCACTCGTTAGGGTAAGCGTATCACGATTTAGTGTATAAACTAGTGGGTAAAATAAACTCTAGGGGAGGCCAAGTATTTCAAATCTTAGAAGGATGAAAAGGGACTCTCTACAAAAACAATAACCTCCTACCTTCCCTCTTATACGGAGGGTGGAGCGGGGGGCATTTAATAGGATCAGATCTCCAAAGGAATCTGCAAACACAGATGTGCCGATTCCACTTCTCCACCTCATCAAAAACCGTCGAATTAAAGTAGTCTCGTAAATAGAGGTCATTAAAAACGTGCTTTGGATAACCAAACGTCAAGAACGCATCAGGGATAAAATCAAAAAACCGTCTCGCAGACCGGTGCGTTTCCTGGGCAGTTGGAGAACCGTCAGCATTAATGGAGGGCTAAATTAAAGGAGCAGTAATAAAGGCTTAGCATTGCCAAAACCCCCCTTTCCAACCGGGAGGTTGGACAGCCGGGTTTTGAGGGGCTATTGTGGGGCCCAATAATCTATGGGCCAGGCCCATTTGCTCGTGGAGAGTCCGAAGGCCTAGGCCGAGGAGAGCTATGGCCCAAGCCGGATAACATAGAGCACAAGACTGTTTTTGGAATACAGCCGAGGACAGTTCAGTCCTCGGCAGATCCAAAATCCCATCGGAATAAAGGGGTAAAACTGGTATAGGAACAAATTTGTAAGGAGATCTAAAATATCTTGGGGGAAGTTATCCTTACTACCCTTCCAGATAAGACTCTGCACCTGACAGAGCCGTACTCTGCAGCCTTATCAACCATCCCCAACAATTCTGGGATTAGACTGATGGGACAAATATCAGTGTTGTAAAGATTGACCCTACACGTGGACGAAGGACAGTTAACGCAGACAAGTATAAAAGAAGAAAGTAAGTAAACCTAAAAGGGGGGGGGGGGGCATCCCACCTAAAAGAGAGAAAGACTACATGGGGCAGAACCTCTCAACAACACCGGACTTCACTGAAAAAGTCCATCATTGGGTAACCGAGGTAAGACCTCAATGGTCCTCGGATCAACTCCGAGGAGCCCCATCCCATAGGGTGCGATGCCTTAGGGCTTAAATGTTCAAGCCCAACTCCTTTTTTCTATATAAATTCCTCTAAAACCAAGACCGGAACATCGCCCCGTGACCAACGGCTAGCCTTTCAAGCCCACTCTCTACAAATCATATTGTGAGAGATCTTTCATGTGCGAGCCCAACATCATTATTGGGCCGCAAAGGAATTGTGTCCTTACAATTACCATAATCCATAAACGCAAATCAAATCAGATTTTCACCTGATCTCATTCCTGATAACAACTCTCTGTTAGTCTCTTAGTTTGAGCATAAATGTACATCATGATTATCACCAAAAGTACATTATGGATATTGTTACCTTCTCTAATCAGTCTGATCATCATTAGCTGTGATTTCTCTTTGGTGCCCATTTTTTTGCTTTGTTGCAATGCCTTAATGCATGTACTCATTTATTGAGTTGCTGCCTAAATTTTGTACCTCTTTTATATTTCTATTTGCTAGATTGAACCATGACTACCAACTTCACTTATTCTTCCCCGTTTGGTTGAAACCATTACTGTTATTAGGGATTTTTAGGATTTTTATATATTAGAAGGCCATCAGTAAACCAGGTCACTGCTGAAAGCTATTGATTTTAATTGTTAAATAATAATATTGGATAGTCTTATTCAACTATTACTTTCACCATTTTCCTAAGAATTTCTCTTTGAATAAGTTGATGGTCATTTTGCAGAAATACCAGTTTTAATATTAAGTGGAAAACCTATGGGTTCAAGATCCATTGGGTATGTGTGTAATTTACTAGTTAAAAAAATTTAGAATTTATGCAGAAGAAAGACGTAGTTGGCCTATGACTTAAAATGCAATTGGAAATATTAAATTATGAAGGGTTTCATGGGGCCGCAATTAGGAATTAAGGATGGAGTATTTAATTTTGCAGCATGTATTTGAGGGAGTTAGGGTTGTTGGGGTTAGGGATTGGTGGTTGGTAATGCTGGAAAAATAGGTTGATTGAGATTCAATTAGGGAGTAACAAGCTGGGTATATTTTGGAGGTCAACAGTCGAAAAAGGTGTGAAAAAGGAAGATCTGGTTGGTTGTTAGCAATAACTCAGTAATGCAGATATAGGTTTGTGGATTATACAAGGGTTTTTATCCTATTCTTTTTAGGGTTCTCAGGGGGTGGAATTATGATCTAGTTGCAAGACTTCAGGTTACTGGAAATTAAAGAGAAAGGAATAAAAAAAAGATAAATCTAGACATTGCATATTTTTTTTTGATAAGTGACATTGCACCTCGTTTTTGCAGGCGTTACACCTTTGGTCGTTGTCATTGCTTAGGGAAGGATTGCATCAAACAAACCTCTACACCATTATAGCTGTAAATTTATCTTTTTTTAACCATTAAAAACCACAAAGAAAAAAAAGAAAAGCCCAATAAAATAACTAAACCCAAAGTAAAACGACCCAATGGTCTGAAACTACAAGCCGTTCTGGAAAACCTTAAAGCTCCAAAAAGACCCTTGAATACTAAAAGAAAATACCACAAAAATATAACAAGACCAACCTTTTGCCACCTGCATCACTAGAGACTCGAAGTGCTGAACCATAAGAGAAGTAACAGAATCAAATAGAATTTTGCACTGTTAAAGCCCTATTCTTGTTATGGTCAATATTTTATTGTCATGTGGTTGCAATTGTATGTATTACTGTCACTAGATTCTTCTATGAATGTGAATGTTATTTACAGAGATCGATATTTAGATTTCGAAAAAGTGATTCTCAATACTAACGTCTATTAATATTCTCTTCTAGTTCGAACTTTGGTGTTACATTGGTGGTTTCCTCAAAAGAAAAACTTGTTACAGCAAGGGAGGTCCTCGCTGCTGGTCCTCAGCCTCAACCCACGCTGGAAACTGTTATTATTACTCTAATGCACATTGCTTTTTATAGTGAGAAAGTAGAGCTGGAGGTATACATAGTGCCTTTTCATTTATTTATTTATTTAGAGCATTTTTTTATGTGAGGCAAAGGACAATGAGGTAAATACAAAGAAAAATCAAAGATGCAGTAATTAGAATATGAACCAACCCTTCTCCCCCCCCACCCCCCGAAATTTTTTTTTTCCAATTATGCAAAATGAAAAATTAATATGCATATGCATATGCATATTTATTCATTACACATCTGAATTTACCAATAATAAAAAAAAAGAATTTGAAATGGTGTTGAAGATGTCCATTCTTGTAATGCCTAGCTTCCTTGAAAGCGTCAATAATGAAGGTTACCAGATCTCCACCTAAGATTTAGTGCAATCAAAGTGGATGGATACCAGGTAATTTCTCATAATGGATGAGCATGAATTGAATTCTGAACAAGGCCAATTCATTATTGTTAAACAATTCACCGTTGGTAAAGTGGTCAATCTCCAAAAAGCATCTTACAACCTGAATCTTCAATGCCTTTTTGCCTTTATACACGAAATCTTTGTTTATTGGCATCTCTTATCTTGATGTTGAGGCAAAGAAGACAACATCAAGAGTTGATTGATTTGTTCCCCTTAACAAGAGTTAGATAATAAGTTTCATCACAGCTATTGGAGGGTATTCAATTTGCTGGTAGAAGATTGGATTATTTTTCAATGCATGTTCATATATACATACTTTGCATATAAGTAGTCTTTTTCTTACCGATCTGTTTCTTTTCCATGGTGTGGCGTATAAAAAATGCCTAGGATGTTTAAAACTTGCTACAATCCTGTTATTGGAATTTCAAATTCGTGCACATATATCAACTCATTATGTTTATTCGTGATTCTTGATGGTTCATCCAGGCTGTATTTATGATGTGTGCAGTTGCTGCTATTGATCCTTGTCAGAGGTATAAAATCCATCCTATTTCTATGGTTTGCATTATCAATTAGTAATGGTTAGTTTCTTATTATTTGCAGCCTTTTTATTTTTTATTTTTTTCAGGGAATTGGTCAACGCAGTACTTCATAATCTATCCAGACAGCTTAAGTACACATCTATGCTGAAGGTAATGAATATAATTTTCTTCTTTTGGTAGTGTCTAAAATTTCATGAAACTAATTGAACTATTTACTTTTTAAAGGATCTGTGAGAACATTCATCTAAATGGACTTAAATTTCCTGAAAGTTGAAGTACTTCTCTGATATTCTTGAATTTCCTGTGTTCTTTGGCAGTACTTGGAGGAACTAATGGGATCAATTCTCTTTTGCTGGGTTGCTTGTGGTGTAAGCTTAGTTGCACTTGTGGAGGTAATGTTTGTCTTAGTGTGTGTGAACAACCCTCATTGATAATATAGTTTTCTCCAACATAGGTAGGGAAACTGCTATCATATTTGGCATAGGTTGCACCTCAGTTAATTTGAGGACAGAGTTTGTAGAGATAGGGAGACAAAATTTAAAGTCTTGAAGTACATCGAAAAAATTAAATTGTAAGTTTGTACTAGCTTTTTGATTTTTTTTGTAAGTTTGTCCTTTTACGACTTTCCCCTTTTGTCTTCTTAGACCAGACAAAGGGAAGAACATCTAGAATTGATGCTTTTCCTGCATACAACCTACCATGTTGGAAAAGGAGTTGACATAAACACTATGCTCACAAAATTACTAGGGGCCGATATGTGTCTACGGTTTAATATATTGATTTAGGAATCAGACAAGGATGGCATCTGCTCCCTTAGAAAGAAACATTAAGTTGTTTCCCACTTTATAAACTGTAAATAAAGTTGTGATATTCCTCCTTGCATTATTTTTACATGACATTCTCCAATACAAAGTAGGGTGACCTCAGTTTCAAGTGTTTCAAAAAGCTGTCCTTTTGTTGAACTGGAAATGATCCAGGGTCGCATAATTTCTACCCCGTAATCAAATTGTTTCTGTTCCATAAGGCATGGATCTTTTGAAAATTCAAAGATATTGATATATATGCTTGACAGGAAACTTGAATATTATGTTTTAATTATGTATTTTTACCAAAAAAAGAAAAGGAAAAAAGGTTTTAAGTATGCATTTTTATAATATATTGCCAGGAACCAAATTCTTTACAGGTTAATTCTTTAAGTCATATACTGCCATACTGGATGCTTCTATTTTTAAGCTAACCAACGTGTTTGATCTTCTGTTTGAGAAATAGATTAAGCAATGATTATTTTCTTGATTTGAGTTTATCCTAAACTACATTGATCTTTATGCCTGTTTTATTGCAACTATGTCTTGTGCTTTGTCCTTTGATGTGGCATGTCCATCTCCTGTTCATTGTATTGCATTTTAACATGTCACATTCTGACCCTGCCACTGCTTAGCAATAAATAAAAAAAAAGAATTAATTTCAACACACACCAAATCAAAACTTGGAAAATATTTGGAGTTGTGGGAATTTCAGAGAATTCACTATTTGAATGCTTTGGTAGCTTTTTGATATAGTGTGCTGTAACCTGTTTGACTTATTTTGGTGGTTTAATTGGAGTTGGTGCCTTTTGATATGAACTATTTCAAAAATCCAATATTTTTCATTTGTTAAGTTAAAAATGATTCATGAAACTGATAAGAAAATGCATTTGTGAACCTTTTTTTTTTTTTTCTTTTTTGATGAAATGCATTTGTGAACTTTATAAGTCTAAATGGTGTTAACCTATAGTCCCTTTTTATTTGACCGTCAATGTGTTATTTTGTTATATTAATGTTGAAAACAAAGTTGATGCTTTGAATATTCAGTTGCTTGTGTAGTGCCTTTATGTGTATGCAATGCTTGTAGCTCAATTCCAACCTATATTGAAATTTCCACATTATCAATCTATTGTTGACTATTTAAAGTTTGTTAAATTATTGATTTTCCCAAAAACTTAAACTATTAAGAAATGATGAATTTAATCACTTAACCATAATTCTAACACTCCCTCTCATGTGTGAGCCCAAACTCCCCCTTAATAAGTGAGGTCCAACACGTGGGATTTTAACATTTTAAATGTGAGGTTGAGTGGAGACAGGCATTGAACTTAGGGTCTCTTGCTCTAATACCATGTTAAATTACCAATAGTCCCAAAAAGTTAACCTATTAAAAAATGGTGAATTTAATTACTTAACCATAATCCTAATAAAGTTTATATTCTTCTAACGGTTTTTTCTTGGTTTGTGTTATGGTGTCCATAAGTGTTCCATCTGACCACATTGCACCTGTTCAATGTAGATACGTCAACTTTTTGTTTCAGATGCCGAACCTAGTTATTTCGTACAGTATTGTTGCCATTGGCTTCTTCCAGCTCTGGTCCTACATGGGGATATCTCCAACCTAAGCTGGGTCGCTAAGGTATGAGCATATTCTAATATCTATCTCATTTTTATAACAAGGGGATGGGAACCTCTAATTTCAGCTTAGTTTCTTTGTTGAATACTTGAGTTTCTAGAATGTCATTGTTAAATATATAAGTTATAACTGTTGTGTTCTATATATTGCTTGTTGATTGTGCTGGTGTCTGGTTCTTTTATCTGTCTTCTTAAAAATATATTTCCTTGTAAATTTGTCATTGAATTTGATGGTTGTTTGATACCAGGTTGCTTGTCACCCGATGGCAGTTCTGGTCAAAAATCACTTTGTGCCAATCTTTGCTATTTGTATGGCATTGCATTGCAGTAAGAAATCTGGGTGGGAAAAGGGAGCAGTTGTGCTTCAGAGTTCAATTTTGCGTCTTGCTGAGATATCTGAGAGTGAACGAGACAAACTCATAAAGAAACATATGGTTTGCTCCTGCTTTTCATCTCTCTCTCTCTCTCTCTCTCTATATATATATATAAATGATTTAGGAAGTTTAAGATCTATGACATGCATAAAAATATTAGTCTAATTTAAAAGACATCACATAGTCTCATGCTCTTTGAACTGTGTAATCTTTTTCTTTTTTTGGATAAGTAATGAGTAAATTTTATTGAAAAATGTATGTCACCGATACATCATATCTTTGGTTTGATGGGTATGTTGGGTGTCTTCCTCCTAAAAATAAAAGATCTCTGAAAAATGTAAAGAGGATATGAAATCTACTAAACCAGTTGGTCACCCCGTATCAACTAAAAGCCATGAAAACAATGAGCTTACCAACATCAACTTAATTCTTGTAGTTGACAATTGCTGCGCCCTAAAAATCCTTTGATTACTTTCCCTCCACAAAGTCCACATCAAACATGTTTGTACTAAATCCCAAGCTGTGTGTCAGAAGGAGTTTGGCTTCCTTCTTCAACCTTCAATCAACAAAAGCACAGTCTTGGCCATCACCCACCAAACTCTGAACATCCCAAGGACAAACTTGCACAACTCCCTTGAAAAAGAGCAGTGGAATAGGAAATGATCCGGGTTCTTGCCCTTCCTCTTGCATATGCAACTACAATCGACTATTATCTGATTTATTGATATGCTAGAAGGATTGAGAAATTACGTTAAATCCTAGAAAGGAAGGCTTATGCTTATTTAATATATTTTTTAAAGAAATAATTGGTTATCAAGTGTATGGTGAGTGCTATGTATTAGTATTTTGTTGATTTTGGTGTTATGTTAATTGAAACAAGGCAGCAGCTGAATCCTGCACCTTCTAACTCTATTTTGGGGAATAGGGGTTAGGGTTGATGTAGAAAGTGGTAGGGCCAATTAGGATTTGATAGTGAAAAGTATCAGGAGTAAGATTTGGGGTTTAAGAGGCTTCTAGGGGTGTTTGCACTTTGCAGATCTGATTTGATCTAATTTTTAGATCAAACAGTTAAAGTAGAGAAATAAAAAGAGTAAATTAAAGAGCAAGTAGAAGATGAATGAGAAAGAAACAGAATGATAGCAAGATACTAGGAAATCAAATGTAGCTCTAATCTGTCAGTTTTCAATAATTTGCCATATTGTTAAATGTGCATAATTTAAATGTGAGTGAATAATGGTTAAACGATTAAATTCACCCTTCCCATCAGCTTAATCTTTTGGGACAAGTGGTAGTTTATCATGGTATTGGAGCAAGTGATCTTGAGTTGAAAACTTGTCTCCACTTTACCTCCAATTTAAAAAATTAAAAATTCTATTTGCTAGACCCCACATATTAAGGGAGTTTGGGCCTACACGTGAGGGATAGTATTAGAATAAAAGTTAAATGATTAAATTTACTATTTCCTATTAGTTTAAACTTTTGGAACAAGCTGAATTTTACCATTTCCTATCAAAATGAGCAAATTCTTTTAAAGATCAAGGTAACTTCTAGTTTAAACTTTTGAGATGGTTTGGTCATATATAGAGAATAGCAATTAATGCACCAGCCAAAAGAAGTGAATTGATTCAAGTTAATGGAATGAAAAAAGGTCGAGGAAGAACAAAAATAACATTAATAGAAGTAGTAAAAAAAGGATGTGTCAATTAAGGAAGTAACAGAGAGTAAGACTTTGGATTGAATGGAATGGTGGAAAAGAATACATGTGGCCAACCCCTACTAGTTTGTTGAGGATCCATGTTTGAGCCCAAAGTGTCTGGACTAAGGCTTGGTTATTGTTGTTGAAGGTTATTTATTAGAATTACATTTTTTTTTTGTAATGCTAAAGAAAACCCTAAGAAAAAAACTTTGGCCCCACCATTGATTAAATCTAGCCCTACATTAAAACCTTAAATAAAAATCCTGAAAAGACATAAATGGTCAAAACAATAATCTACTATATATCAGCTGACTTCTACGGACTCTTATTGGATTAAAAGGACTTCTTAAACTTAGTAGGGTTTATGAGCTAGTTTAGGGCATTGACAATGGAAAATTCTTCTCCATCCAGCCCAATGGTACATCATCACTAATTTCCATGTGCATCTCTCCATGAGAGGTTCATTATGTGAATGCTGATTTGTTCTGATCTATATTATAGTTGATAAAAAACTAATTTATATTTCTTGTTAGTCAGGACTGAGTGAATTTTTTAAGGATTCTTTAGTTATAATTTGTTGTCTGGCTTCTTTGATATTTGTAGGTATCTATTGTCAGCCACATTCTGTCTCTAGCCTCTTGTGCATCAGATCCTCCGGTCCCTTTATTTTCCAAGGATACCATTGTGCATGCAGTTCAAACAGTTGTTGATGGTTTTTTGGAAATGTGCATTGCCTTTCTACACTCTTTGATTTCTCTGTGTTCCTTTGTGGAGCCTTATATTCATATTTGTTCTTACTGGACTCATGCAGGGAGGACAATCCTATAACTGCTGGTGTTGTCGATAAGATTAACATTTTTCGCCCAGATAGAGTTTTCATGGTGATGTTGCATTTTCATCTAATATGCTTTTCTGTTTCTGCGTTTTCTGAAATTTTTCATGCAAATTCCAGATCTCTTTCTTATTTCTTAGAGTTTCCTTGCATTTTGCAGTTTATAGTAGAAATGCATTATAAAATAGCAGCAGCTGTTCATCATAGGCATAAATGTCATCGGTTGGCTGGAATTGAGGTTCTTATAAATATTCTCGGGCACAGAGCTGCTGTTTCAAGTACTTCCAAGTGAGTTTACATTGAGAAGCTTTATGTTTTAGTTGTTAATGTGAAGTACTTAGAATTTGCCCATATCTATTTTGGTCTGTTAAGATGTGGTTGAGGTGCACAGGAAGTGGAGCTGTTGTTTAAGGCCTCATATGTTTAAAATCCCCTTTCAAAAAGTCTTCTCAGATGTTGTGGGGCCTAGAGGTTTGGATTTAGGCTTCAAAAGATTTTCTTTTACTAGCTCTGTTCAAGTAGTTTTGAAGTCAGCTTGCAGCCACTTTTGTTGTCTTTTCTTCTCTCTTCTTTCTTATCTATGTTTTATAATTACTTTGTCTTCCCCCCCCTCTTTTTTTTTGAAGTTGTTCTCCAAGTTTCAATTATTAGTGAGGGTATTAGACTTCACCTTGTGGATTTAGCTTCTACGATTAATTAGAAAAGGTTAAGAGGATGATCACATGCTGGATGTTCTTAATGTAATTTGTGATGGTTGCTTTCTGGTTGTCTTAAAAATATTTCGGATTTTCTAGGTCGGGGAGTGCTTCACTATTTTTTTCTTTGTGATTGGTGGATATTATATTTTCACTTAATGCTGTGAATTTTTACAGTATTGTTGTTTGAAGATTGGGCTATTAATTAATTTTCATGTTATACAGTGCTAATTTTGTTCAATTATGTCACATTGCAGTCAATATGACTTCTCATTTAGATTTTCTAATGTTGAATTTATGCAGTTATCTTTTCAACTTAATTGGGCAATTCATTAGTTCTCATGCTTTACAAGACCAATGCTGTGGTATCATTTCCGCATTGCTGAGGACTTTTAAAAGTAACCCATCTGAGGAAATGATCAGTGTGCTGGGTGAACAACTTCAGGTATATGTCATATATTGATCATAAGATCTTTAGTAGTTTGCCTTTTTCTCAGTAAAAAGTTACTGCTCTCCTCTGCTTGTCTGTTGCAGTTTTTGGTGTCAAAGTTGGTGGCTTGTTGCATTCCATCAGAAGCTAATGGGGAGGATTCTGGAACCAGATTGTCTCAAGTTTTATCTTTGTTACTCCAGCTAACTGTAGATTCTGATCCAGCCTTTTATGATTACATCAGAGTAAGGTTTTTAGAAGCAGATTTATTTCATTTGTAATTAAGCCTTGAACTCAATTTAGTTGACATATTGTCTGAAAATTGACAAAGATATCTTTATGGCAGGAATTGGAACCATTCCCTGAAATAGATATCTTTGATAAAATACGAAAGTTCCATCAGGAATTATGCCGTGCCTACTCTCCAAGAGACCACTTATTGAAGGTAGAATGTGTTCAGCTTTTAAAAGGTTTACATTGGTGTTCAAGTAATTAGATATTGTTCACACCTTGTTTTCACTTTTTTTCCCCTTTTAATGGTCCCATTTTCAGTTTGTGAAGAGATCTTCCTATCTTCCACCGAGGTTACTTTTGTGGAGGTGATTTTCCTATTTACCATTATTGTCTGTACTCATGAAGTACATCAAATCTGAAGTTATAAAATGATATTGCTTTAAATGTTCAAAATAAGGAATAGAATTGCATAGTATTAACTTTCTTTTTTGGTGAAGAGTATCAACTTTTGATGTACTGGAAAGTTGGTTTAATTGCCTATTATTAAATTGTTCAATTTGCAATGTTCTAGTTCTGTTAATTGAAAACTTGTGATCTTACATGGCTTGTGAGATCCTTTATAAACTTGGTATATTCTTGCAGTCTCCAAGCACTGCACAAGAAGTTACTCATGGGTGAAACTTGTCAGAGTGGAAAGAATTCAGAAGATCTTGTGACAGATAGATATTGGAATGGTGACCATGAGATAGTGCATGCAGTCTGGACTCTTGTCCGTATGTGTGGTTCAGATGATGCTGATAGTGTTAGAGCATTGGCGTCGGATTTCATTTCTAGGGTATCATTATTAGATAGTTTCACTTCATATTTTTTTATTACAGGTTCATGTAATTGGGCTTGTGACATAATCTCTGTTGATTGTGACTGCAGGTTGGTATTGGGGACCCACATTGTGTTGTTTTCCATTTGCCTGGAGATTCTAGTCACATTCATGTTTGCCAACCAATTAATCATGACACTGCTACAGGAATCAACTTTCACATGGTTACTGGCATATCTGATGAACTTTTAATGGCTATTTTGAAACTTCTGAAAAAGTACCTGATGGATGATTCTGTTAAAATAATTGATATGACATCACAAGCTCTTCGGGTGAGTGATAGACGTAACTACATAGTTTTGTGCACTATGTTTGCTTCCCCGCCTCCCCCCCCCCCCCCCCCCCCCCCCTTCTCTCTCAACGTGCTTGATACCTGGTCTGTGATTTGGTTGTATAATACAAAAGTGGTCTCTTGGAGGTTTAAAATATGGTTACTACTCTTAAATGCATGGTCAAAATGTTAGCCATTAAGACTAGAGTTGTTGAAGGGCTACAAGACAAAACAACTACAAAGAGAACTGTAATTGTAAATCATTGTAAAATGTACAGACCAATGGAGTTTTAGTTCATCATCCACTTTCTTAACATAAGGAACATTGTAAGAGCTAATAGATTGTTTGTAGTTGATCAATTGATTAATTATAGATGAAAATTGACTGCAGAAAAACTCATTGGAAAAGTTTAGATTAGAGTGTTACAATGTTGATGAGAGTAATAATTGAGGGATGTAGATTGGGGGAAATGAAATGCAAGAACTTGGAGATTCATGGAAAGTATCGGAGAGCTTATCAGGATGGGAATAAGGCAGAGGACATAAGTTATTCTAAAAAAGATGAAGAAATTTCTGGTAAGGATATGCCTTTAGGACTGCATTGAGGCATGATATGATTTTCAATTATATCATTATTGTTCAAAAATTTGGAATAGTTATGAGAAAGACTAGAAAATAGTAAATTTTTTTGATAAGTAATGAAACTTCATTGAAAAGAACTGAAAAACAACAAGCAAGCCTTCATGTACACAGGTAGTATACTAGGGACAGGAAACAACAGAAAGTACAAAGATTTAAAAATTCTATAAGAGAAGAGAAAGAATGACTGCTCATCATATCCATCTAATCATACAAAGAACAAAAGAAAAAATGCCGCACATCCAACAGAGTGTTCCTCCTTTCAAAAGTGTGTTGATTCCACTCTCCCTAAATTGTCCACATAATTATTTAGAAAAAAAAGTTGGGTTCCCTTAGTTGAAATACTTACCTACATGCTATTGTATGACGATCTAAGATTTTGACAAGGTGATCTCCTGCTGCGTACTCCTTAAGGTTTGTGGTAGCTGTCATGTTATTTTTTTCCGTTTCTAGACTTTGAAGCTCACGACAGTTGAATGTATATGTGGGAAATCTAGTTTTAGGACCTGAGTTCAAAATGTTTTGTTTGAGAATTAACTTTGCATGTATGCCTTTTGTTCATAATCTTATTTTGTTACTAACAGTGCTTCATATAAAGGTGTTTATTTTGCAAGATTGACTTTGTTCCTGTTGAATTGTCTTCTAGTACTCTAGTGTATTTATGTGTTTATGATTGTTTCTTCGCCAAAACCAGGGAATTCTTTCAACTGAAAGTGGTCAAAGAGCTTTAATGTCATTTGATTCTTATGAGAGGTCTCTTATTGAGGCAAGTATTCTTCTATTTTAAATTTCTATTTTTTAATATTATTTTTTTCAAGCTATAAAATGCTATAAAATCTTTTTGGCAATATGGTAAAAAGGTTCTTGTTTTGGCTTAAAGGCTTCAAATGTTATTGTTAGGGTATCAGTAACAGCTTCCTCAGCATCACTACTTTTATCACTGATTCATATTGAATTTTCCATGTTAACGATGAGTCAAAGTTTTTTTAGGGGACTTTCAATGGTTAGGAATTAGATGCAATGTGGTGGGGCTTGGAATCAAATTTGTATAAGATTTTTGTGAAATATTATTTTGATTACAAAGGAAAACCAAAAGATGATGAATCAACCATGTTGGAACCTAGTGTCCAAATTAGCTTTTACTTTCAACATTTTGTGAAAATTGAAAATTCATGTATATTTGTTCGTCTTGCAGGTTCACTCAAAAGGAATAAACATCGATCTAGTGGAAAAGTTCCTTTTGGATCTGGAAAGGAAGTTCAAAGGTACACGGTGCTATTTTTTGAAGCTTATATGTATTTCTGATGTGATTTTTTGCATGTGGTGCTTTTTCCTTATGGAAGTGTTTTTGGTAATTTTTTTAATGTGTAATTACATGGTGTTGTCAGCTCTTACTCACTCGTTATAGTCAACATTTTTCTTTCTCTTAGGATAGGTGGATGAATGATTCTTTTTTCAGTTGCTTTTTGGTTGTTTCTTTTCAATAGCCTGTTAACCATGTGCTTTATATTTTCCAGTGAACCTCTGTTACACCCTCCACCCCTTAGAAACTTATTAGAAGTTTTCTTCTCTGTCTTCACTCCTCTTTTTTGTCCATCTCCTTTCTACTCTATTTTAATTCCTCTTATGGTCTCTTTATTGAGACTACAGAAAATGATTGTTCTTTGATCCTTTTTTTTGGCCTTGAATCGTTGGTTTTAAACTTGCATTGCCTGTATTTTCCTATCAAAATACACACATATTCATAGGTACTATGTATATGTGGAGTCCTCCATATGTAGGAGTAGCCTTTAAAATTACACGACAAATTGTTGCATAACCATGTCTCTGGTGACAACGAAGTAAAAAGGATTTGAAGAGATCTAAATATAATAGTTGACAAGTGATGTTCAGGATTATCAATTTGGAATGGATATAATATCATCCAACAAGTGTTTGAGTAAGGATGATAACTATCTTGTATTTATTAATCATGTAGCCCAAAGAAGCCCAGCTTTGCAGGCCCTTCTTTAATTATCATAATTCTGCCATCTTTTTTTATTGGAACTGTAAGTGCCTCAGTATTTCACAACTATCATCCGAAGAAAAAAAACTGGAACTAGGCTAATTTATGCCTTCAGTTTGGTATAATTCACATTCTGATTTTATTTCCTTGGTACATTTCAGTTTATCCTCTGGAGTATAGATCTCCCCTTCTTTTTTTGGCTTTTCTTTATTTGATGATTAGTGCATTGAATATTCACTAATATGATTGTATTTATATTATCAGCTGAAGCAATTTTGTTGGAGAAATCTACTGTATGGGTGACACAGGGTAAAACCTTCGAGATGTGGATTTGTCCACTTGTGTACGCACTAATTGGATATTGCAATGATGTGATTCTAAGGTATTGTATTTATACTTCCTAGAGATATCCTGAGAGTTCCTAAACCAAGTTCTGTTTACTGGTATTCATTATGGTTGCCTCATATTTTGGATAATTAGGTTCAATTTTTGTATGCAGATTATGTCAGGAAATTGTGTTGTTGAAAGCTGAGGTTGCTGAGCTTCTATTACCAAGTGTTATTGTCAATCTGGCTGGTAGGAAAGATTTGGAAGCTGGTCTTCACAAAACTATCTCCTGGCAGGTTGTATTCTTGAGCTCTTTTGGTTGGTTTCTAGTTATAAGTTTTTGAAGTTTATTTTACTTTTAAAATCAGTAGAATATTTAGACATTTTCTGTTTAAAACCGATCACTCTTTGGGAGGCAATAACTCAGAGGGAGTGTCTGTGGAAAGAATTGTCACTTGTTTCTTGTTTGTGGGCTATGCCTTTTCTTGTTCTCAAATAAAATGGGAAGATATCATGAGGTGAGTGAAAGGTCAACCATGCTTCATAATTCCAACTGCTTTGTGAAGCAGCAGACATTCTGAAAGGAGGATTTTGACAAGGACAAGTGATATCCAAAGAGAGATAAAAGATTAAGAATTTAACATAATCCTTGTATATTGGATGTGGAACCATTTGAGGACAATATGCAAACACTTTATGCATGAGAAACAAATTGCACTAGGTTGTACTGGCCCTTGTAACTGTTTGCAAGTAGCTGTGTATTGGCTGTGGTTGAGTTGTTCACTGACAAATGTGCATCAGCATCATTACAATTAAGCTTAACATAATTATAGTCTGATGTGCCATTCTGCTATATCTTTTGCATTGTTGCTCTCACAAAGTTGCTTTTTAACTTGGTTTCACTTGCAGTTGCAGGAACATATATTCACAGAGTCTAATAAGTTGATCAAATCAATTCAAGTTTTCTTGAATGCCCTTAATGAACTCCGATTATGTCATGTCATGGAAAGATCTTCTCTGCCATCAAAGAGGGAAAGTTCTAAGGTGAATTTGTTAAACAATCCTTGAGTTGTTTGTATTTGTTGCTCCTTGAGTTCTTAGATTTTCTCAGATTGTTAAATTTTAAATTCAGTAAATAAATAAAATATTGTCCTCTAAGACTACATCCATCAATTCCCACTTAATTCATGACTTTGTGATGCATTTGTTTGTGCTAAATATATATAGCTTTATTTATTAAATTTGCTTTGGGTTATCAGAAATATATGAAGGAAAAAGATAATTTAGAAGAGGTTTTTTTATTTTGTTGATGCTATGATTGTTGAGAAAGAGTTTTGAGGAAAATAAGTATAGATAAAGTTGGGACAAAGTTTCCTGATTTTGGTCTTTACATTGCTTTTGACGGGATGAGGCTTTGCTTATTTGGTTTTGTATAAATTAATTGTGATAAGACAAACAAATTAATTCCGTCAATCATAAGCTGTCAAAGTTTCTATGGGTCATTACTTAGTGCTCGTTCAGCCAAGTGGGGTGTTAGGAGGGGTGAGCCAGTCCTATTTTCTTTGTCTTACACACCCATGGATATAAACGCATTCACAATGTGTTTGCCTTCAAGAGTTTAATCTGCATTTTTGTGCTTGATAGACTGATGTTTTGACCACTAAAAAACTAGGACACGGAAATTAATTAATTAATATTTATTTTTAGGCAAAATGTTTGTAAAACTATCTAAAATTAATTTAAAAGTAGTAATAAATACCAAAGAAGTACAATGATACCCATAAAATGCTGTTTAAAGTACAAAACAAGAGTTCAAAAAAAAAAAAAAATTAAGTAATTACCCAATCATAACCAAACCAAATCTCTATCATAATTTTAAAACCAAAAAAAAATTTATTACCACAATAGTTCCAAAACAATTTTAATTAAAAATTCCAAACCAAATAAAATCTCTCCTCACAAGTCACTACCTAGCAACTGGTCTTCCACCTTTGAAAACAAAAAAAGAAAACAGCTTAGTCTGAGAAAAGAGAATGGAGGAGTGTGAGTAAGAGTGGGAAAGTCCAAAAATTAACTGTGGGTCACTGGTCCCCAAGAGGTGGGTTAGGCTGTGATGGATTGTTGGTCACCAATCTAACGGTTGATCTAAGGTTGGTCAGTTGAGAGAGAGAGAGAAAGAGAGAGAGAGAGAGAGAGAGTGGCTTGTGCTAAAATCCTCAATAGATGATGGAGGTGGTGCTAGGTTAGCAAACCTGTCGCCAAATCTGGCCTTTTTCTTCCCCCCCCCCCCCTTTTTTTTTTTTTTTTTTGTTGCATAGTTTCATTTGTTAAAGTATTGGATTTATGTTGATGTAATGGCCCAAGAGGTCCAATTATGTTGGAAGCCCATGTTATGCTAACCCTGGCTTCTAGTCTCTATATATATACCCTATTAAGGGTTTTTACTGTAATTGATGACTTGAGTGTATAGTAAAGATGTAGCTGCTAGGGCTTTATTTCGTGGATGTACCAAGTAATCTCTTGTGTTCTTCTCTCTTTCTTGCTTCGGCTTTTATTCTCATTTTTAACAACATCCAATTTGTGTTGTAAGCGTTTCCTATTTGTGTTACGAAAGTGTCCACATTAAAAGAAGAATTTTTTTTTGCTTCAAAAAAAGAGATGCTCGTGGGAGATGCATGTGTTAGGCTATGTTAAGCCTGGTTTGTGTTCAATCCGGTTTGGACCAGACTTGACTTGGAAACTTTATGATTTTAAAAGTGTTTTTTATGAGACTTAGTCCATGAAGTGGAGGCTCGTTCTTTGGCTTATATATATTGTCGCTTCAGAATTAGGGTTTGATGTTTTGTAAGCTGCCTCTGTATTATTCTCTCTTGACATAATGAAAATCTCTGCAACTCGTGGATGTAGCCCTAGTGGTGGACCATGTAAATCTTTGTCTTGTGTGATTGTTCTTTGTGTTCTCTATTTTTGCTTCTCATAGGTTTTGGGAATTAGAGTCCATTCCCTTCAACATGTAGTCGTGGCTGTGTCGGACTCATGTTGGACACCGACATTTTTCTTATTTTGGCATGTCTGTGCTTTATAGATTGCTTTAAATGTTGGTATATGAGACTCAGGTTTCTCCAATTATATTCAACTCATATGGTTGAGTTGTGAAATGTGAGATATTACAGGTAAAAAAGAGAAAAAGAAAGAAGAATGGAGATAGGGAGAGATTTGAGAAAAGATTCAGGCTACTCCAATCAACCCTTCACCTTAGCACATATTTATATTAAGGTTTATGACATGATTACAAGAATACCCTTATTAAATTACTGATTCTCCCAAAAGTTTAAGATGTTAGGAAATGGTGAATTTAATCATTTAACCATAATTCTGATACTCTCTCACTTGTGGGCCTAAACTCCCCCTCAATAAGTAGGGCTCAACATGTGGGATTTTCATAATGTTTTAAATGGGAGGTAAAGTGAAGAGTGAAGATAGGGATGGAACTTAGAATCTCTTGCTCTGGTGCTATGTTAAATTACTAATTCTCTCAAAAGTTTAAGCTGTTAAGAAATAGTGAATTTAATCATTTAACCATAATTCTAACAACCCTTATTAACATGCTAATATAAATAAATAGCAAGAATCAACTCTTAACACTCACCTCAAGGTGGAGAATATAGACCAAACATGCCTAGCTTGAAAGGCAATGGCAGAAAGGAGTTACAAGCTAATGAATTTGAGAGATTATCACCTAATAGTGTGTTTGGATGGAGGGTGAGGGGTGGGGAGTAGAGAGAAGGGGATGGGGAGTCTTTGACTGACCTTGTTTGGATTTTTTTTATTGGGAGTGGATTCGGAGGGATAAGATACATCCGAACCCCTCATTTTTAATTCTCTAGAGTCAGGGGAATTTGGAAGGGGAGAGATTCTACTTGTATCAAAATTTTTCTATTTACCTTTATGATGTCAATTTATATTTGTTTCTTTAAATTAAAAAAGAACATGGTGTAATTGTCAATTTATATGATGTATTATCATTTCTTCTCATTCCCCTTTTACTTTTTAAAACATCCAAACAAAGGGGACGGGTATCTATTCCCCTCCCCATTTATAATTTTTAAAACATCCAAAAAAGGGAAGGGAGAAATATGAGATACAAAGTTCAATTGTCAAATATGTGTGTGTGTGTGTGAGAGAGAGAGAGAGAGAGAGAGAGAGATTTAGCTACTCCAAGCAGTCCTTCACCTCATCGCATATCTATAATAGGGTTTATGGAATGATTATAAGAATACAGTATTGACATGTTAATATAAAAAAAATAATAAGAAGTAACTCTAACACATATATTGATGCTGTTACCTACAAAAACTCTTTACTTCAAATAAAAAAAATACTGATGTGTTCACAAATCCTTAACAAATTTTTTTAATCTAATGAATTCAGCTTGTATCATTTGGGTCAGTCATGATAATCTTCCCATTGAGTATTAATTACACTAGTTTAGCCAGTGCATGGTTTATTTGGAGTTCTTTTTGATGACCCCAGTGCCCCCTCCCAAAAAATAATATACTGCTTTGTTCTGCAGTCTGCAAAGCCTTCAAGTTATAGCTCAAAATCCCGTTCCACAACAGTAAAGGCCAGAGATTTAGTTACTACATCAAGTGCAGTAGAAATGGCAACATCTTTATGGGACAAGGTATTATCTACATGCACACAAAACTTATAAATTTGTGTTCATATTATGTTGTAATATTTGGCTTATAACATCATGAAAATTGGATTTAGTTATTTATCAAAAAAGAAAATTTGGATTTAATTGCAATTTAGTCTTTTACGGAGATCATGAAATGTGACAGTTTTTTGCTCCATTTTTCTTTTTTCTAACATGTTACATTTATTCCCAGGTTTATTGGCTTTGCATTGATTATCTTCGTGTAGCTAAATCAGCAGTTGTGAGTATCGAAGTTTCCTTCTTATTTTTGCGTTTTCAATTTTGCTGCCCCAATCCATTTACTTCTTTAGCATTTATTTGACAGTTTCTGTGACATGGATTGTTTACTTTATAGATCTGTGGTTCGTATTTTACTTCTATGATGTATGTTGAGTATTGGTGTGAAGAGCATTTCAGCAGCCTCATACTGGGGAGCCCGGATTTCTCCCATAATGAAATGGTAAGTCTCATGTAGATACTGTGTGTCATACCCATTTTGGATATAGAGGGTTTTTTTTTTTTTTGCTCTTCAGGATCATGTTTATGGTCCAATTTGTTGTAGAAAAATAGACAGCCACCAAGGATCCATGTAATCTTCAAGTACATTTGAACTGTTCTTATTTCTATTTTACTCCTCTGCATTCTTGAAGATTCTCATAATTCCAGTCTTTTTTGTTTTTATGGGTCTTCTTGATCACCAGTTACCACTTCATGTTGAAATACTAGTCTCAGCAGTCACTCAAATCAATGAACCTGACAGCTTGTATGGGATCATCCAGTCACACAAGGTTAGTCTATATTATATACCTTTCTAAATGTCCTTACGACCCATTATCAGCATCTTTTGTGCCCTAGTGCTTATTATTCGTGTAGTGCTACCTTTTGTGCTGTGCTTAGGGGGATTTTTTGTGTACCTCTCTGTCCGCACCCCCAAAAAACAAAACCCTCCCTAAACAACCCAAAAGGAGGGGGGGGGGGGGGGGGGGTTGGGGGGGTGGAGGATAAACAGAGCAAAAAAGAGATAAGGGGAAAATGGGAGAAAAGGTCTAATGGTACAACCCTTTGCTGTCCCTGATATGGAAATAAATGGCAAATGGTGCAAATCAGTAATTTTTTTGGCCCCTGCTTAGACGTATTGTTTACTATGCCTAGTTAGATTCTTTTTTATTTATTTTTGTATAAGTTTATGCATGTATGTATATTAAAAAGGGTAATCTATGTGTATATTACCATGCTGTTTGGAGTTTGAACTTCTGTCTGGGTGCTGTACACTGAATAGTCTACACGGATGTGACTCCATATTTCTTTTTAGTGACCTATGGGCCACCCCTTTGATGTATTGATTGCATTCTTGTTTCTGAGTCTGATTTATCTAGTTAATTCCGACCCGATGTTTCTATTCGTTGGATTCTCAAACTACTTTTGGGTAACAGACTCTACCACTCTTCATGTGGTGGCGTTTAATTCTCACCCAGCCAAAACTTTATGATAATTTAAAATTGTCTTTGTCTTATGGGTTTGACACCTCTCCACTGATTGGATCCTCCATTTAGTTGGTTTGTCAATTAGCGAGTTGAACTGCCAAAGTGTATATATATCACTTAATTGGTAGATTTGGTCAAACATTGTGCGATTGAAGTCATTCAATCTAACTGAGCTTTTGTGGATCTAATGCTCAATTTGATGACTTGATTTAATTTACACTACTAAATGGCCAAACTTCAGTAGCAATTGTAATGGCAAACTCATATAACTTTCATCAGTTCTTCTGGATGATGCTTAGCTGACGGGGACCAAAACATCATCCAAATATAAACTGGTCAATGAAAGTGTAACTTTTTTTCTGCTGCAATAGTTTGACTCTATATCTGTGTTGGTTTGTAGCTTGTATTTACATTCACAACATAATTATATTCTCACACTTCTGTACTTTTGTGGCCTTTTGGTAATGGCTTCAAAAGTTGATCTCTCAAATCATTACCTTTGAGCACGAGGGGAACTGGAGCAAGGCCCTTGAATATTATGACTTGCAAGTACGATCAGATGCCTCACTACAAATGGATGGTAGTTCCAGATATTTGTCATTGGAAGAAACTCAACCAACAAATCATCTATCAGTATCCAAATTGGAGGATGATATGACACACAGGAAACCTTATAAAGGACTGATTAGATCTTTGCAGCAAATTGGCTGTATGCATGTGCTGGACCTATATTGCCAAGGATTGACTTCTCGGAAGGGTCAATTTCAGCATGATCTGGAATTTGCTGAATTGCAGGTTTGCCTTCTCTGTTTATTTTGTCTTGTTATAAAGTTATGATTAACAATATATGTCACCCATCTTTCTAGTTGTAGTAAGTTATTGGGATAAATTGATGCTAAAATTTCCATTTTCCTCATTTTTGTTTGTAGTATGAGGCTGCGTGGCGTGCAGGAAACTGGGATTTCTCTTTACTTGATGTGGGAGCAAATTCTCCATCTTCTAGTCAGCACATAAGAAGTGACCATTTCAATGAAAATTTGCACAGGTAATTTGTTTTGGCCTTTTGTTTAATAGGAGTCTATTGTAAAGTTCTAAATTTTATACCTTACTGGCTGGAACTGGTAGAATTTTTCGTACTGGCCACCCAACTAATACAAGTAACCCCCTGTTCTATCTTGCCTAAAATACTGGCCCTTAGGTTTCTTACAGCTGTTTCAGCCAAAATATTTGTTTGACATGAAATGAGTTTCAAAGCCACAACAATGTCACCAGTAATTTCATGTCTGAGCCACTGCACGACATCTTGTTCTGTGCCACTGTCAACCTGTTTGTCTCAATGTTTTATTAGTCTCCGACAAGGCTGCCATATTCAGGAGATCTTATTCTCAATTTTTCTATTGATTTGAGTTTTGAAACTTTAGGAGCAGTCTGTAGATGAAGTGAATGCCGGCAATGGTGGTGGAGTGTGGCATTTGAAGTAATCTGAAAGTGAATGTGGGGGGTTAATGAATGGTTGGGATCAGTTATGCCTTCATTGTATATTGAATTTACCTTTGGAATCTTGAAGGATCTAGACTCTGAAATTGTGGGAAGTGGACCATGACGTTTCGCTATGACTTTTTTTCATTTTAATTTATTTTCTTTGGAGTTTGGACCTCGGAAAATGAGTCATGTGATGGACTTGTTATATTGTTCTTTAGCAAGGTCTTGAGCCAAAGTAGAACTACTAGTCCAACTCAAACATGACTTATGTTATTTATTTTTAACTCTCCAAATTACCTTTTTAAGAGATTAATTCCCAAAAAGTACAAACAAAATAATATTTATAAATTAAATTAAGGTTTTGATAAATAAAATAATCTTATTCAACAAGATAAAAAGAAGAAGAAAAGAAATTAAGGTATATTTAGTTTGGTTTTGTATTTTTACAAATACACACACACATATTAGCAATAATCTTGAGACGGTATAGTGGTACACACTAGTAACAGAACATTTCGTTCTAGTGGTCAACTTGAAAGAACCACCAATGTGGTATTTATGACACTGGTGTATTGTGAACATTTCAATAATAAATTTCTTGATTTGAAATGAATACTCTTGATATATAATAGTAAAGAAACCATTTCCTCCTTTAATACATAGCCAAAATTGAGAAATCATTTGAACTATGCTGCATCAAGTCACACTTTACCATAGGTTACTAATTACAAAGCATAAAAGAAGGCTAATAAGTAGCTCATGATTCTAACCTCACATCACACCCTAGGAGTATAATTTTTAATGTTTTTCACCCATAGATATTTCATATTATGTAGGACATGTGAATTTATATTCAATGCACTTAATAGGGTAGCAAGAAAAGTACGTATTTTCATCAAATTGTTGCTAATGCAATCTTTTCTATTTCTACAAATTAGTTGCTTGAGGGCATTGCAGGAGGGAGATTTTGATGAATTTCATAGAAAATTGAAAGATTCAAAGCAGGTAATATTCATCAACATTTAATATCCTTAAACCAGCAATTGGACTTTATGTAATCAACTTATGTTTCATTTGTTTTAGGAGCTTGTGTTGTCTGTTTCTCGTGCAAGTGAAGAGAGCACTGAATACATCTACTCAACAATAATCAAACTCCAGGTACTTATAATACTTGTAATACAATGCTCCTAACATAAAGGGCAATAGCCAGTATGGCTTCATAAATTTTGAAGCATAAACTAGTAGTAGCAACCTTTTGGAAATCAAGTCCAAATTATAACTTGTGGTTCTTTCTGACATTTGTATAATTCTCTTTGGATAATTAGAATTGATTTTAGTCAATCCTGGTAGTTGCTGAACTTCTAGAAAACCTAGGTAGATATATTAACAGATTTTCTTTCAATAAATGTTGATTTTGGTGGGTACCAACACAAAGTCTAGCAGGTATTTGAATGGTTTGAAATCCTGTGAAATTTTAGTACCTAAATCACTGTGCAGGTCTCATGGTTCCTTCTTTTTTTTTTTTTTTTTGAATATAAAATATATATTTTTTTTTTATATAGTTTTTTTTTCAAATTTCTGCTATGTCAATGTCCCCTTTGCAGATTTTTTATCATCTAGGCATGTCTTGGGATTTACGTTGGACAACATCTTCATGTGAGAGAATAAAATTCTTTCTGGAGAAGCAGAAAGTATTTTCTGAGCCTGCAATTCCAACCACAAACCAGGTATTTTGTTATCAACCTTGCTTTCATGATGAATGAAATGCAAGCATCTGTCTTTTATTCTATAAAAGCACACTCTTCTTCTGTTTTGTTGTTTTTTTTTTAATTCTGTTGATGATGTTGGTTCCTCTAATAGATCCTTTATTCCTAAACCATAGAAACTGCATTGCCTTTAATAGATTGTTCAATTCCAGTCATGTTCTAATGTTTAATTTTGTGGCAATATACTTCCTCGATCCGTTCTTAAATTGTAATAGTGACATGTCAGATGGCTCTGAGGTCTTTGCAGAATAAGATTAGAGCCTGTTCTATACTTATCTGCAATGATAGGGTGCTCCTAGATGCTTAAGAAAAACCGTTGTTACAATATTTCCTGGAAAATTGCCATTTTTATTCCTTTAAACCAAATTTTCATGTAGAGAAGAAGCTGCATAATTATCATAATAATGTACGTTTATGGCAGAAGTCTATTGTGATTGAATTTTGAAGCATATTTCCATTTTCACACCCAAAACGTATATATATAGAGGAAGGGAGACTGCAAAGGAACAAAAAAAAAGAGAAAAGATATTCTGTTTTTTCTGTTCTTCTGATTGAAGTTTTTGAATGTCAACTAGTTGTCATGGTTGAATACGGATTGGAAGTCCATTTTGGAAAGATCACAGCTACATATGAATCTGTTGGAACCATTTATAGCATTCAGGCGAGTACTTCTTCAAATCCTTAGTTGTAAAAACAGTAAGATGCAACATCTATTGCAATCTGCATCTACACTTCGTAAGGTATGAACAATGGTTATTATTATTTAATTTAGTTTTTAATCCATAAACCTTGACTTAATCCTGTTTCTGATATCTTGTTCTTTGGTTATAGGGCTCCAGGTTTTCTCAAGCTGCTGCAGCTTTGCATGAGTTTAAGTTCCTATGTCTTGAAGCCACAGAGCAATACTCAACCTTGTATTGGCTTGGAAGGGTAGAGAGTTTCCAAAACTTTTCTTTATGTCTGGAACTTTAAACTTTGTTTGATTATAAACTGTTAGAGCTAGTATTAATTTATTTTTATCAACTCTCCGTCATATTGAATCTGACTTTACTAGTTTCTTGAATTGTTTTGAAAATTTTTTTGTTTTGAAACTATTGCATGTATGAATCTGTTTTGAATTGTTTAAAACTCATTTGATCTCAGAAGCAATGCAATCCAAAGCAGAGTTGACTGTATGTCTACATTTAATTAATACATCAGTAAAATAGTTTTAAATCTTTTGATATCAGGCAGATACACAGTGAATCTGGGTTTACATGTGATTGCATGTGTATTGACACTTCATTTACTACAGGGGTCATTTTTCTTTATCTTTTATCTGAACACATGAACCTCTAGATCTCTAGATATTAGGCACTTGCTCATTGTTAAACTTATTCTGAGTTTCTCTAATCAGCCTCACCTAATGCTTCATCTTCCTATCTATATATGCAATATCCTTTATATTGTGGGTGACAGTTGTTTAGTTTTATACCATTTCCAGACTTCCAATATGCTTCTGACCCAAAAAATTTGAAACTAATATCTAGTTTGCTCTTCTGTCATGTCTATGGATTTTATTCGCTTCTATAACTAGTGAACTGCATAATTTGCTCCCTTAGAACATTTGCTAGCCTTTGTGCAGAAAATCTTTGGACAGGCTCTTTTTTCCTGTGGAAAGAACATGATTTTTCTAATCATTATCCTTGGTTTGAATGGAGAGAAAACTAACTATCAAGATTTTTGGTTTCTATGGAAACTTTGTGCTTATTCGTTTAAATACATTGATTTCTACCCAATTGTAGACATCTATTTCATGCGTATTGCTGAGATGCTTAGACATAGTTGGCACATGCATTATTGTAAGTACTTGTGTGATGGCAGCTTGAAGAAGCAAAGCTTTTGCGCGCCCAAGGTCAGGATGAGATTGCTATCAGCCTTGCAAAATATATCATACAGAATTATGAGTTAAATGAAGAGGCTTCAGATGTATATCGCTTGGTTGGGAAGTGGCTGGCAGAAACTCGAGCTAGCAAGTTATACTCTAAATTTATATATTCAAAAAATTTATTTTGTGCCCCTTTAGGTTTTATATGTGCTAGTATTTTTAATTTTTCTAATTGTTTTGCACACTGTGCTTGTGGTTTAAAATGCAGCTCCAGAACTATTTTAGAGAAGTATTTGAAACCTGCAGTTTCGCTTGCTGCGGATCAGAATACGACAAACAAGAAGTCTATCGAAAGACAAAGCCAAACTCATTTTCATCTTGCTCATTATGCAGATGCTCTATTTAGGAGTTATGAGGAAAGACTTACCTCTAATGAGTGGCAAGCAGCAATGCGCTTAAGGAAACACAAGGTATCTGCTGCCTACTAATTTATGAGATCCTTGGAATCCTAAGTTACACTTTTTTTGTTTTTGTTTTTTTAATATTTCATGGGTATGTTAATTATGCAGAAAATAGAATTGGAAGCACTTATTAGACGTTTGAGAAGTTCATCAAAGGTGAACTCCAATGCCTAATCCACTTGTTTTACTGGTGAATTCTGTACTGTTGGTTCCATAGTGGTATGCCCACTAAGTTGCTTTACCTTTCTAATAAGATTTTCATGTACAATATTTTAGGGGGAGAAGACTGACTACTCTGCTAAAATACAAGAATTACAAAAGCAACTTGCAATGGATGGGGAAGAGGCTGAAAAATTGCAGGTATTGAGAATTTGTCTATGTCACATGTTCTGCTGAACAGGACCTTTGGTGAACTGAACAGTCAGTAATCTGCTGAGCATATGAATGTACAAACTTGTTTCTGTATTCAAACCCACTTGATGGAGTTGCCAGTGAAGCATACTTGGAATATTTATGTTTAATTTTTACATGGATGCTTGTTCATGTTCTAACGGAGAGGAATTTTAAGCCTATAAACTTTTGTTTGAATTAATTAAATTTTGTGATTGGTTTCATTTAATCTTGCAGGATGACAGAGACAATTTTCTCAGTCTAGCATTGGAGGGATATCAACGTTGTTTGGTTATAGGTGACAAATACGATGTGAGAGTGGTATGCAATTATTTATCCATGTCCTCTTTTCAACAAATTGAAATATGTTATGCACTATTTGGGTGAAATGGATAAAGTTGAAAAGCTTGAATCATGATACATGAGAATATATGACACTGAATCTGAATTACTTTACATGAATTTTAATTAAAATGAATTTAGCTTCCTTGGAGGACCTAACATATGTGGATATGTGGTTTCAGGTGTTTCGACTAGTTTCCCTGTGGTTCACTCTCTTTTCTAGACAAAATGTTGTAAATAGCATGCTTAGCACAATTAATGAGGTACATTGAAATTATCAGACTTAGTTACTTCTTAAATTTTTTTCCCCTTTCTTAAAAGTGTTTGATGTCTTATTCTTAAATATATATAAATATAGGTTCAGTCTTACAAATTCATACCACTTGCTTACCAAATTGCATCAAGAATGGGTAGCTCAAAGGACACTTCGGGGCCACATAATTTTCAGGTTTGAAACTGAGGTGATATTTTTATACTTTATAGAGTTGGGTGTTCGTTTTTAACCAGGATTGTTGGACTATGCAGTTTGCTTTGGTTTCTCTGGTGAAGAAAATGGCCATTGACCATCCATACCACACAATCTTTCAGGTATATAAGATCCACTCCTTTTGCTGGTCTGAAGCATATTATATGGCTTATGGTTTTCATCTGTGTAATTTGCCTTTGGATTACTTCTGTATGGAATTGCAACTGATAAGTATAGTGCAAAACTTGAACCTTCACCTTATCAATGATATATTAATATGCACTCTTGCATGTTTGATTGGAGTTATTGTAAATGTGGCCTTTTACACCCTTTTCTATATTTTAATGTTTTACTTCTCTCTGTGTTACTAGCTTCTGGCTCTGGCAAATGGTGACCGTATTAAGGACAAACAGCGTAGCAGAAACTCATTCGTGGTAGATTTGGATAAAAAAATTGCAGCAGAAAATCTATTAAAGGAGTTATCATCATATCATGGAGCTATTATAGTACAAGTAACTTCCATATGTTTGACTTCTATAAATATACCTTTGTAAGATTCCAGTCTTGTGTAAAATCTTATACTATTCCCTCTCTCTCTCTCTCTCTCTCTCTCTCTCTCTCTCTCTCTCTGTATAGATGAAGCAAATGGTAGAGATCTATATCAAACTTGCAGAACTAGAAACGAAGAGAGAGGTTAGTCAAATAGATTCTAATTTCAGAATTTGTTCTCTTCCATTTATTTCATTCTTAATTATGGAAGTTAAAAACTTAATATTGTGTTCCTAATGTGAAAGCTGAGAATTTGTTTTGTTGGCACCTAACTAACATGATTTTGTCAACAGGATACCAATAAGAGGATGACACTACCAAGAGAAATACGTAGTCTTCGACAGCTAGAACTTGTAAGTACAAAACTATCATCTCTAGTTTGGGATTTTTGTGTTTTATATTGATTTGATGATGCACTATTAGCCCAAGATAGTTTCCGTGATGAGAGAAAATGGTAATGTGAAGTTGAAGTCGAGCTTTTAGACAAAAAACAAGATAGGTTTGTGGTCAGCTAGATCCTTTTATTTGTTTCTCTCTAATTGTGCCATGTTAGCAATTCTACTATCTGATTTCTAGGTGCTCTTTTTTTTAGTTTCACTAAATACAAGCCTTTGACACAAGCACCCACAAGATGCAATGCAAACCCCTCCACATATATCCACAACCACATTTACAGGCAGGCAATTACTCTCTTATACATGCCCTTGGCCTGCTTTGTATACACATTAGACAGATGCTTGCCAAGTGATGGTCACCTACAGTTTTCCCCAAATGATCAAATGAGACTGATTTCAGATGTTTGGTTGGTTGGGCATGCATGCCTTCCTTCTCACTTTGTACATTGGACTATATCAATATCTACTCTTTCAATTCATTCTCAAGCATCTCATGCCAAGGGCTTTCCTATATCAATCATATATTTCACAGCCACAGCAGCATTACATGATTGTTGGATGTCTACGATGTAATGCAGTTCAGTTCAAAGTTGATAAAAAATACTAGTTTTCATTTTGTTGCAACACTTCTGTTTCAAAGCTAAAAATGTCCCTCAGTTTCCCAAGAGGATAAATTTCAATTTTCCTCCTTGTGGTTTGGCCCTATCAGAATTTAGTCCCCCAAACTTTTCAATATTACATTTTCACCCCCTACGGTATGGACTAAAATGAAATGTTAGGGATCACATGCCTCATGTGTAAAAGGTGCCTATTTTGGATGGAACCCTAACAATTTCATTTTTATCAACCCCCACCCTCCCAAAAGAAAAGGAACATTTTTTTTTTTTGTAATTCTTGGAATAAAAATGTTAACCTGAAATAGCCTATACATTTATGCAAATTTATCAGAGAGTTTGTGAGTGATTTTTGTGACTCTTGAGACTTATGCTTGATGATGTGTTCAATATTTGCTTCTTATCTGGCTTATTGATGCAACATTGTGTCATTGATCTTGCATTACTTTTCTTTCCTTAGTCCCACACTTAAAGTAGTAAAAACCTTAGAAGTTTTGCATTTGTGTTGGATCTTCAGGTACCAGTAGTGACAGCTACCTTTCCAGTTGATCGTAGCTGTCAGTATCATGAAGGCTCTTTTCCTTACTTCAAAGGTTTAGTGGATTCTGTAATGTATGTATTAGCCAGATAAATCAGTTTCATACCAGTTTACTTTTTTTTTTTCTTTTTTCTTTTTTCTTTTTTCTTTTTGTGACAAAAATGTAATTTAGACCTGCCAACTTTTTCCAAAAATCAATTTAGTCCTTTAAGGACTAAAATGATTTTCTATGACCAACTTCAATCTTTAAGGACTAAATGATTTTTGGGCTAAGTTAGTGGGTGTAAATTGCATTTTTTTCCTCACTATAGTAGCAGTACTTGATGCGATGCTAATAATCTAATATATATGATGAGACATGCAGGGTAATGAATGGTATTAATGCTCCAAAAGTGGTAGAATGCCTAGGTTCTGATGGTCGCAGATATCGACAGCTCGCAAAATCTGGAAATGATGATCTGCGACAAGATGCTGTAAGAATTTTAACTACACACTCTTCATCATTTTTTTTACTCTATTAACATTTAAACATTGGGAAAATACGTGATAAGTTTTCAATCAATTTGAATGGGAAGCATAAACTCCATGTGACCATGCTTGGCAATAATTGATCCAAATTCAGTCCTTGCTACTTCTATAGCTGATATTGGCATTACGTAAATGAGTATGAATGTTCTGCATCAACCACCTGCCAAGTTCTTCTTCCTTGTCTTGAGGTAAAATATTTCTATAAAGTGTCACACAAGGAGTGCCAGCCTATTCCCATGGAAGAGCATTTGGAGAGTTAAAGCTCCTTCTAAGGTGGCTTTCTTTGTTTGGACTGCTGCTTTAGGGAAAATCCTTACTATGATAATTTGAGAAGATGGAGGATTCTTTTTGTTGACTGGTGTTGTATGTGTAAGCAAGATGGGGTGTCTGTGGATCGTCTGCTGTTTCATTGTCTTATGGCTAGAGAGATATGGTCATTTGTTGTCTGCTTGTTTGGGGTGTAATGGGTTATGCCTAAAAAGGTGGTGGATCTGTTGGTGTGTTGGAATTGGCAGGATTCTAGGAATTGTATAGGAGTTATTTGGAATGCTATCCCTCTATGCATCACGCTGATTATCTGGAAGGAATGGGATAACAGGACATTCGAAGACTTGGAACATTCGTTGGCAAGTGTGAAACTGAGTTTGTTACGTACCTTGTATGCTTGGATGGCTACACTAAGTGGTCATTCATTCTCTAGTATGCTGGATTTTCTAGATTATTGAACTTTTGTTTGATTATCCCTTACAGTATATGTCCCGTTTACTGTTTGGTGTTTTTTTCTCATTCAGGTTTATTAAAGTTTCACTTATTTATCAAAAAAATAATTGGCACATTTTAAAATCAGCATACTTGCTGCTTTTTGTTGGGATTGGGTCTATGTATACATATGATTATGATAAACGTAGCACTTCCTCTGTAATAGTTTCACCTTAGTTTTACAATACATTTTCTTGTCTCTCTCCCTGTGGAAATACTTTTGATATATATATATATATTTAAGAATGGTGGAATAACTTATTTTTTAGGAATACAGGATGCATGTTTTACATCTCATCACACTGATGGTATATCTCTAAATCATTTACAGGTTATGGAACAATTTTTTGGTTTAGTTAACACCTTTTTACAGAACCATCGGGATACATGGAAAAGAAGATTGGGAGTGCGTACGTACAAGGTATCTTCTCCTTTCAAATATAACAAAGGACACGGTTGAGATTAAATTTGATGGATTTTCTTATAGATGAAAGTTTTGGTGAAAATGAAAAGTCAGTTCCCTTCAAACTTTAGCATGAAAGAAAATTGCTTTGGATTTCCATCTGGAAACAATTGATTGTTGATAAGTGGATGATATTATTCTTCCATCTTTCTTTTGATTTAACTCTTTGACCTGGTCAATAATTAAAAATCCTTTTCAACTGTTAACCCTTGGAATTGTGTTTGGGTTAGTTAATTTACTGTAACACATATGCATCTTATTTACATGTGTGTAATTATATTGACATTAAAATATTACTATTTTACCCTTCACATGTTCTTTCTCATAACACCCCCCCCCCCCCAAAACTGGGACAAATATTATATAATCCCAGCTTGTTGCCTAACATAACAAATCCAAAATGTGTATTGCACAAAGGTTTAGTAAATATATTAGGGACTTGAGCTCCTGTAGAGATGTGGAGTAGCAATTACACCTCTTTCCACTCTTTCTCAAGGTCTGCTCATGAAACACATGATTAGAAGCAATGGGAATCACTGCCTGATTGTTGGCAGCCAACATGTTTTTTTAGGGCAATGTCATATTAAGTCTTGGAACTTGTGTTTGGGTTAATTACTTTGCCTTAACACACGCATACATCTTATTTATATGTGGGAAATTATACTGATTGCAATTTTATCCCTCACGCATATGTACTCTTGACATAAACTTCTTTGGGCTGTTTCATTTTTCTTGGTTCTAGTAATTTGCATTCTTTCTACATGTACTGGATATCCAACTTTTGAAGAACTTGACCTATAGTTGGACATTACTCTAGTAGTCTTGACCCTTTACTGATCTTGGGGTTTATGGAATCTTGTGTATAAAAAGATTGCAGTTGTTTGCTTTCTCTTAATTGTTACATACATATGTGCATAGAACTTTAATGTTCATTGTTAATAATTATGGTGCTCATGAAGTTTGGAAATTTGCATCTCTTACATTAAATAGGTGGTTCCTTTTACTCCGAGTGCCGGTGTTCTTGAATGGGTTGATGGCACCCTTCCGCTTGGGGAATATCTTATTGGGAGGTCAGTTAAATTCCAACAGGTCTGGTCTTTTAGTGTTGCCTCTGGTGTATCTGGTCTTTATATGTTAATATCACATTCTTCAAATTGCAGTACCAGAAATGGAGGTGCTCATGGTCGGTACGGATTAGGAGACTGGTCATTTCTTAGATGCCGAGAGCATATGACAAATGTAAGTACCATACTTCTGTACTTTTTATGTAATAATAACTGCTTTTTTTTTTTAAAGTGATAATGAATTTTATTAATAAGAGGACTCTAAAATACAAGTCTCCAGAATTGCAATTCGAAATATAAAAGATCCATAACTACTAATGAATTAATAGATACCCCCTATTATTATAAAAGATTCAAACAAAGAGCACAGGAGAACCGGCTTGGTGTTCATTTGGTATGGCTATTTGAAAACAGGCTTTTTTTAAAAATCGGCTATTTCAATAATTGCTAAATGAAAAAGTGATTTTGAAAAATCAGTTGAGCATTTGGTATAATTTGTGAAAAGTTGTGTTTATTAATTGAGTGTCTGGCTAACATTGGTATAAAAGTGTTGTTTCAAGTGCAAACATTCACTATTGATGATAAAATGACTTTTGGAGAATAACAGCCAATGGGAATTTTAAGTAAAGAAAAATAAATAGCACTGCTTTAGAATAATTATAATAATAGTGATTATTTTATGCATATTTATTCTCGGATAAATGCTTTGATGTATTCATATTATGACATTTTCTGAAAGGGTCAATGGCCTTGCCAAGATTCAATTCTCCAGTGGGAGATTTTTTGGGAAAGGATTGTAATGTCATTTTGAGCCCTTGTTCTTTCTTTTAAAGGATGGGTAAATACAAGGCTCACTACCAAAAAGTCTGACCATAATCTTTAAACTTTTATTCATGCATGGCTCAGCATTCCTTAATATTAGTGCAGTGCTTATTCTTACAGACCAGTTTAACGAATGCTTTTAAAACTGTGGTAATGATGCAATAATTAAAGAAGAACCTTATACCAAAAGCATGTAAGAGAACACTCTTCGTTTGAACTTTACTTGTGAAATATTCTGTTGCCAGAGTAAACAATTCAACACCTTACCATGATAATTTGAAAGTGGCGATAGTGAATTGGAAAAGTAGATTGAAATTACTCTATCATTTGCTCTTTTAAAATATTTTTTTGTTCACCTTCAAGTGTTTTGGTCTTTTTGATAGGAAAAAGACAAGCGCAAAGCATTTCATGCAGTCTCTGAGAATTTCAGGTTAATCCTTTGTCTGAGTAGAAAATATCGTTTAAAATTAAAAACAAAACCACAAAGAAAAAAATCAATTGGGCCACTTTTACTTTTTTTGTGACACCACATGCAGGCCTGTCATGCATTACTTTTTCTTGGAGAGATTTTTACAACCAGCTGACTGGTTTGAGAAGAGGCTTGCTTACACACGAAGTGTGGCTGCTAGTTCCATGGTCAGTTTGTTCTACCCTGGCTATGATATTGATGTTGGTCCATTATTTATTGAGATGATCATGGTTTCTATCTGTTATGGAATCCAAGTTTGCATTTTCATCGCAAACTTTTCCCCTCTAATATACTTAATATGGTTATATAATACTTGGAAGTCTATTAGATTGTTTTTTCCTTCTATTTTAGTGGTGAGATGAATACACGCATGTACTTGTAACAGAAGCAGGTGAAAGATGGATGAATTTTCCTAAAAGCTTATCTTGCATGTCTTTTTCTTATTCTTATTCAATGGCATCGCCTGCTAATTTGTGCCAACATATGGCTGCCAAAACAGTTTTGCCATGGACAGTTCTGATTATATAACCAAACCAATGTGGATATGGTTCTCTCTGATAACTGTAACTCTTGCACCCCAAGTTCCTTAACTAACCAAACAGCGGAATTTCATCCTATGAGGCAAAATCCAAATCCTACTTTTAACTCTTTCCCTCTGAAAAAAGATCTCATTCTATTAAAGTCAGCCAAATTGTACATATGCGGTGTGATTATCATCTTATCTTGCAACTGTATTAAATGCCAACAAGCTTGCTCCATATTCAGGTTGGTTATATTGTTGGTCTTGGGGATCGACATTCCATGAATATTTTAATTGATCAAGCGACTGCTGAAGTTGTTCACATAGATCTTGGTGTTGCCTTTGAACAAGGGTTGATGCTAAAGACGCCAGAGCGGGTTTGTTTTTCCCGGTCCTTATGAAGATTTATTTTTTCCTTTTCCTCTGTTTACTTGGTCACCATTTTATATGGTCTCCTTATTTTTCATGCCTTAACTCATAATATGCCAACTTTGGCAGGTTCCATTCAGGCTCACAAGAGACATAATTGATGGCATGGGTGTCACTGGAGTGGAAGGGGTTTTCAGGAGATGTTGTGAGGAAACACTTTCTGTTATGCGGGCAAATAAAGAAGCATTGCTGACCATTGTTGAAGTATGACTATTGTTGCCAGTTTCTTTCAATAGTGAATCAAAGTTGCAATTTCTTAAGTCCTTGACAGCCGATGGGAATTCTTTTCAGGTTTTTATTCATGATCCCCTGTATAAGTGGGCATTATCTCCTCTGAAGGCTCTGCAGCGTCAAAAGGTATTTCAGAAATTTTTCTGATCATATGCATATATATTGGGTCCAGGACTAATTTGCCTCTGGAAAATAAAGACGGAAAGGGACAAAGGTTTTTTTGAAATTTTGTTGAAGCTTGTGAAAGACTGGTTATAACAATAATGATATTGGAATATTAATGACTTGAAATAAAACAAAAGGGTAAATTACACTATTCTTCTTATAGTTTGGGGGTTGTTTCAAAATAAATTACTGGATTTTAAGAAGTTTCAAATAAAATCGTGAACTTTAAAAGTTGTTTCAATTTGGCCCCTTAATGATTCATTAGGGGTAAAAACAAAAAACAAAAAATCACATAAGCTGTAATAAAAATCTATCTAGCACAAAAAAATCCTTCCATCTGCATCACATATTGTATTTTGGCACCCCAAAAAAAAAAAAAGCTTAGAAAATGACTTTAAAAATTATAATACAATTCAATGAAGATGTGATCATTACAAGGGCTTTTTTCCCCCGCTAAAATGCCACATGGTGTTCTTTGTTGTGTTTTTTAGTACCCACATATGTCCCTGGTGCAATTTACTTGATGACTACTTTTTAGTTAGCTGTGACTCTTTGGTTGGGATTGGTTGCATTACTGTTAGAAAATAAAATTTATTTTCTATGAAAGTGGAGCAAATCAAGACATTGATTGCAGAGAAAATCTTGGGACAATCAATATCCAATTCAAAATTTAAATTATCATTGACTTTTGTGTGTAAATTCCATTATAAATATGAATTTCATTGCAATGTACTATCAAGAAAAGTATATGAGAAAATGTAGCCCTTTGGTCTCTTGTCCCGCGGATGTAAGCCATAAGGCCTAACCATGTAACTCTCATGTTTTCTCTCTTTCTCTTTATCTTCTTCTCAATTATATATTTCTAAATGTATAATTTGCCCCAACATGTCTATATGTTGAGCATGCTATACACAATTGGTCATGCAACATTTTCTTTTTTTCTCCTCGATAGGAAACTGATGATGATATAGAGACATTCTTGGAAGACTCACAAGATGAATGTGAAGGGAACAAGGATGCTACACGTGCTCTGATGCGTGTCAAACAAAAACTAGATGGATATGAAGAAGGTGAAATGCGAAGTGTACGTGGGCAGGTAATTTTCCAATATTAATGCATATTTCCATATGCAAATATATGGCTTCTGTCTTTTACCTAATTATGTATAAGTTTGGCCATGTAAATTAATATGCATGCTAGTGAGCATGACCCTATCATCATGCTTAGTAGTGTTTTTCTATACTTCTCGTTTCCTTTGTAGGTAAAATTTGCTTCTCAGAGCAATGTTCATGTTCAATGGTTATGAATAATAGCTAGTTTTCCTTCTAAACATGATTGATAAGAGAAATAGTGAAGAAATTTTGAGTTAAATTGTTAAATACTTATCCAATGCACTATAGATTTTTGACAGCAAATGCAAATTCTTGTCAGCCTCCTGAACCAAGACACTGCAAGCCTTGTAGCCAAACAAGTATCTCGGGTTTTTATTTCTTAGCCTAACAAAAGGTCGATATCATGGCCTAACTTTTGTTTAGTTTTCGGTGTTATTTGATGTTTACACTACTTCAGCCTTCTTAGCCTAGTGGTAGAAAGGGGAAGACCTTGAATTCAAACAGATATTGCTGGTAATTAGGGTCTGTAGAGTTATTAAAAAAAAAGGTCTGTAGAGTAGGGGGTTCTATGTTTTGCAGTATTTGCTGGTGTTTACACTGAAAAGAATATGTTGAAAAGAAAAAAACAAAAATGTCTTGTTGAAGGTTTAGTCAACCTGGATATAACATGGCTGAGTAACCTAAAGTTAGAAGCAGCTGATTGGACTTCGAAACAGAACTTCTGAAACCTTGCAATTTCCTTTTATAGTACTTGGGGCTATAATTTTGGTTTAGTAGCCAAAAGCGGAATATGAGATTTTAGGAAGTTTATTTAGTAGCAAAATCAATCCGCTCTATTCAGGCAAGGAAACTTTTGCAATTTTTTTTGGGTTGGTGGCCATAATTTGTGCAAAGGATGAGATTGGTATTTTAATATGTGGTAGCATATCTGATGTAAAATCAATCTGAATATTCCTTGTAGGTTCAACAACTAATACAAGATGCAATTGATCCTGAACGTTTGTGTCATATGTTTCCTGGATGGGGAGCTTGGTTGTGATAAAATCTGTCTTCTTCAGCCAAACGGCAGTCAATTTTGTAGAGGCGGCCTTTCATTTTGCTGAACATTGTTGAGGCGATTTTCTTTTGTGATCCGATTCCTTGTAATGGTTGTAAATTGGTGTATATATAACGAGATACCTGAACAAATAACCTGTACAGAAGCAGCGTATAGTTTAAAATTATCATCAGCTTATTTTTGTGGTAAATATTCTGATCAGGACTAGGGGTTCACTGGGAAGATTTAATTCTGCCTCATTGCTGCCCTAACTAGAACGGAAAAAGACACCAAACTCGCGGTGGTGCAATATAACTTTGCTCTCCTATCTGTCTCAATTCTCATCATCTGGGATTATGCTTGATTTTCTTGACACTTGCATGATTCAAAAATTAAGTCACCAGTACAATGACATTCTAATGCAAGCCTCGACAGTTTTTTTCTAAAATAAAAGCTAGCATTTATTTCCTGGTGTGCCTGAGCCCCAAGAAAAAGAAAAAAAGAGGGCAAATTACATATACAACCTGTGTGACATGGGGTTATCTTGTGGTTTGCTTTACGAGGCATTTCTATTAATTTTAAAGGAATTTGATGATATGACAAGTGCAAACAACACCTGTTGTGAAAAAAATTAAAATTCTAAAATAAAAAATGTTCTATTTTAAAACTTTTTTTTTTTTTGAGAGGAAATCAATTTCATTAAACCAGAAAAGGGTTACAACAAAGAGCCACCAGCATGAGATAGAGAGAGGCTCTAAATCTGATACAACTAGATGAGATACAAGAGGTGGGGTAACACCTTTCTAGACTTGAGAACAATGATTAATCTTGGCGAACTGAGCAAGCTCATGAGCAACCTTGTTGTAGTCCCTTTTCAAGTGAGCAAAAGAGCAGCAAGAGAAAAAAGCTTTGGCTCGCAAAATACCTTCCACCAAATGTCCAGCTTCACCCCCAGTATTGCCTTAGTTAATAGCAAGAATAGCTAAAAGAGCATCTGATTCCATCATGACTAGAGGGAGTTCCATTTCCTGCGCCAATAAAAGGCCTTGCTCAATAGCATATAATTCCGCTCACTCAGCAAGGAAATCAGAAGGCATCAACTTATTGAGAGCTGCTATAACCATGTTGGACCTATCTCTAATAACTACACCAACCCCTGAACTCACTCCAGAATCTATAGAGCACACCACATCTACATTTAACTTAAACACACCAGGAAGAGGGACAGACCAGCCCGTAGGATTGGACTGTATAGGGGGAAAATCCATCTTAATGGCACCATGGTAGTCATTGATTAATCTTTGAGCTATCTCCGAAGTTTGGAGGGGCGAAAGACAACCTTCATCATGGACACACAGGTTCCTATTGTGCCAAATCGCCCAGGAAATGGCAAAGAAAAACAGCAAGTGCCGAGGAGGAGAATTTGCTAGAAAATGGAAAGCAAGGTCCTTGAATTCACGAGTTTCCAGCAGCAAACCAAGTGGGCAGTCTTGCCAAAGGGCCCAGACAGAGAGGGCAAAGTCACAAGTGATTAAGCAATGAGTTAAGCATTCAACACCCTCATCACAAACCGGGCAAGATAAGTTGGTGCACAAACCTCTCAAGTGCATATTGACCAATGTTGGCAGGCCATTTAAACAGGCTCTCCAGGCAAATATTTTGACTTTTTCTGGGAGATCAGGCTTCTAAAGATTCTTCCAAAGTGGCAAAAAGGGGTAACTCGAAGAGCATTCTGCAACTTCAGACGATTCTAGGAGATTGACAGCAATAAAATAAGCACTTTTAACAGTAAACTCTCCTTTTTTATTCCCTATCCAAATGATTTTGTCTTCAAGAAAATTGAAGCTCAAGGGAATCTTAAGAATAGCGTCTACATCTACCGAAAGGAAGAGAGCTCTAATAGAATCGACTTTCCACCACCTTGTATCCGGGTCAATGAGAAAGGCTACCATTGGGTAGTCTTCAGTGATTCGAGGGGGGGTAATGACTTTGAAGGTCGAGGGGGTTGGAAGCCACTTATCATCCCAGATATGAATCCTTCAACCATTCCCAACTCTCCAGCGAGTGCCCCTTTTAAGGACCTCAAGACTATTATGAATACTTCTCCATGTGTAGGAGGGGTTGCTACCCAAGCTAGCATTAAGCACATCACAATAGGGAAAGTATTTTGCCTTGAGAATGCGAGCTGCCAGAGAACTAGGATTTGTGAGAATTCTCCAAGCTTGCTTAGCAAGAAAGGCAAGATTGAAAGCTTGTAGATTTCGGAACCCTAAACCCCCATGAGATTTTGGCTTACACATCTTTTTCCAACTAATCCAGGCAATTTTCGACTCTTGGTTTTTTTACCCCCACCAAAAATTCCTCATCATTCTTTCAAGCTCATCACAAAGGCTTTTTGGGAGTTGAAAGCAACTCATTGTATAGGTGGGAATAGCTTGAGCCACCGCCTAGATGAGAATTTCCTTCCCACCCGAAGAGAGCAACTTCCCTTTCCAACCCGCCAACTTCAAACCCATCATTTCTTGCAAAGACTTGCTTCTTGGATCTGCCAATGATGGAAGGGAGGCCCAGATATTTATTGTGCCTCGAGTCTTGCATGGGCCCCAAGATGTTAAAGATTGCCTCCTTTAGCTCTAGGGTTGTATTTGGGCTAAAATAAATAGAGGATTTATCTGAGTTGACCTGTTGCCTAGAAGCTGCCTCATATTTCTCAAGAATCTCCTTAAGCTTCTCACATTCTTCACTGTTAGCTTTATAAAAGAGGAGGCTGTCATCGGCAAAGAAAAGATGAGTGATCTTAGGGCACCCCCTACATAAAGATATGCCATTCAATAGCTGATTTCTTGCTGCTTCATGGAGGAGGGCCAAGAGACCTTCGGCATAGAGAAGAAAAAGGTAGGGTGAGAGGGGGTCTCCTTGCCTGAGGTCTCTAGAGGGGACAATATTTCCAAAAGTATCACCATTGATAATAACAGAATATGAAACAGAGGAGATACATCTCATAACCAAGCTAATCCACCCCTCATTGAACCCCATCTTCCTCATGACCCCTTCAATAAAGCCCCATTCAACCCTATCAAAGGCTTTGCTCATATCAAGCTTTGTTGCCATAAAGCAGTCCTTCCCCTCTCTTTTATGCTTTAGATAGTGCATTAACTCATAAGCTATAAGAACGTTATCTGTAATGAGTCTATCTGCAGTAAACACACTCTGATTTTCTATGATAATAAAAGGAAGAAAAACTTTAAGACGATTAGCTAAAGTTTTAGAAATGAGCTTGTAAATCACATTACATAGGTTGATAGGCCTGAAGTCAGTCATTCTTTTAGGGTTGTTTGTTTTAGGGATGAGGGCAATATTGGTTTTGTTGATAACATCTAATGACATGCCAGAATTAAGGACATTTAGAACCATGTTTGAAACATTAGAACCAACAATATCCCAATATTTTTGAAAGAAGATAGCAGACATACCATCAGGCCCTGGAGATTTTGTGAGGTGGATCTGTTTGAGAGCAGTCATAATTTCCTCCCTAGTGAAGTTTTTAGACTACTCCATGTTCATTTCATCAATTACAATGGTGGGAATTGCTGCTGTAACCTCATCAATCAGACTCGGATTAGAAGTGGAGTAGATGTCTTCAAAGTAAGTGACTACAGCATTGGCAATACTATCCTTGTTTTCACACCACCGCCCATACTTATCCCAAATTCCAGTGATCATGTTTTGCTTCCTTCTTTTGGACGCCCGAGCATGAAAAAATTCTGTGTTTCTGTCATCCTCTTTTAGCCAGTGAACCTTAGAACGTTGCCCCCAGTAAATTTCTTCATCATCCAAAAGCCCATTTAGCTCTCTCCTAACGTTGTTAATTTCCACCCCAAGAGAACCATCTTTGTCTTGCTCGATCAAGTTGGAGAGCATTTTCTGCTTTTCCTGAATTAGCTTTGGAATCTGACCAATGGTAGAAAAATTCCATAAAGCAAGCTCAGAAGCACAAAGCTTTAGACCACAAGCCATACCCTCAGGAGTGTTCATATCACTAGTAGAGCCCCACACTGAATCAATAACTCCTCTGCAATCCTCTCTCTTCGTCCATAAGGCCTCAAAGTGGAAACGTCGCAACCTGGGTCTTTTAATAACTTGGGGGTTAGAGATGAAAAGAGCGCAGTGGTCCGAAGTAGAGTCAACCAGGTGATGGACTTTAACTTCACCAAATTTCTCTATCCAATCACACGTGGCCAAAGCTCTATCTAACCTTAAGAAAACTCTTCCAACCCCTTCTTGCATATTACACCAAGTATAGTCAGGTCCACTGTAACCCAAATCTTTGAATCCACATGAGTTGATAACATTACGAAAACCTTCCATCTGATTTTGCGTTCTATTTGCACCTCCCCATTTTTCTTCCATAGAAACAATCTCGTTAAAATCTCCAAAACATAACCAAGGGAGTTGCATTTGACTACAGAGGAGAGAAAGTAAATTCCAAGATTCATGACGCAAGTGCGTTTGAGGATGACCATAAAAACCAGTAATTCTCCATTCTAGGCTAGAGCTTACCTCAGTAACAGTTGCATTAATATGGAAATTGCTGAAGCTCTTTATGTTCAGGTTTACTTCCCTTTTCCATAGAAGGGCCAGACCTCCATTACGGCCCCGACTTGGCACAAAAAGACCATTTGCAAAGCCCAATCTGTCTCTAACTCTCTCCATACGTCTTTTCCTAAGCATAGTTTCCAAAAGAAATACTATTCTGGGATCCCGGCGGTGCTGTCTGGCAGCCACCGCCGATAGATTCAATTCATTCAAACTTTCAAAGAAGCCACCACACTGCTTTTTGTGAATTATATTCTCTTCATTCTCAGAAAAAACTACAGAGCCCTGACGTTTAGTCCCCAAAATTTGATTTTTATTGTCAGTCCCTTGGGCTGAGGCCTGCCCTTTCTCCCTAGCTACCCTTAGCTACCCTTTTTAACCGCCCTTTCCCTTTTAGCAATTTACTTACCTCATGGGCCGGTTTGTGTTCCTCTACTGTGACACCAGCTTGATACTCCTTCTTGGGCTTGTTTGGGCTAGTAACTTCATTAGAATTTTCGGCCTCATGAAGTGGGAAGCCCACTTTAGAAAAACCATCATGCACTTCTTTCTCAACACCCGCATCAGTGCAAGTTTCTGAGCTATGTGCTGTCATATCATCACGTTGGCTAATCCCCATCCTCAAAAGTTGTTCACCTTTTTCCAATCCGTCCCATCTGCCTCCAGTATCTGCTGCTTGACACATTTGGGCTTCAGAAACATCACCTCCGCACGTGTGATCAGCAATTTTTGAATTTCGAATACTGCCACTTCCTGCGTTATCTCCTGACCTCCACTATTTTAAAACTTTACGCCTTGTGAATAGACAATACCAATGAGAATTTAAAAAAGAAAGAGAGAATCGTAGTATCTATGGTATTCCTGTAATATATAACAGAGGGTGTGGCTTGTATTCATTGCTTTAAAATCTTGCCCTTTTAATAGACGACCACCTTAGACTTAGAGTGGAAAATGTAAAATCCAACAAAAAATTGAGAATAGTGCATTATCTCCTTTCACGTTCCATAAGAATTCTAATTTTTTCTTGAGTTCACTATATGGATGTGGGATCTTAATGCAGCAACTTAAGCTCTTCCAAGTTCCAACAATCCGGAGGTATGTTAAAGCTTGTTGGGTGTACATGATAGTGTGGAATTATTTTCAGATGAGTCAGACATAGATTATTTTACGCGGAAATCCTCTATGTTTGGAGAGGGAGAAAATCATAGGTTAATGATCCACTATTGTTTTGAAAATTGTTATAGTAGTGTATATACTTACAAAAGAGTAAAGTGAAAAGAGGGGAAAAAAAAATTAGAGAATAAGAAAATGGATAAAGACATTATTAGATGTGGATACCATTGTAGCAAAAGGGAGAGAGTGTGTTTTTCTTGTGTCCATCATCCTTTTGTAACGGTAGGAAGTTGTTTTCCTATTAGAAAAATATATTACTTCATGTTCATACATTTGGAGCTCATGCACAAAGTCTTGACAAAAAAATAGTACTCACGCGTATAGTGCTTCCTGCACACGTCCTTTGTATTGATGCCTCTCTAGTAGAGTTGTCTTTTACAAGTATATGGCCAAAATTTATTATTGTAGTTGTAGTTGTCCCTACTTGTAGTTAGCATTTTTCTCACCCTTGCTTTCATGAGAGACTATGGAGTACATGGTCAAGGACTCTTGCAAAAAGACTGATGGTTAATAACTAAAAGCATTTGCATTTGTTCATGCAAAATTTTTTCTCTATTTTAGCATAAAAAGTTACTTTTTATTATTATTTTACATACTCATTTTTCAAAATATCTTACATAAGATTGTATATTTTACACTACATTTCATTAAAACATCAATTTTTCTTGTTTTTTATCATTTGTTTCTATTTCTTCATAATAATAACTACCATCCATTCTTTTCTTTCATCCTCAAGATACATAAAGAAAGAAATAAAAACTAAATGCAAAATTAATAGTACTAGTATAAATTTATAAGGTTACTATGACAACTATGTATTTTTCACAACTTTATATGATTTGATGTGAGTAAATTTTAGATTTAATTGAATAAAATGTAGTACTTTTTTCTATTATACAAGCATTGATAATGGCTACATGCTTTTTTTTTATCTCTAGAGGTTAATGGCCACATGCCTTTGCATCTATGACCAAAGGACAATTGCCTAATGACTAATAATTAATGGCTACGAACTTTTTGCAATATCTAAATGATAATGGGCACATGCCTTTGCATCCATGCAAAATGCTATATACCTAGCTATAAAGAACAAACTAAATTAGACAATATGAGCCATTAAATATGCTCACACTACTCTTTAATTCATTGAGCCATAACTTTAAAACAAATCTTTGATTTTCTCTTTTATTTCTTTATTTTTTATAATTATTTTATTTATCCTTAGACATGTCTCATTTACAAATTGATCCATTATTTTGTTAAGGGACACCATTCTTTCACTTCAAGGTTCTTGCAGTCTCTTCTAGCAATAGAATATATAGTGGGAATCTGGATACAAGCATTGTACATCATATGTTGTCATGATTTCTCAAATGACAATTTGCTTCCTTCATTTTCTTTTGTTTTCTTTTACTATTTTCCTTATTATTGACCATCATCAATCGGTATCGTATAATAAAAGAATGCAGTGTGGAATGATATACGTGATCCTACCGCTGATATTGACATGAGAATAACAGCTACATTATTGACTCTGTAGGACACATCAATTCTCATTCCTTATCGTAGCAGCCAAGAAATTTATAATTATTTCAATAACGAAGATATGAACCATATATATATATATATATATATATATTCCTTTCTTTTTTTCTTCCCTTACTATAATGAGTATTCTTCTGCAATATACCAGACGATATTCTTGCCCCTTGTTTGTCTAGAAAAAGCTTCACTTGAGTTCTTTTACCTAAGCTCAACTTTTTAGTGATTCTAATAGTTGTATTCAGTTCAAATCTCCTACTTCACTTATGATGTATTAAAAATTAAAAAATGAAAGCTTTAAACTTTTTGTTAACTTCTTCTAATGCTAGTACATAAGTTTTTGAAAGCTCATATTTTCTATAAATATACTTAAAACGAGAGTCTTTAACTTTCGATAACTTCTTCTAATATTGGTACATAAGTTTTTGAAAGCTCACATTTTCTATAATATATATAAAATGAAAACCTTTAAACTTTTGTTAACTTCTTCTTATGTTTCTCACATTTTCTTTTAAAAGGTTGTATTTTCTCAAATCATCATTATAAGATATATTTTTAATTTGGTATTTAGAGAATACAACAAAAATAACAATTAAAGAAGTTTATTAATTATGATGTTTATGTGGCACCAATCGTGTCAATATGAACTTCTACTAAAGCAATTAAAAGTTATTGAGGAACTAATCTGATATTTAAAATTAAATAAACTAGAATCAAGGTTTGATATATTAGTTTAAATTAATTAAAACCACCATAATTTTTAAAGCAAATAGAATTTAAAAAAAAATTAATTAGATTTGATTTGATTTTCTATAAACAAATTCTAACCAAATTAGGTATATCCTTGTCTACACAATCTATATTTGACTCTTTATTTATTAATACTTATTAAATAAATGTGTATCATGCACGAAACTTTTTTAAAATATATATAAGACAGCAATGCTGAATACTTTTTTCTCCCCTACAATTTGTTGATGTAGTAAGTTATGATTTTGAACAAGTCGTTACATGTGTAGCTACAATTAACACTATTTTTATTGTGCACAAATTATATATAATAAATCATGACAATGATTGCAATAAAACTTTTAAAAATTTTCATGTTTCCTGTAGTTTTTTTTTTTGATAAACTGTTTCCTGTAGTGTATATAAAACAAAGATGGCTATTATCTTTCTCTCCAAGGCAAACTATATATAGTCGAGTCCACATAGTTTTTGACTTAGCTTAGCAGTAGCTGCCCCACTCAGGCTGCATCACCCACAGATTCTCCATGACTCTACCACACCTTTCGGGTGAAATGCAATTATGTAGTTTTACCATGTTATTTATTTAAAAAGTTTGAGAGTCATAATTTGAAATCTTAGTTATTGTTCACGCCTAAAAAATCATAAAAACATGATATTATAATGACTTTCATTTTAAAGCTATATCTTAATACCAATTATTATGTTTCAAACTGAACAATATGTTTACCACCGCCTCGTGTAGGCGAGTTGGTATCCAGGCTGTATAGAGACCGATTACTCGGGGGTTCAAGCCCCCGCATTTACCTAGCAAAAAAAAAGTGAACAATATGTTTATCTTACAGAGTGTTTAGATTAGTTTTATGTCAATTTCTTGAAAGCACACAAATTTGTTGATACTTATAAAAAACAAGGCTTTTGAAACTAATAAATTTAAATGCGCTTTACTGATTGCTTATTTGTTAAAAGTATTGTGAGAAATTATTTATTTATTTAATTTTTTTTTTTTTTTGTGTAAGCCCACTAAAATAAGCTCAAAACTATAAAAGTCCAAAATTTTGGGTTTATCATACTTTTTTTTTTTTTTTTGGTTGAGAAACTAACCCGTACATGCAAGAAAGAGGGAAGTAAAGTGGTTTTAAGTAATTTGCTTTAGAAATACAAAAGGTCATATTTTGTGATACTTTGTGTCACCTTTAAACAAATAAGAATAATAAAACACGTGCACGTCAAGAATTTATAATTTAATAACATTGCTTGGTTCCATAGTTAAGAGAATCATCTGACGTGCAGTAAAATTGGTGTATTCCAGCCCATTATCGATAATAATTTGATATGGATTCTTTTTTTTGGCTGAATAATTTGATATGGATTCTGATCTCCGTATATGGAATCTAAATATGAAATTCAGAATCTGAAACAGACCAAGAAGCCCATAGGCCTAGCAGTTGTCTTCTCCAAAATTCTTGCTGCCTGTTTTTAGCTATACTTATTTCAATCACCATCTTTCTTTCTTTTTTTTGAAAAAAATAATTACAATAATTTTAGTGTCTTTCGACTATCAGTCCACGTAGAGTAAGAATATCAGGAATTGTCTTATTAAGTAAAAATAAAAAATAATATTAAAAAAGAAGAAGAATCAAATATAATAATAAATAATATAAAGAGAAGAAAAAGATGTGCATGGATAGAAAAGTAAGTCTAGCACTACAAACTTTTTCACAACTTTATCACAACTTTGCTTTTAAAATGTTGTATTTTCTCAAATCAGCAACTTAAGCTCTTCCAAGTTCCAACAATCCGGAGGTATGTTAAAGCTTGTTGGGTGTACATGAAAGTGTGGAATTATTTTCAGATGAGTCAGGCATTAAATTACCACATGATATTTACATGGCAGCTAAATGTTAGTGCTTGATAATGAGAAAATACAAATGTAAAGGAAAATAAAACATAGATTATTTTACGCGGAAATCCTCAATGTTTGGAGAGGGAGAAAATCATAGGTTAATGATCCACTATTGTTTTGAAAATTGTTATAGCAGTGTATATACTTACAAAAGAGTAAAGTGAAAAGAGGGAAAAAAAAATTAGAGAATAAGAAAATGGATAAAGACATTATTAGATGTGGATACCATTGTAGCAAAAGGGAGAGAGTGTGTTTTTCTTGTGTCCATCATCCTTTTGTAACGGTAGGAAGTTGTTTTCCTATTAGAATATATTACTTCATGTTCATACATTTGGTGCTCATGCACAAAGTCTTGACAAAAAAATAGTACTCACGCGTATAGGGCTTCCTGCACACGTCCTTTGTATTGTTGCCTCTCTAGTAGAGTTGTCTTTTACAAGTATATGGCCAAAATTTATTGTTGTAGTTGTAGTTGTCCCTACTTGTAGTTAGCATTTTTCTCACCCTTGCTTTCATGAGAGACTATGGAGTACATGGTCAAGGACTCTTGCAAAAAGACTAATGGTTAATAACTAAAAGCATTCACATTCGTTCATGCAAAATTTTTTTTCTATTTTAGCATAAAAAGTTACTTTTTATTATTATTTTATATACTCATTTTTCAAAATATCTTACATAAGATTGTATATTTTACACTACATTTCATTAAAACATCAATTTTTCTTATTTTTTATTAATTGTTTCTATTTCTTCATAATAACAACTACTATCCGTTCTTTTCTTTCATCCTTGGGATACATAAAGAAAGAATAAAAAACTAAATGCAAAATTAACAATACTAGTATGAATTTATAAGGTTACTATGACAACTATGTATTTTTCACAACTTTATATGACTTGATGTGAGTAAATTTTAGATTTAATTGGATAAAATGTAGTACTTTTTTCTATTATACAAGCATTGATAATGGCTACATGCTTTTTTTTTTATCTCTAGAGGTTGATGGCCACATGCCTTTGCATCTATGACCAAAGGACAATTGCCTAATGACTAATAATTAATGGCTACGAACTTTTTTCAATATCTAAATGATAATGGGCACATGCCTTTGCATCCATGCAAAATGCTATATACCTAGCTATAAAGAACAAACTAAATTAGACAATATGAGCCATTAAATTAAATATGCTCACACTACTCTTTAATTCATTGAGCCATAACTTTAAAACAAATCTTTGATTTTCTCTTTTATTTTATTTTTTATAATTATTTTATTTATCCTTAGACATGTCTCATTTACAAATTGATCCATTATTTTGTTAAGGGACACCATTCTTTCACTTCAAGGTTCTTGCAGTCTCTTCTCGAAATAGAATATATAGTGGGAATCTGGATACAAGCATTGTACATCATACGTTGTCATGATTTCTCAAATGACAATTTGCTTCCTTCATTTTCTTTTGTTTTCTTTTACTATTTTCCTTATTATTGATCATCATCAATCGGTATCGTATAATAAAAGAATGCAGTGTGGAATGATATACGTGATCCTACCGCTGATATTGACATGAGAATAACAGCTACTTCATTGACTCTGTAGGACACATCAATTCTCATTCCTTATCGTAGCAGCCAAGAAATTTATAATTATTTCAATAACGAAGATATGAACCAGATATATATATATATATATATATATATATATATTCCTTTCTTTTTTTCTTCCCTTACTACAATGAGTATTCTTCTGCAATATACCAGACGATATTCTTGCCCCTTGTTTGTCTAGAAAAAGGTTCACTTGAGTTCTTTTACCTAAGCTCAATTTTTTAGTGATTCTAATAGTTGTATTCAGTTCAAATCTCCTACTACACTTATGATGTATTAAAAATTAAAAAATGAAAGCTTTAAACTTTTTGTTAACTTCTTCTAATGTTGGTACATAAGTTTTTGAAAGCTCACATTTTCTATAAATATACTTAAAACGAAAGTCTTTAACTTTCGATAACTTCTTCTAATGTTGGCACATAAGTTTTTGAAAGCTCACATTTTCTATAATATATATAAAATGAAAACCTTTAAACTTTTGTTAACTTCTTCTTATGTTTCTCACATTTTCTTTTAAAAGGTTGTATTTTCTCAAATCATCATTATAAGATATATTTTTAATTTGGTGTTTAGAGAATACAACAAAAATAACAATTAAAGAAGTTTATTTATTATGATGTTTATGTGGCACCAATCGTGTCAATATGAACTTCTACTAAAGCAATTAAAAGTTATTGAGGAACTAATCTGATATTTAAAATTAAATAAACTAGAATCAAGGTTTGATATATTAGTTTAAATTAATTAAAACCACCATAATTTTTAAAGCAAATAGAATTTTTAAAAAATTAATTAAATTTAATTTGATTTGATTTTCTATAAACAAATTCTAACCAAATTAGGTATATCCTTTTCTACACAATCTATATTTGGCTCTTTATATATTAATACTTAATAAATAAATGTGTATCATGCATGAAATTTTTTTTAAATATATATAAGACAGCAATGCTGAATACTTTTTTCCCCCCTACAATTTGTTGATGTGATAAGTTGTGATTTTGAACAAGTCGTTACATGTGTAGCTACAATTAACACTATTTTTATTGTGCACAAATTATATATAATAAATCATGAAAATGATTGCAATAAAACTTTTAAAAATTTTCATGTTTCCTGTAGTTTATATAAAACAAAGATGGCTATTATCTTTCTCTCCAAGGCAAACTATATATAGTCGAGTCCACATAGTTTCTGACTTAGCTTAGCAGTAGCTGCCCCACTCAGGCATCACCCACAGATTCTCCATGACTCTGCCACACCTTTCGGGTGAAATGCAATTATGTAGTTTTACCATGTTATTTATTTAAAAAGTTTGAGAGTCATAATTTGAAATCTTAGTTATTGTTCACGCCTAAAAAATCATAAAAATATGATATTATAATGACTTTCATTTTAAAGCTATATCTTAATACCAATTATTATGTTTCAAAGTGAACAATATGTTTACCACCGCCTCGTGTAGGCGAGTTGGTACCCAGGCTATATAGAGACCGATTACTCAGGGGTTCAAGCCCCCGCATTTACCTAGCAAAAAAAAAAAAAAGTGAACAATATGTTTATCTTCTAGAGTGTTTAGATTAGTTTTATGTCAATTTCCTGAAAGCACACAAATTTGTTGATACTTATAAAAAACGAGACTTTTGAAACTAATAAATTTAAATGCGCTTTACTGATTGCTTATTTGTTAAAAGTATTGTGGGAAAATTTTCTTTTTTTTATTTATTTATTTTTTGTGTAAGCCCACTAAAATAAGCTCAAAACTATAAAAGTCCAAAATTTTGGGCTTATCATACATTTTTTTTTTTTTTTTGGCAATTGCCTATGCATTTGGATAAATTTTTTTTTTGGTTGAGAAACTAACCCGTACATGCAAGAAAGAGGGAAGTAAAGTGGTTTTAAGTATTTTGCTTTAGAAATACAAAAGGTCATATTTTGTGATACTTTGTGTCACCTTTAAACAAATAAGAATAATAAAACACGTGCTAATCAAGAGTTTTATAATTTAATAACATTGCTTGGTTCCATAGTTAAGAGAATCATCTGACGTGCAGTAAAATTGGTGTATTCCAGCCCATTATCGATAATAATTTGATATGGATTCTTTTTTTTGGCTGAATAATTTGATATGGATTTTGATCTCCGTATATGGAATCTAAATATGAAATTCAGAATCTGAAACAGACCAAGAAGCTCATAGGCCTAGCAGTTGTCTTCTCCAAAATTCTTGCTGTCTGTTTTTAACTGTATTTATTTCAATCACCATCTTTCTTTCTTTTTTTTGAAAAAAAAAAATTACAATAATTTTAGTGTCTTTCGACTATCAGTCCACGTAGAGTAAGAATATCAGGAATTGTCTTATTAAGTAAAAATAAAAAATAATATTAAAGAAGAAGAAGAATCAAATATAATAATAAATAATATAAAGAGAAGAAAAAGATGTGCATGGATAGAAAAGTAAGTCTAGCGCTACAAACTTTTTCACAACTTTACTTTTAAAATGTTGTATTTTCTCAAATCATCATTATAAGAAATATTTTTAATTTGGTGTTTGGAACATAACAAAAATAATCATTAAAGAAGTTTATTAATTACGATATTTATGTGGCACCAATTGTGTTAATATGTACTTCTATTAAAGCAATTAAAAGTTATTGAGGAAATAATCTGATATTTAAAATTAAGTAAATAAGAATCAAGGTTTGATATATTGGTTTAAATTAATTAAAACCACCATAATTTTTAAAGCAAATAGAATTTTTTTAAAAATTAATTAAATTTGATTTGATTTTCTATAAACAAATTCTAACTAAATTAGGTATATCATTTTCTACACAATCGATCTCTAATTGACTCTTTATTTATTAATACTTATTAAATAAATATGCATCATATATGAAAAAAAAATTATTGAATATATATAAAAAGCAACATTCAAGACTTTATTTTTTTCCTACAATTTGTTGATTTAGTAAGTCAGAGTAATATCGATTTCATGTGTAGCTATGATTACCACTATTTTTATTATGCACAAATTATATATAATAAATCATGACAACGATTGCAATAAAAGTTTTAAAAATCTTCATGTTCCCGTACTTTATATAAAACAAAGATGATTATTATCTTTCTCTCCAAGGCAAACTATAGTCGAGTCCACAACATAGTTCTGACTTAGCTTAGCAGTAGCTGCCCCACTCTGGCATCACCCACAGATTCTCCATGACTCTTCCACACCTTTCGGGTGAAATGCAATTTTGTAGTTTTACCATGTTATTTATTTAAAAAGTTTGAGAGTCATAATTTGAAATCTTAGTTATTGTTCACGCCTAAAAATTCATAAAAATATGATATTATAATGACTTTCATTTTAAAGCAATATCTTAATACCAATTATTATGTTTCAAAGTGAACAATATGTTTATCTTACAGAGTGTTCAAATTAGTTTTATGTCAATTTCCTAAAAGCACACAAATTTGTTGATACTTATAAAAAGCAAGGCTTTTGAAACTAATAAATTTGAATGCACTTTACTGATTGTTTATTTGTTAAAAGTATCGTGATAAATTTTTCTTTTTATTTATTTTTTGTGTAAACCCACTAAAATAAGCTCAAAACTATAAAAGTCCAAAATTTTGGGTTTTCTTTTTCTTTTTTGGCAATTACGTATGCATTTGGATAAATATATATATCGTTGGATATATTTCAACAATTTACTTTGTGATAAAGCAAAAGGAACAATAAACAAATCTAAGAATAAGCAATAATACAAATAGATGTGATAGGCAAAAGTAATAAATAAATACTTAATAAATATAAATAGAAATCTGTAAATAATTAAAGACTCACAGACCAAATGCTTGAAATGATGAACAATTGAGAACAAGTCTTGTGTTTTACACAATCCCCTTAAAGCAGATTTCTCCCCTCACACAATAACTGTGATGTTTTGAGACTCATGGACGTCTACCTCCTAGGATAAAATGATCTACAGGACGAAAATGAAGCACACAAGGTCGTGCTCTGTGAACTACTCAATTCCTCTTTCTCTCTCTTTGACACAAAATGAATGAACACAAATTATTCTCACGCTGAGTTTTTTCTAAAAAGTCGTTTTCATGAATGAGGGATTATGAAATTTATACGTTTCCGAATAGGCATTCTGTTTCAGTGATAACTACTGTGCACAGACAAATTGACTCAATAATAAAATAATAAAATATTATTATTAATTGGATAAGTGGGCCTAGTTCACACATGCTTAAAGCCCAACCCAATATCCTGTCCAAAGCTCATATTTTCTATTATTTCCAATGTGGAACTCAAGAATTTTCACCACTTATAATAACATCTTCAAGTGAACATAAAAAATATTAATTTCTTATTCACTCTATGCTATTTTTCCAACATTTATATATATATATATATATATTTTTTTTTTTTTTGAGAAACTAACATGTACGTACAAGAAAGAAGGAAGTAAAATGGTTTTAAGTTTTAAGTAATTTGTTTTAGAAATACAAAAGGCCATATTTTGTGATAGTTTGTGTCACCATTAAACAAATAAGAATAATAAAACACGTGCACGTCAAGAATTTTATAATTTAATAACATTGCTTGGTTCCCTACTTAAGGGAATCATCTGACGTGCGGTAAAATTGGTGTATTCCAGCCCATTATCGATAATAATTTGATATTTTTTTGGTTTAGATAATAATTTGATATGTATTTTGATATCCGTGTTCTCTCCTCTTCAATGACTGTAGACAATTGGCCTCAAATATTCCCCAAGTAGTCTTTAGGCACATTTATCGCGAAGCTAACTCTTGTGCAGATCGGCTTGCCAACCTGGGTCGTCTGCAACATTTAGATTTTGTTTTACATTCTAGTCCGCCTGTGGACTTAGTTTCTTTTGTCTTGGCAGATTGCCAGGGAGTGTATTCTAAAAGGCTTGGACCTGCTCCTCTGTTTTCTTCTTAGTTTAATATAATGCTTCCTTTTCACCAAAAAAATAATAATAATAATTTGATATGTATTTTGATATCCGATCTCGTATATGTATTATGGAAATTTTTTTTTAGAATCAAAGGTTAATGTATTATGGAATCTAAATATGAAATTCAGAATCTGAAGAGGACCAAGAAGACCATAGTGTTGGGAAAAATTATATATCACTCTGAATAAAAGTATAGTTAAAGCACAACCACACAAGAATATAAAGATTTATGTGAAAATCCTTTCTCTTTTAAGGAAAAAATTACGAGACAAATTCCGAATAATTTTACTATATTAAATAGAGATTATATTAAATAAAAATTACAACACCCAAAAATATAACTTAAGAAATAAAAAAACTCTCCTTTTCTGTTCACTAACTGATATCTTTCTCACTGTATATCTATCACAATTTTCTCTTACGCTCTCTTTTGCTTACTCACTCACTCACGCAGTTCTGCCAGACTGCACTTAGTCCTCATTCTCACTTGCTGGGACTTCTCTCTTTTTCTCTTCTTCAAATGGCCGAGATCACCCTTTTATTTCTTTCGCCTTTTCTTCTTTTCTTTCTTCTACCATCTTCACATCAAATCACAATAAATGCAAACCACTTACTTTCACTTTGGTTCAACCAAAATTTCTTTCTTCAGCTCTCACTGACCGAATGGCCTTGCTTGTTTCTTTTCTCTTTCCTTCCGCTTTGTCTCACTTCTCATTAAGAGAAGTCAGACTTCTCACAAGTCATGGAGTGACATGCTCATTAAATGAGCTCTAGATTCTTGAAAAAGCATGTGGGCTGGACCATGGTGCAGTGCACCCAACACATAGGCTTACCAGTTGTCTTCTCCAAAATTCTTGCTGCCTGTTTTTAGCTGTATTTATTTCAATCACCATCTTTCTTTTTCTTTTTTCTTTTTTTAAATTACAATAATTTTAGTGTCTATCAGTACACGTAGAGTAAGAATATCAGGAATTGTCTTATTAAGTAAAAATAAAAATATAATATTAAAAAAAAGAAGAATAAAAAATAATAATAATAATTAATATAGAGAGAAGAAAAAGATGTGCAAGAATAAGTCTTTTTTTTTTTTTTTTTTGAGAATCCGCCCCGAAAGATGGGGGGAGGAGATTTCATTGCACTAATTCAGATGTGTACACAGAGAGGATGTCTGGAGGAACATCCTTCATCCAGACAATAAAAGGAGAAAAATTACATGCACTTCTAGCTATCGCGTGAGCTACTTTGTTGCCTTGTCTGCGAGTGTGGCAGAAATTGATCTCACTGAAAGCAGCAGCAGCACACTTGATGTCACGGATTATATGCCCAAAGCTGGTGGAAGAGGCGCAAGACCTGTTAAGAGTTTTAATCACCACTTCCGAATCACCTTCGATAATTATCTTGTTGAACTGAAGCTCCCTAGCAAGACATATGGCATTGCGGGCTGCCAGCACTTCCACCGTCTCTACTGAGGTAGGCAGCGGAATGGTTTGTGCCGAGGCAGCCATAACTTGACCAAGGTCGTTTCTTATAATCACCCCCAACCCAGCAGAGTCGGACTCCTTGAATAACGCCCCATCAAAGTTGACTTTCACCCAACTTACAGGAGGCGGAGACCATTTGACTGAACAGGGGGGAAGAGAAGGGCCACACCGAGACAGAGATGCCTCCTGGAATTCTTGGAGAGAATCAAAAGCCACGGTATTGATCTTCTACAGCGGTAGGGGAGTTTCACCCACTCTTAATCTGTTCCAACGAGTCCAAATAAGAGAGGTTATGATTGCAAACATATCAAAGGACTCACTTCTTGAGCAGCACACTTGAACAATATCCAGAAATTAGAACACCTCCTCGTTTGCCTGATTAGCCAAGCAAAGCGAAGAGACCAAACCTCCACTAAGGCCGGACAGGACCAAAGGGCATGAAAGGTTGATTCTTCCCCTTGACCACAACTTGGACAGATCGGATCACAGCTCACCATTCTTTTAACCAAATTTGTCCGAGAAGGCAAAGCATCCAGCCCCGCCCTCCACAGAAGGATTTTAACTCTGTTTGGCACTTTCAAATTCCAGATTGCTTTCCATATTTTCTTGGATTGGGAATTATCCGAAGAGCTTGGGGTTTCGCTAGCGCTCAAACTTGATAGAAGTCTATAACCAGACTTCACCGAGTACTCACCATCAGAAGACAAAGGCCAGAAAATTTTATCATCGCATTCAACCAAGCTGATAGGAATAGACTTGATCAGTTTTGCTTCGTGAGGTAAGAAGAGATTATCAATTGTCTCCTGTAACCAGCTCCTTCTAACATCATCCAACAAGACGGACACTCTAGCATCTATGCTAAGAAAATCAGGGGGAGATAAAACTCTACTAAGGTAAGGATCCGGGAGCCAATTGTCCTGGAAGATTCTTATCTCTGAGCCACTGCCCACCATCCAGCGCATCCCCTTGCTGATAACTTCACGCCCTTTTAGGATACTTTTCCAAACAAAAGAGCCATTCCCAGCCTTTGCATCAAGTATGCTCCCATTCGGGAAGAATTTTGCTTTGAAGAATCTATGGAAAAGAGTATCTTCGCTGCCCATGAGACGCCATACTTGCTTAGCCAACATAGAGTCATTAAATATTTGGAGGTCCTTGAAGCCCAAACCACCCATACACTTGGGCTTACACAGGGAATGCCAACTTGTCCAGTGGATTTTCCGTTGATTACCACGCTGCCCCCACCAGAACTTCCTAATCAGAGATTCAATGTCGTTGCATAAAGAAATGGGGAGCTTGAAGCAGCTCATGGCATAAGCCGGAATGGCTTGGACAACGGCTTTTAGAAGGATTTCCCGGCCCGCTTGAGAGAGGAGCTGCTCTTTCCATCCTTGGAGCTTTGCCCAGACCCGCTCCTTAATAAAATTCAAGCTGGCTTTCTTAGACTTGCCAACTAGAGCAGGGAGCCTGAGATACTTTTCGCATAACTTGATGTCTTGAACCCCTAGGGAGTCTTTTATTTGAATTTGGATCTCATTTGGCGTGGATTTACTGAAGAACAATCCGGTTTTGCACCTATTAAGCATCTGCCCCGAGGCTCTTTCATAACAAGACAGCAAACTTTGTAACGTATGACATTCGGCTAAGGAAGCCCTACAAAAGACAACGCTATCGTCAGCAAAGAAAAGATGCGTCAATCTAGGACCTTTTTTACATATAGACACACCCCTGATAAGGCCAGCATCAGCAGCATTGGCTAGAAGGCCATGCAAGCCTTCTGTACAGTACACAAAATAAATAAATATGGCGACAACGGGTCGCCTTGTCTAATTCCCCTTGATGGTTTAATAGTATTCGTGGGTTCCCCATTAATCAGAATGGAGTAGCTAACTGTCGATATACATTCCATAATTAACGCCACCCAGGAATCATGAAAACCCATCCTTTTCATCAGAGCTTCTAAGAAAGACCATTCTACCCGGTCGTAGGCTTTGCTCATATCCAATTTGAGCGCCATGAACCTAGATTTTCCGGTTTGGTGATGTTTCATATAGTGCAAGGTCTCAAAAGCCATGAGGACATTATCAGTAATGACTCTCCCTGCCTGGAAGGCACTTTGATTTTCAGAGATGATACTAGGGAGGACAGATTTGAGCCTATTAGCTAGGACTTTTGAAACTAACTTATAAATCACATTGCACAGGCTTATCGACCTGAACTCAGTAATGCTTTCTAGAGATTTGACTTTTGGGATCAGGGTGATGTTAGTGTGGTTTATTTCCTTAGGAATCTTACAGTTATTTAGACAATCCAAAACAGCATTATAGACATCATCACCAAGTAAAGACCAGAACGAGTGATAGAAAATCGGAGGCATACCGTCGGGACCAGGAGCCTTAATGGGGTCCATCTCCTTGATTGCTGTATCCACTTCTTCCCTTGTAAATGGTTTGGATAATTGAAGATTCATGTCTGCAGAGACCGAGGGCCGAACTGTATCCAGAATTTCGTTCATATCCGTTGGGTTGGAGGAGGTGAATAGGGAGTTGTAGTATTCAACCGCTATCTCTTTGATCTGGTTTGTCTCCGAGCACCACACGTTGGCATTGTTCTTAAGACCGGAAATCCGATTTCTCCGATACCTATGGGAAGCTTTGCTGTGGAAGTAGCTGGTATTTCTATCATTGCACTTCAGAAATAAAGCTCTGGCACGTTGCTCCCACATTTGACTCTCTTTGTCTAGCAGAGCATTCACTTCCAATTGCAAAGCCTTAACCGCATCATGGTTACCTCCCTCTCTAGCAGCAACAATTTCAGCTCTAGCAAGTAATTTACTTTTAGACTCAATCAATTTCTTTATACAACCAAAAGATTGCTTGCTCCAAATGGACAGTCTGTCACCACAATGTTTGATTTTACCTACAACCTGGATCATGGTAGAAGCCGAAGAAGAAATGCCCCAAGCCGAGGTGACTGTGTCGGAGCATCCCCTGTCGCTCAACCACATCTTTTCAAACTTGAAAGGTCTGCAAGGCTTGGGGAAGATTCCATCCAGCAACACTAAGATAGGTCTATGATCCGACGCATGCGTTTGAAGGTGTTGAACCTGCGTACCCGGATTGGACGTAAACCATGAATTATTCGCTACTGCCCGATCAAGCCGCTCCAAGACTAATCCCCCTGAGCGCTTTCTTTCCATGTGAATTTCTCGCCTCTAAAGCCCAAATCCATAAGACCGCATTCATTTAAGACTTCCCTGAACTCCGCCATCTTGCGCTCTTGACTCGGACCCCTGCCTAATTTTTCATGAGCCCACATAATCTCGATGAAATCTCCCGCACAGAGCCAAGGGAGGGAGGTACGCCGATGTAGCTGGCGCAACAATGCCCAAGTTTCATGCTTCCTTCTATAATCCGCAAAACCGTATATACCGATAAAGCGCCATCGCTCCTCGCCGGGTTTCCCAACGATTGCATCAACGTGGTTCGGCGAAGAGGAAATCACTTCGATGTGGACTGACTTCTTCCAAAATAGACAGAGACAACCCGTACTGTTGCTCCGAGGAACAATCCAAGCTTGATCGAAGTTCAACTTATTACACAAAAAGTGGAGTTTATCTTCATCTGCCCACGTCTCCGCCAAAAACAGGGCAACGGGATCTTGTGCTCGGACTAACGCTTCGAGCTCACGAACGGTGCGCCGGTTCCCAAGCCCGCGCACGTTCCAGCATAGCCAACTCATGGCTGCCGGTGGGGCTGGGAGTCAGCCGCCGCCGATGGAAAGGGATTTTCATTGTGAGGAGGGGTATCTACTGCTCTGCGTTTTGGGGATGAGGAGTAATCTGGGAAAGGAGGGGAGTTCCTTTTGCCAATAATAAGACTAGACTCTTGCTGTTCAAAATATATGGAGGGCCTTTGGATCCGGGTCCATTTCTTACCAGCTTGGGCCTGGTTATGCAGGTGAGGATCTAAATTAGTAATATCTCTTAACAGAGTGGGCTGGGTGGGCTGGGCTTGCTCCTCGCTTGTGTTTGGGCTGATGTGGGCAGAGGACCTAAAGCCCTCATTAGGCGAAAGTTCCCGCCCCTTATCATTTGAACGCCCCACTTTCCCGTTTCCACACTCAAATAGATTGATATCTTTGTCAATCTCTCGGATTAGGTGCTCGAAATCCGCTTGCATTGTGGGTTTCCTAGAAACGTCATGTTCTGTCCAATCCGAACTGTCCAAGGCGCCGTTTGTTCCCCCGTGAAAAGCGGAAGAACCCAGGTTCACATAGGAAGCATTAACTGTCGTCGGGCTGTTGTCTGCAGGTTCCGCCTCCACCGTGTGGCTCTTTTCTAGAGGCAAGGATGTCGATTATTGAGCTTTTTGGGCTTTATTTTCTTTTTTCTTTTTGGCAAAAAAACCAGGGACTTCCACAACACTCTTCCGGGCTGCTACCAATGGCGGAGCTCGGATCCATGCCCCAAACTGCTGATCTTCCTGTTGCAAAGAACCCTCGCTGTCGAACCATTTCTCGTAGTCTTTATCGGAGTGAGTGAGCCGGCCACACCAGTAGCAGAGATTAGGGAGTCTCTCGTATTTAAATGAAACCCAATGTACTCTGTCGTCATCCAGTGTGATGAGTCTGCCGCGGCAAAGAGGTAGAGAAATGTTGATAGACACTCTAACTCTAATGAAGCTGCCGCCGTCGCAGTCCGGGGAATCCTTTGGGTGTTGTATGATCCCAATTGCTTCACATATTTGTTCTGCAACTTCTTTGTTCCTGTAACATAATGGTATATTGTAGACTTGAACCCAGAAGGAAACTTGATTGAAGTTACATACCTCTAGCGTCGTTTCCTTATTGATTCTTGAGAAAGCCATTAGATATTTGACAAAACACCACGGTTCCAACGAGAGGATTCTATCTACATCCGCTTCATTATCAAAAGAAAACAGGATAATATGATCTCCATTATTCTTGATGCTAAAGCCGTTTTTTGATCTCCATAAGGGCGAGAAGGTTCTTGCTATGGCATCAATATTCAGAGCACGCTTAGTAAAGAATTTAGCAGCAATGGTGAAGACGTCAGTCGCTTGTTCTTTCTTTAACTTGAGACCTGCACCCTCTCTTTCTGACAGGGATAGAGAGCTCCAATGCTTTGTAAGGTCATCCATTTCTCAGAGGAGAATACAAATTTTAAAATTAGAAAGTGTTTCCCCGACCCCTTGAAAGTATAGAACCACTAGCCTTGAGAGAACACTGTTAACTCAAGGAACAAACCTCCTTCCAAGGGAGGGACGTCAATGCCACACTACAGCAGAGCTCTCAGAGAGAAGCTTTGCTAGAGAGCAGGCAACCACCTTAAAGTAAAGTGCAAGAATAAGTCTAATGCTATAAATTTTTTCATAATTTTGTCACAACTTTACTTTTAAAATATTATATTTTCTCAAATCATCATTATAAGATATATTTTTAATTTGGTGTTTGGAACGCAACAAAAATAATAATTAAAGAAGTTCATTAATTATGATGTTTATGCGGCACCAATCGTGTCAATATGTACTTCTATTAAAGCAATTAAAAGTTATTGAGGAAATAATCTGATATTTAAAATTAAGTAAATAAGAATCAAGGTTTGATATATTAGTTTAAATTAATTAAAACCACCACAATTTTTAAAGCAAGTAGAATTTTTTTTAAATTAATTAAATTTGATTTGATTTTCTATAAACAAATTCTAACTAAATTAGGCATATCATTTTCTACACAGTCGGTCTCTAATTGACTCTTTATTTATTAATACTTATTAAATAAATATGCATCGATCATATATGAAAATAAAATTTATTGAATATATATATATATAAAGCAACATTCAAGATTTTATTTTTTCCTACAATTTGTTGATGTAGTAAGTCAGAGCAATATCGATTTCATGTGTAGTATAACTTACTTCACCCTCTCTTAAAAGTTATATCTTAATACCAATTATTATGTTTCAAACTGAACAATATGTTTATCTTATAGAGTGTTTAAATTAGTTTTATGTCGATTTCCTTAAAGCATGCAAATTTGTTGATACTTATAAAAAGTGAGGTTTTGAAACTAATAAATTTGAATGTGCTTTACTGATTACTTATTTGTTAAAAGTATTGTGAGAAATTTCTCTTCTTATTTTTCTTATTTTTATTTATTTATTTATTTTTTGCGTAAGACCACTAAAATAAGCTTAGAACTACAAAAGTCCAAAATTTTGGGTTTTTATTTTTTTTATTTTATTTTATTTTATTTTTTGCGATTGCCTATGCATTTGGATAGCATTTTTTTTTTTTTTTTGAGGAACTAACACATACATACAAAGAAGGGAAAATTATTAGGTCCTCCTGGAGTACCATAAATGTATACTCTCTCCTCTCACATAAATGGTGGGTTCCACCATAAATTTAATTAGTGGGACCCACTATTCATGTGAGAGGAGGGAATACGCATTTATGGTACTCCGGGAGTACATAATAATTTCTCACAAAGAAAAGGGAAGTAAAGTGGTTTTAAGTTTTAAGTAATTTCTTTTAGAAATACAAAAATCATATTTTGTGTCACTTTTAAACAAATAAGAATAATAAAACACGTGCTCATCAAGAATTTTATAATTCAATAACATTGCTTAGTTCCTAGTTAAGAGAATCAGCTTACGTGCAGCAGAATTGGTGTATTCCAGCCCGTTATCGATAATAATTTGATATGGATTTTGATCTCCCCATATGGAATCTAAGGTTCTGTTTGGATCGAGCTTATTGTTGCTGAAACTGAAAACACTGTAGCAAAATAATTTTTAAATGTGTGAATAGTGCCATAGGACCCATTTTTAATAAAAAAGTTGCTGAAAAGTGGAATTTGTGGGTCCGTGAACAATGCACGGATGCACTGTTCACGGTTGACTTGGTCAAATAATGCGGCTGAAAACTTGCGTTTCTCAGCAGCCTTGCGTTTCCTCCAGTGCGCATGGGTCCCAACTTCAGCAAAATGCAAACGTAGATTGAAAATGCTGGATTAAGTTGAATCCAAACGCTCACTAAATGTGAAATTCAGAATCTGAAACGGACCAAGAAGCCCATAGGCCTGCCAGTTGTCTTCTCCACAATTCTTGCCGCCTGTTTTTAGCTTTATTTATTTATTTATTTTTAGAGAATTTCAACCTGTTCATGATATCTTTTTATTATCAAATTAAGACACTAATCTATTTTTGGTGTAGACGAAGATTGAATATCAGATTTCTTATATAACTATCAAAGACTTTACCAATTGAATTAACTAAAATTCACCTTCTTTCTTTCTTTCTTTTCTTTTTAATAAAAAAATTACAATAATTTTAGTGTCTATCAGTCCACATAGAGTGAGAATATCAGGATTGTCTTATTAAGTAAAAATAAAAAATAATATTTAAAAAAAAAGAAGAAGAATCAAATATAATAATAAATAATATAAAGAGAAGAAAAAGATGTGCATGGATAGAATAAAAGAGTTGGAATACCATCATATTCATACTTTTTTTTTTTTGGTGAACATCATATTCATACTTATCCTTTAAGCACACAATTTTTTTTACTTTTTATTTTTACTTTTGGTAAATCTTCAAGCACACAATATTACGTGTGTTAACAGCTTTCCAGGCACAAGTGGCCTGAAAACTGAAAAGTCCTACCAAGCCCACTGTATACCCATAACGTTGTTTACGAATATTGTTTTGGGTCAATTACGAATGTGCCCACTCTTCTATATTAGCATATTTTGCCCCCTTATTTAGCAACAGCTTCTCCATATAAAGATTTGCTTGTTTGTTGCAACTCGTACACAATTATGGAACCATCGTGGGATCATGCAAATTCGTTGTACTCATGCAAATTTGATGCATACATTGACTTGTCACACAAGCAACCTCAAATTTACTTACAAAATTATTTTTCATTACACTTATATTTTGGATTGTAAATTCATTTAATAATTTTCAAAACAATAACATTAAAAATCATAGTTTGACTTTTGTCGTGAGAAAATACAAATTTAATTTGTTTGTTTTGTTTAAAAAATTCAACTTTTTAAGGGAATATTATTTATTATCTTGTCAGCGGTATAAAAATGTACAAGTTTCCAAAACTATCATTAAATAAATTTATCAAAAATGGTTTTGGAAATAAGTAGGGGCATAATAGGAACATTAGTAAATTAATAGTTTATAATTTTAAAAACAGGATAATATTTTAGGATATTCCAAAATGAGACGGGTGTTTGTTTCAATATACGTATTTTTGGAAAATGTTTGCTCTAAAGTCTAAACATCTAATAGGAAGATGACATGTATGTCACTATATGCAATGCTCATAACTCAGCCAATATTGGGTTAAGTGATCTTTTTCTTTTTTGGCTTATTTGGTTAGGTAATAAACTTTTTTTTTTTTTTTTATGAAGATAAACTCTATTTTTAAATGAGGTAATAAGCTCATGTAAACATTCCCTAAATTCAGATTTGGATGGTAGATTCATTTTAAGTTTCCATAGTAATATATTTTTTGTTTTATATGATTGATTAAAAGTAAGAGTAATTTTCATGGGTCTGATCAATAGTGGAGAGGGTATAGAGTAATTTTCATGGGTCTGATCAATAGTGGAGAGGGTACCATACCCTTTTTTTTTTTTAATCCACAAGTAGTAATATAGCACCTTTTTTTGGTAAATTAAATGAGCTTAAATTTTGATACCATACCACTAGTTTTGCTAGTGAATTATGGGAGATTAGAGATGATCTATCTCTTATGTGGAAATTGGGCTATCATAATCTCATTCTTGAGACTGATCTTAAAGAGATATTTAGCTTCCTTACATAAAACTCTCTCCCTCTCTCTCTCAATATAACATGTCTCTCTTTCATTAAAAAAAAAAAAAAAAATCATATCTCTCATTGGTCACTATAAATTTGTTGCCTTGGCCTTTGGAACATTTATAATTTTTTGTATTTGTTTTTGTTTTTTTGTTTATATTAAACTTGCTTATCATCTTTGTATCTTGTATATCTATAGAAAGTCCAAAAAATATCTAAAATGTCTATTTTTAACAGTAGCTTAAAATAAATATATTTTTCAGTTTTTATGGAGACAATACAAAAAACGAAAAGGCAGAAACTGACTAGATGATTTTTATTTTTCACCAAAAAAGACTAGATGATTTTTATTGGAGACCTAACTAAGAAAATTTTCTGAGTACCATTCATTGAATTGGTGAGTCACACTAACATGTCACATGATTAAAACTTTTAAACTTAAAAGCTCTCAATCCAAAACCACATCACATACATATCTCCAGAAAAAATATCTACAGAGTCCCCAAATGTTGTAATTCCCATATTGTCCTTGCAATACTTATCCTCTAGTATTAATTAATTAATTAACTACTGCTCAGAATTTAAAATAAATATAAAAAAATATAACAGAAGCTCTAATTCCCATATTATCCTTACAAGACTTATCCTTTAGTATTAATTAATTAATTAATTAATACTCAAAATTTAAAAAAATAAAAAAATCTACCCACCCCAGAAGCCGTAATTCCCATATTATCCTTACAAGACTTATCCTCTAGTATTAATTAATTAATTAATTAATTAACACTCAGAAATTAAAAAATATATCTAAAGGGTGTGACAGTAATTTCACTCATTCAAAAAACAAAAATCATGAAACTGCGTCCGCCTGTGGACTCTAAAAATAGTAAAATAGAGTCTAGAGTCCTCTCCAAGAATTGAATTCCAAAAACAAATGGCTCTCTCTCTCTCTCTCTCTCTCTCTCTCTTCAACTTTTGAAAACAAAAAAGACAAAAACAATTAGCGCCGCCCTTCACCGCCCATAAATTAACCAAAGCGGTTCCGATATTTTGTCTCTCTCTCTCTCTCTCTCTCCATAACCGTCCATAGCTTTTATTATTTCTCTCTCTCACCAACTAAACACAAAATAAAAAACCCATTTCATTTCTGATTCTCATTCAAAAATACCAAACTCACACAACGCACATATTTGAAAGCACAACAGCACGTACATACATACATACTTCTTCGCCAAGTCTCCTATTCATACAATCCACACTATCTTCCTCAATCTACAAAAAGCCCATCATCCCATTTCATACTTCATTGAATATAGTAACTCCCAATTCTCCAATTTTCGATTTGCTTTAATATTAGCCAAACCTTACTTTACATTGTGTTTAATTGGTACAGATTCTTAGTCATATGGGTTCTTCTTTTGATTTTGTTTCCAATATATAAGTACATCAATATCTTCATCTTTCTTTTTTTTTTTTCTTTTTTTTTTTTGGTTCCAAATTAAAGCATACAGTTCTTGGGATTCTCTTTTTCTTATAATCATCTACTATTTCTTTTTCAACTCTAAGTCCGTACACTCCGTACAAATATACACGTTCCTGCATGGAAAAAAGAGCAACCTCAAATCTTTAACCTCTTTTCTCTTTAGGATTTAGTCTAGTTTGCAAAAATCACTCTTGGCCTTTGTTTTTTTTCCTTAACAAAGTTACAGTTTCTTTCTTTGTTTTTCTGATATGGAATATAGCAACGTAGTTGATCAAAGTTTGTTACCGTCAACCGAAGAAATTTCAAACACACGTGATTCATCTCCACATGGGTTTGCGGAGACTTCAATATCCTCGTACACTTCAGCCTCGTCCGAAAAACTAAAATCCGACGACATGGGTGTCGAGGATTCACTCTCCGAGAGCCTTTCCGATGAAGAAGAACCGTCGGTTTCCGACAGCGAGAGCGCCGTGACCAGCGCCAGTTACGAGCAGTTTCATCTGTTCGACGAAGGTTTGGGATTGGTAAAGCTTGACGAAGGCGAAAAGGTTTACGACATCATCAAGAGAAAATTCATGATGAGTTTTGAGAGGCTTGGAGTGCAAGCAAGCGTGGTGAGCATTCACAAGCATGTTTACTTGGGCGTGAAGGAACAAGCGAGGTTAAATTCGTTTCAGATTTACGCTAAGGCGGTTGAGAACAAATGTGGTGGCAATACCAACATAAAATATAGTTGGTTTGGTGGTTCTAAGGATGACGTAACAAAGATTGTTTCCTATGGTTTTGGGCTTCATGAGATGTCTCAAAACAATGGATTGTATGGCTCTGGAGTCTATCTTACTCCGGATTCTTCTCCTTTGGAAAGGTAACTTAATTACTCTTTAATATAGTCTTTTTTTTTTTTTTTTTAATCAGTAAGTTACACACGCATCTAATAGATAGGTCGATAATTTAGTATGTACGTTATATTGTTGTGTTTTAAGAATTTTTGTTGATGAATTTGTGATTGTGTTGTATATAGTGCGTGCAATTCGCCGGTTGATAAGGATGGTCTAAGACATCTTTTGTTGACTCGAGTTATAATGGGGAAATCAGAGGTTGTGCCGATTGGTTCTGAGCAGTGTCAGCCTAGTTCTGAAGAATTTGATTCGGGAATGGACAATCTTCAGACCCCTACCAAGTATATTGTTTGGAGCACCCACATGAACACTCATACCTTGCCTGAGTACATTGTGAGTTTCAGAGCTCCACCTAGCTTGGCGGGTGAGCAATTTGACTTAATTTTTTTCTTTGGGTTTGTTTCAAATTTGATTCTGTTACTGTTATTGATGCTGGTTTTTTTTTTTTTTTTTTTATACTAATTTGTGTGTGTATGTGTAATTTGTGTAGGATTTGTAAGAACTAAAAGGCAGCCATGTGAACCAACTTCACCTTGGATGCCATTTCCAGTTCTAATATCAGAACTCTCAAAGTTCTTACCTCCTCAAACTGTTTCCTTGATCCGCAAGCATCATGAAGCTCACAAAGTAAGTACTTTAGCACTGCATTTATGATGGGTCACAAACACAAACTACCTTTTTGTTTTAGCATTGTCCCCTGGTTTCATATGTTCTCATCATTTTGTTGGATCGGCAGGAGAGGAAGCTTTCAAGAAATGAACTGATACAACGATTAAGACATCTAGCAGGAGATAGGCTGTTGATTGCAATAATCAAGTCATTCAGAACCAAGGTACTATTTCTGTGATCTAATAGTTGTACTCTTGTTATTATTTAAGTGTAAAATCTGGGATTTTCTCTGGCAGTAATGTCGAGAAAATTGATTAAGTTTTTTTTTTTTTTTGAAATTGTCCAATGAACAATGTTGTTTTAAAGTTTTAAACCCTCTTTTGAGTATTGACCTGTTAGTAGAGTTTACGGATTACGTAGAATTGTTGTTTTTTGTTATGCAAGTATAAAGTATTACAAGGAGCTGAAAGTTCCAAAGAAAAGAATGGTTGCCTTTTGATTTACGGATTTAATTAGAATCAAGGAATCTGAATAATAATTATCGGTATAAATTTTTTCATATATATTTAACACGATATCATGATATGATTCTTGAAGATGTTGCTCATGTAATGGATTTGGAATGACATCTTACACGTGCTCATTTCAAATCCACATATAATAAAATTCAGATTCTTCCATTATAAATTCTATTAATAGCAAAATCTGTTCTTAAACAAAGTATTGAAATCCAAAATATTCTCTTCAAATACATTTATCCCATTAATTGTGCATTTTCTAGAATATATAACTTTATAGCTACAGGGATTCACTTTTGTATTATATATGTTGATGGTAGATGGCTCTCTAGAACGAACCAGTTGTGAATTGGAATATAAAGTCTTTCTAGAAGAATCTACTTATTGCTGCAGGAATCACTTTGTGTAACAAATGTTGATCTTTGCTGACTCTCTAGGCTGTGACATGTAGAATCTTTACTTTGGTGAAAAGAGTGTTCTAGTAGCATTGTATTGTAGAGAATTCGCTGGAATAAAGAGGAGGTGGCGTCTGGATATTAAAATTTGAATCTAATTGGACCATACAGAAGGTGGGGAGGATAAGGATAATCTTTTTCTCCACTTGATTCTTGCATCATCTGTGCTTTATAGTTCCAATATGCCCTTCTTCTAGACGAAGTCATGTAGCTTATGCTTACTTCTTTCTGTAGCAAGAAATGACCTCTTGTGTTACTTCATTAGTAGATGCCCTTCCTGTCATAGTTATTGTTTATGACTTATCAAAATTCACTTTGTCCTGGAGAGAGCTATCAGCCTCCAATTGGGTAGTTAATATAACATATAGGGACGCAACTATACCCCAAAAGATTTAAGCCTGTAGGTATGAGCCTAGCTACGTTATATTAATAACTCATTCTTTTCATTAATGTTCAATATGGAACTTCACTTTTTAACCAATCACACCACTCACACATGAATATCATAACACTTCGATTTAAACCCCCCCTCCCAAAAAAAAGGGTTATTTTTCTGACTAGTATATACTATTTTTTTTTTCATTTTTTGACTGCTCTATTTGGTTTACATTCAATTATTTGCCTTTACATGTCCACAAAATTTGTATTAGAAAAAACTCTATTAACGGAATTTGAATTGAATGTTTTGTTTTTCCAGCAACTTAAGGCTCGGACAGGCCTTAAATAGGTAGTTGGCTTGAAGTGATTCGTGGATGGGAGTAATAAATATCATAATCAGAGCACAGGCAGTACAGAAGAATCAATTTTGTGTGGAGGAAAATAGGTGCAGTTGTGAGTTGCTTTCAAGAATCAGAATGATTGAGAATGCAAATTATGTTGACGTGTTCCGTTTATGGAAATGGATGGTGAGCAACCTAGCTAGCAGAGATGCCAGAGGGGCTAAGTGGAATTTGCTCATTGTTTTTGGTGTATAGTGATACTATAATCTTTAGCTATTAGTGTTTTACCTAATGGACTCCTTTTTTTCTGTTGTAATCACATGGTTGCTTTATCAATGGAAATGATATTGTGAGCTGTTTTTGACCTCAACGAGTTTTTCTGGTTGGACTAATTGGGAAATTAAACATCTTTACAGCTCAAAATCTTCTTCTTTTGTTTGTTTTTTTTTTTTTTTTTTTTAATATTTTTTTTAAAGGGGTTAGGTTCTGTGAGCATTTGTGTTTATCATTGCCAATTGCCAGTGTTATAAGTAGATCATTAATTCTATGCTGCAATGGGTTTGCTCTTTCGGCCCACACTAAACGAGGGGACTGAGGTTCAAATATCTTTGGTAGCAATCCTGAAATTTCAGTCTCATGTTTTTTGATAATACAATAGTTATAACATTGGGGGAGGGGATTACTATCAGGGGAGAGGGAGGATTCGAACCTTAGTTCTCCTTAGGAAGGAGAGCAAACTATATCACGGGAGAGGGAGGATTCGAACCTTAGTTCTCCTTAGGAAGGAGAGCAAACTATGCCATTGAGCGAAGCTCGGTCAATGGCGTGGCGCAATCCTGCAATTTCAGTCACTACCTTCCCTAAGCAAACCTTCCATCCTATTATACTCTGCCGCTTCTATAAGCAAAAGTGTGCTGATTCAATTGTGTACACTGCACACATCAACCTCTTTCTTGCACAACTGGTGAATCTAGAACCAGGAAATTAAACGGTTCAACAAGAAATTCAAGTTGGCCTTGAAATTCAAAAGATACCACTGACTGAGCCTACCAACAACTTGACTTTGAGATCAAAGAGACACCTTGCCTTCGGCTTAGAAAATTGAACTTAGTAGCGTTACTAATGGCATAATTGACTACTAATTTTTACAGAACTGATATATGCTTCTTAAAAAAGTTTCTTAAGTTTGACATTCAACAAGGGTCTTCATGATGAAGAATTAGAATATAGAGCACTAATTGTGTCCTTTGGGTGAAGCTGACGAGCGAATACAGCTTTCATCTGTCAAATGATGCTTTTTTTTTTTTCTGATAAGAATCTGTCAAATGATGCTTATTTGTTTCATAAGGTCAAATTGTGTATGTTCAAAGACTATGCAGGTAACCATCATTGGTATGTTAAAATTCTTTGAAAAACCATCCTGGAAATAGTGAATAGTGATTTATTCCTATCAATGGAATAGTGAATAAATCCCAAAACCTGAGGTTGGGAAATCTAAAGAAATGTGTTTGTAGTAAGGTAGTTGTTCTAGATCCAATGGAGTTGTAGAACAAAATTTTCAGTCTTCAGAGGGTAGTGGCTCAAGCAAAAACCTTAAATAAGAACTTTGTTCTTGGTAAAATGGTCTAACCCAAATAGATCAGGTTGAATTTGAGGAAGCAGTGAACCAATTAAAAATAAATAAATAAAATATTTCATCAAGATGAACTATTGTCAGACTAGAACATTCAGGTTTGTGAGCTTTTAAGTTGAGATTACATGTGTTTGGATTGACTTATTTGCCGAAAGTGGATTAAAATAAAAATTTACTAGAAAAAATTTGAGACTTTAAAAAGGTTAGCATTCTTAAAAGTGTAAGCTAAGAGAAAGTGTAACCTCAATATTCTTAGAATTGCTCATTGGATGCACATGATTATGCTAAGAATTTAATTGTGACATTTTATACCAAGGTGTTGAAAAGTATCTCAAATTTCTATTTGGACTAGGTTACCTATTTGGCTCTTTTTGGTATGATAAGAAAGTTGATATAATTACTTCTTTTGGGTTTTCTTTACGAGGAAGAAAAGTTTATTCATTGTAAAAGAAGTAATTAATCTTTCTTGTTCACTAAGTAATAATATTTATAGACATATAAATAGACACTACAATAAAGAGTTCCATGACCTTAATTCAAGGGTCTTGGTTTTTTTTTTTCTTGATAGAGGAGAACTCTTGAAGGAGGAAGAATAATTTGAAAATTCTTTCGGGGCTGAAAAAAATTACCCAATGAAAGCTATGTAAAGTGATTGTTGTAATCCTTAATAAATATAGTGGATTTGATCTCTCTCTATGTAGGTAGATTGTTTGATAAACTACGTAAAGTCTTGTGTTCTTTAAGTGTATGTTTGTTAATTTATTTTTCATTTACTGTTATTTGTTCAAATCCTTTACTTCTATTTGTTCAAATGCATTGAATACTTTTTTATTATCAAACCAAAACACGAATCAGTTTCTAGTGCAAGCGGGAAATCCATTGAATACCATTGCAGGCTTTGCAGCACAAGTAGGCATCAAAGCATGGGCGGATGAGAATGCTTTTACTTTTAATGGCTCACATGGTTACATTTATTTATGTTAATTCACGTCCGTCGGACCTTTGCAGGCATAGTCAACACTCAACAGTTCTGTGTATAAACAAATAAGCAACGCAATGAGGCATAGCATTACTGCATGTGTATGTGCGTGTGGAATGAACATTTTAGACCCTAAGTATATGTGAAAAATGTTGATCTCTCAGTTAAGCATATGCCCATTAAAAATAAAGCATATGTTCCCAAGAATTGGCTAAAAGAGAATAAAATGTTTCGAGAAGCAAAGGGAGGATGAATGGAAGACTTGGATTCTGCGTGGATAAAAACCAAGGAATATTTCTTGTAGGTGGATATATATGGATTTTGTGGATAATAATACTTTTCTTGTTTCTGGAGCCTTGAAGATGAAAAACCCAACACGACCCAATATGACTAGGACTTGGATAGGTTTGGGCCTCAATTAATACCTTGTGGAATCCAGAATTGGTGTAGTACATACTGTATACTTCAAAATTCAACAAAACTTTGAAGTTTTGCTTTATAATTAAAGTTGTTCTAGATCCAATGGAGTTGCAGAACAAAATTTTCAGTCTTCCGAGGGCAGTGGCTCAAGCAAACCTTAAATAAGAACTTTGTTCTTGGGAAAATGGTCTGTGACCCAAATGGATCATTTTGAATTTGATGAAGCAGTGAACCAATTAAAAATTAAAAAAAAAAAAAAAAAAATCATCAAGATGAACTATTGTCAGACTAGAACTTTCAGGTTTGTGAGCTTTTAAGTTGAGGTGACATGTGTGTTTGGATTGACTTATTTGTTGAAAGTGGATAAAAATACAATTTTACTAGAAAAAAAAAATATGAGGCTTGAAAAAGGTTAGCATTCTTAAAAGTGTAAGCTAAGAGAAAGTGTAACCTTAACATTCTTAGAATTGCTCATTGGATGCACATGATTATGCTAAGAATTTAATTGTGACATTTTATACCAAGGTGTTGAGAATTATCTTAAATTTTTATTTGGACTAGGTTACCTATTTGGCTCTTTTTGGTGTGATAAAAAAGTTGACATAATTACTTCTTTTGGATTTTCTTTATGAGGAAGAAAAGTTTATTCATTGTTAAAGAAGTAATTAATATTTCTTGTCCACCAAGTAATAGCATTTATAGACATATACAGACACTACAATAAAGAGTTTGGTGACCTTGACCCAAAGGTCTGGTGTTTTTTTTTTTTGTTTTTTTTTTAATTTTATTTAATTTTATTTTTTAGAGGAGAACTCTTGAAGAAGGAAAAATAATTTTGTAATTATTTTGGGGCTAAAAAAATCCTATGAAAGTTATGTAAAGTGATTGTTGTAATCCATAATAAATACAGGGAATTTGATCTCTCTCTCTCTCTATGTAGGTAATTTTTTTTTTTTTTTTTGATTTCTTGATAGAGGAGAACTCTTGAAGAAGGAAAAATAATTTTGTAATTCTTTTGGGGCTGAAAAAATATCCTATGAAAGTTATGTAAAGTGATTGTTGTAGTCCATAATAAATATAGTGAATTTGATCTCTCTTTCTATGTAGGTAAATTGTTTGATAAACCACGTAAAGTTTTGTATTCTTTATGTGTGTGCTTATTAGTTTATTTGTCATTTATTGCTATTTGTTCAAATCCTTAATCAAAGCATAAACGAATGGATTATCCACAAAAAAAGAAGAAGAAGAAGGAACAAATGGGAATGCTCTTACTGCCCTACTTAATGGCTCACATGGTTACATTTATTTAATGTTAATTCTGGTCCATTGGACCTTTGTAGGCATAGTCAACAGTTCTGTGTATACACAAATAAGCAACGCAATGAGGCCCATGCTCTGTAAATGGGCTTGTAGATATTGGCCTCAACCAAACACTTCAAAATGTCCCGCCCCCAAGAAGCCCAAACATGTCCATCTTCTTCTTTTTTTTCTTTTTTCCTTCAAAACTCAACTCAAGCAAACCTCATATTTCAATTCTCAAACTCTCATTTATAGTCTGTTTAGATTGAGGAAGAGACAGGGGCCAAAGTAGAGTAGAGTTGGCCAGAAATTAGTCTATTTCCAACCAACTCTACTCTTCTTCCCTCCTCCCTCAATCCAAATGGACCCTTAGAGATTTAAGGCATGTGTATGTTTGTGTGAAATGAACATTTTAGACCCTACATGTATGAGAAAAATGTTGCATACATATTACATGGACTCAGTGGCGCTCATGGCCCCCCTAGCTTTTTCAATTTTCACTTATAGTGTGTAATATAAGCATGATTTACACACAAAAATTACTCCCCCCCCCCCCCCTCCCCCCTAAATCTTAGAATTCTGCTCCTCAAATTTTTGAAGTAGTCCAGTAAAACCCAAAATATTTAATTGGTACCAAAAAAAAAAAAAAAAAAGATACAGAAAAAGACCTAAAAAAGAATCCACCAGATGGCCCATTCATTAACCCATGGCCACCAAATCCTAAAGCAAAAACCCAAATTTCTCCTTCATTTAGTAATAGCAGTACCAGCGCCAGCGGTATATATCTCTCTCTTTTCTCTCTTTGTTTAAGTGCTATGAATGACTCAGTCAAAGGAGTGTATATAGTATATATTGCTAGTTTTACTGCCTTTGTTTTGAGATACTATGTGCTGTACATTGTATTATTGTACTTTAATATAAGCATGATTTACACACAAAAATTACTTATCCCCCCCCCCCCCCCCCCTAAATCTTAGAATTTGGTCCCTGTTCCTCAAATTTTTGAAGTAGTCTAGTAAAACCCAAAATATTTAATTGGTACCAAAAACCCGAAAAATAAAAATGATACAAAAAAAGACCTAAAAAAGAATCCACCAGATGGCCCATTCATTAACCCATGGCCTCCAAATCCTAAAGCAAAAACCCAAATTACTCCACTTAGTAATAGCAGTACCAACGGTATATATCTCTCTCTTTTCTCTCTTTGTTTAAGTGCCATGAATGACTCAGTCAAATGAGTGTATATTGTATATACTGCTAGTTTTACTGCTTTTGTTTTGAGATACTATGTGCTATACACTGTATTGTGAGTCTTTTGGGTTAATATTGCAAAATCTGAACTTAATTTGCGTTATAGGTACTGTTTGAACTTAATTGGCGAATTGAGGAAAGAGAAAGAATTTCGGCAACAGTGTTGCCGAAATTCAACAAAAGTAGGAGAGAGAAAGAGAAAAAGGTGGAGAGAGAAAGAAGAGGAATTTCAGCAACGCTGTTATCGAAATTCCTCTGCCCAAATTCCTGTCCGATCCTGTGTCCTGTGTGCCCGAGTGTGGAGTGCTCAAAGAAAAAAAAAAGCAATTGCGGTAATGCCATTGCCAAAATAGGAAAAAAAAAGAAATTTTTTTTTTTGGTAATTGTGGCAATCGCATTGCCGAAAATGAGAAAAAAAATTGAATGGAATTATGGCAATGTCATTGCCGAAAATGGGAGGAAAAAAAAATGTTGTTGCCGAAATCTGGGAAGAAATTTTAAAAAAAGTGTTACGTTCACAATATTTTTATAATACTTTCACAACAAATCACAGGTGATTAGTTATTATTAGTTCAAATTTGATTTTAACACTGAGATTACTTTTTTAATCTAATAATAATAATCTGCCACTTAAAATTTGTTGTAAAAATATTGTAAAAATTGTGTGTACCTATCATTTCTTAAAAAAAAATAATAATAATAGAATTGTGGCAATGGGATTGCCAAAATAGGTGGAGTAAATTTTCACCTATTTCGGCAATGCCATTGCCGAAAATGTGAGGGAAAAAAAAAAAAAAAAAAAGAGAATAGAATTGTGGCAATGGGATTGCCGAAATAGGTGGAAATTTTTCCACCTATTTCGGCAATCCCATTGCCACAATTCTATTCTCTTTTTTTTTTTTTTTTTTTTTTTTAATGATAGGTACACACAATTTTTACAATATTTTTACAACAAATTCACAATAAATCACATGTGATTAGTTATTATTAGTTGTGAATTTGTTGAAATTTTTTTGAACTAATAATAACTAATCACATGTGATTTTATTGTGAATTTGTTGTAAAAATATTGTAAAAATTATGTGTACCTATCATTTATAAAAATAAAAAATAAAAAAAAGAAGAAGAAAGAGAATAGAATTGTGGCAATGGGATTGCCGAAATAGGTGGAGAAATTTCCACCTATTTCGGCAATCCCATTGCCACAATTCTATTCTCTTTTTTTTCTTTTTTTTTTCTTTTTTTTTTCCTCACATTTTCGGCAATGGTATTGCCGAAGTAGGTGAAAATTTACTTCACCTATTTCGGCAATCCCATTGCCACAATTCTATTATTATTATTATTATTTTTTTAAGAAATGATAGGTACACACAATTTTTACAATTTTTTTAGAACAAATTTTAAGTGGTAGGTTATTATTATTAGATTAAAAAAGTAATCTCAGTGTTAAAATCAAATTTGAACTAATAATAACAAATCACTTGTGATTTGTTGTGAAAGTATTATAAAAATATTGTGAACGTAACACTTTTTTTAAAATTTCTTCCCAGATTTCGGCAACAACATTTTTTTTTCCTCCCATTTTCGGCAATGACATTGCCATAATTCCATTCAATTTTTTTCTCATTTTCGGCAATGCCATTGCCACAATTACCAAAAAAAAAAATTTCTTTTTTTTCCCTATTTCGGCAATGGCATTGCCGCAATTGCTTTTTTTTTTTTTTTTGGCACTCCACACTCGGGCACACAAGACACAGGACCGGGCAGGAATTTGGGCAGAGGAATTTCGGTAACAGCGTTGCCGAAATTCCTCTTCTTTCTCTCTCCTACTTTTGTTGAATTTCGGCAACACTGTTGCCGAAATTCTTTCTCTTTCCTCAATTCGCCAATTAAGTTCAAACAGTACCTATAACGCAAATTAAGTTCAGATTTTGCAATATTAACCCAAAAGACTCCTGTATTGTTGTACTTTAATAATTTAAAGGGTAAAATCCAGTAAACTACCTTGAGGTTTGACATAATGCCAAACACATCCAACACTTTTAAAAAATGACCAATTTAATCCTTCAACACAAACGGAGTTAATGTTTTTTGTTAATAACAATATTTTCACAAAACCAAATTGAAACTCAGATCTACTCTCTCCCCCTCTTCTTTTCTTTTTTTCCTAATCTCACCAACTCTATGTCTCTCTCAACTCTCTTTTTCTTTGTGTTTCAAATCGTGGAGAAAAGCTGTAAAAAATTGTGGCTGTCAAGTTTTTTTTTGGCTGCCAATTTCTTTACCATTTTGTTTATAACTTTATATAATAATATATAAGTATTAGTATATTACAGTGTTGTTGCGTGAATGAATAACAGTGATGTCAGTTCAAATGAATGTTTATATATAACAGTACTGTTTATTGTATTTATATTTGGTTTTGAGAATTTTTTAATTGTTTGGTTTTATCTCATTGCATTTAGTAATTTATACTTAATTATTCATAATTTTTTTTTCTTTTTAAATTAGCTAAAATTTGAGTAATTTGTGAAAAAAAATCCACAATTTATTCCTACTGCTGAAAGAAACTTTAGATATTGAACATCTTAGAAAGGCTCCCAAATGTGAACTTAAACAATTAGATATTGTTCTTTAAATATGATCCTGGATTTCAACAATATAAAACATGAGATTTTAATAAGTGATTGTTTAATTGTGAATGTAGAAAAAATCCGGCTAAAAAATTTCATTTAGAATCAATTATAAATTATTTTAGTACCATAAAAGAACATTAGATACAACTTTTTTATCATAAAAGATTTTTTATTCCTTAAGAATATTTTTATGTTTAGCTTGGTCCTCCTAAAAAATAATCCTGGCTCCGCCACTGTATGGGCTGATTTTACACATGCTAGCAAAGTAGATATGAAGCCCTGATCTCTCATTTATATGCCCATTATTAAAAATAAAGCATATGTTCTCAAGAATTAGCAAAAAGAGAATAAAATGTTTGGAGAAGCAAATGGAGGATGAATGGAAGACTTGGATTCTGTGTGGATAAAAACCAAGGAATATTCTTGTAGGTGGATATATATGGATTCTGTGGATAATAATACTTTTCTTGTTTCTAGAGCCTTGAAGATGAAAAACCCAACACGACCCAATGTGACTAGGACTTGAATAGGTTTGGGCCTCAATTAACACCTAGTGGAATCCAGAATTAGTGTAGTATATATACTATACGTACTTCAAAATCCAACAAATCAATGAAGTTTTGCTTTCTAAAAGTCTACTCAATTTGAAGCCAGTACTAGCACGTTGCTTGGAATAAGAATTCCTTGTTTAAACGAAAATTATTGTTCTAGAAAACTGACTGAAGAAGCAAGTAGTCTCAAGTGGCTAATGGGCCATAAATATGAATAGACCACAACATGAACCTACAATTGAACTGTAACCAACTAATTAATTGCTTCAATTCCCTTCTTATTGACGTTTTATTTTAAAGTCTCCCACGATTTCACAGTTCACACTTCACACCCATTAGGTCTAACCTTAAGAAGCTTACGTTTGTCATGGCCCATGGTTGAAACCTAACCTTAATTAATGGTATATTCTATATTGCAAAACCATTAATTATACCAACTTTTATTTGGTTAAATTAATATTTGGTTCCCCAACTATAAGGTAAGGTTTTATTTCACCCCTCAATTGATTGTATCAATTTAGTCCTTTAACTATTAATTGTGTTAATTTAGTCATTCAATTTTGAAAATTAAGTCGATTTCATCCTTGAATCAACTTTTTTGTTTAAATTTTAATGAATTTAGTTAATTTATTAAATGAAGAAAAAAATTAAAAGGATTGCAAAATTTTTTAAGCCAAATCAGTTTCAAGTTTTCAACCATTATCATTGATGGAATTGAGTTGATTTTGAAAATTGAGGGACTCAATTGAAACAATTAATAGTTGAGAGATCAAATTTCCCTTCATCCAATAGTTGGAGGACCAAATTAATAATTTAACCTTTTTAATATAGTTTAGCAGTGCAATTTTAAAAATTATTTTTTGGAGAAATTTTCATACATGGTCCTAAAATTTGGATAAGCCTTTATTTTAGTCTCTAAAATTTTTTAAAAAATTCATTTTTAATCATATAAAAAAAAAACCCTAAACATACCAAGTTGGTCATTCTTACTTAACAAAATTTGATAAAGGCTCATAGTGCTCCATTTAAATACAAAATTACGGAAAGACTAACATGATAACTTTACAATTACTATAACACTATAAATTTCAAAAACTAAAATAAAACCTATCTCAAATTTTAGGGCCAATTATATATTTTCATCTTTATTTTTTAATTTATTGGAAATTACATTATTAGCTTCATTTTGAAGGGAAGGGTTTGAAATTGAAAGCCCCCATTGCTGATGAGAGGAATTCTATCCCTTTCCTAATAGGAACAAATCATGGGGATCGATTGCGGAGCATGATGAGGTTGAGACTTGAGAGCTCACATGGTTATTAAAAGCTAATACAACTTCACGCAATGGAATAAGGTGATAGGTTAGACTGTTCGACAAAATCACTCTCAATGGCCATTATAGTCCATTGCTAAAAACTTTGTCAAAACTTTCAATTATTAAGTTTACAGACACAGCCTCACTCACACTGCTCTTGATTGCACTTGGATAGCTTATTCTAGAGTTTTACCCCATGCTTGGCAATTAATTCACTAGCAAGAAAAAGAACAATCAATGAGATCTCAACTAAACAATTCCTACATTAAACTAGATAGTAATAATTCAAAAGTAATCATTCAAAGTGAAAAGTGAATAAAACTTACACATGAGGAATGTGAAAACCAAGTGATAAGGAATGCATGACATTTTTTACTTTGAAGAAAAAGGCACACAATGCATGATAAATTAGAGTTATAAAATTCACACCAGATATGCGCCAATCATGCCACAGCTTGTTGTAATTTGCAGCAATATTCCATTCAAAAAAATTTTAAAAGCAACAATATGACAAACAAATCTAATGGCAGGTCCATTTCATACATTTTCTTCTAGCTAGTGGCCTTGACTTATAACAATAATGAATGTGTTTCTTCTATAAACAAAAAAAAGAAGAAGTTCTTTTTCCATGCTTTCCAGCATACTCATTTAATAAAAATCATCTTTCACAAGTTTTAAATACAATTTATATATATGAATTTTGTCTTGATAGTGCAACAATGACCTAAACAGAAGCCAACAAAAATTTGTCACATCATGATCCCCATGAGAAGTGGTTGATTTACACCCAATCACTTTCATACAGGCCTTCAAATTCTCCATATCTATAATACTTTTGCTCATATTGTCTCATGTATGCTACTAGTACTAATTACTAGTGAGTACGTATCATCCAAAAACAAATTTTCAAAAGTACATTCCATTATGATTTAGGCTTAGCCCATTAAATCACCGCCCAACCTAGCTAGGTTATCATGTTTGCTTGGTTTATTAGGTTAATAATATTATAAATCATGCTTTGATATGATAATATTATGAATTATACTTTGATTAAAAGCTTGTCTTAGTCGTACAGATTGGATATCTTCCTTCCTCCAAAACTTGGTATTCTATCAACATCACCACTTGCAGACTCCAATACTTTTGTTCCACAACTGTAAATTTCCCGCCAGACAAAAACACTTCTAGAACTACCGACTTAATTGGATATATCAATCGATCAATTTATATTCTAATTTATGATATTTATCTTTATTTATATCACTATCGTTTATTCGTTTTTCGTAAGAGTTATTATGACATGGTAGTGAAATGTGTAAAATTATCGTAGACTTTAATAATTGTTGGGTTTACATATGTGTGAGAAGTCTTATATTGAATAAGAATGAGAAAAATATTTAGTTAATATAACATGGTTGAGAACATACCCATTGAGTTTAGACCTTTTGGGTTAAAGTGTATCTTTATATGTTATATTAACTACTCAAAGAGTCTCCTTACGGTATTTATCTCCTCAACAATTATAAAGAAATAGTCATTCAGAACTTTTTGTTGTAAGTGTTTATCTCCCCAACAATAGTAAATATATAGTCATTTAGAGCTTTCTCTTATATACGAAGATTGACAGGCCTCTAACCGATGTTCTTTCCTCACAACAATGCCTATTTTTTCAGAAATTTTATCACTCGCTACATATCTACCCCCATTCAAATATTAATTTTCTTCTCCAAAACACACAATTCAATCTCTTGAAAGACTGCTACATGATGTTGAAAGAATAGTCACAAAATTATCTTTCATGTGCCTGAACAAGCAAGCCTTCATGTGTCCTCACACAACAACTCTTTCATGTGCCCTTCATAAGGGAATGTGTGTGTCTCAAACTAACTGTCAATTAACCAGCCACTGATGAAGCTATATCTATAGTTGATCTTATCATTCTCACAGTTGGTTCCACCATCATCCATGTATCAACGATGCTTTTGTTTTTCAATGCATTATTCTGGCTACTACTACAGCCATTATTTTGACATATATAACGATTATCTTTCGGGTAGGCATTCCAAATTAAAGTTTGAGGGTAGGCGTTTGAGATTATTTTAACAATTATTTTGACATATATAACAATTATTTGACATTAAGGTTTAGCATTCCAAATTCAAACTTCTACCTTTAGTTTGAGGGTAGGCGTTTGAGATTTAATGGCCTAATAGACTCAAAACTCACTGTAGGCCGACCTATGCACTTGTAGAGTAATTAAAGTAATTGTAATCTTAGTTGTAATATAAGTACTTAAACTTTAGGATTAGGTTAGCATTGGCCTAAGTTTAGCTACTTTGTTATTATGGGGACCTTTGTAATACATAGCTTAATAATAAAGATGTAACTTCTTAGAGTTTTGAATGTTAGATATAAGCCGTTAAGTTAAAATCATAATAATTTTTCTTATGCTTTTTATTTCTTTCTCTTCTCTCTTTCAAGCCAAATCCCAACATCATTTCAACTACACGTCATCAATTCTATTATCCATAGAGAATTTATCTTCTAATTTCTGATATTTATTTGATGTATGGCCATCGTTTAGTCAAAAATAAATTTCTAGTAACCACAAGTGTCATTCCTCAAATTTTTGCTTTCCCTTCTTAAATCCTAAACTTAAATTCAAAATCAAATATGATATTATGAAGCATGAACCTCCACCAGAGATTGCAATGCATCCTATTCGAAGAGGTTGCATTCGGCACAAAGGGGTTTACCAAAAATATTCTGAGCTTAAAAATAACATACAAATCTGATAATGACCAACTTTTAATTTTATCAAAAAAAAAAATTTCCTTGCGGTCATATTTTTACTTTTATTTTCGAAATTTGACTATGAATTGAAATGAGGATTCGAAGTTTTGAACACAGAACACGTATTTTATTATTGAAAAGTGAAAACGCATATTCTTGATTTTAGTTGTTGATTTAACTTCACTCTAAATATACATAACATAACATGATAATAATCACGTAGTTTAAGTATACATTATTAACTATCTGTCTCTCTCTTTCTACATATATATATATATATATATATAACACAAAATTTTGCAGGTGGTTGATCTAATTTCTTTCCATTTCTTGCCTAAACGAAAGGCTAATGTTCCATTCGTAAAAATGGTGGGTCTGCAGCTAAATACAAGTGTAAGGCCTACTACATGACACGTGTAAAGTTGCAGAGCTCAGACTCTGATATATATCCTCCTCCACGTTAGTTGGTAGAGACACCGTCCTTCTTGTTGTTGGCCATACGAGTCTTGGCACGAAAAAGTTCATAAATAATTATGCAAAAAATAACTAGTAGTGGGCAATGCATTATTGTTGTATAGAATTAATGCTTAATCAATAGAAACTCCCATCAATCAATCAGAAATATTTGTGTTACCAAAAAAAAAAAAAAAAAAATCAGAAATATTTGCAGTTCCTACTGTTTTGAGAATGGTGTATCTTTTAGAAGCCTTCATAAATATTCATGAATATTGATACTTGCTACTTGGGAGATTATGTTCATATTGAAATTTATAATGCCGTTATATGTAATGAGCATATATGTGATGAGCACCTATATATATATATATATAGTGATAGAGCTTGAAAATCTTTCTAAGGGGTAAGCTAAATGAATTATTGTATTCTGGTATTCTTAATTCTTTCAATAAAAGATGTATATGATTTTATTTTTTGAAAAAAAATATATTTTTTGCTAAAGAGATAGATTTACTTTTATATATATGTATATATATATATATATATATATATATTTAAGTGATTATATAAAATAAAAAAGTTTTTTTTTTTTAAGAATACTAAGTATTTTTAACACACAAACACAGGGAGATGGGAAAAGATTTTTTAACACACACTTAAAGTTGATTCTTATACTAAGATAAATAGATAAAATTTACATTAATTGATGTAAATGCTCTAATTTAAGAAATACTTTTATTATGCACCCTAAATTATGAAAAATCATTAATCTAGTTCGAACAAAATTGTTAAATGAAACCTCGCCACTACTATAGGATATACGAAGAAATATGTCATGATCCAAATAATGAAATGTTATTATAGGTATGTCATGACCCAAATAATGAATCGTTATTACAGTTAAACATCTAATCTTATACCAAAACATCTAATCATAAACCAAAGCACACTGTCCATTGATTTAGTAAGAATTTCACATCAGCTTATTAGCTTTAAAAAAAAAAAAAAAAAAATTCTAAAAGTGTGCTAAGATGTACTTGTACTTAGAAAAAAAGTTAAATTATTAAAAAAACTATATATAAAAGCAAAAAGTTAAAAGCTAAACCAAACAAACACTTAAGTGAGATGATTAATGACAAAGATCAAAAGAGAACAAAGAACAACAATCACAGTTTACAAAGGTGATAGCAAAATCCGCGTTAACATATGCCTTTCAAGTATTAAATTTTGAAACGACTAACGTGTATCATTTAATACTAAATTTTTATTTAATTTTTAATGTTTATTTGATTTGAGACACCCTATGTAACAAGAAAACGAGGTACCAAATTAAAGCATTTATTCATTCATTCTAGAAATGAAGATAAGTCTACCAAACACGTGTGAACCCTTCACAGTTCACACTCTTCCACCTCAATAAAGTGTAAACGCAAACAAAACCAACCTGTATTGTTTCCGTGTGAAAGAAGCAAAGAACAACAAAATGTCAAAAATCCCAAACTGAAAATTCAATTCAATAAGGGAAAAAAAAAAACCTCCTCAGATAATAACGCCGACTATCGATCACACCCTCCCAAACTCTACACCCAGTCTCACCCGATTGAAACCTCCCTCTTCCACTCTCTCTCTCACACGCACGCAAAATTGAAAAATTCTCTCAACCACTCACACCTATATATCGCAACCCAAAACCCCACACTTTTTGGCCATTTCAACCAACCCCCCATCTCTCTCTCTCTCTCTCTCTCTCAAATATCTGAAGCTAAAAAGGAACAAGATTTGCATTTGAGGCAAGTGGGGTTTGCTCCAAAATGCAAGAAAGTTCAGTGCTTTCCGTATCTCCATTATCTCCACCAAGCTTCAACAGCTACTCTTCGGAAAAGCTTTCAGATATCGCCGCCAGAGTCGTGGAGGAGCTTCGAAAAGAATCTGAATCCGACCCAGATTCTGATATCTTCAACTGGGCTCCAAAACCTACACAACCTCAACCTCAACAACAAGAAGACAAAGCAAAAGACAACAACAACAGCGACAAAGAGAAGCGTGAGTACGAGGAAGAAGAAGAAGAAAAAGAAGATGACGATGATGATTTCGAGTTTGCTTTTGTTTGTAGAGAGCCAGACACGACAACAATCTCGGCCGACGAGATCTTCTCCAACGGTCAGATAAGACCCACTTACCCAATCTTCGACCAAAGCTTGCTTCTATCTCTATACGATTCCCACATCGAAAAAACAAACACCACCACCACCACCACTACGAGAACAACAGCTATCTCCACCGCCAAAGCGCCGCGGCCGTCGTCGTTTCGTCGTCCTCCTCTGAGAAAGCTCATGATCGAGGAGCAAGAACGAGATCGTGACACGTCGTGCTCTTCCTCCGAAGCCGATGACCTTGAAGGTGTCCCGGATGGGACCTACTGCGTTTGGACCCCGCACAGTTCTTCTTCTTCTTCTTCTTCATGCAAGAAGAGCCACTCAACTGGGTTGTCCTCGAAGAGATGGAGATTTCGGGACTTGCTTTACCGGAGCAACAGTGATGGCAAGGACACTTTCGTCTTTTTGACACCGAGCAAGAAGGCTGAGAAGATTCCTGTAAGAAACAACAGCAGCAACAGCAACAGCAATAGCAACAAGAAGAAGACTACTGTAGTTAATAAGGTTGCAGAGGAGAATAAGAGGAAGTCATTCTTGCCTTACAGGAAGGACTTGGTGGGTTTTTTCACTAATGCCAATGGCCTCAGTAAGAGTTTGCAGCCATTCTAAACACAGAATTGAGAGGTGGGTTGGGTTGGTTTTTTTGTCAATTTCTCTGAGTGTTTAGTGGAGTAATTTTTGTTAGCTAGGCCTTCCTAATGATTCCTTAGGATTCTAATTTTCAATGGTTTTTTTTTTTTTTGTGTGTAAATATTTGTTATGTTTCTTTTTAGACTTCAATCTTCCTATAGTGTTTATATGTTTTTTTCTTTTAAAAGAAAAAATTGAAATGATAGTTTTGTTTTGCTTTGTTTTTTATATCTAAGATTTCTCTATTAGAAATATCAGGAAGTGTGAGCAATTTTATTATAAGACTATTAGCAGAACGATGATTGTGTTTTGTATGGTTAATTAGGTTCATTTTCTTGAACTTCCGAAGCTTGAAGTGGCTCGTATGTGTATGAAATGGATTGCCATTGCGCCTATTGTGATGTTTTAAAAAAAAACTTTTGTTCTTGTGAAATTATTCTTTCATTTGAGTTTGATTCATTCCATAATTTAAATTAATTTTAAATTAAAATGATCTAGTTAACTAATGCTCTTTTAGTTTATTTGTTAATAAACTATTTTAAGAAAATTTTGATACCACTATTATCGGAAATATAAAAATCCATTGACTACTATTTTAGGAAAGTTTTAATACCACTATTATGAGAACTATAAAAAGATGTTGACTACTTTTTCCTTTTTCATAAAAAGTTTTTATAAATATTCTCTAAATCAATATTCTTAGGATATTGACTTTTTCTATTTAAAATAAGGGTCATGTTAACAAATGTTTTTAGGACAATTATTAATAAACCATAATAAGAAAGTTTTGATACTATTTTTATGAAAAATATAAAAAGTTATCAACAACATTTATTATTTTATCATTTTCTCAATAAAATGTTTCTAAAAATAAGTCCTAAACTAATGCCGGAAAATGAACTTTTTTTAAAAAATAAAAATAAAATGAAGATTTCAAACGAAAACGATGAGTTCAAACGAATATATGTGATCAATCCTAACGAATATCTTAAAGATCTATAACTGACCACAAAAAATATATTAGATCAAGATTTAGTTGTTGTGGTTGAGGATTATATTTCAAAAAATTAAAAACCAAGCCTACAAAACGGCCTGAACAGCTCAATTTTTGGAGTGGCTTGAAAACAATGGTTAACATTTGGTTCGGTTTGGGTGTGTAAATGCGTGTTAAACTTAAAATAATTAAAAGTTAGTTTTGCTTTTATGTTTATGAGTAATCGTGTGGGTCTCACACGCCACAAGTGTGTACCCAAACTAGCCGTATAGGAATTCCCAAAGTTTTTTAAAAAGCGATTGAAAGTGAAAAATTTGAAGTATTTCTATTTTAGAAGAATAAATGGGTGTCTCTAGCTTGTATTATCTTCCACAAAAGTGGAAATTTGACTTTTAAATTTTTTTTTTCTCACCTAGTTGTTTATGTATTTAGTTAGTATAAGATTTGGGTTTTTTTTCTTTTTTTTTTGGTTGACATAGTAAAAGTGGATGACGTGATTTTCGTGGCTTAGTTATACATCTTGATTCTAGAAAGAGCTTGATAATATTAATATTTATATATATCACTCACGGAGAGATTATTATATTTTTCTTTTGTATCATGATTATCTACAGAAGATTAAACTCCATGATGGAAAAAGAAGTCAAAAAAATAATCGATTTTTGGTAGTAATATAAACATAGATCTCATCATTGCAAGCCGATTTAAAGCTCATAAGTTAAAAATTAAAAAAATAATAATAACTATAAGGGAAGAATACTACTATTTGGCTAAGTATTAATTGTATTGGTAATATATTAAAAGGTGCATGCAACATTTTTATTTAGTATGTTGAATAAGAGATTTGGAGTTTAATCTACGTCTACATCAAAAATCGATTGGTATCTTGGTTTGATGATAAATAGCTATCATCAGGAATGGATGCCATAGATTGAAATTTTCTCCAAAAATAAATGTTTAATAGTAGATTCTAATTAGTTCAACTAGTAAAGTTTCTTGTCATTGAATAAAAGATCTAGGGTTTATCTACTTATACCAAAAACTAATTTGTGTATTGGTTTGATGATAAAAAACAATCATAAAAATCGGACGTCATAAATTGAAACTATCTCTAAAAAAAGTTTAATAAAGAATGCATAAATAACTCCATATTTTCTGATTCATTATCATTTTTTTTGGAATAGAATTATCATATTTTTTTTATAATCTTTTAATATTAAAATTGTTTCTCATTTAACAACATTATCACATGGCGATTTTTACATGGATATTGTCCCACGTGATGTTTTTTTGTTGATTTTTTCTTACTGCAATTCAGGTATATACGCCGTATGCATTTTGGTTTTGGTCAATATAATATTTTTCTTGTTGATCCCAATATTTCTTAATCGTAAAATATAAACCCAATAGACTGCGTTTGAAGCAAGTGGAAAATAAAATTATAACGTAAAGAGTTGGCTATCGAAAAAAAAATTATACTAAAAATCTCAATAAATTTTCATAAGTTATAAAGTAGATATCAACTATAATAAAATAAAATAAAAAGTATGTTGTAAAATAAACTATCTTGAATTGCACTTGTTAGATGTTACGTTAACATTATTTTATATCCAAAAGCTTAGACACTATGATATGTCGTTATAGTGTTGTACACAAGAAAGCCACTGTTTAAGCCATTATAGCATTAAAGTTTTTAAAAATAATGTGATACCTATTTTTTAATCAAAAAAAAAAAAAGTCCTAGCGCGTGTTTATAAGGTATATCCTTTTTGGTTAAACAAATATTAGAGACTAATGAGAACGCAAAAATAATCAAAGAGTTGGTCATATCCATGTATGAGCTTAGTGTGTATATATTTTATTCCAAACCAATTTTGTATATGGTGGAGTTGTTGTCCAGTGTTCAAACAAAAGTGGATAACTGAACTTTTTAGATATATTTTGTGTCGGTAGTGTTGCGTCCAGTACATTGAAGCATTGGATTTAGATACGGATTGAGTTATTTTGAATAATTATTTATATATAAATAAATAATTCCTTGGTGGATCTTTAGAATTCAATTGTTTGATGCTGCCAATATAAAAAATTATAGTCATTCTAACATATATTAATTTCACTAAAACATTAGGCTGAATTTGATCTCAACAAATAAAATTAAAAACAAGATTAAAGATGATCACATATAAATAACTTTTTAATGTTGAGCCTTTTACATTTTTTTTTTATAATCATCTTATTTCTTCTATAGTATGACTAAACAGAAAAAAATTAAAAAAAAATCTTGATACAAAACTTTGCTCCCCAATTATTAGACTATTAGCATGCGTTTGCATACAAATGAATGTTCGCATTTGCATTTTTGATTGGATCTCATAGCATTGTTCATGACCCAGCCAAAAACTCAACAAAAACGTAGATAAGCAGCATTGTTCATGACCCATGGCATTATTCATCATTAAAAAATATTTTGCTATAGTGTTTTCAGTAATAAGTTTTCAATTTTCTGCAAAATAAGTGATATCCAAACAGATCTTACTAAAACTTAAAAAAAAAACTATTTTACTTTCATAAATTTTCTCCTGCAATCCATAGTTTTGATACTTATTTCAATAGTTATTACACTCAAAGATTGATTGAAGAAAAAGAATTATGAAAGAGGAAGTTTATGAAAATGATATTACTGATTAAAGTGAAAAATCAATCTTTTTATCTTTTTGTAGTTCTATAACTAAATAATTTTTCTTATTCTCATAAAGGAAATTGTCTGAAAATCAATTAAAGCCGCTTTAGTAGGAAGATAGTTCCACAGGGAAAGCTCGAAGTAGTGTGTGTCATGTGTTGTGTGACCCATTTGGTGCATTTTTTCTCAGTCTTGGTCTCTCTCTTTTGTCAGTTTTCTCATCTAATCCCACTGCAAAAGGCATAGACCAAAGCCTTGGAAAATGTGTAAAGTCGACGGGCACACCACACATTCTCCGTGTGAGTTTTTTGAAGTGGGAATTGTGGAAAACTGAGCTGAGAGTGAGGAGAAACTGAGAAGCTTGAGAATTTTCGTCAAAGCAGACAGATTTTTAGCCCTTTATTCTATTCCATTTTCTTTTTTTGACTAATATCTTTTAAAAGATTGGATAATTATTGGAACTATTTTTTTAATTTATGAAAAGATAGAATAATTGGAACTATTAAAAAGACCATGATAGTACATATGATTCCACTGCTCGGAATATAGACAAATCATCTCAGATAAAGGGTCAAGTACTTAGGATTCTATTATTCATGAACCAAGAATAAAACATAAGGACCCTGGACCGTACATATATCGGTATATGGTTCTTGGGGTAGAAGAATTATTCTCATCCATAATCCAAATCAAACATTTGGGTCTCACTAGTGTGCAAGTCTCACCAATTGTAAGACATCCAATCTATACAGGATAAACGAAATGTTTTCTTCTTAGACAGTGACTTAAGTGATTTGGTACGACTTTCAACGAGGAGATATCTAATAGAGCGATTTTATGATACACTTCTCTCAGAATATATAAGAAGGAAAGCCCAATAACAAGGGCAGTAAAGAATTGGCGAGCAGACAACAAAACCATTAGGCCCAAGCGGTAGGAATAATGGATCACAGGCCAAAGAAATAAACAAATGGGCCTTGAAGAGGCAAGTGGGCTTAAAAAAGCTCGGAAAGAAAGAAATAGCATCCCATGGACAGTGTATAATGTGGAAAAGTGAGAAAGGGCCGCCGCAGGCCCAAAGTAATGCAAACTAAGAAAGTAAGGGGTTTATGACAAGCCCATAAACCCCATGGATGAGAATAAGGTTATTGGGCTGGGGAAGCCCAATGAAGTTAGTAAAACCCCATGGGAATGCAGAATTAGTAAAAGGGTCAAGGAAGCCCAAAGAAAGTAAATGGGCCAAGGATGCTTAAAGACAAAGAGAAAAGGGACATAGGAGCCCATAAGTAAGGAAAACCAGTGGCCATGCCAAGCCACTGGGAGAAAAAGTAAACGGCTGGCCTAAGGAGGCCCAGCAAGATTAAATCATTACAGCAGGAATAACAAAACAATACGGCAGGAAATAAGGGAAATCAAGAAGTGGGCCAAAGAAATACAAGGCCCATCATCAAATAAAGCCCAACTCCTGAGAGGAGCGGGAAATCAAGAAGCAGCCCACATAAAAGGTCAAAGAAAACGGATGGTAGGCTATGCAGACGAGCCTCCAGACCACAGTAGACGGATGGGCAGCAGGCAGATTTTGGACACATATAGAAGGAAGGCACGCGTAAGGTCCAGGCACTACCAGCCTGTACCCAGCCAATACAGAGCATGGTGAGGTCGGGGGTCAGAGATTCAGAGGGCATGGTTTGGTGGTGGGGAGAGGGGAAAAATCTATTTTTGAGGATCCGGCTCAGGCTCTTTCGGGGAGGTGTCCTGTTGGGATGACTCACTACCCAAAAGAGGCAAGCTGAGTTGGAATCAATGGGTGCATGCCATGATGGATAGGGAGAGAGAAAGAACCCAGACCGTAGCAGGAATGGGTGCCACGGTAGACAAACAAACAAAATACCCTTCTTTGTCTGGTGATGGGGGAGGAACGCAGACGGAACAGTGATGGTCGGCCAGTACACCCAGACCAGACAAAGGAGGTTAAAGGCTAAAACAGTAAAATCCGGTCACGGCAGGCGCTATAAAAAGAGGGTCTTGCCATGAACAGAAAAAGGAAGAGGATCACGGGAACTTTGACTGAGTAATAGGAATTTGAAAAGAGAAACTATGAAATAGAGAAAGAAACGAGTGGAAAAGGAAGAAAGAAAACACCCAGAAAGAAAAAACAAAGTGAGAATTAGAATGGCAGGCATGCACCAGTAGATTAATTCCCTCTCTCTCTCTCGTGAAATCTTACTCCCTGTAAAAACCTCAAGGAGCCTTGAGCATAAACCACTCAGGTCCGTTTCCCTCAGGGCAGTTAATCTTCACGGCAGGACCTTTTTCTTGAGAGATTAATTGCGTTGAGAAGGGACGTTCTTTCCTCTCTGGCTTTGCTCCTGCGGACCGGACTTTAGTCGATTTTCCTAACATTCTGATTAACCCATACATATTAACACTCGTTAACTTCTGTTCTGTTCTTTCCTTTCCGCAAAAAATATTATTATTGCTGTTGTAATTATGTGTGAGGGTTGTTTGGTCATTTCCATTAAGTGGCCAGATATTTTAATTATTTTATTATTATTATGTCTGCCTGCCACGACTTGCCTGAAACAGTTCTGCCTGCCGTAAGCACATTCCTGGCAAACTTGGCCTAGTTTGCGCACAAGCCGGATCAACTTGATTTGCAGCTGGACCGGTCCCGACTCCCTTATCTAGAAACTTGGGCCTGGTGCCGCAGGAAGCAGCCCAATATTGCTAGCACAACCCACCACCTTACAAAGAATTATTCTCATCCATAATCCAAATCAAACATTTGGTTCTCACTAGTGTGCAAGTCTCACCAATTGTAAGACATCCAATCTATATAGGATAAACGAAATGTTTTCTTCTTAGACAGTGACTTAAGTGATTTGGTACGACTTTCAACGAGGAGATATCTAATAGAGTGATTTTATGATACACTTCTCTCAGAATATATATAAGATTCACAAAGGTAAGATAGTTGTTTTATGAAGTTGATCTATAAAAATAATTTCTCATTTTCAATTTTTTTTTAATTATCTTCCTTGAGACAATTTTGCAATCATGGTAAATACAAGAACTAGTCTTATGAAGTGAAAAGTAAAGGTGAAAATAATGATGGATTTATATTGAACTTGTGTTATTACCGATCACTAAACTTCTTGAGGTGCACTGCTAAACTCCAAAACAAAGATTTAGCGACAGCATTATGTGGTAAGTTAAAATTCGACTAAAAAGAAGTGAGAGAAAAGGATTTGAATCCAAATTTTCCACTCAGAGAGATCAAACCATGACAAAAATCTATAGTAGCACTCTTCACAACTTATTAATTTGAAAATGGAATCACAATTGAACCAAGTTCAATATTGTAGTATTATCAAGCGTAGGTGAGTCATGCCAAAGTTACCATTAGGGAGAGGATAAAAAGCCTACCAAAAAAATAAATAAAGGAGGGGTTAAAATATGGGGGGAATATATACAATATGTTAATGGAAAATGCTTTTGATATTCCTTTATGATTAAAAGAGAAAAAAGAAAAAGAAAGAACAAAGGTAATACAAAAGGAACAGAAAATAAACAAAAAGATGATTTGTAAATGATTGAAATGAATTACTTTATTCAAGCTTCTTCTACACATGAATAAAAGAAAGAACAAAGAAGTTGGCAAGAAGGTATCTGGGTCTTGCTGTGGAGTATTCTATTTTCACTATTTTTGTCATCTTATCTTTTATTACTTCCTTTGGGGCATACAATGCCAAAGCCTTTGGCCTGTAGCTCTCATAAGAGTACCCACATCTCTTGGATACCCAACAAAATCAGCACATATAGAAGAGTCACAGATCTTCCATGAGTTCCACATCAACACCCCACTTTGCTAAGCCTCTTTTTCTATTTTCCAATCAATATGCTACGTACCTTTTATTTTCGTGGATCAAGCTAATTCCAACCAATAACCCATCAGCATCAACTTTAAAATTCTTTCAAAATTTTGTATTTATCATATTTGTCTTTGAAATCTACACCTCTTGTCATTACATAGTTCTATGTCATAGTGGTATTACACTATTACGTCAAAGAGCATCCAATAACACTATGGTTATTTGAGGTTCAAGTGATAATTGAGTGATAATAACATTTTTTTGTGATACTTGATGTTTATGATTTGACTCTACCTCCCATTTTCCCTCAATTAAAAAAAAAAATGTACATCATATTATATTATCTTTTGCCAATTTTATAATTTTTATTTCACCATGCAAAAGATTAATTAAAACGGGTTTGGTTGAATGAAAGTATATAGGAAATGAAAGAGAACGTAACCCCGTGAATGATGAGCCAAAATAAAACAAATATACAAGAAACAATCTTCTCTCTTCCAATTTTTTCTTTTCCTACGTAAGTATGTATTTGGATGAGTTTTTTTGTTTTGCTTATTTATTGAAAGTTGGTTTAAAAATAGTTGTATATAGAAAAGGTGAAATTTTAAAAAAATTTACATAAAAAAATTAAGTATAAAAAAAATATCTAAGAGGTTGCTTAGGTGGATCCCAATCAAACTTCTACCTCTTTCCTAATGCAAGTGTGCCATGCACCAATCAAGCCACTTGCAAAATATCACCTAAAAATGAATAGCTTCCAAAAAGAAAATTCTTCAAATTTGGATGTTGGTGCATTGTTTATTCATCTTTTTGATTGGTTGATTTTGTCTGGTAGAGTGGGTAAGATTCCTAAAAGAATAGCTGGCCATGTTCACAAAGAACCCCACTTTAAATGCTCTTTCATCTCAAAAAGCCTTCATTGTTTTTCTACAATTTAGTATTAGTCTCAATCATCACCATAACCATATCAAAAGGTATTTCTATCTCTCAGAAGCTATATACAATTATACAATTTAAAAAGCTAGAAAAAGATCCTAGCTAGCACTACTTTCCTCGTTTTACATCGAAGTTTTTTTTTTTTTTTTTGGTTTCCCACAAAAAGTGTAAAATGTACTAGAGAGTTAGATGCTTGATGGAATGGAGTGGTAGACAATGTGATTACTTACTGTGTGACTAACAATACTTTCTTCCATTGGTGGAACACAATACTACAGTGTACCGACCTCCTATTTATGTGAATGATCCAATCTAACCAAATTGGATGTCACCAAAGAGAATGAATATACAATGAAAATACACATAATGCAAAATAGAGATCTATTTTCTTTCTAATTGCACAATAAGCCTTGAAGCCCAAGTTAGTGGCCCATTTACAAACAAGGGCTCTATGTCCACTGAAAACACATTTAATCCTTTCATAAAACCATGGCCCAAGTCCATTGGTCATTCGAATTTTACAACGAGGGGAGAAGTGGTTTGGCAAATAGGAGAGTGATTTTTCTAATTGACTCACTTGTTAGTCATGCCCTTAGCCAAGGGTTTGGCTCTACTTAGCCGTACGGATGTTTAGTCTTCGTGATGTATCACTGAATGCTTCATGGTGTCATCATCAAATGATTCAAACCTTTATTTGTTGACTGTTTTAATGTAACACTACTAAATGTGTTCCTCCACGACAAATACCTTAATCATGTCTGAATGTTTTCTACCACTATTAACGACCCACGCAATTACAAGATAAGTTTTGTATCTTATTATTTCAACTCTCTTTTACTCTAGATTCTCAAAAAAAAAAAAAAAAAAAAAAAAAAAAATCTCTATAACACCATTTCTTATCTTATTTCAATTTTCAACTACTCATTAATCATTATGTTATGTCATTGCCTAGGAAAAATACAATAATAATGACCAACATACTACCTATTGACAAAATTTCCAAACTCGGTTCCTTAATATATTTAAGTTTAATTGTCGTTGTATTGAAGTGCAACACTTGTACTCTTGTCTTAAAAAAAAAACTCCAACAATATGAAATGGGCTTAAATCTCTCTCTCTCTCTCTCTCAAACGGCCTAATCTTAATGTATGGCCAAAAAAAAAAAAAAAATGCGTTAATTGCACTTTCCCCACCTTAATTATGGGTTACATTGGCAAATTTAAAGTTTATGGCGTAGATTAAAGTGGATCCCATATTTAGGGGGAAAGTGCAATTAACCCCTAGAAAATTATTGTCCTTAGTTTACGAACACCACAGCTTGAAATTCTATTTCATGTATTATAATTCCGTTGCCCCCGCTCCCTTTTAAGGGATTTATTGCTTCTTTAAGCCAATGAAACATTGATACACTCATATACAAATATCAATTTCCTTGACTTAAAATCTCATTCCAAGTTTGAAATTAGCATGCACAATGAATGAAAAGCCATCACATAGAAAAAAATTATTTAATATTTCAAGAGCAATATTATTTAGGCTCACATAAATGACGGATTCTATTTTAAATTTAACTAATTTTATTCATTATTATGCAAGATGAATAAACAACTTCCTATCTGCTGAATACTTATTCTACAATAAATTAATTTAATTTGTGTATACCTAGTCACATGGATTTTCAAATGTGCTAATCATCTTTTTGTCCAACTTATATACCTTCTAAGTTTTGTTTTTGTTTTTGTTTTTTTTGTTTTTTTTTTTATTTTTTATTTTTTATTGAGAGCAATGTCCACTTAAAAAACACATGAGCTTTTCTTCTTGAGAAAGTGAGAGGTTGGAGACAATCAGACAGCTTATACTACATACGACATCCATGTTTAGTGGAAGTGTTTGAATTTTATTGTATTTTGTCTCCCATTATAAGTCAAGCTTTTTTTTTTTTTTAACCCCATTATAAAAGTCAAGGTGTGCATTGAATCTCTTACTGGTTTTAATTTAATAAAACAGCAGATTCTAGAAATGAACCTGCTATATCAAACAAGAAAAAGCGGCTGTGGTAAAATGCACAATAAGCCTTGAAGCCCAAGTTAGCGGCCCAACCACCATATTTAGCCATTGATGACATGGGCCATGTCAGATGTCCATTTACAAACACATTAAATCCTTTCATAAAACCATGGCCCAAGCCCATTGGTGATTAGAATTTTGCAGCAATTGGAGAATGGTTTGGCAAATAGGAGAGTGACTTTTCTAATGGGCTGACTTGTTAGTCATGCCCTTATGATCTATGTTAGCTTGAGATACATTAACCGAGGGTTTGGCTCTATTTAGCCAAGTGTTCGTGTTTAGTCCTCATGATGCTTCACCAAATGTTTCATGGTGCAATGATTCATATTATTTTGTGCTGACTACCTCAATGTAACACTACTTAATGTTTTCCACCATGACAAAATGCCTTGTCAAGTCTGAATGCTTTCCACCACTACTGACAACACAAGCAATTACTAGATAAATTTTGTATCTTATTATTTCAACTCTCTCTTACATTAGATTCTCAAAAGAAAAATATCTTTTACATTATGAACATTACTTTTGTTACATATTTATCCCTTATCTTCATAAAGGAAAAGTACCATACCACTAAGTATCTCTTTTACACCATTTCTTATCTTGTTTCACCTACTCATTATGATATGTCATTGCCTATGGAAAATCACTGTTTTAAAAACCGGACCGGACCGGCCGGTCCGACCGGTTCAACCTGGAACCGGGAGCCAATCCGGTCCGGTTAAAAACCTCAAAACCGGTCAATAACCGGTCAACAACCGGAAAACCGGCCAAAAACCGGTCAAAAACCGGGGTTGAACCGGAAATTTCAAAAAAAACGGTTCTATGTCCGGTTCGGTTTTTAAAACCATGTGGAAAATACACTAATAATGACCAACAAGCTACCTATTGACAAAAGTTTTAGACTCCAATTACTTAACATAATTAAGTTTAACTACTGTTGTATTGAAGTGTAACACTTGTCTTAAGAAAGACTCACCACCGCCCACGTTAGACGAGTTGGTACTTCCCAAAGCCTTAAAGACTTGAGGGGTTCATGAACCTAGGTTCGAGTGATTCCGGGATGGGGTTGTACTGTCGATTGTCAAAAAAGAAAAGAAAAAAAGACTCCAACAATATGAAATGGGCTTAAATGTCTCTCTCTCTCTCTCTCTCTCTCTCACACACACACACACACACAAACATGAAAACAGCCTAATCTTAATATATGGCCAAAAGAAAATGAAAAAATGGGTTAATTGCACTTTCCCCATCTTAATTATGGGGCACATTGGGCAATTTTAAAGTTTATGGTGTTGATTAAAGCGGATCCCATAGTTAGGGGTAAAGTGCAATTAAACCCTAAAAAATTGCTGTCCTTAGTTTACCAGGGCCACAACTTTAAATTCTATTCATGTGCTATAATAAATATGAAAACTTTATTATTCTCCCCTAGAAAGCATCAGTACATTACAACTCTTAAAACAGAAGACTCAATACTTTTTTTTTTTGAGAAACCACCCCTGGAAAGAAGGGGGGAGGAGAAACTTCATTACTGCAATTCAGAAAGGTATACAGATGCAATGTCCGGAGGGATGTCCTCCATCCAAACATGGAAAATGGAAAAATTACAAGCTGATCTCACTAGCCTATGAGCTACTTTATTTCCTAGCCTACGAGTATGATTAAAGGCTAGACTTTTAAAGGCTGAAGCGAAGACTTTGATGTCCTTGATGATGTGTCCGAAGCTTGAATACTCCCAGCCACCATTGGATAAAGCATTGATGGTAATTTCTGAGTCACCTTCCAAAATAATCTGATCAAGACTTAGCTCTTGCGCAAAGCCAATGGCGCTGCGCGCTGCCAACACTTCCACCGTCTCTACTGATGTAGGTAGAGGAATAAGTTGTGTAAAGGCAGCCATAACAAGACCTTTGTCGTTTAGGATGATACATCCTAGACCTGCTTGGTTCTTCTCTCTAAACAAAGCCCCGTCGAAATTTACTTTCAACCAGCCACCAGGAGGAGGCTACCACTTCACGAAGGAGGGGGATTTTGGGGCCAAAGGGGGGGCTGCCGAAGCCCTTTGAAACTCCAGCAAGTTGTCAGAGGCTAGAGCATTAACCTTCCACAGAGGAGTCGGGCTATCACCAACTCTAGCCTGATTTCTACGGTACCAGATCAGCGAGACAGTCATGGCAAACAGCTCAAAGAGGTCAGTACGAGATTGACACAACTGAAAAATTTCCACTAAAGAGCTGCACTCCCTGGACAGATTTACCAACCACTCAAATTTGTCCTTCCATACTACCGATAGTGCAGGGCAAGACCAAATGGCATGAAAGGAGGTTTCGCTCATGAGATTACAGCCGGGGCAGATGTCATCAGTGAGTACTCTACGCTTTAAAAGGTTGGCTTTTGAAGGTAAAGAATTTGTACCTGCTCTCCATAACAGTGTTTTGACTCTATTTGGGACCCGAAGACTCCAAATGCCCTTCCAAATTCTCTTGGTGGGGGTTAGATCAGAGGGAGAAGGACCTTCCCTCAACTCTTCATTCATAAGGAGTCTATAAGCCGATCTAACAGAATATTTACCATCCGGAGAATGCGGCCAAAACACCATGTCATCACATTCACCATAGCTAAGAGGAATGGACTTTATAGCAGCAGCCTCATGAGGCAAGAAGAGGTGATCAATTGTCTCCTGGAGCCAACAGCGTTGCTCCTTGTCGATCAGAACAGCCACATGTGCCTCATCTCCAAGGAAAACTCTCGGTGACACCACCTTCTTGTTGTATGGGTCGGGGAGCCAACTATCATGGTAGATCCGGATCAAGGAGCCATTTCCAACCCTCCATTGCAGCCCCTTGCGGACTATATCTCTGCCTTTCAAGATGCTCCTCCAAGCAAAAGAGCCACTACCCACCTTGGCGTAAAAAATGGAGCCATTTGGGAAGAATTTTTCCTTGAAAAACTTGTGGAACAAAGAGTGCTGATTTCCTGCAAGCCGCCAAATCTGTTTTGCCAGCATGGCATCATTGAAATTCTGCAGCTCTTTGAAACCCAAACCGCCTAAACTTTTTGGGCGGCATAAAGATTTCCATTTTGCCCAATGAATCTTCCTTTGATTACCCCTTTGACCCCACCAAAAATTCCTGATTAAGGCCTCAATTTCATGACACAAGGAGAGCGGTAGCTTGAAGCAGCTCATGGCAAAGGTTGGGATCACCTGAATCACGGCTTTGAGGAGGACTTCCCGGCCAGCTTGGGAAAGAAGTTGCTCTTTCCACCCTTGGAGTTTGGCAGCAACTCTTTCCTTGATATAAATAAAGCTAGCTTTCTTCTTCTTCCCTACCAAAGAGGGTAGCCCGAGATACCTTTCATATTGCTTGATTTCTTGCACACCCAACTCAGTTTTGATCTGCTCCAAAATGTCAGGAGGGGTGGCTTTGCTGAAGAAGAGGCCGGTTTTGTTGCGATTCAACTTTTGACCGGAGGCCTTTTCATAGCAGTCCAAAAGATCTTGGATTTTTTGACAATCACCAAGGGAAGCTCTACAGAAGACCAGACTGTCATCTGCGAAGAAGAGGTGGGTCAACCGGGGACCCTTTTTGCAGATGGACACTCCCCTAATCTGCCTAGATTCCGCAGCCCTGTGGAGCAGAAAGTGGAGCCCCTCAGAACAAAGAAGAAATAGATAGGGCGACAACGGGTCCCCTTGCCGTAAGCCTCTTGATGGGAGGATCGATTGGGTGGGCTCACCATTGATGAGAATTGAATAAGAGACAGATGAGATGCACTCCATGATTAGGTTAATCCACTTGACATCGAACCCCATTTTCTTCATAATATTCTCAAGGAAAACCCATTCAACCCGGTCGTATGCTTGGCTCATATCTAGTTTTAGCGCCATAAATCCCGACTTACCCTTATGATGGTGTTTCATATAATGCAAGGTTTTGAACGCCATAAGAATATTGTCAGAAATAACTCTACCCGCCTGGAAAGCACTTTGATTTTCGGATATCACATGTGGGAGAATATCTTTCAGTCTGTTAGCTAGAACTTTAGAGACAATTTTATAAACGACGTTACACAGACTAATTGGCCGAAAATCAGAAATAAGCAAAGGGGATTTAACTTTTGGAATCAGGGTGATATTAGTACAGTTAATCTCTCTAGGAATTTTACAGCTATTAAGGCAATCAAGCACAGCAGAGCTAATTTCAACACCAATCAAAGGCCAGAAGGTTTGATAAAATAAGGGAGGCATACCGTCAGGACCCGGGGCTGTGGTGGGTTTCATCTCTTTAATCGCTTCCTCTACTTCTTCCTTGAGAAAGGGTCTGAGGAGTTGGGAGTTCATGTCCTCTGTGACCGAAGGCAGCACTGCATCCAAAATATCTGAGAATGCAGAAGGTTGGGATGAAGTGAACAGGGAGTTAAAGTATTGATGGGCTATTTCTTTAAGCTCATTATCACCAATGCACCAAACGTTGTCCGAATTCTTGAGGCCCGTAATTCTGTTTCTTCTGAATCTATGGGAGGCTTTGCTGTGAAAGAAGCTTGTATTCCGATCACCACATTTGAGGAAGAGAGTTCTGGACCTTTGTTGCCACATCAGACTCTCTTTGTCAAGAAGGTCATTGAGCTCAGCCTTTAAAACTTTAACCATATCCACCTCAAGAATTCCTTTTGCTGCATTAATCTCGGCCTTGGAGAGCTATTTTCCCTTTGTTTCAATTTGTTTCTTAATGCTACCAAAGGACCTGTGGCTCCACTCCAAGAGTTTTTCCCCGCAGATTTTGATTTTTGAAGCAACCTGCACCAAAGAGACAGCCGATGGAGCAGCCTCCCAAACTTCTAAAACAATGTTCCTATAGCCTTCAACACATAACCACATTTGCTCAAATTTAAAGGGGCGAACGGGACTGGGAATAATACCTTCCAGTTTGATCACAATAGCTTTGTGGTCCGAGGAATGAGTGCGAAGGTGTTGAACCTTAGTGCCGGGGTACAGAGCAAACCAACCATTATCCGCCACAGCTCTGTCTAACCTCTCTAGGACCATGCAGCCAGCTCGTTTTCCTCTCCAGGTGAATTTATCTCCTACATAGCCAAGATCCATAAGCCCGCATTCATCCAGAGCATCACGAAACTCCTTCATCACACCCTCAGGTCTAGCACCAAGACCAAGCTTCTCATGGGACCACAAAATCTCATTAAAATCTCCTGCGCAAACCCACGGCAGAGGAGATCGCCGGTGGAGGTCGCGAATGAGGGACCAAGTCTCGTGCTTTCTTGCCTTGTCGGCAAAACCGTATATGCCCGTGAACCTCCATTGAAGCTCAGAAATCTCACCCACCGTGGCGTCTATCTGATTGGGAGATGAGGAAACCACCTTAATCTTGACAGCGTTCTTCCAAAACAGAGCCAAACAACCTATTTTACCAGCACTAGGACCTATCCAACACTGATCAAACTTCAACTCACAACATAATCGGCGCAGCCTAGCATCATCTGCCCAAGTCTCGGCCAAAAACAGAGCAGAGGGAGCTTGTGCTCGAGTGACTACCTCAAGCTCTCGGGATGTGCGCAGGTTCCCAAGCCCACGCACGTTCCAGACAAGCCAATTCATCTATATCGGCGGGGCTGAAGATCAGCCACCGCCGCTGGTATGGAATTTTCTTCATTTGAAACACTTGCACAAGCTCTACGCTTATACGGAATGGGTGAATCTAAGTGAACACTGGGACTGTGCTTACCTAAGGAAACATCAGATTTAATGTTGTCTTTGAGGAAGGCCGGCCTTTGGAGTCTCACCCATTTACCATCAGACTGGTTTTGGGCCATCCCAAGGCCCTTGTCCACGTTCGTAAGGTCCTTGAGAGGAATGGGCTTCGTGGGCTGGATAGGAGATGGTTCTGAAGTTGGGCTTGTAGAGTGGGCTGGGTGGGATGGTTTAATCAGGACGGGCTCAGGTATGTCACTAATTTGATCCAACGGAGAAGCCACAGACCTGTCAAAGCACTGGATGTCACTGTCAATATCTTGGATAATCTTTTCGAAATCTCCTAGGTTCGAACAATTCAGCGAGGAGTCCGCCTTAAACCTTTCAAAAGTTCCTTTGTGCGCCAAAACCGCTTCCCTGGCGGCTTCAGAACCTTGCTTTTCAGAGGTCTCAGTGGCAGGCCTCGGGGGATGGGGAGATTCAGCAGATGTGTGTTGTTCACTCGCTGAAGAGCTGGTTGGTTTTGGATCTTTGGGATGGGATTCCCTGCTCTGTTTTTTCTCAGCAAAAAAACCTTTAACCAAGATGACATTTTTCCTGGAGGTAGTGAAAGGTGGTGCCCGAAGCCAAGATCCAAATTGTTGCTCATCGGGCTTGAGGCTACCTTCACTCTCAATCCACCTTTCGCAGTCTCTGTCACTGTGCGAGAGACAGCCGCACCAGTAGCAGAGGTTGGGAAGATGCTCATACTTGAAAGAGACCCAGTGCGTCTTCCCATCCTCAAGAGTGATGAGCCTTCCTCTGCAGAGAGGTTTAGAGATATCAACCAATGCTCGCACCCTTATAAAACTATCACCTTCATAGTCGCCAGCTTCTATGGGGTGTAGGATAGTTCCAACTGACTCACAAATTTGCTCTGCAATTTCTTTTTTCCTAAACCGCAGTGGAATATCAAACACCTGAATCCAAAAGGCAACCTTTTTAAGGTCGGATACATTGATCGGATTTTCCTTATCATAGCGCGACAGGACCATGATGTGTTTGTCGAAGCTCCAAGGCTCCGCTGAAAGGATGCGCTCCACCTCTGTTTTACTTTCAAAAGAAAATAGGATAACGTGGTCCCCAATATTCCTGACTTTGAAGCCCACTTTAGATCTCCACAGAGGGGAGAAAGTGTTGGCAATAGCTTCTAGGTTCAGGGGACGTTTCGTTAGGAATTTGGCGACAATACCGAATTCATTGGCGGCTTGCTCGCTTTTTAGACACAGTCCAAGTCCCTCATTTTCCGACAGGGACAAGGAACTCCAGTGGTTAGTTAAGTCTTCCATGACTGGATAAAGATCTATCAAAAAACTCTCGAAGTGTTTCCAAGACCCCAGAAAAAACACCCTCTAGCCTTGCAATAACGTTGTTATTGTAAGGGACTGACACTCCTTCCAGAGGAAGGGACTGCAATGCCACTATCTTGAAAAGGTTTCCAGAGAGAAAACCTTATCAAAGACGAGCAACCCAAACAGAAAACACTCAATACTTATTCCTAGTTGAAATAGGACTTTATTTTAAACCCAAACTAAATAACTAAACTCAAATGAGACCAAAATAAGACCCAATGGACTGCACAGCCCATAGCATAAATTATGAAATTACAAAATTGCCCCTACCACTTAAAAATAAATAAAACAAAATAAAACTGAGATTGACCCTATGCCTGCATCAGCATGTCTTAAATTATTCATTCTTGTACAAATCATCAATGGCTTGTTCAATTTATCTCATTGTCAATTATTTTACCAATCCTATAAACTTTAGCAAAACTGACAATGCAACACTAGTCTTCTCTTCTCCACATAAAATAGCCGATGTGAACTTCATGGACATTACAGAGATTGCTTAAACTGTCATCTTGTGTGCTTAAGCGTTTTCTTTTGCTCGCTTCATCAGCTCTATGAATTCCTGAAAAGCTGTAGCAAGAATACCTTATGTCAATACTGTGGTGGACGTTATGTCATACGACCTATATAAACATAATTCACAATATGGGCAAAGAGAATTAAAAAGGAAATCCCCAAAACCAGCTCTTCTCTCATTCGTTTAGCCTCTTCGACTGTGGAATTCTTTGAGATTTGCATTAGCCATGACTTACTTTAATACATATCTCAAGGAATGCTCTAATACAAATGATGTGAGCACCTTCCCAATGGGTGAAAATTGATTCTATATGTTAATGATAAATGTGTGTGCATGGGGGAGAGAGAGAGAGAAGGGGGGGGGGGAGGGTTTCCATTACCATTATCTGAATCATGAGGTCCTGGGAATGCTTCAGGCTGATATTGAAGAGACATGATGTTTTGTGCAGGGTATGCAAGACCAGCACAGCTTCCATCATTGAGATTGACATGAGTTACTTCCACACCCTCTGGAAGCGATGCAGGGTCAACTGCATAGTTGTGATTCTGCCAGTTTATAAATTTAAAGTGAAAAACACTCCCATAGGAAAAAAAATATTATATAATTTACAAATGAATTACATTACTTTGACGAACTGTGAATTCTTAGTTTTAAATTACTAATATATTACTGAAAAAGAAAACATTCGTCAACGTCATATTTAGCTGTTCCTGAGAAAAGTTCAAGTGTGATTTAGGAAGAGAAAAAGTCAATAGATAGAGTTAAATAAAATTAACACACCTGAGCACTAATTTCAACATGGCCACTCCGAAGGTTACGAACTGGATGATTTCCACCATGGTGACCAAACTTCATTTTAAAGGTTGTACCTCCTAATGCCTGGCCAAGCAACTGAGGACCCATGCATATTCCAAAAACAGGAACCTTACCCAGTATTTCCTTCACTGTTTCAACTGCATAAGGAACCGCAGAAGGGTCTCCAGGGCCATTGCTGAAACGAACCCCATCTGGCTTTATCTTAAGAGTCTCTGAAGCTGGCCATGTTGAAGGGACGACAGTAATCTTACAACCATAGGATGACAAACGTCTAAGTATGTTATGTTTGATCCAAAATCATATGCAACAACCTTCAGTTCATACACAAACACAAAAAAGAGTAAGAACAAATGCCAATTTATTCAGGGATGGTACTTTCAAAAAAAATTAAATAATACTTACAGGAAAAGTGTTTCCATCTCTCCCATTGGTGTTAAAATCCCACTGTGACTTTGTGTTGTCAGTCCATTCATAAGGGGTCTTCGATGAAACACCACTTATCAAATCAACACCTGCAAATTAAAAGCAAGAAAACTATAGACTTAAAATTTTGGCAAGAAAAATAGGGACCTAAAATTTTATTATTTGGCCAGTGACCTTTAGGTTAACTGGCACCTCTTGATGTTTCCAATGGAGATATCCAGGATATGAATCCTCCCTCCCCCACTTGAAATGTTTTTTTCAAAAAAAAAAAAAAAAAATTGCAAACCCCTTTAACTAACAGCATCAAATCCTTACCAACAATGTCCCATGAATGGGACAATTCCAATAGTTCCTCATCTGATTTAGATTCTTCTGTGCTCAAAACACCGATAAGGCTTCTATCTTGCCTTAATCTACAGGTAATAGCATGTGTGTCAACATCATCTGCAGGATAATGACACAGAATCAAAAGATGAAGGGAGGTCAGAAGTTTCATGGAGAGCAAAGCTCAATAATTTAAAATTACACATGTCGAAAGTATTGGTCTTTAAGATAACTCATGCTATATTAAATAACATTTACAAATCCCCATGATGTTCCTTTCTGCTAAATAATCACCAAGTGTTTCTGCACATCTCCAATTTGAAGTACTGGAAGAAATTTATAAAATAATAAATGAGCACGGCTCAACAGCAAAGTTGATACAATGAAAGTTTCCAAAGCAGCATTAACAAACTGTACCTGATACTTAAGCTTCTAATGACTAGACCACCAAGGAAGCATTGCATTGATTCTTCATTATCTGACATTAAAGACATCAAACTTAGATTTCAAATAGTATCCAAGACATAAGAGTTTGCAATGACTTAAAGTACAAATTTCACCCACCAAAATTTACACCAGTGTTGCCAATATGCGGGTTTGTCATCAGGACAAACTGTCCAGCATAACTAGGGTCTGTAAGAATCTCTTGATACCTGCAGAATACATGTATTACAACCATTAATCAAATTCCAAATATGAGCATCCGTGTTGCACAACTAGTTAACTCATGAACCTTAATAATAAGTTCTCTCTGTTGTTAAAAGTGCACCTAGGCATGGTTAAAGCACAAAGTACCAAAGGAAAAGCACTTATTGATCTAAAATAGAAGCATGTTACAAGTGTTAAATGTGTAACAGTATGAACTTCTTGTGGAAGCTCCAGATGCAAAAAAGTACACCTTACATTTCCATCATAACCTAGAATTCAAACAATCAAAATCAATCAGCATCATCCAACTAAGAATAACACTTGATTAGTTTTCAGCCATCAAGTATAAATGTTACTGCACATTCAAATGGGCATATAATGTTCAATACTTCGTGTTTTGTGAATCCCAACTTTTCCATGCAACTTGCTGAACATACCCAACAATGGCTTTTTTTCTGATAGATTAACAACATTGTAAAGCTATTTTCAAATCAATCCTAGAAAAGCTAACATTTTGTTATCTTTATGAAAAAAAACAGTTCTCAAATCTCAAATCAGCACTGATATGTTGGACAGAATTTGGTCATAATTGGCAACGCAGGTATCTGTCGGCATATTGATGTGCTAGAAACAAGGAAGATATTTGATATAATGTATGACTTCATATGTTTCTCATCACTTTCTTCACTAGCTGATTCTTTTTTCTTTTGATAGGTAAATTTCTTCACTGGCTGATAATATCTATGGTATCACTTTTCACTACACCACGTCCTTATTAACAGCGTGCAAATGTGGGAGCATCTACATCACTAACAGCTATGTTACTGTAAATTTAGTGAGAAAATGCAAGTTCCTTGACTTAGTTGTACTACCAGAAAACATAAATTAGCTTCAAAGGTGTGCAGTTATTTGTGTAAGTTAAACCATAACCACAAGTAAAATTGACGAAACACCATCAATAACAATAGAACAGTTTCTTCTAGCTTATGGAAAAAGGCCACTCTATCTTCATATCAAAAGTCTAAGCCAACGCAAGGGTGCCCAGTGGATAGTTGAGAATACACCATGAAATGTGCTGGGACAAACAATCTCTCACAGAATAATAACAAGGGATTAACCTATGTGGCATGCTTAACAAATCTTAAGAAATGAAAATTTCAAAACAGCTTATCCGGGTATAAAGAATTCATAGACCAGCTCACCCTGTCAAAGACGTATTGAATACCACTTCACCAACTTGTGTTCCTGAAGCACCAAATGACTTAGCCCTCCAGATTGAACCATCTTCAAGCACAAGTCTAGCATCTGAAGTTTTCCTAGGCCTTTTTGCCAAACCTAAAAAAAATTGAAGTTGCACCGACACGGACACGGGTACGGATACGACACGAGTACGGATACAGGAGTACGGCAATTTTTGAAAAATAAGGATATGACACGGCATGAATACAACAATTAAATAATTAATTAAATTTTATATGAAGGCATATTTTTAATATTTTTAGACATAAAATACATTTATGTCTAGAATTTAAATTATGTAAGAACTACAAATAAGTAAACTAACACCCAAGTAGTACAATAATACACGTAAAATGTTTAGAGTACAAACCAAAAGTTTAAATAGGCTACATTCAACATCAAACTAAAAACATAAAAGGAAAACAAGTTTTAAACTTTCAAGATTACCATAGAACAAGAAGTTCAACATCAAACTAAAAACATAAAAGGAAAACAAGTTTTAAGCTTTCAAGATTATCCCAAAACAACATCATCGTCATCAACATAGTCATCATTCTCAACAAGACTTATCTCCATCTCTGGCTCATCTAGTGTGAGATGAGCAATCTCAAGCAACCCAGGTCCTCCAAATGGTTCATCCCAAGAATCTCCACCAATGTCCCACTTCTTAGAGTTTCCTTTAGTGTACTCTTCCCTCCTCCTTGAAAGAAGTCGAAGATTAGAATGAACAAACACTAAATCTTCAGCACATTTAGGAGCAATTCTATTCCTCCTCATACAATGGATGAAGCCATATGTACTCCAATTCCTCTCAGCACATGATGATGAGCAAGGCTGTCCAAGAAGCTTTAGAGCTAAAGTTTGAAGTTTTGGTAACTTGGACCCATAATTTGACCACCAAACCATTGGATCGAAGGTCCACCTATCATCCATGTTATCATTATCATAAGCCATAATTCTTGAAAACAAACAAAACTCCATAGCAACATTCCTCCTATCATCAGGATCAGGAAAGAATCTTTTGAGGCACTTGTTTCTCTCCCCAGAAATTTCAGCATCCTTATGTGGCACAACACGGCCTCTGACTTCCTCAATCCATTGATTAGTATAATACCTAGTTAAAAGCAAATAAATAAGTATAACTAATGAGTTTAGTTTATTTGTTTAGAAATGCCTAAAAGAATATAAAAGAAAAGATTAAAGAGATAGAAAAATTACTTCGGATTCAAGGAGTGTGCTAGGCAATAAAGTGGTGTGCAATTTTTAGTCCACCGTTCAATGAGTATACTATGTACCACCTCATAGAATGGAGACTCCTCATAGTCTTCCTTGCCTTCATGCCGGTATATTTCTTTCTTCACATTTTCTATCATGGAATCCCACATTTCATACACCTTATGGAGAATAGGTGCATCCATGTTAGCCACTCGAAGCATCTCATAAATAGGTCCTGTGAATCTCAGAATATATGCAACCTTGTCCCACCACAAATCATTCAAAACATAATCCCTCACAGTTTGAGCTTTTCCTACATCATCTTCTCTATATGACATCCATTCCTCACCAATGACCATATTTTGAAGATGTTGTTTTACTTGAAACAATCTTTTAAGCATGATGATTATTGAAGCAAATCGTGTTTCAGCAACAACAAGTAATTTCAAAGGGGAATATGAATTAAAAATTGCTAATCTCATAGAATGATTTGTGATGAAAATACGAATGAAAGTTGCCTCATCTGCAACTTGTGCAATCCATTTACATTCATTATATGGAACCTCATTCTGCAAAGTGTTCTTAGGTGCACATATATTCCTCAAGGCCAAATTGAGGGTATGCACAACACAAGGTGACCAAAATATATGAGGATATTCAGCTTCAACAATAGATCCTGCAGCCTTCATAACAGATGCATTATCAGTAATAATTTGGACAACATGTTGATGCCCAACCTCACCAATGACCTTTAGAAACAAGTCAGAAATGAAGTGCTTGTCTTTGTACTCTTTGGTACCATCAATGGATTTGATAAAAAGTGACCCTTTCTCTGATGTAGCTATAAAATTGATAAGTGGCCTTTTTTGAATATCTGTCCACCCATCACTTACTATGCTTAAACCCTTTTCTTTCCAAGTTTCTTTAATTGACTTCAACAACTTCTCAATATGTGCCCTCTCTTTATGCAACAGAGTTGTTCTTAATTTATTGTAACCCGGAGGAACATAGCTCACTAAATTATTATTAGCTGCGAATTTGATCATCTCAATCCAATACGGGTTCTTAGCAAAGTGAAAGGGTAAACCAGCAGAATAAAATGTCCTAGCAATAAGAGAATCTAATTGCTCTCGACATTGATTGTTAAAAGCCTTCTCCAAAGGAGAATTTCCAACCCCTTTTTTTTTCTGAAAAAATGGATGACTTGTAGCTGTACCACTCTCACTAGGACCCAAATTAGGACTACCAGCAGAATCAGTTGGTAAAGACACTAGCTTAGGCTTCTTTGATCTATGCAAAGATTCCTCATACGCATCTTCTAATTTCTGCATTTCATTCTGATACTCGTCTCCAACCTTAACACAAGCTTGTATTCCAAAATTAGGCAGTTTAGTAACAAATTTCCATAGAGGAGCAGCTGACTCATTTGATTCTTCAGTACTCATTTTAGTAAAATCACCTACAATATTTAACTTTAATAGATAAATAAAACTATAGCAGGACACACAAAAGCAAAAATCACTAAATTCATAATAAACATTATAATTTATAAGGCAAAAGGCTGAGTAAAGAGACAAAAAAAATTTAATATATATATACACAGTATAACACAGTGAGAGTGGGATTAAAAAAAAAAACGCGTGAAAAAGAAAGATTATAAGTAACACGGTAACAGTACACCCAAAGCAGATAAAAGAAAAAAAAAAAAAAAAAAAAAAATCACAAAACAGAGAGAGAGAGAAGAGAAGGTTGGAGGAGTCAGACTTGTCCACGCCGAGAGAGAGAGAGAGAGATCGGAAGGGACAGAGGGCACAGCGACCGTCTATGGAGCTCGCCAACTCACCAATCAGCCCGATCTAGCACCAGCGAGGGACAGAGGGCAACGGGTGGAGGGAGGGTTGGGCTGTGGGTTTCACGGTAATGATTTCTCACTTCTCACTTTTCAAACTCAAGCTTTTTTTGTTTTAGGGTATATCACAAAATCAACGGTAATGATTTGTCCATCTGTCAAAATCTGTGAATTTTTTTTTTTTTTTTCACTGCTGGCGTGTCCACCGTGTTGGTGCTGCGTCGGCACCATGTCGAAGAAGCGAGAAAAAAAAAAAAGACACTGCTCAGACACCGGAGTCTAGCGAGTCTTACCAGTATCAATGTCCAACACGTGTTGGACACCAGTACTTTGCCAAAAATGGCGTGTTGGTGCAACCTAGAAAAAAATATAAGATTGCATTGACTTTTAAGTAACATAAGTACATAGACAACAACATGAGTAATGATGGATACAGTGATATGAGCATTCACATCAGTTCAACTAAAATAGCATAAGCCCCTAAATTTGGCCAATGAACCCAAAAATAAAAACACCCCATCAGTTCATATATCCATTATACAAATAAGATTTTGCTATAGTGCTCGTTCAAATTTAGGAGGCACTGTAGCTTATGCAAAACAATTTTTTATTACTTTTCTTTTGCTTTACCAGAGGGTGAATGAAGAGAGTGAGTGTTGGTTATTCCGTGTGAAGAAAATTTGATATTTTAATAAAATAAGAATATAGAATAGATAATCAGTGTGGGTGTTTTGAAAAGCAGTTTAGCTAAAATAGAAAAAAGCAGGTTCTTATTCTAAAATAAACAGTAATTTTTACATAAGCTTTCTGTCTAAACTACCATTTTGGGTCTCTCAATTATGTGTTAGTGTTCAATTTAGTCTTAAAAAATGGGTTCGATTTTACCCCTTGCCTTCACTTGCCACCAAAATTAAAATAGAAAAAGCAGATTCTTATTCTAAAATTGATTTTTACATAAACTTTCTGTCTAAACTACCATTTTGGGTCTCTCAATTATGTGTTAGTGTTCAATTTAGTCTTAAAAAAAGGGGTTCGATTTTACACCTTGCCTTCACTTGCCACCAAAAATTTAACTGCCAAAATCAAACAAATCATGCTTTCCTTTGAACCCTTTGGTCTTTTATCAATAACAATCAAATTTGAATCACTCAATCAGTCAATTTGTAAATCAAATTTCACCATAGACAGAATTGACACAATCAATAGTTGAGAAACAACATCACATATATGATACATATATGCAAAAGTAGTGAACTTTATTAGAACACAGGAATGACAGAGCTTAAGGAATCACCACAATATGATACATATATGCAAAAGTAGTGAACTTTATTAGAACACAGGAATGACAGAGCTTAAGGAATCGCCACAATATGATACATATATGCAAAAGTAGTGAACTTTATTAGAACACAGGAATGACAGAGCTTAAGGAATCACCACAATATGATACATATATGCAAAAGTAGTGAACTTTATTAGAACACAGGAATGACAGAGCTTAAGGAATCGCCACAATATGATACACACAAAAAAATCTAAATATTTACAGTCTTTTTTTTTTGGGGGGGTTTTAAATGTTGAAAATAAAGAAATGTAGAGAGGGTTACCTAAGGAGGCACGGTGGTGGTCGGAGGAGGAGAAAGAGACAGAGCATCTGACAGTGAAAGGCGGAGACTTGATCAAGCAAAGCAGCTGAGTGGGTTTGTCACTGTCACACCCAATTCCATTGCTTTGCTTCCCATTCTCCAAGTCTCACACAGAACGAAGCGGCACTTTTGAGTTATAGAAAAAAATATCTTTTTTCATGTGCTTATTTATATTAGTGTTGCAAAAAAAAAAAAAACCGTATATGTGCTTATTTATAATTGTACCTTAAAATATAGGAGTAATACATTAGATTTATTTTTCTTATTTTATTGTACAAAATTATAGGATTTGTTTAGTTAGGTGTTTTGGAAACTCAAAACTCCGTTCATAACAGCAACTTCCCGTATCTTTTTCACAAATAATCATTAAAATGCCAAAACATCGATTTGCATCAACTTATCTAAATGCACCCCTAGTAAACAATTGGTTTACTTTGGTCCAATTGGTCAACTTTGGTCAATTTGGTCCAATCGGTATACTTCAGTCCACTTCCATTCAGTTTGGTTCATTTGGTTCAGTTCAATTTAATTTGTCCAGTTCAATCTACTTTGGTCTAATTGGTCTACTTCGGTTCATTTAGATCTATTTAGGTTTAATTAGTCTACTTCAGTACATTTAGTCCAATTCAATTTACTTTAGTCCATTTTGATCTACTTCAATCTATTTTGATCCATTTCTGTCCAATTGGTCCACTTCTGTCCAGCTTCAATCTTTATATGAAAATTGATTTAGTTCTCACAGGTGTCAAGACTTCGATATTTTTTTTCGCTTAAAGTGAAAAAAAAAAAAAAAAAAAAAAAAAAAAAAAAAAAAAAAAAATCAGCTTTAGGTGGAGTTTGGATACAAATTATTCCAAGTCCACGTTTTACTATAGCGCGTTTTGCTTTTCTTTTTTTTTTTGGTTCAGCCACAATTGTTGATAATTCAACTGTGAACAGTGCTCCCGTGCACTGTTCACGGGTCCCACAAATTACATTTTTCAGCAACTTTTTCATTAAAAATAGGTCCACATCACTATTCACACATTTAAAAAATATTTCGTTACAGAGTTTTCAGTTTTCAGTTTTCAGTTTCAGCAAAATAAGTTCTATCCAAACAGACCCTTAGAATCTATATTTTTTCATTCTTTAGCAAAATGTCAGGTCATATTATGTTCAAAAAGTTACATGAGTACACATTTGAAATGGAAATTACCAGCATTCATATCAGGCTCAATACACTTTCAATCAAATTTAGTATAAAAAACCTCACTTTTGTTATTTTAATTAATCTATTATTCATAGACAACTACATCAATCTCAATATTCTACCATTATTTTATTTAAAATAGTATGATAAAGAGAGACGTGAGAATACGAATAAAAAAAACCTTTTTTTTTTGGTATCGAGTGTATAGTGCTCTATTAAGCCAATGTTCACTTTTACTTTATTTTTTAAACAATTTATTGAACATGATGCATGAGTCTTTTGGCTGAGTGTAGTTAAATTTTTGGCTAAATGTGGTTTTGAAGAGTCTGATACTAATGCTGACAGCCTAAGACTCACCATTTTGGCCCAGATTGTCCACAGCAGTTAAAGCTACAACCTAGTCCACAAAATGTAGCCACATAGACAATCAACATGTCCAAGCTTAATAAAAGCTTGCTATATGATGTAATCTTCACCTCTGGCTGGTTTCTTGCAGAAATTTCCACAACATGAAACATCCTGACTCTAGTTTGATTTTGTGAACTTTGCTAGTGTAATATAGCTGGTTTTGACTCTGGCACTGGTGGTTCTTATCCTAGTAGGTGCATCAACCGGTTTTCTATTTTGCCTCCAAGTAGCTAGCTCTTCTCTTATTGCAATGACAAGGGAAAGAAAAATCAAAATGCAAACAGCAACAAGAGCTAATATTTCATAGGCAGCGTAAGAGCTGCTTCATAATCACTATTGTGGAAGTATAATCAACAACTGCATACATTTAGCGTTGTAAACACAGAATTGCCCAAGTCTTATTTTAGGGATAAAATGGGAGAATACAACAGTAATGAGGATTAATACAAAACCTATTCTACATCACAGGATACAGATGCCTCTCATAAAGGAAATACAAGGAGACAAAACATGATGATAATCGCAGGCTTCAATTGCCACAAAATCAAACAGATCTATTCAGTTCCAGCAATCTTCTTCTTCAATGATTCAATATCTGTAGCCAATTCCTTTCTGCTTGACTGAAGTAAAAGAATAACATCATTTGTTAGAATAGGTGATCTATATGCTAATGAAAAATACATGAGGTCTATCAGTATCATGATAATAACTAGCTTATCTTGGATACAGTAGATATTCTGAGATTAAGGTCCAACCACATCGAACCATCTCTCAGGTTTGGCTCCTTTTTTTTTTTTTTTTGTTGGATAATCAAGAGACCTTTATTGAAACAAGCTGGGATGGCAGAAACTACAACAAAACACACGGCCAAGCCAGTAGGCCAGACCAAAACAGCAAGAGCCCACGAATAGGATAAAAGCAACACCTCCTAGGCCTAAAAACCAGAATTACACCCCAACTAAATAAACAGGAACAAGAGCAGGGACACCAGCCACAACATTCTGACAAAACAACTAACACCAGCCCCATAAAAGCAACAAACCACTCTAGATCACTACAGCAGCCTTCAACTGGACCATAGATCACTTAGAACTAAGCAGGGCCTTCCCATCTTTAGAACGGAATCTGCAAAACCGCATCTGTAACAGAATTCTTGATTAATTATGGAGCAAGCATAGGGCATGCCACCCTCAATTTGAGATTTGACTTGCTTCCTAATGAGTTCCCCAATCTGGTCCTCCGTTTTGACCAAGCCTAGGAAAATGATAGCATTCCTCTTAGCCCATATTTGATAAACAGCAGCACTGAATGCTAGCCTACTACTGACAGCCTTCAAAGAATTCCCTATTCAATTCTTCTCAGCCCAATCAATTAACTTATCCCATTCATCCCCAGTGAAGAAAAGACGCTCCCTATTTTCCACCACAGATATGGTTTGGTTTGGCATTCTCTGGATTCTTTTTTTGGTTACAGTAAGTTGAGGGGACCTTGCCCCAGGGGACAAACCTGAGTCCTCCGCCTAGTGCTACTAAGCCAAGAGGCTCTTGGCCCTTTTTGACTAGTTAAAAGTTAAGGCTTAATAATGTGATTTTATTCACGCTGATTTGGGGTCAAGGGGTGAAATTTCTACTTTCTAATGTGATTTTATTCACATCGATTTGGGACTGCAGGAAGAAAATTCGAAGCTTTCCAAATTGAAAATGAAACAATTCAAGCTCTAGTGATTCAAAGGAACAATAAATCATGAGCTACAGAAAAATGGGAAACCGAATCAATTGGAGTATTGCATGTGGAATGAAAACATAAATGCAACAAAACCGATCTAATTGCCCCTAAAATCACAAATTCTATAAATAAAGTACTTATGATTTTAAAGCAAAAAATATATAAAAATTGTAGTCTCTTGGATTTACCTTGAAGAGAAGGTAACGGTATACAAACCATCCTGTATATCCTAGCCCTACCAACTCCATAATCTTTGGAAGCTGGCAAAAGAAGACAACCATGTCAGAGTGCTTGAATAATCCGCTCTTATGAGAGAGAGAGAGAGAGAGAGAGAGAGCAATTTTTATTTGCTGAAAATTTATCAGCCTACTAAGGACTTCAACAACATAAATTTCTTTGATATAATCCAGTTTAAGAAAATAGAAGCATGTGCTATTTAAAGAAATCACCTACCAATGGGACTGAGTTGATGGCACTAACAAGAATCGAAGAAAGCCAAACAGCAACTACTGCCCCACCCCCATAGAGAATTACTGTGGACTTGTTCTCAAGTGCATCCCACTAATTATTACAAAAGAAGGAAATGACTTAAACCCATAGAATTTTTCCTCAAAACAAAATAAGTACCATTAGTAAACTGAAAAGAGTCAGAAAACAAAATCAGTTAATTCAAAAGACACAATGCACGAGAAAATTGGTAAAATTTCTTCAGTAGTACTATGCCAGCTTTCCTTCTTACCTTCTCCTTCAAGTCTGTAAAAAGTTCATTAGCATCAAGGGAAGTGGATGTGTCTTCTGAGGAAGAGGCTCTGATCTGAGACAGAGAGGACCTACGGCACTCTGTTCAAAAGAGAAACAAGAATCTTAGTTATACAATTTAAACAGTTTCAATAAACTGTTTTACTTCTTCTTCTCAAAAAAAAAAAAATCATTTCTTCCATTTTATGATAAGGCAACGTTCAAGCAACTTTTACAAATAGAAACAAATTAAAAATGGAAAACTCAGCTCAATCACAAACCAATAAATAGTTAGAACCAATGATATTGAAAAAAAAATACTCAATACATAATACACAGACTCATGCATTCTCCAAAAAGCCCATCAACGTTATCTTCCCCTGCATGTCTTGCACATAAGTTTTTAAGCACCCTCCAAAGGTGTAGTAAGTCTTAGAATACCTATATTAAGCATTTAGATGCTCTCGGTCAATTCCCACATTTAATTGCAATTCACAATATGGGAACTTAAGTTCCATTTGCTCACTCATCACCCACTATCAATCATACTAGAAATTGAGTAGGCTGGCCTCATTCCAACTACAAAGTTTGTACATTAGGTTCAGTTATCCTCTGCTTCAATTAGAAGTATGTTAAAATTGGATTACTGTTTTATATCTATTTTCATATTTTAACTCCCTGATGCCTATTCCATCAATTAAATGATCGCAAGTCAGCAAATCCCAACCACATTCCTTCAAATCACCATTTTCAACAAGCATTTAGGCTATGACTCACTCAACTAAAAACACACATTCGTGTACATCTCAACCACCTTACATAGCAAATAATGAAGTTCAAAACTTTGTGGGCCTTTATGAACCAACATGTAATGTAATTTCCAGAACTTTTACTATATTATTTGGTTTCCAAAAGTTAAGAAGAACCCAGTTGAGTGACACACAAATTAAACCCACATATTACTAAAAAATCCTCATTCCCAATCTACCATAAGTCCATAAGCTGGGACCACATGCTCCATAGCAACTCAAACTCAAAAAATAAAATAAAATGATGACCCATTTAAATACATTTTTAAAAGATTACTCTAGTTTAGTCATTAAGCTCTAAATTTTTTCATATATTATTTGGTTTCCAAAGCTAAGAAGAACCCAGTTGAGTAATACACAAATGAAACTCATATCACTAAAGGAGAAAAAAAAAAAAAAATCCTCATTACCAATTTACCATAAGCTGGACCAAAATATACACATAGCAAGTCAAACTCAAAACTCAAACAGGAAAACAAAACAAACAAGAAAAAAAAAATGACCCATTTAAATACATTATAATAAGATTAGTTTAGTTTAGTTATTAAGCTCAAACTAAGTGCTTCAGCAAATGCCACAAAGAAAAAGAAATATATACCTGCAAAGTGCTTAGTAGAAGCTGGGAAAGAAGCAGAGGACAGGCGAGGAGGTGGGAGGTAAGGCAAGGCAGAGCAGCGAGCGGTGGTGGAGAGTCTAGGGACTAAGACGGCGGTGTTAGTGTAGGCCGTCGCATACGGCGTCGCTACTGCCATGGATATTGATGATAGATAGATTGAAATGTGGACAGCCAAACAATGTGTTGCTCTCTTTCTCTCTCTCTCTGTTTTTTTTTGGTCACTTCGAGTTTGTGTTCTGAGTTCTGACTTTGATAATGTTTTTTATTATCCTTTCCTCGATGGTTGATAAATTCGGTCACACGTTTCAGAGTATGACACGTGGAAATCTAACGTTTTTGATTGGCTACTTCCCTATCCGATATCCACGTTTGTGGTTCCATGCACTCTCTCTTCTCTTGGTCTTCAGCTTCTCTTCTGTGCGTCTAGATGCACACCAATATTTCACTAAGAAAAACGATAAATAAATAAATCCATAAATTAATTAAAATTACGAAACAATGTCATGAGAATGTAATTGTTTCTGTGACTTAAATAATATAAGGGTTTTATTAATGAACGCTCTTAGGGCATGCATTAAAATTACGAAATGATGTCATGAGAATGTAATTGTTACTACTACTTAAATAATATAAGGTGTAAGGACCTGGTTTGAGTTCCTAGTCCAAAACAATGAATCTGTGGAGAATGAGTTAGAAAAACTGGGCTTTAACTAACCAAACAACAAGTTAAGTAGTCTTGATGATAAAAGAGTGAAAATATACAAGTTTACACCGAAGAAAAAAGTCCTCGGCAAAATCTGAGGAGACTGATTCTTATATAATGTTCTTAAGTAAGGTTACAAGTCTGGTTCTAGATTGCTACAATGTTTTTTTCTTGATTTTCCCGATCCCTTCTTTATAGAGGGTCTCTTACATTATATAGTTCTCTTTCGATGATCTTAGTCCTCCATTTGTTGATTATCCAGGCCACCACTTGAGTGCTTGTCACATCGGACACCCTTACTGGCCTCTTGTGAGTTGGGGTAGCCAATGCAGTACTGTTCAAGGGTCTTCTCCACATAAATGCGATCAAAAAGTTAGCTGCAGAGTATTCAATGCGGTGGAAACAGCTTTCTCTTAGATACCTCTGGGCCTCCATCCCTCTTGTACATTTGTAATGCACGTTCCTACCAGTAGATCTTCCTGGAATGCCACTTTGATCGACAAGATATACCTTTGATCTGTGCTCTGTTTATCCGAGGATATACTCCTCCTCGAATCGCCTTCCATAGCCTTTCTGTTTGCATCTTACTTATGGGATTCTGAGCTTGACATCCTCACTATTATTCACTCATCCTCAGACCAACCAACGTCCTCGGCCAAGGCCTAAGGGCCAATATACAAATTCGGGCCCTTATCCCTACATAAGGGTTTTACTAATGTATGTTCTTAGGACATGTATTAGTAAACCATTTTAGGAAACTTTTTATGAAAAATATAAAAGTTACTATTTTTTTTTTACAGCCTTTTCAATTCTCCATAAAATGACAAATGTTTCCAAAAATAGATGACTAATATGTGCTTTTAAGGCACACATTAACTGGACCCAAAATATAATAACTCAATGTTTAATTTTTTTGGATAAGATAGAATTTTAATCTATGATGATTGTTCTTAACATGCATGATTTTAAAAATTGGAATAGTCAAATAATCGAAAATATGCCCGGTTTTCAATTTTTACTAGTTGAACTAGTAGTTTTTACAGTTGAACAAATACATATTGATTTTTTATGTAGGCGAGATTTGAACCTCATATTTTTATTTTATAATTGGTAATATTTTCCAAACCAGTGTAATAAAATTTGTAATATCATTCTTGTTATAAAATATTTCAAATCTATTAAGGTCGGAAGTTATGAATGGTAAAAATGATAAAATAACATCAGCGATACACTAGTTGAAAACCATAAAAACTTGTTAAAATTTAAAATATATTATGAAATTTTTATTTATTTTTAGTGTTTCTACGTTTGGTTGAATAAATTAAGTGATTCATTAAAAATAAAATAACATGAAATTATTTAGTGCACATGGCACATAACCCTACCTGTGAGTCTTACACATGTAGAGACAAAGTACCCCATGTGCACAAAAATTAACAGAATGGATTGAGGCTTGTCAAGTTTCAAGTCCAGTCTAACTCTGGGCCTAAAAAAAAGCCCAAATGTACCTATGCAATGCAAGGGCCTAATCATTGTGCAGATTGAGCTTGGTTCAAATCCGGTTGCAGCCTAATGTGTCAATTTGTCCCCAATCCAATCCAAAGTCCGACTAAAATACAAAATTGTTTCAGACCAAAATCTGTCACTCTCAATCATTTAAGTCAAAAAAGATCCAACTGGTCTATAATACAATCCACATTTAATGTGCCAAACTTCCACTTTACTTAGATTTTTAGGTCCTGGTCAAATTTTGCTACCTCTAGACTCCACTGAAAATACAAAGAGAAGTATCCTACCACATGCTACAGGATCTAGAACATCAAAAACAATAGGCACTACAAGCTTATCAGAATCCAGAATCCAAGGGGTAGAGAGTTCCCATGACTTTTGTATCATTTTCAGTATCTGTTTCTTGCCATGAAATAAATACGATAGTGAATTGATAAGAGTGACATTGTTTTAACTTTGCAGAAATATCTTTCTCAAACTATATCCCTGTTGGGAGTGGAACACACGCAAGGAAATTAATTTAGTTAGTTAGGAGATTTGAGTCTTACCCATCATTAAATGCAAGAAAAAGCTAATGCTTTCTAGAAACAAAATTTGTTTAGAACAAGGCCAAGGCATTAGAAATGATTGTCATAGTGAAGATTATCATCAAAGAAGTTGCATCCTCGCGGTGAAGTGAGATTATCATCAATTTTTTTGGTCTCTCTGTTAACACCCATTGATTTCTTCTGAATTAAGCACTTAAATGGCCAAGATACGCATTCAAACATTCGAAAACCTATCATTGGGAACACATTTCAGATACCTATTTTCATTTTTATACATGTTCAATACAACTGCTCAATTTTCCCCAAACCCATTTATGATACAGTCACTGAACCCCCCCCCCCCCCCCCCCCCCCTTCTCTTTCTCTCCTCTTTTTGCCAGAACCGGCAAAACCATCCTTGGAAAAAATGCTAATTTTTGGCAGGAATTCAACATCTCCATTCCAAGTTGGACCAACTTTATACAGGCCAACAGGGGCTAGCTTCACTCATGCAAGAACAGGACTTGCAACGGAAGACTCTTGCAAACTGGCAGCATATTTCCGTGCCCACAAGTCATAATGTATAATTTCCTCAAGGGAAGGTGAAGTCACCAACTCCTTCTGATGCTGATCACATGTTAGCTCCACAACCTTGAAAATATCTAGATATTTAATCCTGAAAACAAAGCAAACTATTCAATGGCAAAGAAATCACATTGGGAAGCAGAATTTATATAAGAACAGGATTGCATTATAAATGACTAAGTAGGCAAACAGCTGAGGTAATTTAATAATTGGATTCCAAATAATATATGTTAGGCAAACCAGGATAGTGAATGCAAATGCAAAGGGCAAGAAAGCCGGTCCAGTTTGAAAGTATTAGGGTACTGTTGTTTAAACAACAGTTTTCATTGTTTAAACACCACAACACGTATTTCCACAACACTTTTTCACCCACATGTATTTCCACAACACTTAAACAACATTACTAGAATTCTCTTACCAAACGGGCAGTTTCATGAAAAATGTAGTTTCTAAAGATGTAAATAAATAGTCATGCAGGTTACTTGAGGTGGAAGAGGACGACAGAGGCTCAGGGCCCATGGAAAATTTTCCCAAGGAATTTAGAAATAGAAATAGACCAGAAAATTTTTGGAGAAAAATACCAATAAACTGATCTTCAATCTCTGAAAAAATTACAACCTTTACAAAAGGAAAACATATAATATTTTGCATATTACTGAACAATAAGCAACAAAAGTTACATTATCTGGAAAAAGAAACCCAAGGAAAGCAGAAATAGAAAACACACTTATCAAGAAGATATGCACCAATGTTCGAAAGGAAACATTTGGACTGGGTGAAAATCAAGAAACAGAACACATACTTTTCATCAATAAACATCTCTACAGCTTTCTCATTAGCAGCACTAAGAACACCTGTCATTGTGCCACCAGCCCGTCCAGCAGCATATGCAAGATCCATCGAGGGGTATTTTACATTGTCAGGAGCTTTAAATGTTAGTGAACCAAGCCTGCATAACCCCATTTTAACTTGAGTCATATTAAACAAGCACGCTGACATGAAGTTATAAGCATGGTGACCATTTTCAGCTTGATCATCATATCTTAAAGAATCTAGGCAAGAAGAGGAATTGCTTATCTTCTAAGACGAGAATTCTCACTATAATTTCTGGAAAGGTATCCAGAAAAAGAATGTTTGAGAAAAGCAGTTTGTGTGACCAATTTAGCGAGCATCAACTACTAAGGACATTAACCCTGGAAATGCAGGTAAGTGATACCCGCCAGGAATTTAAAAAGGAAATGACAGGGAGTTTAAACCATAACATGATTGGGGAAAGACTATGTACTTGCAAAGATCAAGGCGAGGCCATGTCACTTCAGAGCAATAGATTCTGTCTGGCCATGACATTGTGTAAAGAATGGGCAAGCGCATATCAGGCCACCCCAACTGTGCCAGAACAGATGAATCCTGGAAAGAAAGAAATAAATAGAGATAGATATAAAAAGAGAAACTTCACATGTATATTCAGAAGCATTATCATTTCAATTTCCCTGCCTCTACAAAAATAAAAGCATTTGCAAATATCAGACACTTTAAACATAATTAGAGCAACACTAAAAAATGTATAAAACCAAACCTGTGTTTCAACCATAGAATGGATGATAGATTGCGGATGAATCACGATTTCAATATCATCATATCCAGCTCCATACAGGTAGTGGGCTTCAATGACTTCTAGACCCTATCCAAAAAAAGAGGACCTTATTTTCTTATTCTTGGCACCTCATACCATTATAGCACATCAGTCGGATGGAGCACAGTATTTCAATCTGAACTAAAGACAGAAAAAGAACAAACCTTATTGAAAAGGGTAGCAGAGTCAACAGTGATCTTTTTCCCCATATTCCAGTTAGGATGCTTCAAGGCATCAGCAACTTTAACATCTTTCAGTTTATCAACAGGCCAATCCCTGTTTGTAACCAAGTAAACTAATTGTAAAATTCAGGTCCTTTTTTCATTGATAAGTAAAGATATCTTTATTAATATGAGAAAATCAAATACACAAGAAGTTCGTCAAGCCACTCCTACATAATTATAATCTGAAATCTAAAAGATCTAAAACTCTTAAATGTATTAATTATCAGAGGTAGGAGATGTGAGTCATGTGACACTCCAAAATTGGCCATGAAAGAAATTTTATGAGTCAGATATACTACACATGAGAGGAGAGGAGTTTTCAATGGCTTTGCAGGAAACTATCATTAAACTGAATATAAGAAAAATGTCCGGGGCCTGAGATGTTTTCTTGATGCTTTCCTTTTGTTCTATAAAAGGTAATTTATACTTGAGTTCGTTAAAACTGTACTAAGAAGATTTTCAATTACTAAAAAACATTGAGCCCTAAATACATGTCTTATCAAGCAAACTAACATAGAAGAGCCAAATTAAGCCACATTGGTAATATTTGCATATTGACTCCAGCTCTGCAAATTAGAAGTGATTACTGCCCCCTGTACATTTAAAGTTACAAGCTGAAGTATTATAGCTTAAATTTTGATTTCACACCTGAAAGCCCCACCAGACGCGGTTAAAATAATGCGTCGAAGTGCACCTTCCGGCAAGCCTTGAATACACTGAAGAAGAGAGATTTCTTTAAGCTTTTCTTCTTATAAGTGTATTGTGGAGTAAAATGATATAGTGATCATTCAAATGCCACAGATAACATGAACCAAGTAATATTCATGAATTATTCATTTTACTACCAAAAACAAAAAACTAAATGTAATGTTAGTATCTGAAATTTTGTTGGATAAGCTTAGCAATCAATACACGTCTTTTCATACCTGAAATATGGCAGAATGTTCTGAATCAGCAGGAAGAATTTTTATGTTATGCTTGTGAGCTAGAGGAAGGACAAAGGGACCTCCAGCTATCAGGGTCTCTTTATTGGCCAAAGCTATGTCTTTCCCTGCTTCAATTGCAGCGACTGTAGGCTAAGGGAAAAAAAAAAGGAACACTTCAGTTAGCCAAATATGTGTTTGTTCCTAATAAGTGATATCTTGCTTTTGGTTTTGCCCTTTCAATAAAAAACACTTAAATTGAAGGATTTACCTTTAGTCCTGCACAACCTACTATTCCTGTAACTACAGTGACTGCATCTGGGTGGCGGGCAACCTGAAAAAATATGCAGAAAATAGCTATTGAAGAACAAGAATGGCTTTCATTATCCAGACAAAGACCAAATAAACAGATTGTATGCCACCTCTATAACTCCTTGCTCCCCAGGAATAATTTCAGGCTTTGGTTCAACATCAGCCAAAGCTTCCTTGAGTTCATCAACTAAGGACTCATTTCTAACGGCAACTAGTTGAGGTTTGAATGTTTTCACCTATTTAGAAAGAACGAGTAAGTACATAAAATGAAATCACCAATAAAGTGACAGCTCAGACTATCATCTAAAAATTTAAGGCTTGCTGTAAATCAGAAAAACTAAACCATTGCAAGTTCTATTATATGTTACGTATCTAACCGTTACCTGATCTGCAAGAAGAGTTACGTTTGAACCAGCTGCGAGTGCCACAACTCTGAATTTATCAGGATTCTCTGCCACAATGTCCAATGTCTGTAGAACAGCAAAGCTAATTCTAAGCAACTAATTATGGGTTAAGACATACTTCACATGCCAAGCATTAGTTTGAATTCAGAGCAAAAACGTTCTACCGTCAAACAAAAAATTAGACACAAAAAAAATAATAATAATAAAAAGAAGTTACGAGACAAAAAACAAGTCACTACAGATTCCACAATTACAAAAGGAAATACCAAATAGACAAGTTTCTTACAAAACAAAATGAAAAAATTTTAGTGCCAACTTGACAATACATCATGTCATCAGTGTTTATTGATCTCAAAACCTGCTAATCCTTTTTGGTTTCCAATTCCCCTACATCACAATTTACAATATCTAGCTAGTACCAACAACACATTTTATAAAGGTGCATCTAAATGTTCTCCTTAAGTATAATTTTATTGTGGTCACAAAACAAATTACTTTTGTTTTACCTGAGTTCCAATTGACCCGGTTGATCCAACAATGGAGATAGGCTTTGGACCATCCCAAGTCTTACGACCAGACTCAGGAACGGCTCGTCCTGGCCAGGCCGATGGAGGTCCCTGTGCCAAACAGCGAATATTTTTCCCAAATACCACTCTATGATCCTTCCTCTTCAAATTATATCCAACTACAAATCAAAAAGAACAAAAAATTAAGCCCCCAACAAAAGGGTTTTAAAGTCAAACTACTTAACACAACAATATCTAATACACTAATAAAAAATATTGAAAATTTCACCAAAAAATCATTGAAGCATAATTACTGAAATTCATATACTAAGAATAATCAATAACAACAACAACAACAAAATCATGACCAAATTACTCTACAAATCCGAATAGCATTTTCGAGAATATACAACACCAAATTATACTCAAATAAAAGTTTAACATATCAAATTTCAATTTTCACAGACCCAGATACTCAAAAGTTCTAAAATCCATACACACACACACTAAAAATTCAACCAAAAGCAATAAAGCTAAACACCAAAAACTACCCACTTCCAAAAAAGAAAAGAAGTTTATTTATTTATTCAGTTAAACTTCTTTGTAATTAAAGCTATATGCTTTGTTCATGATTTCAAACAGCAACCAACACAGAGAATCAAATGTTAAGAAATGGAAGTACATACAAACATAACTGTTCTGTCCTTAAGCTAAAGAAAGCAAGTGTTTGGCAACAAGTTTGAGTTTTTCTCTCATATAAACAAAACTGAAGTACCCAAAGGAAAGGAAGTAACAGAAAGCTACTTTTCCAGGATTTTTTTTTGCAGATAAGGATAACAAAGTTGTGAGCTTTAGAAAGTTAAAAAAGGCAGTGAGTGAGTGAACCTGAGACTGAGAGCTTGTGGGAATGGTTGGACTTTGTGGAGTCCAAGAACGATAAAGCTTTGATTTCAGCTGGAGAAACCAAATTCAAAGCCATCACAAATAAGGTTTCAGAGAGCAAAAAATGTTGATGTGGAAATGAAAAACTGGGTTTTTAAGAATATAATTTGTGGTCACAGAAATGCAAAAAGTTTATAATATATAGGCCCTGGGTTGGGTTGTTTAGTTTTACGTGGCACGGGGTTGATAGAGGTTTTTTTTTTTTTTTTTTTTTTTTTTTTTAATGAAAATGGGTAGTGGACGATTTGAGTCAACCTTTTTTTTTTTTTTTATTTGGACGTGACTATAGAAATACTCTACCGACTAACTTGGTTCTTAATTATTATGAGAGTCTAAGTTGGATTTAGGAACCATATCAATCAGTTTTAAAAAATTTTGAACATGCTCACATTAACCCAAGTCTCAAAAATATTAACAGTTGAACACTTCATTGGAAGTGTTGCACTCATTCGTATCTATATCGTCCCCATGTCAAATATGTGTCATAACAACCATTTCTTGTTATAATTTTTTAGAAATAATCCGTATTAGTACTTATACCTGTGTCTGTGTCATTCTTCCTAGATTAGCAGTATTTTAGCCTTAATTTTATATAGAAAATGGTTATAAATAATAAGTTAATAAGTAGGAGTGGAGGCCATTGGCCTCAGTAGCCTATTGGCACCCAGGTATCCTTGTGTCCTGATACTCGGGGTTCTAGCTCCCGCAAAATCACCTAGCAAAAAAAAAAAAAAAAAAAAATAATAATAATAATAATAATAAGGAGTGGAGGGACGAATGGATAGGGGCGAGACAGAGAATCAAGGAAAGGGTGGTCTCTGAGTGGATTATTCGGATTTCAGTTGGGTCCAAAATCTCCAACCCAACTTTCTTTGTACCAAAATATGTAATTGTAAAGAGTGATGTGACTCATGTGATGTTGCCAGGTCTATTATTATTGCCTGCCACGTACAAACCTTTTTTTATCGTTTTCCTTTTATTAGAGCATCCATAGCAGTTGATCAAAAATTTTAGCTTTTTAGCTACACAAAAAATCACTTTATCTATTTTATTTTCTCACATCCTACAACAGTGGAGCTATTTTACATTTTAACACAATAAAATAATATTTCATTCAACCACCCACACACCACCACAACCACCATCAAACCCATAAAAATCACTGCACAACCACAACCCTACCGTGCCCATCAAAACCAGTGAAGAAGAACAAAACAAAAACTCAGAAAAATCAACACAGCCAAACCGAAACCCATGCCTAATACTCTGTCCGATTCGGTACTGGCCAATGAGACCTGTGCAGATCATCAATCAGTGATCATAAACGGTGATGATGAGTGCAAAGCGAAACGAAATGCTCCGATTTGAGGTGAGTCGGGTAATGTGGGACCCGATTGGAGCTAAAAACGGAGAGAGAGAAAAAATGAAAGAGAAGTGGGTCTGAGGCGGATGGCGGCGTGGGTCTGAGGCTAATCAGCGACTTGGGACGGCTGGTGGGTCGGTGACATCGAGCTTCGGTGGCGGCGACATTGAGGATGAGTTGGGCCGGCGGCGATGAATGAGGGAGCTTGAGAGAGTGATGTTGAGAAAGTTTGCCTAAGAGAGTTTTGAGAGATGATGAGAGCTTCAGCATTGAGAGAGAGAGAACCATTTTTATTATTTTAATTGGGCCTGGAGTAAAAAAATTGTTTTTTTTTTTTTAGCTCTCAGCTACAGTGCACATCTATTTATAAATGTGCACTGTAGCAATGGAGCTAAAAAAAATAAGTATAGCTCTACTGCTACATGCTTCTTTTTGGTGTTTTGATGGAGATAAAATAGCTATATAGCTATTTAACTCCACTGCTGCAAGTGCTCTTAGAACTTTACCATTTTGTGGTTCAAGTTAGTCAATTATAGTAAAATCTTCTCCTCCAATTATATTATATATTACTCAAGTTTCACTTATATAAAAAATTAATTAATATTTTATATTGACGATAAAAAAAATTATTCTACACTTATAGATTAAAATTTGATCATATTTATAGAAATAATAAAAAAATAAAAAAAATTTATGACTTCCTGTAATGGTCAGTATTTTTTTTGGTTGACAGGCTGAGAGTAATGTATTTGAAAGTACTAGATGCTAAAATTAAAATAATAATAATAATAATACTAGATACTCTGCTTGGGTTGCTAATTGATTCTTTGTTATAATAACTCCAAATATTTATTTTTTCTGAGTAATTAATTATATATTAGATGCTTTGGCATAAGGAGAAACCTGGAAAATATAATTTTTTTTTTAGGACTTTAAGTGGGTGATTTTGTTTTTCTAGTTGTTATTACTCGTTCGCATGCTAATAAATCAGTGCTTATTTTTTTTGTTTTTTAAGTGGATTTGAGTCAACTGACCTTTTGTGCAAATCTACTTTGCAATTTGATCATGGTTCACTATGATGGGTTCTTTCAAGTTTAGTCAACTCAATAGTCAATACAGTAATACAGTCCCTACTTTACTACTTACTTTTTTTTATTGAAAAAATAAAATAAAATAAAATAATAATAAACAACAAATACAGTCCCTTGTTTAATAACTTTTAAGTTGAGTATTTTTATTTTTTTTCCCAATTATTAGTTTTCCATAGCTCTCTATGTGTTTTTTTTTTTTTAATTTAAATTATATATACATGCATACATACATATATATATATATATCTCTCTCTCTCTCTCTCTCTCTCTCTCTTTATGTAGAATAATGGTTTTATAAGTGTTTTAGAGATGAGGATCATCTTCATTATAAAATAAATAAATTAGTCAGTAATATATTTAATACACAGAAAAGTATAATGATAATTATGATATGTATTTTAGACTAAGTATATAATGAGTATAAATAAATAGAAAGAGTATTAGATAATTTGTAAAATTGAACATATCTAATTTAATCAATATTTGTTTCAAGAAAAACAAACCTAGTTGGGTTTCTTTATCCAAAAATATGATAAATTAGCATTATTTATAATTTAAAAAATCAAATTAAAAAACACTTATTATAGTGATAGCATAAAAAAATATGCGCATTCAAAAGCTTGTGTGATAAGATTAGAAAAGTTTAACAAAATGTTAAATATTTTTAAGTTTTATTATATATATTTTTTGTGAAAAGGGAATTTAATAATATACGGATAAAATGCATTATATAAAAAATATTTAATTTTACAGTAACTTATTTATATATATATATATATATATATATATATATGTGTGTGTGTGTGTGTGTGGGGAGGGGGGCAATTAATTAGGAGGTATTATTAAGGCCATGCCAGCTGGGCCCAAAACCCAAAACCCAATCCGAGGATGTTAGACCATCCGAGGAGGCCCAAATAAGACTGTGAAGAGAACAAAGCTAAGAGAAGAGTAAAGACAACATGAGATGAGTCCAATAAGTGTCCGAAGATAAAAGTATTCTCGGCAGCGTGTAGCCGAGGTGAATTGGAGTGTCATACCATCACAGACTTACTTCAGAGTTGCACCACAACAAAAGACGGGATATTAGACCAAGGAAAAGACAGGAGAAATAAACAAATATCTGTAAGGCTGCTACCTCCACATTAAATGCCTTCCACCTAACTCTCTGGCCGCATTAATGTGGAGGTGATGCCTGAACAGTGATGAAGCAGCCTTACAGCTGCTGGTTGAGGTTTCCAGGAAGTGTTGGACGAGACAGGAAGGGATCTCCCAAATCCAACCTACACGTGTATGGCGAAGATGACACCAAGATGGCAAAATATAACAAGGAAGAACGCATTGGGAAAAAGAGAGAGACTTCTAAGAAAAAACAGGAATACTAAGAAGAAAACCTGGTGAAACTAAGAACTGAATTGGTTTTTAAGGAGAAATTGATCGTTATATTAGGGCGAATCCATTTGTAAATGTGGAATTGGATCGTTTTTCTTTTGGGGTTAGTCTAGTTCTTTGATATCCACGCTCTACAAATTTATTGTTTGGGCTTTTAACATCCTAACCTAATTACGGATTTGGGACCGTTACAAATCGAGTCCTTACGGTGTGTATGTAAAATCTTATAGATTAAATTCATGAAAAATTAAATCATTATTATAGAAATATTTTTAATAGAAATTATCCTTACGGTGCTACCAATGCTTTAAACTTGTATAATAAAAATGTTTTTTTTTTTTCCTAATTTGATTCATAATCTATCTATACTATCTATAACATGATTCCCCTCTTTGAATTAGATTTTTATGTAGTTCAGAAATACCTCTAGTCTCTACACTTAACATGGACAAAACTTGGGGACAACCCCGTAAAAATATATCTCCAACTCCACATAAAATGCTTACAAAATAAGATGCTCTCTTACTAATCCATATCTCCAAAAAAATATTATACAAAAAAAAAAAAAAAAAAAAACTTCTTAGTCCACTTTGTATATTTCCTTCAAGACCACGTTCCAAACTTTTTTTTTAAAAAGCTTTATCAAGACTCACGGTTTCTTTTATTTAATCTCTCTCTCTCTCTCTCTCTCTCTCAAATTGGTGCTCTCCCATGCACAAAGAAGATAAGGGTTCCATGGTTGGTTCATAATGATTTTTGGTAGGTACATTTTTTTGTTTTTTGTTTTTTTGCTTTTTTAATACTTATATTAGATTTTGCTGAAACACCATTCCAGGCCAAGAGTTTCAAACATCTTGCTCATTTTGCACTAATAAGCAACAACAAAAATGGGGAAAAAAAAAATTTGAGATGACATCGTTAAATGACAGCTTAAGAATTTTTTATTTTTTATAACAAAATTGAGATAAATGGAAGATTATGACACTAGACCAAAAAAAAGCCTCATCAGGTACGCGCAAAGCGTGCGTGATGAGGCTAGTTTCATATAATCATTTTCTTGGCAATGAGATATACTTAAAATGAAATCTTAACAAGAGAAGTACAGATTTTGGTATTAGGAGTAGGTTTGAGTGGTTTGACTAAGTAATTGTTTGTTTAGGTTTAATTAGTTTTATCTGGTTGAGTACAGCCAATTTTTTAAAGCAAAATTCATTTTTCTCTCTAAACATATCTTATTTGACAATATCTTTATAACTAAAATAGTTGGCATCTCTTAGTATGTTCTAGATATCTAGGGTCTAAATTTTCTCACCTCTATTGTAACTATCTAATTAACAAACGAAAAGTGGGTTCCAATTAGCTCAATTGGTAAAATTTCCATGGTTGAATAAGAGATCTAGGCTAGAGTTCAATCACCTCTTACACCAAAAACCGATTGATGTTTTGGTCTGATGATTAAGAGTACAATCATCATAAGTGGAAGCCATAGGTTAAAATTCTATTATAAAAAAATAAAAATAAAAAACAAATGAAAAAATGAAAATTTTTATTTCACACACCATACACACCACTCACAAAGTGAGTATCAATTAAAAGATATGGATACTAGATGTCCACACTTTGTAAGTGATATGTATGAAATGTGAATATTAAGAGTGTGAGACACTTGTTAAGAGTCTTGTACCTCAATTGCTTAACATCTCCTAGAATGTTCATAACATTTAGGATTCCAATCATCAAAAGTAGAAGGCATATGTTGAAATTCTATCGCAAAAAAATAATAATAATAACAAACGAAAAAAAATGAAAATATTTATTTCACACACCATACACACCACTCACAAAATGTGAGTACCAATTAAAAGATATGGATACTTTATATCCACACTTTGTAAGTGATATGTTATATGTATGAAATGTGTATATTAAGAGTGTGAGGCACTCATTAAAAGTCTTGTACCTTAATTGATTGACACCTCTTAAAATGTTTATAACATCTAAGATTTCAATCATCCTTGAGTTGTGACAATCAAATTATAAAATAAAATAAAAGGCTATTTTTCAATACTATAGTATAATTTTTACCAAACAAGACTAAAAATGAGAAAATTAATTGATTATATTCTCTCTTTCTAAAAGGTGAGGACTAGATGATGAAGATTTTAAGATATAAGAAGGTCTCCAACGAGGAATCATGAACACCAATCATATTTTTATGAAAACACACACACACTGAATTCTTCGAATTTTTTAAACGTAATAGGGATGACCCTTCTATTCTCACTATATTACAGATTGTTTTTATTCTTGACTATCCGCCACAAACAAAAATGAAGTAAGTACTGAAGAAGAAAGGTACTGAACTTATGCAAAACGTTTGAGACTAGTACACAATCAGTGAGACAAATCCCGTGCATGTACTATTGGCGAACGTTTTTCACATTTAATGAGTTCTTTTATATATTCTCCCTAACCACACAAAATGAATAAATGCAAGTTTTGTGAAAAATTAATGTAGTTTTCAAAGTCAGTATTTGCACACTTCTTTTGTATATAATTTAGCATTTCTCTGGTTGTAGATGGCTCAACTGATCAAGAGTTTTGTTGTCGAATAAGAGATATGAGGTTTAATTTCCTATCTATAATAAAAATTGATTGATATCCTAATTTGATAATAAAAAAATTATTATTATGGAACAGATGTCATTAGTTTGAAATACTATCACATCTATTAAAAAAAAAATTAACACGCTAAATTAACATATTATTAGTGTAAATAGTCAAAGTAAAAAAAAGTGGGACCAATCTAGGGCAAGGTTTTTAGACCCGGACCGTTCATTGAACCGTAAAAGGGAGAGGTTCAAGGTTTTTGAGGTCGAACCGAGGTCGAACCGGGGTCGAACCGTGATGACGTCATAATTAATTTAATAATTAATTAAAGCCTAATATAGATATTAAATTTATAAAACTAGCAAAAATTGACAATATATCTATATATGCGAGAGAAATTTAATGATTTTCAAGCATATATTTAATAATTAAATAAGAAAGTTAATAAAATAAAATAATAACCATGAAAACATTAAAATTTATAATTAATTTTTGAAGTAAAGTTGAATATCTTTAAAAGATTTTAATTATAATTTTTTTTATTCCTTATAAGAGATGGATAATTTAATTAAGTAGAATAAAATTGTGTTAAGTTGTTTTTAAAAATTAAAAAAAAAAAAAAATTGCTAAGGGGTTGGACCGCACGGTTCTCACCGGTTCAAGCGGTCCAATCCCGGTTTTAACGGTTCACGGAATTAACAAAAAATCCGGTTCTTTAAGCTTAAAAAACCGATTTTCATCCCGGTTCCCGGTTTTTACGGTCCGACCTCCCGGTTCGGTCCGGTTCTGAAAACAGTGATCTAGGGCCGAATAATCTTGTTTTGAAATATAAAAAGACAAAAAAGAAAGAAGAAAAAACAAATAATGGGGCATCTTAATTAAAAAAGAATTATAAAAGCTAGTTGAGTATAAATTAAATAAACTAAACACATGAGATTTACATGGGAATAGGTCTCGTACCGAAAGTTGTAGCTAGTTTTGGTGATGGGGCTCACCATGCACCACTAATTAAAACATGGTATATCTTTGAACATTAAAAAACCTCCACTAGGACCACCAAGTCAAGTTAATTGTTGGGACCATAATATATATACAGCATATTAGTGTGAGAAACTATTTCCTGATAAGATAAATACTGTAACAATATTTTTACAAAATTTTTATAAAAAATTTTATGTGATAGATTGTTACTTTCTATTACTGGTGTGAAGAAAAATAATTTCAGTAGTGAACTCAAAATAAAACTAATAACAATTTATCATTTAAAATTTGCTATAAATATTGTGAAAATATTGTGGATGTTTATTAACAATTTATTATTTTAAATTTGTAAATATTGTAAAAATATTATTACACTTTCCATTGCGATAATCTTCCTACAATGAAAAGACTTGCTTCTGCTATTACAAAAGATATGATTGATTGATTAATGTATTATGGGGAGCAATAAGATGAGCAAAGTGGCAATAAAACTAGTGGGAAAGTGGACTTGACGTGTTGAGCTCTCCTGCGAGGACAGAAACTCTGGTCGGCAGAAAGTGGCCACCTCTGTCTAGCCAATTCATAACATGAAATTCCCAATACGAAACTCCTTCCTTCCTTCTTGATTTTCAACAGGTTCAACAATCTCTCTTTCTCTCCTGTTGAAAAAAGCCAAGCAATATGAATGAACTATAAGGTTCTTTAGCTTTGATTTTACTATCAAACCCAACAGTCACAAAACAAAATTCAACACAGTCAAGGCTTGGCTGAGTGGTACAAATTTATACTCCATTTAATTTTTTTATATCTTTTTTAATTCAAAAATTACGATTTGAACCTTTTTTTTTTTTACGAACAGGAAGGATTTGAACCCACTTCCCTTCTCCACTTCTACTAATAAGAATCTTGGCATAATTAAGGTTTTTTTTTTTTTTAATTATTTTTTTGGGATAAGTGATGTTCATAGTCATACTCTATCTAAGTTGAGCATCTTTGAAAATATAACCGAATTAAAAAAAAAAAAAAAAATTCGAGAGAATTTCAATTCATGACGTTCACTTTTGATGATAGTTCTTTATTATCAGATCAAAACACTAATCGGTTTTTTGTGTAAACAGGAATTGAACTCCTGATTTTTTATTCAACTATCAGAAATTATACTAGTTGAGCTAACTGAAACTCACAATTTTTAAAAAAATTTAGGTGAATTTTTAACTAGAGATGATCGTAATCATCTCTTCTCTGAATACACTAATCGGTTCCAGAAATTTTTTCTCTGGAACTTTACACAAAATAAAATTTTCTTTCATCCACACACACCCAAAAAAAAACCCTTTAACAATTGGATCTTTATCTTTAAAGAAAAAAAAAATTATCTTGGTGGATATGTTGGTAGATTGTCATTTAGAAAAAAACTAATAAGATCAATTAGTGGGCATGGCATGCACAAAGACAAAGCCCACAGATACAAAAAATAGCCTAAGGGAAAGTCAGAAATTCAAATGGTAGGAAGCAAAACAACAAACAGGAATTGAGAACATATCATCAGTGAAAGTGGTGAACCCAAAAAAACAGGGCTAGCGTGCATTGCGATGCACACGAATCAAAGAAGGCTGTTGATTTAGTTGACCTGAATTGGGCCATGCTAGGTAGGATTCTTTAATTATGCCCCCCCAAAAAAAAGGAGAAGGTAGGATTAGGATTCTATAATAGGTCAAGCGTGCATTATGTCATTATGCACTCGCAAGTTTTGGAAAGATAACTAACATAAAATATGAAGCAGAACCCATTAATCAAATGAAAGACTTGACCAATCACTGCTACTAGGAGGTTATCTCATCATCCCTCACATAATGGAAATCAGGACTCCAGATGGTGTAAGATTCATACTCACTCAAAACTGATTCCAAGGTAAAAAGGCTAGTGCTCGTGAGGTGGAATTGTTCGGGAAGAAAAACCATAATTTTTAAGTGTCTAAGGGTCTGTTTAAATACCGCTTATTGCTGAAAACTAAAAACTCTGTAATAAAATTATTTTTAAATGTGTGAATAGTACTATGAGACCCAATTTTGAAGAAAAATTTGCTGAAATCTGTACTTGTAGATCCCGTGAACAATGCATGAGACCCACAGAAAAAACGCAAACGCGTGTTTGCTTTCCTTTTTAGTGCAATCCAAACATACACTAAGGATACAAAAATTTTCAAAATTTGTTTTCTCAACTATTGTGATTGAATGAATAATAAATGTGGTACTAGTGATGGGCCATGTCAAAGTGATGTTCCAATTGCAACTTTCGACCTAAGAGCATCCACAGCAGTGGAGCTAAATTTTTAGCAATTTAGCTCCACCAAAAGTTACTTTATCTATTTTACCTATACACATGCTGCAGCAGTGAATCTATTTTAGCTTTCAACACAATAAAATAATATAAACATCACAATAAAATAATATAACCACTACAATAAAATAATATATCCCACTACCCAAAATAATATATCTAAATTTTTTTATTATTCATTTCTCTATTTGTTCTTCTCTTTCTCTCTGGACTCTTCTTCTCTTTTGTCTGAAGCAAACCCACAGCACAGCCCACCTCCACAATCCCAAACCCACAACCACACCTCCATAATCCCAGCCCCACAGCCCCACCTCCACAAACCCACGCTATGACCACCACGAATCCACAACGGTCGTCGCCCCACCACAAACCACAACACCGTCGCCCCCTAGCCCACAAATCCGATCACAACCACGAAACTCACCGGAGCACAACCACAAAAACCCATCGGAGCACAACCACGAAATCCACTGGAGTAAAACCACAAAAACCCACCGGAGCACAACCACGAAACAATCAAACCCCGTTAATCCGATCTGACAATCAAACCCAGTCAACAGAGGAGTGAGAGACGATAGAGAGAGCGTGACGGTGAGAGAGGAGCGACGGTGAGTGATTTAGGGCCTTGGGACGGCTGGGTCGAGAGGATGAGAGCTTGATGATGGGTGATTTGGGAGAGGAGTGATTTGGGAGAGAAAGAGAGGCACGGACTGAGAGTGATTTGGGAGAGTGAATGAGAGCTGACTGATTTGGGAGAGAGACAGAGGCACGGAGTGAGAGAGAGAAAGAAATGATTTTTTAATCGGTGGAATGAATAAAATAAAATATTTTTTTTTTGCTTTCATGAACAGTGCACATCTAAAAATAGATGTGCACTGTAGCAGTGGAGCTAAAATTTTTAGATTTAGCTCCACTGCTGCAGCAAGGTTTTTATGTTTATAGAGCTAAATTTTAGCATTATACCTATATAGCACCACTGCTGTGAGTGCTCTAAAGCAAGTTGTAAAAAACAATTGTCCCTAGCATTATTCTTTAGCTAAACTTTAACCATTTGTAAAGCAGATAAAGAGAAGAAGCGATATATGCGATCTGCATTTCGCAGCAGCTTGGCAGTAAACATTGCCAATTTTAGAAGGCCATAACAAACCCGTACAAAAGGAGCTAGAAATGCTTGCATACGCTGAATGCAAACAATACATGCTTGCACTTATGTTTCACAAGGGCTTTCTCTCATTATTGATTATAACTCTCATTTTCTCATGAAAATAAGTCCACGTATCTTGCATTCAAATTCTGTTATAACTACACAATAGCATGGGATCATTATTCGATTCAAGTTGATCCAAAACGTTCCATGGGCCACTACTACTAACTGAAAAAGTATACATGTGGGGGTACCTTAGATTAAGTTGAACGAACACTTTGCTCATAACTGTGATCTTCTTGTATCTCACCTGAGTTCAGCACTGAGCTCCCACCATTAATCTCCACACTTGAGTTCAGCACCGAGCTCCCACCATTAACCTCCATCGCACCTCCAGATTCAGATATTTTTGTGATCCTCAGCAACTCATCGGTTGCATCTGAAGGATTTGTGACTGACTGATCATCAACCAACTGTTCTCTCTGAACTGCTGGTTTTGGGCGTCGGATGGCTTCAGCTGCTTCTGGCATTGCAACTGGGGGTGGCTGAGGAGGGACCCACGAACGTTGAACAGGTGGCTCACTGATTCGTTGACCATAAATCCCTGCCTTGAGTTCATCTCCATTTTCAATCTCTGTGATTTTGACATTTTTCTGTTGCCACCAAGGTACTGAACTGTCACCATTTAACTGATAGGTTACTCCATTGTCTTGTACCTTGGAATTCAAGCCTTCGTTGCTTACTTGAGATTGAAGTGGTTGGCTTGAGTTGTGGGCCTGACTAAGCTCCCATGGCTACTCGGGAGTACATGAAGTAAAAATCAGTTTCATTCTTTTCAAAAGAGCAAATCAACCATCAATTTTATTTAGTGTGAATGCAAGAAATTCACCATTTTCCTTTTTCACATTTTTCAACAGTGATTAAAGTAACAAATTGAAGAAGGAATTTTTTTTCTCTATTTTATGACTCTACATTTTTATAAAGCATGCATCTACTCTAGGCCATTTCTAAATTATTTATAGCCATAAGGATTTTTTTTTTCTTCAGTTGGTAAGTACACATGTACATACTATGGACTTTGAACCCAAGACCTCACTCTTAACCCTACTTGTATGGGAGAAGGTGCCATTTGATTTAGAGCTCATGGTAGTGATTGTTGGGCTTTTAAGAGGCAACATATTCATAAAAGTGTAACTGAAATAAGAATGTTAAGCTGAATTAGTGAAAATACATGAAAAGATAGGATTCGAAATGAGAAAATTCGCTTAAAGATCGAGGTGCTCACTGCTCCCTATTAATAATAGGGATAAGAGAGAGTCACTTGAGATGGTTGATCATGTTTAGAGGAGAAAGATTAATACTCCAATGAGAAAAAATGAGTTGATTCAAGTTGAAGGAACAAAAAAAGGTAAAGGAAAACCAAGAATAAAATTAGTGGTAGTAAAAAAATGACATGTCAATTACGTAATAAAGAGTATGACTTTGGACAAAATAGAATGACAGAAAAGAATAGATGTGGCCGACATTGACTAATCTATTGAAGATCCATAGTTGATCCACCACCCCCCCCCCCCCCAAAAAAAATTTTATTCCTTTTCTTTTCTTTCTCCAAAACGGCCCAACCACTAAATGAGTTAAATGTTATGAGTGTTTCAGTTTTTCCGATAGTCCACAAAATCTATTTTTGAAAAAGAAACGAACTATCTTAGAAGGAAAAATGCTCAAAAACAAACCTTAGCTCTAGGTGCTAAACGAGGATTTGATGGTTGCTGATTAGGGTTTGGGGGTTGATCATTTATGTCCTGCATATGAATTTAGAATGACCCAGTATTAGCATCAACCTCACTAACAAGCTGATCTCAACATAACATTTACACATAGTTTACTCTGATATTAGGAGGTCTCTCCCCTCTCTGGATCATGGCCATAATCTGCAACACCATGAGCAAGATATTAACATTTCATATCAGTGGACAGTGGCAGTATGTATCTGGCTTTAAAATTAATCAAAAATGAAGAAAATCAGAACAATTTGCAGACGGTAATTGGTTCTGAGTTAGAATAACGAAGATCAACATTCACATAATAGTATGAAGTGCATCATTATAGTCAAGACAAACCCATGGATCTAAATTAAGCATTAACTATGGATAACAGCAAACAGATAGTAAAGCAGATAACAAAATATGTTACAGGCCTGAACATAATTGAAAGATATTCACAAGAATGAAAATTTGATAGTCATTTCAATCTGATGATTATTTCCCTTTTTCTTTGGCTATTATCTTCTTTAATGCTTGTTCTGAAACTTTTGATAACAAATAACAAACTAATATAAGTATATAGTTAGACAAAAAGTTGACAACTACTCAGATATGGACTAAGTCTAACAATGGTCAGAAATCAGAGAATTAAAAGATGGTAGTCATATGCTCTCAGTTGCAATATTTAGTCATTCCCAACCATCTCTACCACTGACTCTGGTGGAGTAATTCCAAAAGATGTAGCACTCTCTCAAAAGATAATCTAACACTTCATAACTAGCTAATTAATTATATAATCTTCCCTATATTTTTAAGTGATTAATATGCATGTCATTTACTCTTACAATTACTAGACATGACAAGTAAAGAGGGACTATACTCAAGCATACAGTCATACATTACGTTGTGTTTCTCATCAATGGAAATATCAAGTTAACTACTTACATCCATATAGGACTTAGGATGAGGTGCAACTGATGGTTCTGCAGATGTGGGAGGTGAGGAAGATCTCACTGTACAGAAAATTTTAGTTATAAAACATTGAAATTTAAACTAATTAAAAGAAACACAAGAGAGAACTGCCACTTGATCCCTGAAGTGTACCTGAGCGCAAGTCATAGTCCGCCTTGTTGTTTACATACATTTGCTGCAGAACATTTAAATTAATAACAGGTTAAACCTTAGAGAGACCACGTCGATGAGAGTAAGTTCTCTAAAATCTTCTTTAGATAGCATGAAATGTTCTCAAATTATGCCTATGTTCAGCTTACCTTTGAATTCGATATAGCAACTCCATGATCCTCTTGATCAACAAAAGAGGCTCTCCCTTGGGTGTTTGATTGTCCTGATGATTAGGCAGAAAGAAAGGATATTCAATAATAAGAATAGCATATTGCTAGTAATTGGTGAGACATAATTTGTAGATATGTCCTTGAAGATCTAACAAAGAACAATGGTATGAAGAATGTTAAATATTATCCCAATGAGCAAGAGGATTTTCTGGACACAGCTGAACCGCTAACAATGAAGCAAAGAGACTATTTAGCATCTTATCAGAATACCTAAGAAAACCTACGCAACAGCATTGATAGCCAAGAACAATGGCTTGACAGATTGCTCAGCTTGGCTCAGGCACAAAACTAAATATTCATGTGGATCAGTAGTATGAGTGCATTCCTTTTTTATAACATGCATTCATTATATATGTGACACTGTTGCAAGTTGGTCACTTATAAGATGCCTCTGACCAATTTTCCAATAAAAAGAAAACAATAACAGGACTTAAAACATCAGTATTTAAGAAAATAAAAAAGTTTTCAATTATAAAATAACTATTGTCTGTAACATTGTTTCTTAGAAATCTTGTATGTAATTCCAAAAATTTAGAGTTGGCAAATCCCATGACTAAAATCTTAGGACAAATTGTTTGGAATTGTTATAGGAATAGTGATTAAGATGTGAGTCCGGGTTCTATGACGAAGGTTTACATTGGTTTGTGGTTCACGTTGAAGATCATAAAGACTCGAAGCTTGGTAAGTGATCTAGGGACCAAAATCCACACATTAGAGACTGTATTACTTTTGGTTCCACATCTTGCACAGAACATGGTTTAGAATCTCCCTGTCAAATGGCCTGTTTTCTTTGGTAGGAATAGGCAAGTAAATTCCTGCCCGAAATTCCTAGCCAAATGGTTATAAAAATGGTCAAATATGTGTATTTTTCTACTTCTTGAAAAACAAAATGGTGCTTCCTTCGTACTTCATTTGAGTAAAAATTCACATTTTTTATCGATCTACCTTCCTTCAAGTAAAACTCCTCTAAACTTTTGATCAACTAAATTGGTTATTTGGTTGATAAGAATCTAGGATTTAGGAAAATCTGGTTTAAAATTAAAAGCCTTGGATCATTTGATCAACTGTTTAACACATTCAATCGACCCAATATGTTTTGAAACTTTTTAAATTTTTTTGGGGAGGAGAGAGGGGAGTTGATTCAAACCAACAACATGGGAGATCAAGGAGGGCGTAGGTACCATCAGGCCTTTCTATATATATATAAGTAAAAAATTTATTAGAAAAGGAAATAAAAATGATACAAAAATTTATGCGTGCAACTCCTTTCGAAAGAAAACAACTCAAAATAAAAGAGAGACAATAAAATCAACAAAAGGCAAGGAGGGGGTGCCACCTAGAGCATGTATCCAATTATACAACGACCAATATATGCTCTTTAATGACAGGCAGGACCATCACAGACCCGATTATTACTTTTGTACCCAGAATCCACATGACACATAAGGGCAAGGCTCACCACACCTTAGCTCCTCTGTGGCTCTGAAACCGACCTTGCAAACATTCCAACAGTTCAACCACAGATTTAGGCATCACCCAAGCCAGCTCAAACAAAGTGAAGAAGAAGGACCATATATCTGTTGCAATAGAGCAATGAAGAAGCAGGTGATCAATGGATTCCCCACTGCACTTACAAGTTACACATACGACACCAATCAACTATCAAAATGTGTTTCTTATGAAGATTTTCAACTGTTAGAATTTTCCCAAGATCTGCAATCCACACAAAGAATTCCACCTTTCTTGGAACTTTAGCCATTCAAATGCTCTTCTAGGGGGGGAAAAACTGTTTGTAGAACCCTTGAGAGCATTAGAATATGATCTTACCTCTAACACTCCTTTTTAGATGGTAACCACAAGGCTCAATCGTGACCAGTCGAAGCAGAAAAATTATCATATAGCACCTCGAAGAAATTATCAACAAATTCCAACTCCCAATCCTGGAAAGGCAGGATGAACTGAGAATTCCAATGACGACCCTCTCCCATTGACACAATTTGCTCTAAATTTCAGGCCAAAGAATCATTAAAAGTGTGTGTGTGTGTGTATACTTTTAATGATTCCTTGGCCTGAAAGTCTTTTTCTCCTTATAAGGATCTTGTAACACAAAATTTAGAGCAAGCTCAGAGTTTCTATAGGTTAACAATTGAATGATTTTTCTATTTCATAAATCTCTCTAGTTCTTAAGTTAGAAAATCTTTGTAGAGTTTTCTGGTGGTTTGTCAAAAAACTTCATTTCATGAGAGAATGACCACATCCACAAATGTTAACTTCTATGAGATTTTGGCACCAGGTCTAATACCCCCCTCATGGTGACACACTTACTCTTTGCGGATGACACTTTAATTTTCTGTGATGCTACAGCAAGTCAGATTGAATATTTGAGGGAGATTTTAGCCTCTTTTGAGGCGGTGTCAGGGTTGCACATTAACCTGGCTAAGTCAGAATTAGTTCCAGTTGGAGAGGTGACTAATATGGGGGAGCTTGTGGCATTGCTGGGTTGTAGACAGTCATCTTTGCCAATGACTTATTTGGGACTGCCGTTAGGTGCTAAATTCAAGGACAGGGCGATTTGGAACTCTATCCTAGAAAGAATGGAGCGAAGATTAACGAGTTGGAAGCGATTATACCTATCAAAAGGTGGTAAGATTACCTTAATCAAAAGCACTCTATCAAGTTTGCCAACTTATTTCTTATCTCTCTTCCCTATTCCTGCGGATATTGCTATTTGTATTGAGAGGCTTCAAAGAAATTTTCTATGGGGTGGGATAGATGAGTCTCCTAAATTCCGACTAGTAAATTGGGCCCAAGTTTGTTCTCCATTGCAATATGGCGGTTTGGGTATTAAAAATTTGAGAACCTTCAATCAAGCTTTGTTGGGGAAATGGTTGTGGAGATATGGAAGAGAGACAACCCATCTCTGGAGGCGGGTTATTGAGGCTAAATATGGGAATGATTGGGGAGGTTGGTGTACAAAAGAAGTCTCTAATCCTTATGGTGTTAGTCTTTGGAGAACCATTAGACAAGGCTGGCCAGCTTTTTCAAAATCCATTCAGTTCGAGGTTGGTGTTGGTGACAGAATTAAATTTTGGCATCATGTGTGGTGTGGGAGCTGTACTCTCCGGGAGGCTTTTCCGGAACTCTATAATATTAGTTGTAATAAGGAGTCTTCTATTGCAGATGTTATGCATTTTCCTAACCAGAGGCTTCACTGGGATCTTCTTTTTACTAGAGCCCCCCAAGATTGGGAAACAGAACATTTTTACACTTTTCTAGATTTTATCAATTCAATGCCCCTTAATGGTGAAGGTCAGGACAAACTATGCTGGAAACCAACTGGGAATAAGAATTTTAAAGTGAGTGAGTACCATCTCTCCCTTTCCTCTACTCTCGACATTTCTTTCCCTTGGAAGCCTGTGTGGCGTTCAAAGGTCCCTACTAAGGTGGCTTTCTTCTCTTGGACTGCCTCATTAGGTAAGATTTTGACTACTGAAAATTTATGGTATAAGGGCGTTGCAGTTGTGGATTGGTGCTATATGTGTAAAAAGAGTGGAGAATCGGTGAATCATCTTCTTCTTCATTGTCCTATTGCTTATGAATTATGGTCTATGGTGTGGGCTCTTTTTGGTCTTCAATGGGTTATGCCGCATGGTGTCTCTGATTTATTTTCGAGTTGGCAAGGTTCCTTTGGTGGGCATCGGAGCATTGATTTATGGAGGGCTGTCCCACATTGTGTCCTATGGTGTATTTGGCGAGAACGGAACTCAAGATGTTTTGAAGGGAAGGAACGGTCTATTTCAAATTTAAAATCTCTTCTTCTCCACACCTTGCTAGAGTGGAGTTCATCCTTCAATCTTTTCCCTTGTTCTAATTTTTTAGAAATGCTTGATCTTTGTAATTTTTGTGTTTGATGTACTGTTTTCCACGTACACCCCCGGTGTACCTGGACTTTTGATTAATACAATTCCGTTATTTATCAAAAAAAAACTTCTATGAGAGTTCAAGTGTTTAGAGACTATAAGATTTTTAGGGTGTGTGGTGTCTATCGAGGTCTTCTAGAGAGATTCTGGAATCTCTTATCCACAAATAGATTTCATACCAAAGATTACACGTGTTGAAGACAAAACTTGGGGATAAAGCATGTGTCACAATGAAGATTCAAGGAGAGAGTAAGGTGGATAGCTGATTTGACATTAGGGGACTCAGGTTTAAGTTGGTAACTCTTTGTAATAATTGTTTTTATAATGCATATCTTTGGCTGGACGAGGTTCCATGATTTTTCCTAGTTTTGGGTTTTCCACATAAAAATCCTCATGTCTTATGTGTAGTTGTGTTTCCTTTACTTTATTGCTTTAATTATTACACGCATGATTAAACTACAAATTTTTTTTTTTGGAAAGTTAAACTTGCTTCCACAACACATAGCAAGCAATTCGTATTTGCCTAGGTAAAGGGAGCTTCTCCATTAGTATTAAAGTGTATCAATGCTAAAGTTTTTGGATGTTTAATGGCTAGATGCCTATATATTGGCAACTTGGAAGCCGTTAATGCACAAACATGGAGTTGTAATAGACTGAGATGCTTTGCAAACAAGTCTAATGAGATGAGCAAGCTCACCCTTAACGAATAAAGAATTTAATATTCAGTGCTAAAGGCAGAAAATCAAGAAGCAAACTCTTTTTCAGGAATAACAGTTTTGTATATCTTCTTGTTCAGAAAGCAATTTTTCAGTACCTTCCAATTTCCTTATGGCATTAGTCATTGACTTCATTTCTCGTACTTGTACATCCATGAGGTTAGTAAATTCTTCAAAACGTCTCCTTTCTGGCCATGTATAGAATAAGGTGAAGTGATCAAAAGAGATATTACTGATTAGTGAACATTCCAAAACAAAACAGAAATGGGTGAAAAAAAAAAAAAAACCAACAAAGAAAAATAGAAAGAGATCCCTTGGGACAAAATAAGCTAAAAGTCAAGTATAAACCCACCTTCATTTCTTGAATTCAACATTTCTTGACTTGCTTTTGCCACATCAGCTGCTGCAGCTGCAGCTGCTTTTGCAGCAGCAGCTGCCTCCTCTGCTAAACTTGGTTTTGAATCTATTTTCTTGACAAGGTCATCTTCTTCCTCCAATACAACCTTGCGTATCCAAGTCTTCAATCTTGGAACAATAGATTTCTAGAAGAGGGAATGTGTTATCAATTAATGTGAACAAGCTTGAGATATCAAGTAGTATAAGCTGCTGCATACAGCCAGTCAGCCATAAGTGAAGCTTGGTGAGAGAACCATACAAATGCAAAAACATCTGAATTATGGATTGCATGATTTCAGAAGGGTCAATCATTGGTACCTTAATTAGCACAGCTGTTCCAGCACCTGAAACTGCCAGTAAACCTATGGTAAAAACAGCATGAGACCAGTGGAATCGAAACCGCATTGAGGAAATGGTACCGGGGGGAGCAGCTGCTGCAGGCTGCAGAGTTTGTACTGCAGCCTGTGGCTGACTGTTTGATGATGTCTTCACCTGTGCATCTGTTAGCATTTTGATAAATTACATACGAACATTAGTTATAAAGAATAAGCTACTAAACTCTGGTTAAACCCAAATCTGAATTAATATTTATCAATACCTTGATTAACATTGGTTGCACTTGGTGGCGGGTCCTGTAAATTCAAAACAATGTGGGGCACCAAAAAAAATAACAGAAATGGGTGATCTGCACATAAATGAATGCTGTAGCTAACAGCAAATCAATATATCATGATAAAAGAACCAACTTACAGGTACACGTCTAAATGCTTCGTCTATCTCCTCCTTTGTGAGGCCCTTCTTTTCAAGAAATGATCTTCTGTAGATGACCGGAGAACCTCTAACTTTGGGGTGTGAAAGAAATTTAACTGCATTTTGCACTTGTTCCTCTCGCATTGGCTCGGAATTGACAAACACCGATGTTGGAGAAGTTTGACTCGGAGCCTCCACCTTAGAATCTTGCTGATCCTGATTTGTTGGTTGTGATGGTTCTGTTGCTGAAGATTTCAGACAAAAACACATTTTTTTCTTTAATCATGAAGTTGCAGCATCAATAATTTGTAAAAATTTAGAACACATACACAAAACTTTTTTATTTTTATTTTTAATGATAATGAAGGGATCCTTTCTAAACAAGAGCCCTTTGCACTCACTCTAGCTAGTAAAACCTATGAGCAACTGACCCGACCCACCAAAACCAATTTCTAGGCAATCCAGGGCATTCACCCTTAACGGGTTAAGCAGTTTACGCTCATGCCAAGGTGCACATGTGCAAAAACAGTTGTAGTAGAAAGGAGTATTACAAAACACCCTTGTGCTTCTAGCACAAGTGCTCATTAAATTGAAACCAGGAAAATCACCACAAGGCAAAAAAAAAAAAAAAAAACATAACAGCAAGTTTTCCATCATCAATTCAATTGTATAGACAACAATCCATACATTGTGTCCCATACACCTCCCACGTAAATGCAAATTGCAGGCGCAAAATGCTACTACATACTCAAACAATTTTCTTGACATTTTTCACAACAGTTGGTGTTTATTTATTTTTTTTAACAGTTCTCATCTGGGCCCCACCAATAACATCGCTCTATCATCTATCCGCCTCGACAGTTGTGAAATCGAAAATTGTTATAGCTCTAGACTCATTGAATAATTTCAGGATTAAAAAAAAAAAAACCCATTTCTATCATATGATGCCTTTTCGTTTGACACCAACTTTAGCACTTTTAACACACAGAAAATTGTCCTACTTTCTTTCTTTCATAGTTTGAATAAAACCCAGATTACATAAACACACATACACAGCAGAAAATCCTATCGGTGAAAGTTGTTTTATTCATTTTATTTTACGTAGCATCTCTTTTTCTTGTTTTCAATGAGAGTGAGAAACAACAACAAAAATGAAGAGAGAGAGAGAGAGAGAGATCAGACCGGGGGAGGGTGGATTGCCGTCCGTTGGATTGGGAGGAGTCGCCATGATAATCAGCAGTGAATTTTACAGAACGGAAATGAATAAAGGGAAAAATAAAACAGAAAGAGGAAATTGTGGAACTATTATATATATAAAAAGAGGAGAGAGTGCTTAACAGAGAAGGAGATAGAGGTGGGTTTTTGCTCATCGCGAGTACTATATTATCATTTTTTTTTATAAACTTTTTATTATTTGGATAATTATATTATTGATTTTTTTGAAATACTTTCGATCTATAATATCATCTTTTGATGGTATATCTCTTTATTATTAGATAAGCCGCTAATTAATTAATTAATTTATTTATTTATTTCTTGTGTAGGCGGGCGAATCTCTTATTGATTGATTGCATAGACTATATTGTCTATTTGTGATTTTTGGCTGTGCTAGATTGCTTTTACTAGTATAAACTTTACATATAAATCCCTTTTTGGGTCACACAACATTCAAGAGCTTTCGTATGTTGTGAGTTGTGTGATATTAAATTCGGTCTTCCCACTCCCCAATGTGTGTGTTTGTTGTCTTGTGTCTTTCTCAAAAAAAGCATAAGTGGGCTTGTCCCACATCGTTTAAGTGTGTGTCTACCTTTAAGTTTAAAGTCTTCACACAACATTTAAGAAATATCGGCTTTTGTATGTTGTGAGTTGTGTGATATTAAACTCGGTCTTCCCACTCCCCAGTGTGTGTGTGTTTGTTGTCTTGTGTCTTTCTCAAAAAAAAAAAAAAAAAGATCCCTTTTTGGGCTAAATTGGGCCTTTCACAATTGTTCTCACAATTGTTCTAGTATAGCCTACCAACTACTCTCGGTTCCATTTTTGTTTTTTGTTTTTTATTCTATAGTTATAAGCAAATAATGGAGATTTAAATTTTGGACATTTTCGTGATAAAGACCCGGAAATGTTATTTGAGCTCTTTGCCCTTTTCGATCCATTTTAAGACAATCTTTTATGCTTTACTATTTGTGTGCGTATATATATATATATATATATATATATATATATATATCTCAATTTTATTACAAGAAGATTTCCAAATTACCATGACAATAAATGTGGATGGTGTTAAATCAACAGCACATGACAAATGAATTTTTATATTATTTTCTATTTTATAGTTAAAAGTTGACACATCATTATTTTACATTTAATATAATGAAATTTGTAATAATTTTTTTTTGAGAACAAATTTGTAATAATTGTAGTATGGGACATAAAAGTTGGAGAAATAGGGGTTGTTTCATGATTTTTTTTTCTCTCTCTTATTTTATTTTTCGAACTCTCTCTCTCTCTCTCTCTTGCAAACTCAAAACGTCAGCAAGTCACTGCAAAGGAGAATTGGAGCTACGAAGACTGAGTTGGATCAATCTCAAAGTGTTCGAATTGGCGACCGAGACGTCTCTCTCCGCAGATTGAAAGTTCGTCATTTTGTTGTTAATTCGTATAATTTTACACTATTTTCTTTCAATTGATCGTGTTTTGAGTGGCTTTATTTTTTTTATAAATTAGTTCTTTTTTAGGTAATGAAATTATTGATTTTATTTTTATTTTTGTGTTCATTAGAGTTTGTTTGGTTTCTGAGAAAATTCAGCTGAGGAGAGAGAAACTGATTTGAAATCTCACATTTTCTGGTTTAGTTGCCTAGATAACGAAGTTTAAATAAAGCTAATATATTAAGGGTTGCTTCATGTAGTCATGCTTGCTATATGTGAATTTGTAAAAGATAATATGAAAGGAAATATTAGTTGGACAAAAGACAACTGAGTCTCATTTATAAAAAAAAAAATATATATATATATATATATATATATATATAAATAGTCTTTCAATTTATCCAAAAAAAATGAAAAAGAAAATTGAGGCTCCATAGTCCATTCCATGGTGTAGTTACAAGCTAGTGGCCTAGTACAATGTTTTTTGCATTGTGGGCTGAACACATATATTTAGGAAGTCCCATATGTGGCCATTATAACATTCTTTTTAAGGTTAATTTGATTAGCCCAAATGTTTGGGCCAGCCCTTGAAGGAGTTCATTCGGCCGCTGCAAACAGAACTAACTTATGGGTTAGGCTCTGAAACCCACACTACATGGGAAGGAGTACAGCCCAAAAATAACGTTTCATAGAATTTAAGACAAAAACTCTAAGGTTCTATTTGGATAACCTTATTGTTGAAAACTAAAAATTGAAAATATTGTAATAAAATAATTTTTAAATGTGTGAATAGTACCATGAGATCCAGTTTTAAAGTTGTTTTTGGTGAAAAAAGTATTTGCGGGTCTCGTGAACAGTGCATGAGACCCATACAAAAAACACAGACGCTCGTTTGCTTTGCTTTTCAGTGCAATCCAAACATGCACTAAGTGTTAGTTTGGATTGCGCTGAAAACGTTTTTCAGCATGTTTGCGTCTTTGTCAGTGGGTCCCGTGCACTATTCATGGGACCCACAAGTTGTCTAATTCAGCGAAATTTTCATTAAAACTGGGTCCCACGATACTTTTTACACATTTAAAAATTATTTTGCTACAATATTTTTAGTTTTCAGCAATAAGCGGTATCCAAACAGACCCATATGTTTTCTATAATTTATTTATTCATCTAGAAGCAATTTGAATTGAGAATTAATTGATCTTTAGTAATTGGGAGGGATGAGATGAGAGAAGGATGAAATCAATTAAGAGGTTGAACAGTCTAATACTATTGGTTTTTTGGTTTGATATATATATATATATATATATATATTTGTATCGAACAAGCAATTTTAAGAAAAAAAAAAAAACCGATTGATTAAATCAAATTAAATAGGTCTACATTTGAATTATGGTTATGGAAAATGTTAAAGTCATAAACTATTTTACAAACTACCGATGTGGTGAGTAGTCATTGGTAAGTAAAAAAGTAATATTAGTGTTAGACCCAAATAAGAACTAGTAAGAATTTGCCACATTAATAGTTTGTAAAAATGTTATAAGATACTTTGTGGATGTAGCATTACTATTTTTCAAGATGATTTGAATTTGAATCTCAAAGTTGGAATGACCGAAAGTAACAATAATTTTAGAATCACACATTTTCCCATAACTGTGCTATGTGACTAACTATGAGCAGTAGAGAAAAAGTTATGCGTACACGTGAAAGTGACAGCCAATCATTCATAATCTGCTACATAAGATAATTGTGATAAATGATGTAGTAAATGTTATGGGATGCATAAAAGCTAATAAGCTATAATGACCATCTTACTCATCTGGATACCTCACCATCGCTATTGTTTCCGGGTGTAAACAAAGATTACAATCTAGTTTCACTTATTTCTCCATATATGTATAATTATCAATGTAATTTGATAAAGATATAATCCATTAAAAAAAACGAGTGATTCAAGGCTCATGAAGCTTTAATGATTTATGCAGGAAATTGCTTTCCATAAAAACCTAGACCCCCTACCTCTTGACTGGGAGGTTACCCAGAAGGCGTGAAAATCACATGCATTGATGCTCCTACCTAACGAATAAAAAACTATTTTTTTACCTCAATATTTCAAACTTTAGATTCACAAGGCTAAGGGTGTGTTTGGATAGAACTTATTTTGCTGAAATTGAAAACTGAAAATACTGTAGCAAAATAATTTTTAAATGTGTAAATAGTACCGTGAGACCCATTTGTAATGAAAAAATTGATAAAAAATGAAATTTGTGGGTCCGTGAACAGTGCACGAATGCAGTGTTTAGGGAAAACTGGTCAAATGTTGCGGCTACTGTTCATGTACCGTACATGAACAGTAGCCGCTTGTGAGGGGGAAAACGCGTGAAAAAAAAAAAAAAAGAAAAAAAAAAGAAAAAAAAAGAGAGAAAACACATAAACGGAAAACGCAACGCAGAGACGTGAACCCAAACACACACTTAGAAAAAATTGAGAAGATAATATTTTGCATGCTAATCATATGTTCACCCCTCATACGTACCTAACTGAAGTAGTCACCCCTCATACGTACCTAACTGAAGTAGTCATTTTTGTTTCTGAACCAAAAAACAGTACTTACTCCTCTAACTTTATTAGAAAAAACAAAAGTAATAGCAAATTTAATTATAACTATTTGGAGATTTTACTAATGTACTAGTTGGCAACCTCAAACATACTCATCTTTATCCTCTAATTTATTGCAAATGATTGATGTAACATGTTTTTTTTAATGGTTATATTATGTTGTTAACCTTGTAGCTTGAACCATTTTTCTCCTAATCTTTGAAGTATTTATTTCATGAAGAAGTGTCAATTAAGTTACAAGGTTTTTGTAAGTATAATAGAAAGAGTAACTGTATGACCTAAAAAATGTTATATATATGTCATTAACTCGGAAACATTGATTAATTTAATTTTCATCAAGGAGAAGGAAAACATTACATATTATTCATGCAAAAAAGAATATAGGAGACAATTGGACAATGGGAACATGGTTTCATAGCTAAGATATAGTATAAAAACAAGGATACATATATTTCTCAAAAAAAAAAAAAAAACAAGGATACATATAGAGACGTGTTTGTTTTACTATGTGAAATTAAGAAAATTATTTTTTTCCCTTGACTTTTATGTTGACGAGACAATCAAATGTGGTCCAGTTGTTTTTCCAGTGAAAGACGTTTCTGATATGAAGATAAGATAAGCATAGAGACTTGGCTTATAAATAGAGACCTTCACTCAGAGCAAGATACGTGTGCAAGTGTACTTGGTTTACATTAGGCAGCAAGTTCTTCAAAATTTCAAAGTGAAATCCTTAGAATTCGGTCTGTTAATTCTTATATTTTCTGAATACTAATATGTGCTTCATCGTCTTTGTTTTTCAAACAAGATCATATATATATATATATATATATATACTTTGGTCCTAATTATTCTAGGTTATATTTCCATTAGAATTTTATAATTGTTTTAAGCTTGATTGCCATTTTAGAGATTTTCCTTCATTTCTTATTGATTTTTACGAGTTTCCAGTAGTGCATGGAACTTCTGTTTTCAAACAGCATCGTACTTAATTTGGTCCTAATTATTCTGGCTAGGTTACTTTGTCATTATATTTTACTTCTTCTCATAAAATTTTCCAAGTTTAACTTATATTTTTCAAACAAAATCATATTTTGTTCCCAATTATTATAGGTTACATTTCATAGGACTTTTAACTTTGATTGCCATTTTAGATAGTTTTCTTTTCTTCTTATAAAATTTTCCAAATTTCTAATGCATGGAGATCTACTATAAACTTTCTTATTTTATTATTATTATTATTTTTTTTTTTGGACACAAGTATATCTCGTGGTTCCTTTTTTCTTTTTTGTTAAATATAATTTTGAATTTCAGAGAACAACTTTCTTCTATAGAAACAATCAACTATTAAGTATATACTGCAAATTTCATGATGTTTTTTTTCAGAAAAATGAAGCTTTTTTTATATTTACAATACGATTAATTCTGTATATGCTTCACTTTATAATTTACATTTCCTTAAATTGCAGAAAGAAGTTTTACCTATGGGGTCATTGGAGGAAGCCATTGAAGGATTGAAGAAGTTTCTCAGGTTTTACCACTTGTTCAGAAACCCTTTGTTTGTCATATAGGTGTAAATATAAGAAATTTTTAAAGAGGTTTAGATAGCATTACTAACCTTTCCACTAGGTGTAGTCTCAAAAAAAAAAACCCTTTCCACTAGGCGATATGAAATGTTGGTGTAAGAAGTTAAAATATTAACCTAAACTTCTTCTAACACCACACCCCCAAAAAAAAAAGTTTTTAAAAAAGTGATTCTATAACTACTACAAATATGACCTTGATCATATATCTTACCAACTGACGTGTTAACTTCTAAACATAAAACAGAAAAGTAATTAAAATTTTATTTATTATATTGTTTATGTAGCATCGATTACCTTTATTATTATATTATTTTTAAGTTTTTTGTAATAAAATTGGTGATATTTTCTTTTTAGAAAATCATTAAGGCTTTTGATATTTATTATTTGAGATGGAGAAATAATATTTTAACATTGGAAAATGTTAATTTTTTCCTTTTTACCTCCTTCTCTCATGTGATGATGTGTAAATAATTGTTTTTTAGTGTAGAAATATCATCCCTTTATAGTGTGATAATTTTGTTTCGGGTCAAGGGATAACAATAGAAATACAACCTTTGTCATTGTCTCAACAAACACAACATTTAAAACTACAAAGAAAATCTATGCATAACAAGTTCCATCATGTGGAAAAAGCATTCACAGGGCATTATTATTTGTTGACTCAGAACTTTGGCATGCTTACAATTCCATATGTATTGTTGAAATGAAAAGATTGCTACCAATTAGAGAAGCAACCATTAATGTTATGCTTTCTAACCATACCTAACAATCCACGAGATTGTTGACTAAACTCTATTACTTGGCTGCAGTAACAAGGATGATGTGGCGGTTGCACAAATTGAGAAGTTGATAACTGGATTGCAAGAGACAGATCCCAATGAATTTGACCCAGTTAAAAGGATTTTAGAAGGGTTTCAACACTTCAAGATCAACAAATTTGAGTATGATACCACTTGTTATGCCACTAGAAAAGTACTTTCAAAATACAAGCATATGATACCTTTATTATATATATGAATTCTCTTGCACTTGGAGTATTCTCATCAAAGATGGTATAAATGCTATAATACTATTTTAGCAACTAAAACATCGAAAGACAAGCTACAACAAAGATGCTAAACTTAAAAAAAGTAGCAACTGAGCTACAGTGAGATGTCAAAGATAACATCTCATTGTAGCTCCAATCTTATAATTTTTTTTTTTTTTTTAAATTTTATTCCTTTCTCTCTCCACTTCTCTTTTAAAAATATTTTTTCTCTCTACCTTCTCATCTCTTAGAGCATCCACACCTGGAATTGCAAATGCCATATCTAAGCTTCATTTAGCATTTTTCCCTCAAAAACCCCCCACATCCTGAATGCTATATACCAAGTATTGCAAACAAATTTGCAATATTGCTACAGTGCAATTCTAAAGGTAGAATTGCACTGTAGCAGTATTGTAAAAAAAAAAAAAAAATATTCTCACCTGATGCGAAATTTCTCTCTCCTTTCTCTCATTTTCTCTGTTGTCTTCTCTTTCTTCCTTCTCTCTTTCTCATCAGCTCTTTCCTCTTTTCAGACCCAAACACCATCCTCCTCCCAACATCAACATCACACATCACAGTGGCTCATTTTTTCTGGTGGGTTGCGATCTAGCGGGTTCTGTGGTTGCCTTTTTTTTTTTTTTTTTTTTTTTTTTTTTTTGCGTGGGTGACTGCGTGGGTCACTGTGGTGGTTGTGGTCACTGTGGTTTTTGGCGTGGGTGACAGCGGGTTCTGTGGTTGCTTTTTTTGGCCGAATTTCTTTGTTCCTTAGTTTGGTGGTTGTGGCTTGTGTGGGTTGGTGGTGGCTAATTTGATGGTGGGGTGGGTAGTTGGTTGATGGTGGTGGTGGTGGTGGGTTGGGTTGGGTTTGGCTTGGTGGTGGTGGTGGTGGCAGTGGGCTGCATGGGTGGCCAGATTTCTTTGTTCCTTGGTTTGGTGGTTGTGGTTTGTGTGGGTTGGTGGTGGGTAATTTGATGGTGGTGTGGGTAGTGGGTTGATGGTGGTGGTTTTGGTTGTGTTGATGGTGGTGGTTGGATGAAAGTTTTAATTTTGGTTGGGTTGATGGTGGTGGTGGGGGGTTGGATTGGGTTTGGCTTGGTGGTGGTCAGGGACGGAGCCAGGACTTGGAGTTAGGAGGGGCAGTTTTATTGATAGCTATATGCAGTAGCTTCGGCTTTCAGCTCTATTACTTAGTCGGCAAAGGTTTTCTTTTATTATTATTATTTTTGTGTGTGTGTAGAGTGTGGCTTTTGTTGGTAAGGACAAAATTATTTTGTTTAAAGGGCTAAGTTGTTTGCTTTTGGTAAAATTAGTTGATTAGTCTCATTTATTTATTTATTTTTATTTTTAGCTTTGCTATCGCCTATTGGTAATTTTTGTTGTTAGGATAATATTTTGGGCTTGTATATTGTTTTTGTAGATTTTAGATCTATAAAGTTTTTTTATGGACTTTAAAAAATGAGGAAAATACTAGATCTACAAATTTTTGTTGTGATTAGTGGTTATTAGTAAGTAAAAAAGTGATGTAAGTGGTGGACCCAGATGCAAACCAGTAAGAATTTGCTACCTCAATAGTCTGTAAAAAGGTTTGTAACAGTAGCATTTCTCTTATAGTGATTAATAAGTGAGACAAAATGTAATTTTATTGAACAAAATTGCTAAAATTAGTACCTAAATATATAGTTATATAATTATCTATTTAAAAAAAAAAATTAGGGGGGGGGGGGGGGGGCAATAGTCCATGAAGGGCTCCGTCCATGGTGGTGGTGGTGGCGGCTTGGTGGTGGTGGCATGGGCTGTGTGGGTAATTTATTGATAGTATAAATTATATTATTTTATTGTGTATAAATATTATTCTAATGAGTAGAATAGGAAAAATAAAAGTTGGGATGTTGAGAGTGATGTAAAATGGTATGGTATAAATGATAAAGTAGGTTTTGAGATGGTAAAATAGAATAGTTTAAAGAAACCTGATGCGAATGCTCTTATTCTCCAGGTCTTGCCTACCTCCTCTTCCTTTTTTTTTTTTTTTTTTTTTTTTTTTTTTTTTTTTTTTTTAAATTTCTTAAGCTATGGCCGAAAATACCTCTCTCTATTTCTTTTATTTGTTGTTGTGATGGGTTCTGTGGCTGGTTGTGGGTGTGGTGGTGATGGATTTTGTTGGCTTTGGTTGTGGGTGTGGTGGTGATGGATTTTGTTGGCTTTGGTTGTGGGTGTGGTGGTGATGGGTTTTGTTGGCTTTGATTGTGTTTTTTATGTGGTGGCTGTTGTGGCCAGTTGTGGTTGTGGGTGTGGTTTTTTTTTTTTTTTTTTTTTTTCGGTGGTGGTGGCTGGTTGTGGGTTGTGAGTTCTTATTTGATATTTTTTTAACTGATGGTGGTGGTTGGTGACAGTGGGTGGGTGGCAGAGAAGAGATGTAGCAGGTGTGGGTGGAGAGGAGAAAGAGATGGAGAAGAAGATGGAGAAAGATGAGAGAACAAGAATAAAAAAAAAAAAAAAGAATAAAGAAATAATAAAGAAAGTTTATTTAAATGAAGTGTTATAAAAAATAGAACTTTTGATATTGAGTGTATTTTAAAATGGAATGTTAAAACAGATAAAGTAGATTTTTGAAATGTTAAAAGCTAAATTTTTTAAAAGTTTTGATGAGAATGCTCTTATATGCCCCTTAAGCTGTAATCGGTATACAAAAGGTTGAAATTTATGGAAAATTATTGTATTTTTTAAAAGTATAATAAAAAGTATTCTCTCATCTCACATGAATTGCGAGTTCTACTATGAATTTAATTAATATGACTTATCATTATGTGAGAGGAGTACGTATTAATTGTACTCTTGAAATGCTATAATTAATATGACTCATCATTATAAACTTACTATTTCTCTTTGACAGATATTACTGACAGATGCTCTAAAGGCATCTATTAATGAACCATTTTAGAAAACTTTTTATTGTAAATTAAAAAAGCTATTAAAAAATTATTTACCTTTTCATTTTCTTATAAAAAATTCCCTAAAATGGTTCATTAATGGATGCCCTAAGGGCACCTGTTAACTACCACTCTTTTAATTTTTATAATTTTCTTTGGTTTGCTCTTTGCAGCAAGCATCCTGAATTGTACAAGAAACTTGCTGAAGGCCAATGGCCCAAGGTACCATCTAGACATCACTACTTATCATTACTACTTTTCCAACTTGGTTAGAAGATATCAAAGAGTTAATGTGCAATTCTTTTGTGATTATAAAAATAGAAACAATAAAAACAAACTTAATTTATGTCTATGATTTATGAATGATTAAAATTCTTAATTTTTGGTGTAGTTTTTGGTATTTGCATGCTCAGACTCTAGGGTGTCTCCCTCTCATATCCTGGACTTTCAACCTGGGGAAGCCTTCATGGTCCGCAACATTGCTAACATGGTTCCTGCATTTGACAAGGTTTCCCATTTAATCCTTCCTAATAATCAATTTTGTTAAATTCAACATGCAAATTCTTGTTCAATTTAACATTAAATATTTTACCAACTTTTTAAAATGCTAATATATTTGATATTGTATAGCTAAAATACTCTGGAGTTGGTGCAGCCATTGAATATGCTGTCTTAGAACTTGAGGTGAATTCATTTATTTCTCCAAAATTTCTTGTTTTATTTATACAATTTTTCCATGTTTCTTTTTTCAATTTTGTAACTAGGATATTTGAGTGTTACAAGAAATAAAATTCTATAGGTGCAAAATATCCTGGTCATTGGACACAGTCGATGTGGTGGGATAAAGAGGCTTATGACTCATCCTGAGGACAATTCTGCTCCTTTGTAAGAGGCTTTCTACGTACAGTTTTATATCTAGCAAAATTAAAGTACTTTCTTTGACATACACTTAATTTAATCAACCAATCAATTGGGTCTAAAATAAATAGGGCAATGAAGTTAAGCTAGAATTCTAATTCACATATCTCATCTATCCAATTGATGTGCAGTGACTTCATAGATGAGTGGGTCAAAATTGGATTACCTGCAAAGGTCAAGGTCCAAGCAGAGTTTGGTGACTTGCCATTGGAGGATCAATGTAAACATTGTGAAAAGGTTAGCTTTATTTTACCACGTTGTTTCAACTCTAATCATGATTCAAAAGAGAGAAAAAGAACAGAAGAAATATTGACATTAATTATACAGAAGGTTTACCTAAACATGTTTGAAGATAATCATATATTGTGAGTATATGTTGTTATGCAGGAATCAGTGAAGTTATCACTATGTAACTTAGAAACTTATCCATATGTTCAAATGGGGCTGGCAAACAAGAAGCTGAGGTTGATGGGTGGCTACTATGATTTTGTTCATGGAAAATTTGAGCTCTTGGAGTTTGAGCCTCGCTTTCGCCATCTCTTCTCCACATGATCAGTCTCAATTGTATCAAGAAAATTTGATACTATTTCTCTTGCTCTACTTGACATATATGCATTACTGTATTTCCCTTTATGGACAATAGTGTGAATATGTACTAAATAAAGCAGAGCAGCTCTTTGTATGCTCGCTTTCACAAGTTGATCTTTGTTACCCTTTAAATTTCGAGTGCCAACTTGTGCAATAATAATTATGTTCTTTCCTACATATGCTTAAGATTTTAGATTGTGTAATAAAATCAATTTGATGCCAGTGTATCTAATACAAAGTCTTTGATGAGTGCTTCACTTATTGGTAGCCACAATTACATAGAAAAAGTATATAAGAAGTCCAAATCCCATAATTGGTTCAAGTTGCTGTCTCTATTTTGAGAATGCAAGTTCTTTCTTTAGCAAAGAAATCATTGAAGGCCATTGTCTTTAAAGTGACACAGACAAAACTCATCCTAAAATTCATGAAGAAAATTCTGAAGAGCATAGGGGTTATGGAGTTTCACATTCCCAAAATTGCTTTTTCAGAGAAACTAGTCCCCTACGTCTTATCATGCAAAAGAGCAGTAATTGCTCATTGGTATATGTCTTATTATTTAGTATAAAGGGTATTACCTTATAACAGTTGTGCCCTATAAAGTAAAGAAGAAAGTTTTCATCATGTCCTTATGACTATTGATCTGTTTTAGCTTGAAAAACCATCCATAAACGAGAGCAGTGCATGGCCTACTGTATTATCCACCAAATATGGGTTAATGTGAAGCCATTTTTGGCACAAACTTTGCTTAAATGTCTGAAGTTGACACACATGCAAACTTTCCAATCTTTCTTAAGTATTGTGACCATATTGGCTAACAATTCGAGATAGTTTACCACTTTAAGGAATCCGACATTGTATTCTTTCTCTTCCTTAATTTTTAGGGTCTATTTGGGTTTCATTCTTATAAGTTTTTGCTTGACAGGCTTTATGTCTAGATAGGTCGGTGTCTTGTATGTTGGTATCAATTCTAGGCATATCTTCATATGACCATGCAAATACTTCTTGAAAATACCTTAAACAAGGCCACAAATTGTTCCTTCTCATTCACAGACATGGTATTACCAATTTGAATAATCTATAGTTCATTATTCTTACCTAAATTAATGCATTCAATTTCTTCTTTTACAGATTGGAGTTGTGCCTTCACTTGTTGAGCAAGTTTAGGATTTTCATTACAACTTTTTAGTTTTAAGCGCCTTAAGCTCATTAATGAATTATTTAAAGCCAGGACATAATCGAAGTTATACTTGAATTTCTTAGAAATAGATATGTTCACATTGAAATCATAAAAAACGAAATACTTGCTAGACTTGGACTCAAATGACTCAAAATTCGTTTTTGTGTCAGATTCAGACTCGAAAGTCAAAACTAATAGTGTCCGGATAGTATGGAACATCATCAACTTTTTCCTAGGACCGATTATAGAGTGCGTCTATGAATTTTGCATAACTTGTCTCTGTCTCTAACTTGTGCATGACTTTATCAACCAGATCCTTCAAAAGTGTGGTATCATATGTATCCAATCCACCCTCTCATTTGAGGTGAGTCCCACACTTGCGTTCCACCTTCATGTGAGAAGGTAGATGCATTTATCCGATTCATGATAGATTTTTATCCCTTCAAAGCTTCAGGATCAATTTTTCAATCCAGTCTTCAACTTTGACAGCTTCAAGCTTTTGGATTATATATGTCTTGGATCTCGAGGTTGTATTTTAACTTTAATTGTACAGAAAGTTTACCTAAACTTGTTTGAAGCTGATCAAATTTGTGTGAATATATTGTTATGTAGGAGATAGTGAACTTTTCGCTGATTAACTTACAAACTTATCCATATTTTCAAATGGGGCTGGCACACAAGAAGCTAAGGTTGATGGGTGGCTTTTGAATTTGATGGAACTTTTGAGCTCATGGAGTTTTGAGCCTCGCTTTTCACATCTTTTTTCTATATGAGTCTTAGTTGTATCTTCCTATTGTTATTTTGCTTGCTCTCTTTCACATATGCACCACTGTAATTTTCCCTTTATGCACCATAACATGAATATCCACTAAATAAAGTAGGCTCTTGTATGCTCGCTTTCGCATGTTGATCTCTGTCACCCTCCAAATCCCAAGTGCAAACTTGTGCTGCTGCGCAATAATAATTATGTTCTGTCCTATATATTCTTAAGATTTTTGATAGTTTGCATAATAAAATCAATTTACGCTGTGAATTCCAATTAACTCAATTGGTAAAATATCTTGTTGTCAAATATAATATTTGGAATTTGAAACCCGTCTACACCAAAAATTAATTGGTTTCTTGGGCCTAATGATAAAACACAATAATCATAGAGTGAACATCATAAAATGAAAATTTATCATATCTATATAAAAATGGGAAAAAAAAAATTTAATCCAATGTCAGTGTTGTTTGTTATTTTTTTTTTTTGTTGGTCCAATCAATGGGTGCCCATAGGGCTATTTTTTATTTATTTTAGGAATCAGTAAGAACCATTAGGGCATTCTTTTAATAAACTATTTTATGAAAGTTTTGATACTATTTTTATGAAAAATATAAAAAATTGTCAATTTTTTTTTCTTTTCCCATAAAAGGTTTCTACAAATATTTCTTAAATTAATGCTCTCAATGCATCTATTAACAATTTTTTTTTTTTTTTTTTTTTTTGGGGTGAGAAACCAATACCAATGTATCTAATGCAAACTTTTTAATGGGTGCTTTTTACATATTGGTAGCCGCAATTACATAGAAAAAGTATATATAAAAAAAAAAAGTCCAAATCTCACAACTGATTGAAGTTGGAGTGGCTATAATGAGAATGCAGGTTCTTTCTTTAGCAAAGAAATCATTAAAGGCCATTGCCTTTACTCCATTACCGTTTTGCTAGGCCCAAGTTACTTACAGCTAATAGTGCACTAAACTCTCAAGCACATGGAGCCCCGAAAGGAAAAGAGCTTAATATAGATGAAGCATGTGTGGAGTCGTTTTTCTCAATCTTTTTATACGAGTGGGAAGAGTAAAAATCAGCAAAATGATTGTATTGGACCACAATGATAACCTAGATCATGTCCTACTAATAATGAAGTGCCAAATATATCAAATATATATATGGCAGTACAACATCATTAGGGAAATCAAGAGTAAGACAATGGCAGTACAACACCAATCATTTTTTTTTGTTTTTTGTATAGGCGGGCAAATCTCTTATTGATTGATTGCATAGACTATATTGCCTATTTGTCATTTTTGGCTGCACTAGATTGCTTTTACTAGTATACACTTTATATATAAATCCCTTTTTGGGCTAAATTGGGCCTTTCACAATTGTTCTAGTATAGCCTACCAACCACTCTCGGTTCCATTTTTCTTTTTTGTTTTTTATTCTATAGTTATAAGTAAATAATAGAGATTTAAATATTGGACGTCTTCGTTAAAAAGATCAGGAGATGTTAGTTAAACTCTTGGCCCTTTTTGATCCATTTTAAGATAACTTTTTGTGCTTTATTATTTTTGTGTGTGTATATATATATGTATATGTATATCAATTTTATTACAAAAATATTTCCAAAATTACCATGACAATATATGTGAACGGTGTTAAATCAACAGAGCACGACAAATAAATTTTTTATATTCTATTTTATAGTTAAAACCTGACACATCATTATTTTACATTTAATATAATGAAATTTGTAATAGTTGCAGTATCACTTTTAAGGGACGTAAAAGTTGGAGAAATATGGGTTGATTCATGATTTTTTTAATTATAAAAATTATAAATAAAGTAGATATATTAAGTTTTGCTTCATGTAGTCATGCTTGCTATATGTGAATTTGGAAAAGATAATATGAAAGGAAATATTAGTTGGACAAAAGAAAACTGAGTCTCATTTAAAAAAAAAAAAAATAGTCTTTCAATTTATCCAAAAAAAGAAAAAGAAAAAGAAAATTGAGGCTCCATAGTCCATTCCATAGTGTAGTTACAAGCTAGTGGCCTAGTACAATGTTTTTTGCATTGTGGGCTGAACACATATATTTAGGAAGTCCAACATGTGGCCATTATAACATTCTTTTTAAGGTTAAGTTGATTAGCCCAATTGTTTGGGCCAGCCCTTGAAGGAGTTCATTCGGCCGCTGCAAACAGAACCAACTTATGGGTTCGGCCCTGAAACCCACACTACATGGGAAGGAATACAGCCCAAAAATAACGTTTCATTGAATTTAAGACAAAAACTCTAAACTGTTTTCTATAATTTATTTATTCATCAAGAAGCAATTTGAATTGAGAATTGATCTTTAGTAATTGGGAGGGATGAGATGAGAGAAAAATATTTATAGGATGAAATCAATTAAGAGGTTGAACAGTCTAATCCTATTGTTTTTTGGTTTGATTTTTTTTTTTTTTTTTGTTGGTATTGAAAAAGCAATTTTAAGGAAAAAAAAAAAAAACCAATTGATTAAATCAAATTAAATAGATTTTATTCGAATTATGATTATGGAAAATGCTAAAGTCACAAGCTATTTTACAAACTATTGATGTGGTGAATATTGGTAAGTAAAAAAGTAATGTTAGTGGTAGACCCAGATGAGAACCAGTAAGAATTTGCCACATCAATAATTTGTAAAAATGTTGTAAAATATTTTGTGCATGTACCATTACTATTTGAGTAATGCTACAACCACAAACTATTTTACAACATTTTTACAAACTGTTGATGTAGCTAGCTTTTTATTGGTTTTCTTTTGTTTTTTTGTTTTTTATTCCATAGTTATATGTGGAAAATAGAGATTTAAATCTTGGATGTTTCGTTAAAAAGGCGATGAGATGTTAGTTGAGCTCTTCGCCTCTTTTGATCCATTTTAAAACAACTTTTTGTGCTTTACTATTTGTGTGCGCGTGCGCGTGTGTATATATATATATTTTATTAAAAAAAATACTTTCAAATTGCCATGACAATATATGTGAGTGGAGTTAAATTAACAGCACAACAAATAAATTTTTTTAATCATTTTTATTTTATAGGTAAAAGTTGACACATCATTTTTTTACATTTAATATAATGAAATTTGTAATAGTTGTAGCATCGCTTTTAGGGGACATTAAAAGTTGGAGAAATATGGGTTGTTTTTTCATAACTAAATAAATAAATAAATATAAAGCTGATATATTAAGGGTTGCTTCATGCAGTCATGCTTGCTATATGTGAATATGGAAAAGATAACATGGAAGGAAATATCAGTTGGACAGAAAGAAAATTGAGGCTCATTTATAAAAAATACAGTCTTTCAATTTAATCCAAAAAAAGAAAAAGAAAATTGAGGCTCCATGGACTTTTTTTTTTTTGAGGCTCCATTGTCCATTCCATAGTGTAGCAACAAGCTAGTGGCCTAGTACAATGTATTTTGCATTGTGGGCTGAACACACATATTTAGGAACACTCTTTTAAGGTTAAGTTGATTAGCCCAAATGTTTGGGCCAGCCCTTGAAGGAGTTCATTCGGTCGTTGCAAACATACAACCAACTTATGGGTTAGACCCTTGAAACCCATAGAATTTAAGACAAAAGCTTTAATGTTTTATAATTTATTTGTTCATCCGGAAGCAAGTTGAATTGAGAATTGATCTTTAGTATTTGGGAGGGATGAGATGAGATGAGAGAAAACTATAGGATGAAATCAATTAAGAGGTTGAACTGTCTAAACTGATTGCTTTTTTGGTTTGATATTTCTTGTATCGAACAAGCAATTTTAATAAAAACAATAAAAAAATGGATTGATTAAATCAAATTAATTAGATCTCCATTAGAATTATGATTATTTGTCAAGATAGTTTGAATTTCAAGTCTCAAAGTTGGAATGACCAAATGTAACAATAATTCTAAACACAAACTATGGGAGGAACGAATCTTTTCTCAATCACTACTTGATGGGTACACCCCACTTGTGAGCTCATGCTTATAAGCTGCGGGTGGGAGGCATCTCTCTCCAATATGGGATTGAGCAAATTCGTGCGGGTGGCATTGGCCTCCTCGGCCCATTTCCAAAGCGAACAATACCTGATTGGGGAAAGATTCATTCCTCCCACACAAACCATTTCCCACAACTGTCTTATGTGGCTAATTGTGAGCGGTGAAAAATAAGTGGTAAGTAAATGTGAAAGTAACAGCCAATTAGTCATAGTTTTTCACATGGGATGGTTATAGTAAATGTTGTGGTTCTAGAACAACTCCAAAAGTAATTGCATTAGGGGTTCAAGTGATAGATTAGTGGTAATAATATTGTTTATGGTGTCTCATATTCTCATGTATGTGGTTCAAATCCTACTTCCCTCTTCCTCATTGTATACCAAACAAAAAAAAAAAGGTAATTAAATCCAAATAAGCTTTTAATTGCAATATATATAATTTTGCACTAAGCGTCCATTAAAATTTCTTAATTTTGGTGTCAAGTGACTCATTCATAAAACTTAGCGTAAAAGCTATAGTGACCACCTCACTCATCTAAATAAGACTACCTTACTATCACTATTGTTGAATGTTTTCATACGTAAACATGAATTATAGCCTAGTTTCACTTAGTTTTCCATATATTAATAATAAAATGTGTTCAAGTTACACCTGGTATAACTCTTGTAAAGTTACACATTTTTTACACTATAGATTCATAAGAGATCTAACGGCTAAAAAAAATCATTAAATGCTATTGGTTTCCACCTCATTCGTAATTAATACTAACATTTTCTCTTTCCTTATTTATTTATTTTTCACTTTATTAAGGGTATACTGCCATTTTTAACAACTTGCATTTCTATACTTGGAAAAAAAAAAAAAACTATACGAGACAAATATCTTGAGGCTACTTTTCACATAACTAGGTCAGTGCCTCTATCTCTATTGTTGTGTTTTTGCCTTCATATTTTGTTGTGGAAGTTTTGTTAACCAAACAATTAAGTACTAATAATAGATGTCCATAGGAAAACAATAACATATTGTGTCAAAGCACAGCCTCACAAGTCTAATATGGATCTACATAAGGAAGCAACTATAATGGAGAATAAGCTCATACTTTTCACAGAGTTGCAACTGCTTCGGATCATAACAGTACTAATTGAAAATGAACTTGTTCTTCTAGATCAAATAAAAAAAGAACATGAACTACTATTTCCAAGCACTTAGCTGAAGTTACTTGACCATTCTATTTCTCACCGATTATCTATCTCGGATATTTTTCTTGTATAGTTTATTTTTTTTAAAGTATAGAAATGCAAGTTGTTAAAAATGGCAGTATGCCCTTTAATCAAGTGAAAAACAATAAATAAAGAGAGAGAGAAAATGCTAGTATTAATTATGAATGAGATGGAAAGTAATAACATTTAATGATATTTTTTTAGCCGTTAGATCACTTATAAATTTACGGTGTAAAAAATGTGTAACTTTATGAGAGTTACACTAGGTGTAACTTGAACCTATCTCATTTATAATTATTAATGTAATTTGATAAAAATATAATCCATTAAAAAATGAGCAATTCATTTAATCTCCCAATAATCAAACAAATCATACTAGGAAGGAACTTAACTCTCATCTAGGTTTTTCTTTTTTTTGGAAACTTTCTTGTCTAGGTTTATGTTCATTATAATTCTTTCTTTTTTTTATATAATAAATACCATATGATTTGAACTTAAGTTATGGTATATGTGCATATATTTCATGATAATTACTTTTTACAATCATGCTAAGACATCAATATATTTCTTTACGTCTTATCAAATATATATATATATATATATGTGTGTGTGTGTGTGTGTGTGTGATTTGTTCCTAGATCTCTTATTAAAATATAAGAATGAAACAAGGCTCATGAAGCTTTATGTAGAAAATTGACTTTGACTCCAAAATGTAAGAATTAAAATGATATTTTCGTTTTTAAAAAAAAATAATAAATACCATATGATTTGAACTTATGGTATGCATTTCATGATAATTACTTTTTACAATCATGCTAGGACATCAATATATTTCTTTGCGGTATATATGAGATTTGTTCCTAGATTCCTTATTAAACTTTAAGAATGAAACAAGGCTCATGAAGCTTCATGCAAGAAATTAATTGCGACCCTAAAATATAAGGACCAAAATGATATATATATATATATATATATATATATATATATATTTTTAATAAATACCATATGATTTGAACTTATGGTATGAATTTCACGATAATTACTTTTTATAATCGTATTAAGACATTAATATATTTCTTTGCGGTGAGATTTGTCCCTTCCTTGTATAAAATATATAAATGAAACATGGCTTATGGCTGTGTCCATAAAAACTTAGACCTCCTACCTCTTGACTGGGAGGTTACCCAGAAGTCGTTAAAATCACATGCATTGATGCTCTTACCTAACGAATAAAAAACTATTTTTTTTACCTTAATATTTCAAACTTTAGATTCCCAAGACTTAGAAAAAATTGAAAAGATAATCTTTTGCATGCTAAGCATATGTCCACCCCTACACCTAACTGAAGCAGACATTTTTGTTTCTGCACCAAAAAACAGTACTTACTCCTCTAACTTTATTAAAAAAAACAAAAACAATAGCAAATTTAATTATAACTATTTGGAGATTTTACTAATGTACTGGCTGGCAACCTCAAACATACTCATGTTTATCCTCCAATTTATTGCAAATGATTGATGTAACATGTTTTTTTTTATTAATGATTATAATATACTGTTTACCTCATAATTTGAACCATTTTCTTCCTAAACTTTGAAGTATTTTTTTCATGAAGAAACATCAATTATGAACTTTTCATGAAGAAACATCAATTACGTACAAGACTTTTGTAAGTGTAATAGAAGGAGCAACTATATGACTTAAAAAAAAAACTATATGACTTAAAAAATGTTATTCATGCAAAAAAGAAGATAGGAGACAATTGGACAATGCAAATGGGATGTTTTAAACGTTGCAGTTGTACGTGGCAGATGGGAACATGGTTTCATAGCTAAGATATAGTATAAAAACAAGCTATACATATAGAGACGTGTTTGTTTTACTATGTGAAATTAAGAAAATTATTTTTTTCCCTTGTCTTTTATGTTGACGAGACAATCAAATGTGGTCCAGTTGTTTTTCCTGTGAAAAACGTTTCTGATATGAAGATAAGATGAGCATGTTCATTGTAAGCATAGAGTCTTGGCTTATAAATAGAGACCTTCACTCAGTGCAAGATATGTGTGCAAGTGTACTTGGTTTACATTAGGCAGCAAGTTCTACAAAATTTCAAAGTGAAATCCTTAGAATTCGGTCTGTTAATTCTTACATTTTCTGAATACTAATATGTGCTTCACCATTTATGTTTTTCAAACAAGATCATATATATACACACACACACACTTTGGTCCTAATTATTCTAGGTTATATTTCCATTAGAATTTTATAAATTTTTTAGCCTTGATTACCATTTTAGAGAATTTTTTTCATTTTTTTTATGAGTTTCCAGTGCATGGAACTTATGCTTTCAAACTGCATCATACTTTGGTCCTAATTATTCTAACTAGGTTACATTTTCATTATATTTAACATTGTTCTTTTCTTCTTATAATAAATTTTTTTTAGTTTAACTTATGTTTTTCAAACAAGATCATATTTTGTTCCTAATTATTATAGGTTACATTTCATAGGACTTTTAACTTTGATTGGCATTTTAGATAATTTTCTTTTCTTCTTATAAAATTTTCCAAGTTTCTAATGCATGGAGCTCTACTATAAATTTCTTATTTTATTATTGCTATTATTTTGGACACAAGTATATCTTGTGGTTCCTTTTTTCTTTTTTGTTAAATATAATTTTGAATTTCAGAGAACAACTTTCTTCTTTAGAAACAATCAACTATTAAATATATACTGCCAATTTCATGATGGTTTTTTTTTTTTTAAATGTCAGTTCGTTTAATTTTTAAAGCCAATTTAAAGTCAGAAAAATGAAGCTTTTTTAATTTACAGTACGATTAATTCTGTATAATTTACATTTCCTTAACTTGCAGAAAGAAGTTTTACCTATGGGGTCATTGGAGGAAGCCATTGAAGGATTGAAGAAGTTTCTCAGGTTTACCACTTGTTCAGAAACCCTTTGTTTGTCATATAGGTGTAAATATAAGAAATTTTTAAAGAGGTTTAGATAGCATTACTAACCTTTCCACTAGGTGATATGAAATGTTGGTGTAAGAAGTTAAAATATAAACCTAAACTTCTTTTAACACCACACCCCAAAATTTAAAAAAAAAAAAAAGAAAGTGATTCTATGACTACTACATATATGACCTTGATCATATATCTTACCAATTGACGTGTTGACTTTTAAATATAAAATAGAAAAGTAATTAAAATTTTATTTATTATATTGTTTATGTAGCACCGATTACCTTTATTATTATATTATTTTAAAGTTTTTTGTAATAAAATTGTTGATATTTTCCTTTTAGAAAATCATTAAGGCTTTTGATATTTATTATTTGAGATGGAGAAATGATATTTTAACATTGGAAAATGTTAATTTTTTCCTTTTTACCTCCTTCTCTCATGTGATGATGCGTAAATAATTGTTTTTTAGTGTAGAAGTATCATCCCTTTATAGTGTGATAATTTTGTCTCGGGTCAAGGGATAACAATAGAAATACAACCTTTGTCATTGTCTCAACAAACACAACATTCGCAAATTGCAAAGAAAATCTATGCATAACAAGTTCCTTCATGTGGAAAAAGCATTCACAGGACATTATTATTTGTTGGCTCAGAACTTTGGCATGTTTACAATTCCATATGTATTGTTGAAATGAAAAGATTGCTACCAATTAGAGAAGCAAAAATTAATGTTATGCTTTCTAACCATACCTAACAATCCACGAGATTGTTGACTAAACTCTATTACTTGGCTGCAGTAACAAGGATGATGTGGCGGTTGCACAAATTGAGAAGTTGATAACTGGATTGCAAGAGACAGATCTCAATGAATTTGACCCAATTAAAAGGATTTTAGAAGGGTTTCAACACTTCAACATTAACAAATTTGAGTATGATACCACTTGTTATGCCACTAGAGAAGTACTTTCAAAATACAAGCATATGATACCTTTATCATATATATGAATTCTCTTGCATTTAGAGCATTTTCATCAAAGGTGGTATAAATGTTATAATGCTATTTTAGTAACTAAAACACCAAAAGGCAAGCTACAACAAAGATGCTAAACTTAAAAAAAAATAGCAATTGAGCTAACATGAGATGTCAAAGATAACATCTCACTGTAGCTCCAATCTTATAAAAAAAATTTTATTTTATTCCTTTCTCTCTCCACTTCTCTTTAAAAAATAATTTTTCTCTCTTTCTTCTCTGACCATCTGTTTCTCTCTTTTTTTCTCTATAGCTTCTCATCTCTTATTCTCCAGATCTTGCCTACCTCCTCTTCCTTTCTTCTATTTTTTATTTTTTTATTTTTTTATTTCTTAAGCTATGGCCGAAAATACCTCTTTCTATTTCTTTTATTTTTTTCTTTCTTTCAATTTTTTTTTCTCTCTTTTGTGGTGGTAATGGGCTTTATGGCCGGTTGTGGGTGTGGTAGTAATGGGTTTTGTGGCCAGTTGTGGGTGTTGTTGTGATGGGTTCTGTGGTTGGTTGTGGGTGTGGTGGTGATGGTTTTGCCGGTTTGGTTTTGGTTGTGGATGTGGTGGTGATGGGTTTTGTTGGCTTTGATTGTATTTTTTATGTGGTGGTTGTTGTGGTTGTGGTTTTGTGATGGGTTTTTTTTTTTTGTTTTTTGTTTTTTGTTTTTTTGTTTTTTGTTTTCTAGTGGTGGTGGTGGTGGCTAGCAGTGGGTTGTGAGTTCTTGTTTGATATTTTTTTAACTGGTGGTGGTGGTTGGTGGCAGTGGGTGGGCGGCCGAGAAGAGACGCAGTAGGTGTGGGTGGAGAGGAGAGAGAGATGGAGAAAGATGAGAGAACAATAATTAAAAAAAAAAAGAATAAAGAATTAACAAAGAAAGTATATTTAAATGAAGTGCTATAAAAAAAAAAAATAGAACCTTTGATATTGTGTGTATTTTAAAATGGAATGTTAAAATAGATAAAGTAGGTTTTTGAGATGTTAAAAGCTAAAATTTTTTAAAATTTTGATGAGAATGCTCTTATATGCCCCTTAAGCTGTAATCGCTATACAAAATGCTAAAATTTATGAAAAATTATTGTATTTTTTGAAAGTATAATAAAAAGTATTCTCTCATCTCACATAAATTGCGAGTTCTACTATGAATTTAATTAATATGACTCATCATTATGTGAGAGGAGTATGTATTAATTGTACTCTTGAAATGCTATAATTAATATGACTCATCATTATAAACTTCCTATTCCTCTTTTAGAGATATTACTAACAGATGCTCCAAAGGCATCTATTAATGAACCATTTTAGGAAACTTTTTATTGAAAATTAAAAAAGCTATTAAAAAATCATTTACTTTTTCATTTTCCTATAAAAAATTTCCTAAAATGGTTCATTAATGGATGCCCTAAGGGCACCTGTTAACTGAACCCCTCTTTTAATTTTTATAATTTTCTTTGGTTTGCTCTTTGCAGCAAGCATCCTGAATTGTACGAGAAACTTGCTGAAGGCCAGTGGCCCAAGGTACCATCTAGACATCACTACTTATCATTACTACTTTTCCAACCTGGTTAGAAGATATCAAAGAGTTAATGTGCAATTCTTTTGTGATTATAAAATAGAAACAATAAAAACAAACTTAATTTATGTCTATGATTTATGAATGATTAAAATTCTTAATTTTTGGTGTAGTTTTTGGTATTCGCATGCTCAGACTCTAGGGTGTGTCCCTCTCATATCTTGGACTTTCAACCTGGGGAAGCCTTCATGGTCCGCAACATTGCTAACATGGTTCCTGCATTTGACAAGGTTTCCTATTTAATCCTTCCTAATAATCAATTTTGTTAAATTCCACATGCAAATTCTTGTTCAATTTAACATTAAATATTTTACCAACTTTTTAAAATGCTAATATATTTGATATTGTATAGCTGAAATACTCTGGAGTTGGTGCAGCCATTGAATATGCTGTCTCAGTTCTTGAGGTGAATTCATTTATTTCTCCAAAATTTCTTGTTTTGTTTATACAATTTTTCCATGTTTCTTTTTTCAATTTTGTAACTAGGATATCTGAGTGTTACAAGAAATAAAAATCTATAGGTACAAAATATCCTGGTCATTGGACACAGTCGATGTGGTGGGATAAAGAGGCTTATGACTCATCCTGAGGACAATTCTGCTCCTTTGTAAGAGGCTTTCTACATATAGTTTTATATCTAGCAAAATTAAAGTACTTTCTTTGACATACACTCAATTTAATCAACCAACCAATTAGGTCTAAAATAAATACGGCAATGAAGTTAAGCTAGAATTCTAATTCACATATATCATCTATTCAATTAATATGCAGTGACTTCATAGATGAGTGGGTCAAAATTGGATTACCTGCAAAGGTCAAGGTCCAAGCAGAGTTTGGTGACTTGCCATTGGAGGATCAATGTAAACATTGTGAAAAGGTTAGCTCTATTTTACCATGTTGTTTCAACTCTAATCATGATTCAAAAGAGAGAAAAAGAACAGAAGAAATGTTGACTTTAATTATACAGAAGGTTTACCTAAACATGTTTGAAGATAATCATATATTGTGTGTATATGTTGTTATGCAGGAATCAGTGAAGTTATCATTGTGTAACTTAGAAACTTATCCATATGTTCAAATGGGGCTGGCAAACAAGAAGCTGAGGTTGATGGGTGGCTACTATGATTTTGTTCATGGAAAATTTGAGCTCTTGGAGTTTGTGCCTTGCTTTCGCCATCTCTTCTCCACATGATCAGTCTCAATTGTATCAAGAAAATTTGATACTATTTTCCTTGCTTTACTTCATATATATGCACTACTGTATTTCCCTTTATGGACAATAAAATCAACATGCACCAAATAAAAGTAGAGTAGCTCTTTGTGTGCTCGCTTTCGCATGTTGATCTTTGTTACCCTTTAAATTCTGAGTGCCAACTTGTGCAATAATAATTATGTTCTTTCCTACATATGCTTAAGATTTTAGATTGTGTAATAAAATCAATTTGATGCCAGTGTATCTAATACAAAGTCTTTGATGAGTGCTTCACTTATTGGTAGCCACAATTACATAGAAAAAGTATATAAGAATTCCAAATCCCATAATTGATTCAAGTTGTTGTCTCTATTTTGAGAATGCAAGTTCTTTCTATAGCAAAGAAATCATTAAAGGCCGTTGCCTTTAAAGTGACAGACAAAACTCATCCTAAAATTCATGAAGAAAAATTCTAAAGAGTAGAGGGGTTATGGAGTTTCACATTCCCAAAATTGTTTTTTTTCAGAGAAACCGGTCCCCCACATCTTAACTCTTAACATCTAAATAAAAATTGGAGGTTTCAATAACATCCCCCCAAATAAATGATTAGTGAAGGAACATGAGTTTCACCTATAAGCGAAGAAATATGAGCAAAGCAAGGCCTTTGGGTAAAGAGGTCTTCAAGCTAATCCTTAGTAGAGTCGAATTGGCACTGTAAATCTTTTAGAATCACCTATTCTCTAACAAACATTGTCAAGAGTAGTAACCATTTTGCAGTCTTTGAATCTTGCATCGAATTTTCCATTAGATACTTCAATGGATACATATAAGTAATCAATAGGACCTAAAATGTGAGCATGCAGTTTCTAAACTTTTGGGTGGCCCAACTAATCAAGAGTAGTAACCATTTTGCAGTCTTTGAATCTTGCATCGAATTTTCCATTAGATACTTCAATGGATACATATAAGTAATCAATAGGACCTAAAATGTGAGCATGCAGTTTCTAAACTTTTGGGTGGCCCAACTAATGCTACACATGTTTTCTCTAAGAGGGTATACTTCACTTCATTTATAATCATCTTCTGATTGGTGTATTAAACTTCATTTCTTTCTTGGATTATTCCATAAACTAAGCTAGGAGTGCTCATATGGTGTATCAGTCATGTCGTCCACATACATTTCTACTTTCTTGTGTATCTTATCATACAAAAGAGCAGTAGTTGCTCATTGGTATATGGCTTATTATTTAGTATGAAGGGTATACCTTATAGCAGTTGTGCCCTATAGAGTAAAGAAGAAAGTTTTCTCCATGTCCTTATAACAGTTGATCTATTTTAGCTTGAAAAACCATCCATAAATGAGAGTAGTGCATGGCCTACCATATTATCTACCAAATATGGGTTAATGTGAAGTTATCTTTGGCACAAACTTTCCTTAAATGTCTGAAGTCAAATTCAAATGCAGACTTTCCCAGCTTTCTTAGATATTGTGACCATATTGGCTAACAATTCGAGATAGTTTACCACTTTAAGGAATCCAACATTGTATTCTTTCTCTTCCTTAATTTTTAGGGTCTATTTGGGTTTCATTCTTATAAGTTTTTGCTTGACAGGCTTTATGTCTAGATAGGTCGGTATCTTGTATGTTGGTATCAATTCTAGGCATATCTTCATATGACCATGCAGATACTTCTTGAAAACACCTTAAACAAGGCCACAAATTCTTCCTTCTCATTCGTGGGCATGGTATTACCAATTTGAATAATCTATAGTTCATTATTCTTTGCTAAATTAATGCGTTCAATTTCTTCTTTTATAGATTGAGGTTGTGCCTTCACTTGTCGAGCAAGTTTTGGATTTTCATTACAACTTTTAAGTTTTAAGCGCCTTAAGCTCATCAATGAAACTATTTAAAGCCAGGACATAATTGAAGTTATACTTGAATTTCTTGGAAATAGAAATTTTCACATTGAAATCATAAAAAACGAAATAATCGCTAGACTTGGACTCAGATGACTCAAAATTCGTTTCTGTGTCAGATTCAGACTCGAAAGTCAAAACTAATATTGTCTGGATAGTATGGAACATCATCAACTTTTTCCTGGGACCAATTATAAAGTGCGTCTATGAGTTTTGCATGATTGGTCTCTATCTCTAACTTGTGCATGACTTTATCAACTAGATCCTTCAAAAGTGTGGTATTACATGTATATGATCCACTCTCTCACATGAGGTGAGTCCCACACTAGTGTGTTCCACCTTCATGTGAGAAGGTAGATGCATTTATCCGATACATGATAAATTTTTATCCCTTCAAAGCTTCAAGATCAATTTTTCAATCCAGTCTTCAACTTTGACAGCTTCAAGCTTTTGGATTATATATGTCTTGGATCTCGAGGCTGTATTTTAACTTTAATTGTACAGAAAGTTTACCAAAACTTGTTTGAAGCTAGTAAAATTTGTGTGAATGTATTGTTATGCAGGAGATAGTGAACTTTTCACTGATTAACTTACAAACTTATCCATATCTTCAAATGGGGCTGGCACACAAGAAGCTGAGGTTGATGGGTGGCTTTTGAATATAATGGAACTTTTGAGCTCATGGAGTTTTGAGCCTCGCTTTTCACATCTTTTTTCTACATGAGTCTCAATTGTATCTTCCTATTGCTATTTTGCTTGCTCTATTACACTTATGCACTACTGTAGTTTTTCCTTCATGCACCATAACATGAATATCCACTAAATAAAGTAGGCTCTTGTATGCTCGCTTTGGCATGTGGATCTTTGTCATCCTCCAAATCCCAAGTGCAAACTTGTGTTGCTGTGCAATAATAATTATGTTCTGTCCTATATATTCTCAAGATTTTAGATAGTTTGCATAATAAAATCAATCTATATTGTGGATTTCAATTAACTCAATTGGTAAAGTCTTTTGTTGTCGAATAGAATATCTGGAATTTGAATTTGTTTATATACCAAAAATCAGTTGGTTTCTTGGGCCTAATGATAAAAATATCAAAATCATAGAGTAGACATCATAAGTTGAACTTTTATCATATTTATATAAAATGAAAAAAAAAAAAAAAAATCAATCCAATGTTAGTGTTACATTTTTTTTCCTCCCAATTAACAGATGTCTATAGGGCATTTTTTAATAAACTATTTTATAAAATTTTTATACAACTTTTATGAGAAATATGAATTGATACAGACAGTTAAGCTAACTTAAACCCACCAATACCAATGTATCTAATACAAACTCTTTAATGGGTGCTTTACTTTACTTATTGGTAGCCGCAATTACATAGAAAAAGTATATAAAAGAGGTCCAAATCTCATAACTGGTTGAAGTTGGAGTGGCTATAATGTGAATGCAGGTTCTTTCTTTAGCAAAGAAATCATTAAAGGCCATTGCCTTTCCAAGGCCTTTACTCCATTACCGTTTTGCTAGGCCCAAGTTACTTACAGCTAATAGTGCACTAAGCACATGGAGCCCCGAAAGGAAAAGAGCTTAACATAGATGAAGCATGTGTGATGTCGTTTTTCTCAATCTTTTTATACGAGTGGGAAGAGTAATAATCAGCAAAATGATTGTATTGGTCTCGTCAAAAAAAAGGAAGAAAAAAAGATTGTATTGGACCACAATGATAACCTAGATCATGTCCTACTAATAATGAAGTGCCAAATATATCAAATATATATATGGCAGTACATTATCATTAGGGAAATCAAGAGTAAGACAACGGGAAGGACACTAATTAGGATCAAGGATAAGAGATTTGATTCATTACCATTTAAAGATATATCATGCCATTCTGCTATGGCTGCTAATGTATCATTAGCATTTACATGTGTCGGAGCATTTTGAAATTGTCTTTTTTTGAAAAAGCAATTTTTTTGCTATTGCTACTTACTTTGTCCCAATGCGAAAACCAGTGGCTGCTCCTGAATTTTTTTCTAGAGAGTCAATGAAAAGATAAATCTTGTGGTTTATAAGGTTTCTTTATTACACATTTGTCTATAATACTAGCTAACAAGAGAATAAAAAATAAACTATTAGTTCATTTGACATATTGTTTCATAATATAATGAACATACTAATTATTGTTATTAAGATAAAATCTTGGAAATCATCTATTGTTTCTAATTACTGTAGACATATTAACTATTATTGTTAAATAAACTTTAATTATTATTTCTTAGAATTCTTTTATCTATTAGTTTGTCTTTACTTTTTACAATATTTTTATTTAACAATTCAACTCAACTTTGACAACTATTATTCTTTGTAATTGTATTTAGTGTGCGTTTAGGTCTTGATTATAAGCTAGCTTATTACTTCTTCTTTTTTCCTACTATTCATGGGTCCCATGTGGATTCCTACTTATTTTATATTTTTAGCAAAAAGTTAGATAAGCTATTTTCAAATGGACACTAAGAAATTTTTTGTTATATTAACATTTGCTTTTGTTTTCACTCAATCACTCTTGGCCTACCCCATACCATCAATACCTATCAATAAATAACACATTAAAAGGACATTCAAATTCAATAACTAATTTTTATTTTCAAGGTTTTAGTTTGAATTGGTTGTTGTTGGGCTTTTTCATTTGTTTAAAAATGCCAAGATATTGGTAAGAAAATCATATTCAAGGCTATTTTAGTTGTGATTAAAAAAAAAATTAGAGTCGGAGTATTCAAAATTTTATTTTAAAAGGGTCAAAACAAAATAAAAATATTATATATAATTTTTTTTTTGCCAAATCAATGGGTTCATTTAAATCCCCGGGCTATATGGCTAGCTAGCGCTGCCCCAGCGTAAACGTAGAAAAATCACATTATTACATCTAAAACCCATGATTTGTAAATTTTACCAAACACGTTCTGAAATCATAAAGGTGATTTTTTCCCCCCAAAACGTGGTAACCAAACGAGCACTATATTTCTCTCTTTCTTTTTTTTTTTGGTTGTAATGACGATACCTACTATTACTATTTCACATCCCTCCAAAAAAAAAAAAAAAAAAAAAAAAAAAAAAAACTATTACTATTTCATGGCATTAGAGGGAATGGCTTTGGAAGTTGGAAGAATGGTTAAAGTGACTACAGAGACCTCACCTAACCGTCTCAAAATAAAGGTAGATAATGTTATTGTTATTATTATTGTTGTTACCCCACTTCTTTAAGTAACTTGTTATCATCGAAACATGTTCATCAGGTAATAAGAATTTAAATTGATAGGACTTTAATTCCTATTGTATTGAAAATTCTAAGATTCCTTTTCTCTAACTATTCATCCAAACAAATAAAAAGGTTTGATGAAGAATTTGAGAAAGTTAAAGTAAACAAGTATAATGGAGAGAATCGTTATTGGAGATAATCCAAACCGACATGTGAACGGAAAGTTATGCAGCAAGAAACAAAACACCTTTTTCATACTTGATTTCTCAATGTAAAATGAGTTTGTCTTTGAAATGGAACCCAAAACAAACACAAGAAGATGGAAATGAGAGATGGGAAAAGGCACCTTTTATGAGATTCAAAAGGGTAATTATTTCTGGGCAACACAACCACTCACTAGTCACTACCATCCAAGTACTAATTTCCGAAACAGGGTACAAGATGACAAGGTCAAACTGCTTATGTTTTGCTTTTTGGTAATGAGAGGAATAGATACCCCATATATTTCCTATCTATTACCCCACCTCTCTTTTCTGACTTTTTAAAATAATCACAATCAGAGAGTAGAGATATCAATGATGAATGTTTGAAGATAAAATAAAAATAAAATTTATTGATCAGTTGGGGGCCATAGGGAACCCTAAGAGTTCAGTACCCTTGGAAAGATGTTTTGATGTTTTGGTTAATCAAACTAAAGAATCAAATATATTTAGTCAATTGAAATGTAATTTAAGATTTTGATAAATAAAATTAACAGAAGAATCTAGAACAAACATTATTGTACTTCTATCTCAGCAAAAAAAAAAAAAAAAAAAAATTTATTGTACTTCTAGAGGACTTTATCATTGGAATGTAATGCCTTTTAGAATTAATATTATTTTGCAAAAATCTTTATATATATATATATATATATATTTTTTTTTTTCATATAGTCTTTGTGACATGTTGTGTCTTTTAAATAAAAAATAAAAATTGTGACCTATTGTAATTGGCATTTTATAGATTAGTGTCTTTGGTAATTCGTATAAAATGACATTGTCTCAATCACACTTAGATTTTTAATAAATAATGAAAAAAGTTGTGCCCCCTTTTGGCCCTTATTGATGTTGAAGGGTTGGTAGATCTTGATGGGGGGTTTCATCTCTTCGTATTTTTAACGAAGATATTCAAAGTTCAAATTTCACCTCCCCATTATATCTATCAAATTGTTTATAAAAAAATAAAAAATAAAACACACACACCCACATAACAATATGTTTCTATTCTTTTTTTTTAAGAGAGTTTCAACTTATAGTGTCTACTTTTGATGATAGTTTTTTATCATCAAACCAAAACACCAATAATTTTTTATGTAGACGGAGATTGAATTCAAGATCTCTTATTTAACTGTTAGAAATTTTACTAGTTAAATTAACTAAAACTCACCAACATGTTCCTTTTTTTGATAATTATGCTATGACAAATATTCTCCACTATATATCTCTTGTTTTATTGTCACTAGAAACTAGTATAGTCACTTGAGAACCTTTGTTGAAAATCATAAATAATTGTCATAGAGATTCTAAAGTACTACAGCATGACATAGGTACGTACTGTACGTACTATACGTACTGACTGAGGCTTGTACAAAGGGAACTGACATGGTTCTAATAGTACTCCCAAACAAAGTTCCATCTAAACTAAGTCGTTATTAAATAGATTTCTATCCTTGACCCATTTTCTGAAACTTTCCAGGTTTCTCATTGTCTTAAACAAAACGAAGAGAATCTTCCAGCTCTATGGCCAATATGACAAAGAAAACATTATTGGCCTGTGATTTTCCCACGTTTATTTAAATACCAATTATAATTAGTCTAGATGCAGTGACCCTTTTCAGCATATTCATTATTGTATTTGTAGCTAGTCAATCTTAAACAGAATGAGAAGGACTAAAAATTTGATGAGCTTGCTGCAATATTCCTTTCACATGCTCTACTTCTTGATGATGGCACTTGATTCTGTAGTCTTCCACTATATTGCATGCATCATGAGAACACTGAACAGTATTAGATCATAAAGCCAATTGTCACACACTTATTTATGTTATTTACTTGCCAATAATACTTTTTTTTTTGGTCTTAATATGCATGGGTGCTTGAGTAACTAATTTCTAGCATTTGCTTACCAATAAATATAATTTCTATTTAGTAATATATGGGTGTAAACTGTCGAGAGTTTTAAAACACTTGATCAGTCCTTTGGATGAATAGTTCCTTCAACTTCCACACAAACTAAATAATTGCAAGAAAAAATCTATTAGGAATGACCCTAAAGTATTATATTGAAAAGACCTAAATCCAAGATTTCATGGATTACGAGATGGTATCTCATGCGCTTGGCGCATATACTATTTTTCCCATGGATTACATAAGGTACTTTTCAGGTATACTAATAATATTTAAGCAAGGGAATTACTTGCACAATAGAAAGTCCCTCCAATTTCCTTAGGTCAAGGTACCTTTAGAAAGCAAAATTGCTCACACAACTTAGCTGACATCTTACAAAATCTAGCTATAGGGTTAGGTACCATTGAGTGGAAACTGGAAATTGGTCATCCAAAACAAAATTTAAGCTCTTTTAAGGTATGGGGATATTGGATTTACTTTTGGTTTCTGACTTTTTGAGGCAAAGAATATTGGAGAATGATGGATCTAAAAAAACACAGGCCCCCCTACCCTCAACAAAAAGACAAAAAAAATGGAAGAGACTTTCTATTGTGCTACTGATTGCAGGTGCTTGATTTCCCAAGTTCCCTAAGTCAAGGTGACTCACTGCTACCGGGAAGCCAATCGCTGCGTTGATGGCCTCGCTAGACTAGGAACTCAACAAGATGCTGATGTTTTATTTTATAATTCCCCTCCCCCATCTTTGCTGGCATTTTCCTTTCGGACCTCTATGGTCATTTTTGTACCGGTCTCTGTCCTGCCTTTGTTGGTTCTGTTTCTGTTTCTTAGTTTATGAATTTATCCAGTTTACCAAAAAATTAAAAAAAAAAAAAAAAGACAAAAAAAATTAAACTGTCAATTAATATCAGGCAAGGGAGCCCCAAAAGACATTCGAATGGATTGGCATTTCTATTGTCTATATATCCCTGTATCATTAATTTCACACCATTAATTTAGTTGGCTAGAAGCCTAGAACATATATGCTAAGAACAATTATGATCCCTTCGTACAAAATATTCTTAGACATATATGCAACCTTGTTTTCCCTGAATATATGTTGCATTTAAATTTGTTACAGCTTAATTATTGTCATTTTTATAATATATACACACATATATGCATGCATGTGTAATATGTGTGTGTGTATATATATATATATGTTGGTATGTACAAATTATTAATTATATGACAAAAAAGAACATATAAGTTACAGTTTTGGTAATTCAGTGAAATCTGGCAATCCAATGGAGGAGAACTTGGGTTGAATTCACTTTATTCCAACTTGTTGTAAGTACAAAATAAACCCAAACATACCATTTAATATTAAACTGTCATTGAGACTACATTAATGAAAGTTTAACTACAAACCATCCAAAACAAAATCAAGAGAATATCCATCTAGAGGCTCCATTAAGTAAGGAGTAAGTAGATTCAAATCATCATTAGAGAACCACAAAGAACTGCCACAGTTGTTATCCTCAGTGATTTCTTGTGTGCTAGCAAACTTGAATGTACTTTGAGAGCCATCTTCAACCATTGTCTTGCCTCCAGTCTCACAAGTACAACCCGAAGGTGGCTCAGAATTTGACTCCATGGGAACACTTGGATTCTTCCCTAATTTTCTAGAAAGTGAAGGTAAAGAAGCATTGGCTTTAGTTTTTCCTTTATTTTTGATTCCAAGTTTTTTGCTCAAATGAGTGTTCCAATGGTTCTTCACTTGATTGTCCGTTCTCCCAGGTACTCGCCCAGCAATCAAAGACCACCTAAAATTAATAGCTCTCCCAATTTAGAGTTTTGGCATAATAGCATCATCTTGGCAATAAAAGGTCTAGTAGTATAGTGTGGTACTGTAGCAAAAGCTATGCAATAATTACTGCTATATATATATAGTGATACTTTCAACAATGCTCATGGCAATTTTAGCACTGGTAAAGTGAAAATCAGTGGCTAGTTTGAAATTGATTTGAATGCAAACAAATATGGAATATTTACAAAGAGGTAAAAAAATATGCTAACGAGTGCTCTAAGGGCACTCGTTAACAATTCATTTTAGCAAAATTTTGACATCAATTTTATGGAAAATCAAAAAAACTGTCAAAATATTAATTGTTTTTTTTTTCTTTTCCCATAAAAACTTTCTTTAACTAGATTTTTAATGAGTGTCCTAAGAACACTCGTTAGCATTCCCAAAAAATATAAAGGAGATACGGTAGTAAAGCAAGCATTGAAAGGACAAAACACAATCATCACAGCTAGGATTACTGATGATGAAGCTATGTATGTACCATAAAATTAAAGAAAATATTAATATTGTCAAAAATATGGTAAAAACTAGTAATTCCGTTCTACTGAACTCAACTTTGTTTGATTTTTTTTTTTGGAAAAATAATGGAAAACCATACATATAGAAAAGGAAAGAAAAGATCTGTACTAGAAAATAGACCTGTTTCCAATGAGGTTATGAAGCCGAATTATGAGGTCTTCTTCTTCCTCTGAGAAATCACCACGCTTTACACTAGGACTTAGATAATTAATCCACCTTAATCTGCAACTTTTGCCACACCTCTTCAAACCTGCACCAGAGCTTTAAACTAATCAAGTAACGAATATAGAACTAAGATCTTCAAGTGTTAAACTTAAAAGAGTGTCACACATGCTTTCCTATTATGGAAAAAAAAAAGCTACAAACCTGTCATTTTAGCTATGCGATTCCACTTCCCTTTTCCATGCACCCTTATGTGATCCATTAGAATTCTGTCCTCCTCTACTGTCCACAACCCTTTTCTGTATTCATTCCTAGCTTCCATTCTTGTTGCAAAAGTAGAACTCAGAGAGAGAGAGAGAGAGAGAGAGAGAGAGAGAGAGAGAGAGAGAGAGAGAGAGAGAGAGAGAGAGAGAGAGTTGAAGTTCTATAGTTTGCCTTGGGATTTGAGAGAGAGAGAGAGAGAGAGAGAGAGTGAGTTTTGAAGTTCTATAGTTGGGCTTGAGGTTTGGGACTTTGGGGAGTCCACTCAGCTACGGTGATGTATATATAGTTGAAATTCTTTTGTTTTATGTTTGAAAGCATGATGGAAGGAAGAGGATAAGAAGGCTAATAGGAGAAAAATAGAGGTGAGAAGTAATGATTATGTGTATGTTTTAAAAAATAAAAAGAGAGAAAAATTACTTCTAAATTTTTTGGTTGCAAAGTGGGAAGGAAAATGACAATGCATAGTATAAAATGAAAAGTATGTCCTTTTTATTAGGTATATATGTGTTGATGGAAGTTTCATATAAAAGAATTAAAAAGAAAAACATGAGAAATTAATTTAACATAATCAAATCAAGGCCTATAAATTTAACATTTTTGGATTAATTTGTTTACTGATATGTTATGTGAAGGCTATCGAATTTAAACCATTTAAGAACAAAACCAATAGGTCAATAGTATTGTAGTATAGTGGTATTACCTAATTCTCTTCCGGGAAAGAACTTGGCTTTGGTTCCCCACCTACACTTGTTGTAAGTCGAGCCAAAATAAAAAATAAAAAAGAAAGAAAGAAAGGATAATGTATCTAATCTAATTAATTAACGTAGCATTGATCCAATATGGTACATCCATAATCTACAACCACTTCCACATAAAATCATGCAAAATAACTTTGGTATTTTAGTGCCAAAGACTCGTAGTTCAATCATCATCTTATACATATTGCCCAAGTCTTTTTATAAGAAGAACTTATGCTTCCCACCCTTTATTGTAAATAATAATAATAATAATAATAATAACTTTGGCATCTTAGTTCTTTCTACAAAATTGACATCATAAGGGTAAAATTGACAATTTTGATTAAGTGAAAAAAAAAAAAAGTTAAAGAAAAGAGGGAAAAATAGTTAAACACCCTTCAATATTTTAGTACTTTTGACAAAAGTCAAAACCCATTAGCGAATTATTGACCGACTATACCACGTATAAAGTAGGTGCACCAACCAAGTAATAAGAATTTTTGGGAGAGAGAGAACAAGATCCCTAGAAACCGTAGTGTTTTTTGGAGTGATATTTTCACCCAAAATATGTGGCTCGAAATCGATGGTCCAAATTTAGAGAAACTTCACTATCTATTTCAAATTTGTTCATTCTCTCAGATTTTCTGTTGTCTTTCACCTTATTCTTTACATCTTTGCAAAGATTCTCTCTCTCTCTCTCTCTCTCTTGAAATGAGAGGTTCCATTTCATAAAATGTAGATTTAATCAATACATCAGTAATCTAAAATAAATATAGTGTCATGTTATTTAAAATAAGTTAGACGTGGCAGTGATACTATGTACAACCTTATTATGTATAAAAAACTTTATTTTATTTTATTTTTTATATAAAAAAAATTCATTTTCATTTTTTTTAGAGATAGTTTTAACCTGTGATGTCACCCCAAATCTCTTGTTTAATAACAAAAGATTTTACTAGTTGAGTTAATTAGAACCCATAATTATCATCATTTCTATTATAAAGCAAATAGAGAGATCAGTCCTCACTTTAAGACTATGAAAAAATATTAAAGGTAAAAAGGAAAGTCAAAAAATTAAAATTTTCTTTTCAAAATTCTTCCGATATAAGGGAATTTTAAATTAAGGTTTCAAAGGGTAATACTTTGCTATCAACCCTTCAAATTCTTTCCCCTTTCAACCAAATAAAAAAAAAAAAAAAAAAAAAATCCAAAATAGACGGAAGTATCTCATATGGTCTTACCTCTCCACTCTTTTTTTCTCTCCTTTTCTCCAATTTTCTTTGAACCAAACTAATTTATTATTATTCTAGAAATACATTTCTAGAAGAGCGAGAATGAGTGCTATTATAATGGTTGTGGTACTACTATCACAGGAAAAGCCAACACATTTTATTTTTGGTTGTATATTATATCATATTTTAAACAAACGCTAGATTTAATATATGATCTGATTTTTTTTTTAACTAATAATTTTATCATTATGGATCTCTTTTTATAATATAAAGAACTCATAAACAACATTGATAACATATTTTTTGAAAGAAACATTAATTCTATATAATTACATTTTAGTTAAAACTTGGATTTAAGTATCAAAATAGTAATTTTAACAAATAAAAATATGAGAGTTTATATGTTCTTCCTTAAAATGGTAGGAGTTAGAATTAGAATTTTTGGATTAATGAGAACTGTAACATTGATGGGCATTTTAATTCTTAATAATTTTTCCAAAACAACTAAGTTTTATAAATTTTGGAGAATCAACAATTCTCCTGATTACACGTGTGCTTAATTCATAAATTAACATGTCCCCATTTGATAATGAGTAACTCTAGTACCACAATAATTTTCACTACTTTTGCCACAGCTTGCTTATATGGCTAGTTATAAGTGGAGGAAGTAAAATGGTGGGTCCATAATTCCACCACTCATGAGTTGCCACGTAGCAAAATTGTGGCAAAGTTGTGAAAATAGTTGTAGTACTAGACTTACTCCTTGATAATGGAGGGTGTGTGCAAGTTGGATTTCTTTCAACCACACTTACCAAAGATAAATAACCATCTAGATCGACTTATGTTACATCTCACAAATGAGCATGTTACAATTAATATAGCTCAACTGGTTGATAGTTGCCACTTCTTACTGTTTCCAACCTAAACATTTAGGGTTCAAATCCTATCTTCCTCAATTATCAAATCATCATTTAAAAAAAAAATGTTTTTAGGTGATTTGTTAAATCCCTTAAAAAAAATTTATGTATGTTAGGAGAACACTAAGTTTATGATTTTGGACTCAACTATGTTATATTAACTACTCGATCTTGTAATCATTATCTAATGTGAGATTTCACTCACACGTGTATACCTTTTATAGGAACCACGTGTCAACCACACACGCTCATCCATGAGAACCTTATACTTCCAAGTCCATGTAAATCTTATGCCTATATATAAAGTTTGGTCCCAACTACACTATATTAATCACACTCTTCTCATAATTATTCAATATATGACTTTACTCACACATGTATACCTAACATTTTACCAGAAGGCTATGCTCGCCAAATCATTTCCTAATATGTACACGAGAAAAATGATATTATATTATTGAAAGGTAAAGGTATCCGACAAAAGTATATGGAATTTGTTTGTCACTCTGATGGTCACATATCATCATCAAGAATTGAACCGATGGCTTTGTATTTTACCCCAATGTACATATACCATTTCAAGATCGGCCCCTATCATTGTCAGGCCTGTCTGCGTGTGTGTGTTTCTGTGTGAATGCGCGTGTGGAAACAGAAACGCATTATGGTGATGATGATCATATAGACTCAAGCTTAATGAGCCTGCGAGGTTAAAGCACCACTAAAATTTTGCTTTAGGAAAGTAAGATATGTATATCACTTTCAAGCTATATGAATATACCTTTAACATCCCAGCTGGAACTCACATTAGCCAGAGCCTGTTACATCACAAACTTTTTGTCCATATATATGAATAACCCTACAAGAGAAAGTAGAAAATGAAATGTCTTGGTTTTACAAATCATCTAATCTTATAAAATATCAACCTTTTTGACACCGTCTGAAATTACGCTCCTCCCAAACGTTTTATGAAATGAAACTTCTCTTCTTGAGGTTTGTATAAACACAACATTTAAGTTTTCCCTAACGGCATATTTCTTTTTCTTTTTTTTAAAAGAAAATCATTTTCATTATACATATTTCAGGGGCATCATATATCCACCAACCACAAATGAATATTTTGTTAATGGAATTATGGTTTGAGAGAGTATGCACTTAACAGTTGTATTTACACAAACTTCAAAGGAAAGTGTCATTTATACAAACGTTTCGGGGTACTGTTATTTCAAAAAATCTCAAAGAAAATGGTAATCTTCCTAAATATTAATTAGTCCTCTATGAAAAATTTTGTATTGTAACATTCACATCCGAATTTACAAACTTTAGCCAAATTTTAAAATAAAAATTCAAGGGACGTTACATTACATAAATATTTGTGAAAGAAAATTAGGAAAATTCAAGGGGCTGTTTGGATTCATTTTTTTGGTCACTCAATTTCCATCACTCATCACTCATCACACATCACTCTAAAATACCATGTTTGTTTGGCACCATTACTCACTTCCCATCACTCAATATTTTTCACACTATTTGTGGGCCCCATACCTGTCACCGGTGCAGCTTTTTCATTTTTTTTTTTTTCAGTACCCAAACTCACTGAACCCAGTGAAAAAAAAAAAAAAAAAAAAAACACCGAACAGCCAACCCAAGAAAAGAAAAGAAAAAAAAAAGTCAAAAGGTGGTCAAAAGTTGCGGTTGTGGGTCCCCTATGTGTGTTTAATTACAATATTGCCATTGAGTTATGAGTTATGGAAACTGAAAACAGCCAAAATATGTTTTCAGTTTCCATAACTCATAACTCAAAAATCAGAGAATTGAGTGATGGAAACAGAGTTATAGAAATAGAGTTATTGTTTGCCAAACAACCTTTTTGCTATGGGTCCCATCATTTTTGAATTATGAGTTATGGAAACAGAGAATTAAGTTATGGAAATAGGCTATCCAAACAGCCCCTAAGTGTCTCGGTTTTACAAATGATGTGTATCTTATAAAATATTAATTAGGCCTCTATGAAAATTTTTGTATTAGAACATTCCATCCAGTTTTTCAAACTTAAGTTAAATTTAAAAATAATTTTTCCTCTATTTTAGCTATCTCAATTTTTAAATACAACCTACATATCACACTCTTTATGCTCTTATACATCCAATTAAAAAAAATATTATTATAAATTCTTTTTTTTTTTTTGAGAGAGAGAGTGTGTTTGAATATACAAATAAAAGAAAAGTTTTGCAAAATATTACCGTGCTCTCAAAACTTATAGCATCCGTTTGCATTTTGTCTCAACTTATTTTTTTAAAATAAATTTTAACAAAACTTTATTTATTTATTTATTTGAAATATGTTAACTTTTGGCCTTTTGTCATACTTTTAACATATAAGCTACCAAAACTTATATATTTTGTCTCATATTTAACAAATAACTCATGTTAATGGGTGCTTTTAAAGCATTTATTAATGAAGATTTAAGAAAAATTTTGATACCATTTTCATGGAAAATATAAAAAATTGTGAAAAAACCAACTGTTTTTTTTTTTTTTTTTTTTTTTCTTTTTACATAAAAATTTTCTAAAAATATTTCCTAAACCAAGCCTTTAAAACATCTATTAACTTTTCCCTTAACAAATAAACTACCGAAAAACTATGGGATTCCAAACATACACTAAGTATGTGTTTGGATGGGGTGATTTTTAAGGGGATGGAAAATGGAAAGAGGAAAATTGGGGGATTTTGAATAGTTGGGTTGTTTGGCTGGAAGGGAGAAGGGAGAATAATTTTGATAGGGTCTGAATGTTTTCTCTTCAAACCCACCATTTTGGGGTGTTTTATTTTCTCCTCTAATTAGGGAGAAAATGGGCGAGGGAGAGAGGCTTTGATGGGAACTTACCCATCAGCCCCTCTCCTCCCTCCTTAACTTTGGTTTCATTTTTCTTTTTCCAAACTTTTATGTTCATTTTTTTTTCTCCTTATAAACTATTTATTTTTTATGTCACAAGGCATGCGAATAAATTTATATAAACTATATTTTTTTTCCTCATATTTTTATTCTCAACCAAACAAAAGAGTATTTATTCTTTATATTTTTCCATCATCCAACCAAATACACATAAAAGAAAACTAAATTTCTTTTATCCTTCAACTTTTCTATCCCTTAATTATCACATTCTATCTCCCCACTTTCCCATCCCCAACCAAATAAAACTTAAACGTTTTGCAAAAAGTTAAATAGTGTAATTAAAGAGTCAATTGTAGAATACTCTTTGATGATTCTTGGTTATGTTGCTTTTCAACTTGAGGAACAAAACAAAACTTGTTTAAGTTTTAAAGAGCTGGATATTAATTCTCTTACTCTAGAAAGACAAATTAAGTTTGGCTGGCATGCAGTCCCTTATTCCTTCTAAAACATATCACTTTTCCTGGTTTTTGTCTGATTGTTGGTGTATATACCATTGTTTAAAATGTTAGGACCCTCATAAACATATACAAACTGTGGCATAGTTCTTGACAAACTTCAATTTGAAGAGGTTGATACCTTTGGAAATTAGTTCAGAAATCAATGAAAATGAAGGTTAGTGAGGTAGAAAAAGAATGAACATTAACCAATGTTGCAATTAATGATCAACGTACGGTCCTCTGGTGCCAATGTTACGCATTGGAAAAATAACATTCCTCTCATAAATAACATTGTTGGTCATGCTAACCTAGCTAGCTAGGACAGTACACAGTACATGTCTGTAACACATTGTTTTGCTCCTCCTTGGTAAGTTTGTTTTCATAAAAATGATGCATGATCAGTCCCTTTCCTATGATTTTGTAGTGTTTTCTGACTCTATATATTATTGACAACAAGAACTCCTTCGTTTATATTTCCTTTGATATGTACAGTCAATTTGCAAGAGAGATTTTGGATTTTGTGTTTCTATGTATTCAGTATTCTCTTTATGATTGCTGTCACAAATCTCAATGCAAGGCAGTGAATATGGTTGCCGTTAGATTCTTCACAAAAGCTGTAGCTGGGTAAGAGCTTATACAATTTTATTGGAAGTTTGTGAGTACTATACTTTTGGTGACCACTTGAATTATTTGATTTTTTTTTCTCTAATTAGGGGGTGCAGGGATTAATTGATCTTATAAGAAAAAGAAGAAACAACAAACACTTGTGAGAGAGTTCACTAGTTAGGGACAGTAATTTTCCCATTTAGGATGTAAATAAGTGCAATTCTCTTGGTTGCCATTGTCTTCCGAGTAATTATTCAGTATTTTGGGCAGAAAAATTATTACTTTCGAAATATTAATTAATTTTTTTCCATCCGTGTTTGTTTTTTCGGTGTTTCAAATAATGTGTCCCAAATCACTCTTACCATGCGCAACATGTTTTGGAGAACAATATTCCCATGCAGTGAGGGATATGAGTAGGAGAATCAATGTCCATCCTGATTCCTGTACTATGTAAGAAACGAAAATGAACAAATGAACAGGACAGTACTCATTGGATAAGTGGGGAGCCTAGCTAAGAACTAGTCTAGGCCAATACAAATGGTAGACAAGATATTTTCATTTGTGCTTCGAGTCAAAAAATTTACCTTATACTGTAGTATGCCCAAGATAGACTGAAACCGCGTTTCATAAAAACGGGGCCATAGACGGGCTCTTAGGCCGCGTTTTTTAAGCGGGGCCATAGACGGGTTCTTAGGCCGCGTTTTTTTGAGCTAAAAACGCGGCCTAAGGACCTCCGTATTTTATTTTTTGGCAAAATTTTTTTTTCTTTTCCTGAACTGTGGCCGCATTTTAAAAACGGGGCCATAGACGGGTTCTTAGGCCGCGTTTTTTAAGCGGGGCCATAGACGGGTTCTTAGGTCGCGTTTTTTTGAGCTAAAAACGCGGCCTAAGGACCTCTGTACTTTATTTTTTGGCAAAATTTTTTTTTTCTTTTCCTTAACTGTGGCCGCATTTTAAAAATGGGGCCATAGACAAGTTCTTAGGCCACGTTTTTTAAGCGGGGCCATAGACAGGTTCTTAGGCCGCGTTTTTTTGAGCTAAAAACGCGGCCTAAGAACCTCCGTATTTTATTTTTTGGCAAAATTTTTTTTTCTTTTCCTGAACTGTGGCCGCATTTTAAAAACGGGGCCATAGACGGGTTCTTAGGCCGCGTTTTTTAAGCGGGGCCATAGACGGGTTCTTAGGCCGCGTTTTTTTGAGCTAAAAACGCGGCCTAAGGACCTCCGTACTTTATTTTTTGGCAATTTTTTTTTTCTTTTCCTTAACTGTGGCCGCATTTTAAAAATGGGGCCATAGACGAGTTCTTAGGCCACGTTTTTTAAGCGGGGCCATAGACAGGTTCTTAGGCCGCATTTTTTTGAGCTAAAAACGCGGCCTAAGGACCTCCATTCAATAGTAATAGCACACCAAACAGAAACCCAAAGCCACAAAACATTTCAACCCAGAGCCATTTCGGTCAAAAAAAAAAAAAAAAAAAACACAAACCACAAACACTGTCGCCGTTGAGCTCAGCCGTCGCCGATGAAGCTCAACGGCGACGCCGAGACTCCAACCCACACCGATCGCCAGCGCTGAACCCGTCTATGGGCGTCGATCGCCAGCGCTGAAGAGTCGCGATCGACGCCGATCGCCAACGCTCGGCGTTGATCGCCAACGACGACGCTCAAGCGTCGCGATCAGCGTCGATCGCGACGCTTGAGCGTCGCCGTTGGCGATCGACGTCGATCGCGACGCTTGAGCGCCGCCGTTGGCGATCGACGTCGATGGCGACGAGGCACCGATGGTGACGATTAAAACGTCGCCGTTGGCGCCGATCGCGACGCTTCATCTCGCAGAATGTTCGCGATGCTTCAGTTCGCACCTCGCAGAATGTTCGCGATGCTTCAGTTCGCACCATCCGGCGAGGCTTCAGTTCGCACCATCTGGCGACGCTTCCGGCAACCCTTCGCCTCCCACCACAACCTGCAACGCATCAGTTCGTGTAATGGGTATTTTTTACATTTTTTTTTTCTTTTGAGTTAATTTTTGTTTAATTTTTTTGTTAATTTTTTTTTAAGGATCCAAATTTGAGTTTGTTTTTCCATGTTGGAAATACATAATTTGTTATTGTTTCTTTAATTTTTTATCGAAATTATGAGAATTGATAATTTTTTTGTTGATGTTGTGGTTTTAGGTATCAGTTTATGTAGGGGTTGGCACGTGTTATGTGAAAGTGGAGGATGATGGTAAGTACTAAACTCCTTCAGTGGATTAAATCTATGTGCATGTTCAGTTTCAATATTATTTGATGTTGAAGATCGGAATTTCATTACTTGGTCTGCTTTGCCAAATCGCATTTTTCGATTTCATGAAGTGGGTGGAGGTGACAATTCTGAGGTTGGTTCTCTGATCTTTTATGTTATGAGATTTTAATTTGGTTTGTTGGAGTTTTGCTATGCAATCTGGATTAACATGGACGCATTTTTTTTTTCTTTGTTCTGTTTGGCAAAATTCATGTTTGTTGGGATAAAGATAGTTTTTTCCCCTTCTGTTTTGATAGTTGGCAAAGGCTGATAAAAGATGAGAATTTTGAGTATCTTGAGCCGTTTGTTTGTTTGTTGATTGAATGAGTTGTTATAGCTGTACCCTTTCTTTGGTTGCAGGGAAAACGAACATAATAAGACAATCAAGTTTTGATTTTGAATCTGTTGCAAAAAGAAAAAGAAAAAAAAAATTAACGAGTAGTCGAGTACTATTACTATTGAATAATACTAGGCTAGGTAGCATAGTCTTTTTATTTTTCCTGGAGGATGGATTGAGTTTGGTTAGGCTCTTTTTTTTTTCTTTTTCTTTTTTGTTGGATAAGTAGCTAATAGCAGGGTCCCTGACAGTGCTCCGCTTTTGCAATGAAGTTCTCATTTAGTTAGTGGTATCCCAAGTATTTAGGTAAATACCAATCATGAATTAGTCGATGTCCTCTTTTACGCTACTTTTTAGTGCAATTGTGACTTTTGTCATGTCATAATTCTCATTATTTCTTGATTTTTGAAGTTGGGTTTTATGAATTTTTATTTATGGAAAACCACATTTATTAAGGCTGTTATGTCCTTGTAACCTGGCTATTTTGCTGTCAAACTTTTTTTTGTGCACACTGTAATATATATTTTCAGGTTTCTTTTTAGACTTTGTCGTCATCATGGAAGGTGCCACTCAAATCCTGGCTATGCTGTTGGTCTCCTGATGGGTAATAAGGTACGTATTTATTGTTTTGTGATATTTATCCTACTATATTTATGCTTTTGAGTGTTGTTGAAATTACATGAACTATGATTGGTAGATATTCTAGTATGTTTCAGAAGGCAGTCACTTGTGTGTTTTTAGGCTAATCAAAATGGTTTGTTATTCTTTATTTTAAAAATAGGTCCAATTTTGTTGCCTATTGGGTTCTATTTTGATTTTGTAAAGAAGTTACTGGTGAAGGATCCTCGGGCAAGACTAACTACTGCCCAGGCCCTATGTATGTATTGAATTTGTCTCTTAGTAAATATCAATTTTGATTACTTCTGGCCTATTGGAATTGGCTAATGCAATTACAAAAATTTTTAGGCAATAGAGTTGTGACTCAAACTGAGATTCTTTTAGTTTTCTTTTTATTTTACAATTTAGTCCCTGAGAATAGTTACTGTGTTATGTTCTTCCCCCCTTTTATACTCATAAACATTTGTGGGGGGGGGGGGGGATATATGAATATCTTTCATTTCATTTTAAAGCTTGTTTCTTTGGTTTCTTTTATATCATATTCAGATATGGATTACTTTTTTGTTATGTTTGGTTAAATGCCTATTTTGATTTACTAAGCAAAAGGTTAGGAGTCCCAACTTAAGTGTTTACTGTGTGGGTGGAGATCTTGCAAGGAATACAGTAAATTGAAATTGAAAACAAGGATTTCGTTTGAGGAGAGTTACATTGATAAGAAAAAAGGGCTATAGAAAAAAAGAAAAGAAAAAAAGGGCTATAGCCGCGTTTTTAAACGCGGCTAAAAATATGTCCTATAGCCACGTTTTAAACGCAGCCATTGGTCTGATCCTATAGCCACGTTTTAAGCGGGGCCATAGGTCCTGGTCTTAGGCCACGTTTTAAACGCGACCATTGGTCCAATCCTATGGCCACGTTTTAAACGCGGCCATAGGTCCTGGTCTTAGGCCACGTTTTAAGCGCGGCTATAGAATCTGGTCTTGGGCTGCGGTTAAAAAGTGTGGCCATAGGACCGTTAGTCCTATAGTCACAGGTTTTAGGCCACACTAGAAAGCGTGGCCTAAAAAAACGCGGCTATAGGCTATAGCCACGTTTTTTTGACATATAGCCGCGTTTTAAAAACGCGGCCATAGAACCTTTTTTTTGTAAATACAATAATTTAACGTGTAATACACACATATAGTGAGCAAACAAAAATCCTAAGAATAGAAAATTTTTATTCATATTAAGTCATTTGGGGAAAGAAACAAGAAATTCAAAATTAAAATACAACATTTAGAGGTGTGTATGGGTTGGTTTGGAAGGTTTTTTTCAACCCAACCCATCAACTTAAAACATATTGGGTTCGATTGGTGGGTTATTGCTTACATATTTCATGTCTTATAAAAATTTGGACTTTCATTAATTATTTAATTACTTTTTTAATAAAGTATTACAATTCACATAATATGACTAAACTATATTGCAAAATTTCAAATTCATCAAAACTAATTTTTAAAATACCAGAAAAAATCGAACTAAAAAAAAATTAATAATAAGGTTAATAAAATAAACTTATATATAAGATGGATCGAGTTGGGTTAGATGGGTTGAAAAAACTATCAACACAAATCCAACCCGACTTGAAACTCAAAATTAAATTTTAATCCAACCTAATTACCTACCAACCTGAGGTGTCATGTTGAGTTAGATTTGGTCAATTTGGATCGGTTTTGTTGAGTTGGTGAATTGAACATACACCTTAGCAACATCAAGGTATGAAAATCTTGTTACTAGATTCAATCCCTATATGGTTGACAAAGTACACAAAATGGTGCAGTAAACCTCTTAATTTGACCTTTACTCTTTATGATACAACAGTCCAACTAAATAATATATATTTTAAGCTAATTCTACATTATATAATAGTCCAAAACTCCACTGAAGTAACACAGTTCTCTTATTATTGTATGATATATTGGTGACTTGGCATGTATTTTAACCAGCCATAGTGTAAACAGGTTTATTTAGGCTTATTAGACTAGTTAATAATATTGAGAATTAATATCTGACTTAGCTGTTTATATAATTTAATAATTATCATGTTCATTATTGTTAATTAAGAAAATTATAAAATTAAAGGGTGAGACTTTAGAGTACGAATATCTATGTCACCACAATTAAACTCATTAGTCTTTTCACGTGCCAACCCCCTTTAATAATAATTATAATTATAATAATAATAAATTTAATAATCTATATATATAATAATAGGTGAAGTTGAGAGAAACTCAAATTAGAATTTCAAATTAGACTTCCAATTTTGTGCCATGTGTTCCATTTAAAATTTTTATTTTTTTGATGCCAATTGAGTTAATAGGCTGCTAAAATCAAAGAGTCCAAAATCAACGAACCTCTAATTAAAAAAAAAAGGAAAAAAAAAACTAATGAATAGTATACCAATTGAGTTAATTGATTGCTAAAATCAAAGAATACAAAATCAATGAACCTCTCATTCCCAAAAAAAGAAAGAAAAAACAAACCGATGAGCAGTAAAAAAATAATTATCAGTATCCTCTACGTTCATAATCCACATCTTTGCTCCCATAATCCCTAAAAAACCTAAGCTTTTGGAACTCCAAGATCTAGAGCCTCTACCCTAAAGTCCAATCAAACTCAATCACTAAGAGAAAGTGAAGATGGAGAAACAAACTAAGATGGAGTAAAGCAAGCGGAGAAAAAGGAGAACAAATAGGTTGTACGCAAGTTTTCGACAATCTCCTCATAGGTACCTTCTCTTCACTCTTTCTCGGATTTTCCATCATCAATTTTTTGCTTTCAGGTCAATTTTTTCCTTTGGGTTTTTCAATTCCTCTTAAAGTATTTGAAGAAATCCTTGAACCAACTTTTTTGTTATCAATTGCTTCTTAATTCTAATTTTGGTGTGGGTGTGCAGAAAAAATTAGAGTTTATTTTGGAAGTAGTAGGAAATGGCTTCTTTGGGTCATTAGTTTTGTCACTAAAATTTAGATTTATTAAAAGTCAATTGTAGAACTTCTTTCCCTTTTTCTTTGAGCTTTTGTACTAGAAATTATTGCAATATCAAAGTTTTGTTTAAATGTTTGCACTAGAGTTTGTTTTAGATGTTCAGTACATTTACTTGAAAGTAATTACAATTTTGCACCTTAAGGTGTTTTCTCCTTTTTTGTTCATAGAAATTTTTCTATAATAATTTAGATTCAAATGTAGGTTATAAAATACAAATTTTTTGGAGCTATTTAGATGATAATATGTTGGAAAAACAAGAGCTCAATTGATTACACAGGAGATGTGCTTGCCTTATTTGTAACATTTTTAGACCCGTGGGCATCCCTTTGTAATTCAATGTTTTTTTTTTCGGCTGGATTTGGTAATTCACAGATTTTATTATTAAATATTTGTGATTGAACATAATATGATGATACTCTTAAAGTTTGTATAGATCCATATTTAGTAATTAGTTTTGATGAGTTATAATATCATTCACATATTGTTACTATCACGATTATCATTAAAATTATTATCTCAACATGAAAAATTAAAGAATATTAAAGCTTAGGAATATAGTAGATCATGGGGTAGTTTGATAGATGGGAAGGCGTTAAAAGTGTAAAAAGCACAACTTTATTTGAGTATTTATAGATATTAGGATTGCTAACAATAATTCATTCATTGCATGCTAATATTATAGATGTTATGATATTGGAAGAAAATCTAATATTGCAAATGTGAGATTACGTCTCATTAGTGGTTGTTTTTGTCAATCTTCACAATAAAATCTGGACAAGCTTAGTATAAAAATATTAAAATTAGTAATAGCAATCAAATTTTGTTTTCACTACTATTTAATGTTTCCGTGCGCAAGTACGGGTTACATGTTGAGTATATATATATATAGCCAAAGTTCAGAGAAAATCCAATTAGATTTTAATTGGATTCTTAATTTTAGGTCATGTGTCCCGTTTAATTTTTAATTTTATGCCAAGTGAATTATTGAATGTAAAAATTTAAAAATCCAAATCCAATTAGATTCTAAATTGGATTTCAATTGGAGTCCAATTTTTCACCTCGTGTCCATCTAAGTTTTTAATTTGTGTGGCGAGTGAATTATTAGATGCAAAAATTAAAGAGTCTAAATCCAATTAAATTCAAAATCATATATATATATATATATATATAATGAGAAACCAGTACATATTTTAGAAATTTATAGTTTTAAAAAAATTTTGAGCTAATACCGTGTATAATTTGAATTTTAAAAAAAATTTATAATTTGAACCGTATAATTGTGATTGTTTTTAATTGTACCCGTCTATATGCACGAGACTACACACTAGTTATCATTAAAATATATCCAACAGTTAGCTTATTTAGGTTGAATTGAGATGACTTAAAACAACTATTGCAGGAGAAAAGTATTAATTAAGATTTAAGAGATATCTTTCGTGTATAAGATGACTTCCTTTTAGGATTAAGGTATAATAAAGGCAAAATTGGAGAGTTCTTGTACGAGTTTTGTATGTATGTTATTTTTTTCATCTTTATTATTGCAGGAGAAAAGTATTAAGATTTAAGAGATATCTTTCCCTCAACTCTCCTAGATTTGTCACTTTTGTTGAAATTGACGTTGATGGAAATATTACGTAAAAATTAAGGTAAAAGATAGTGGGCGGGGATTTAAACTTTAAAGACGAAAAAGATACAAATGATGTAAACTGTACAATTACATATATGTTGTAATGAGTCATCATAACATTTTCTAAAATTATTAGTGATAATACATAATCAAGCTCCATTGAGACTTAAATAATGTCACTTAGTTGAAAAGGTTTGGCATAATTTTCTTAAAATTTTTTTTTTATTAGAAACGAGGTTTGGCATGATTAATTTGCTTCTCAAAGTTGCCTTTATGATCAGTCATAATTCAATCTCAAACAATAAAACATAAAAGTATTGCATTTAGAACTTGATCTCCTCACAAGAGGTTATTGGCTCATTTGTGGAATAATAGTAAGATTAATGTTTATAATTGGTTTATACCTCTTTCTTTTACAAATAGTAAAAGTAAAATTCAACGCTCTGAAGCAATAAGACAATGTACAATAGTTTTTTCGTACACAACCAATTATAATCCTTATGATTATTGTATTTCTTTTGTTTTTGGTAAGCTGATTATTGTTGTATTTCCCTGCTACGATAAAGGAGTCTAGGAGTAGTCCCCTACTTCTGCAGAACTAATTAATCGAAGTTTCACATGCAATATAGTCAGTAGTATAAGTACACTGCATAACTACTCGAAGTTTCATTTTCCATCAAAAAATACTACTCGAAGTTTCACATGCAATATAGTCAGTAGTATAAGTACACTGCATAACTAGTGGAGCAAAATAGGAAAATGTGTCAATTTTACACCTTCAACTCCTAAAATTACCCACATCACTCAAATTAAAAATGTGTAAATTTGCAAATTTATTATAGTAATTGTGTAAATTTACACTGATCGATACTATTCACTTGGCATATTTTTTTTTTTAAAAAAAATTTCTTTATGTATCTCGAGATTAAAGAAAGAGAGTGAATAATGATTATTGTGTATTAAAAAAAAATCAATAAAAATTGATATGTTAATGTAATGTAGTGCGAAATAAATAACTTGATGTGAGATTTTTTAAAAAACGAGTATATAAAATAAAAAAATAGATTCTTATATTAAAATAAATAGAATTTTTTTGCACAAACTAACATGAATGCCCTTATCATAACTCAAAGGCCACAGGACAAAATGAAAACCAACCAACGTGCAACTAAATCATTTTGTCGGACCGTGTGCCTTACCAATCCATCCAACCACCAATTGGTGAAGGATGAGGGGGCACATATCTTTTATAGCATTCGATCGCAGACCAAGCCCATTGGTATTGGAGCAAATTGTGAAATCCCTCACAATCCCTCCCTCACAATGCGGCTCCAACGACTCGAACCTATGACCTTGGCTCTGATACCACTTGTCGGACCATGTGCCTTACCAATCCATCCAACCACCAATTGGTGAAGGATGAGGGGGCACATATCTTTTATAGCATTCGATCGCAGACCAAGCCCATTGGTATTGGAGCAAATTGTGAAATCCCTCACACATTTATCTACATATATTTTTCAAAGGCCAAAACCTAGGAACAGTTTGTTAAATGTTTTACCTTGGTTTTCAATTAAATTATATGATTGTATTAATATATACAATAAAAAATATGTTATTTTTGCAAGACTAATTAAATTAAATTATATAACGCATTCATTAATTCAATTCATATATATGCAAGGACTGAGACATACTAGGACCCATGGGACCTTGGCCTGAGTTGCAGAAAAAAAAAATTGTAGATATATTAGGGCATAATTCGAATTTGGCCGAAGAAAAACAAAAGTTAGTCCATCTCCTCTCCAAAATCTTGACCACCTCCCTAGATCATCAGTTCCTCTTAACTCGAAATCTTAGTTTTGCCCTTGTCACACGGTAAATTGTACCTAAGTTTTATTAATTCTTGTAACAAAATGTTCTGAAAAGAAGTAAAAAAAGAAAGACAAAGGTCTGGAAAAGGCCTGAATTATTGGACCACATTGAGGCCTCAGAGAGATATACGATCTGTAGAGATTGTTCATGCATGTTTGATTGGAGAGTAGCTGACAATCAACGAAAACAAAAACATTTAGGCAAAAATTCAAAACTAACCCTCTAACTTTCAGCCTTTTTCATTTCAGTCTTCTAACTTTCAGTTTTGTCATTTTAGTCTTCTAACTTTGAATTGTTGTCAATTCGGTATTCTGTTAACCATCTGTTACGTGTCTCCGTTAAATGAGCAAAACGACGCCGTTTTGGATCTTTTTTAATTTTAAATTTTTGTAATTAAAAGAAATTAAAAAACTGTTATTAAAAAAAAAAAAAGCAATGTTGAAGAAAGGAAAACTCTGTCCGTCTGTGTAGAACAGAGCAAAGAGAACATGAAGAAAGGAAAAGAACCCACGTGCTTGATTGATTTCTGGATGCAAGTGACTGTGAAGAAGTTAACAGCTTTATCTGAATCCAGCGAAGCCGCAGCGGCACCACCGCCAAACACCAGCGACGTTGAAATCGGAAGCTACCTCTTCGACTTTCTCTTCGCTGCTCAGGACTCTTCCACTTCATCACTTCTCTAGGCCCTGACTCTTCTCGACTCGCATCCAGAAATCGATCAAGCATGTGGGTTCTTTTCCTTTCTTCATATTCTCTTTGCTCTGTTCTACGCATGCGCAGACGGATAGAGTTTTCCTTTCTTCAACTTTGCTTTTTTTTTTTTTTAGTAACAGTTTTTTAATTTCTTTTATTTACGAAAATTTAAAATAAAAAAAGAGCCAAAACGGCGTCGTTTTGCTCATTTAACAAAGACACTTAATAGATGGTTAACAAAATACTGAATTGACAACAATTGAAAGTTAGAAAATTGAAATGACAAAACTAAAAGTTAGAGAATTGAAATGAAAAAGACTAAAAGTTAGAGGGTCAGTTTTGGATTTTTGCCAAACATTTAATGTATGCATGTGGCATAAACATGCAATATAGTAGTATTAGCATACTGCATAAGTAGCCACCTCCCTGTGAGACTGTGAGTCCGTACTTTATATATCATATTAACATAGCTCAGAAGCCACAGCACAGAATGAAAACCAACCCACATGCAACTAAACCATTTATTTATATATATATTTTTCAAAGGCCAAAACTTAGGAATAGTTTCTTAGATGTTTTATCTTAAGTTTTCTAATTAGATCGAATGACTATATTAATCAATACAATATAAAATATGTTATTTTTGCAAGACTAATTAAATTCAATTAGCAGGTTCAGTTAGTTCAATTGATAAAGTCTCTGATGGTTGTATAAGAGATCTGAGGTTCAATCTCCGTCTACACCAAAAACTGATTGGTGTCTTGATATGATAATAAAGAGTTATCATTAGGAGCAGATACTATAAATTGAAACTCTCTCTAAAAAAAAAGTAAAATTCAATTATATAACTTATTGATTAATGCAATCCATATGCAGACCATACCAGGACCTAAGGGGGACTTGGCCCTAGTTGCAAAAGAAAAATAATATTGTAAAAATATATATTAGAGCATAATTCGAATTGGGCCAAAGAAAAATAAAACTCAGCCCCCTCCCTTCTCCAAAATCTTGACCTCTTCCATAAATTATGTGTCCCTTTTAACTCGAAATTTTGGCTTCGTCTATGTCCACGTGGTGAATTGTATCTAAGTTTTATTAATTCTTATAAAAAAATGTTTTGAAAAAAAGAAAAAAAGAAAAAGAAAAAAGAGACAAAGGTCTGGAAAAGGCATGAATTATCGGACCCCATTGAGACCTGAGAGAGAGAGATACGATCTGTAAAGATTGTTCATGCATGTTGGTTGATTGGAGAGTAGCTGACAATCAACGAAAACAAAAACATTAAATGCATGCATGTGCATGGCATAAACATGTAGGTTCTGGCGTTCTGCTAAGAGGGGGACACTGTCACAGTGATAGATATAATTATATTAATTTGACTTTTTTTCTTACCCTGAACCCAGGATTTGACTGACCCTGAAAAGAAAAATGCTATTGGTGTTCTTCACTTCTACCCCAAATAGTTAAAACTTTGTGTAATTGTTGTGAACTTGACAGTATGGGAACGTCTGAGAGTGTAACAGAATTTTATCAATTTTTTTTATTAGAGAGAGAGAGGGAGAGAGTTTAAATCAGTTCAAATATCCAAGAATGATTGATTACTCAATGGTCAATTCAATTGTAATAATTGTAACCCTCTTGAGTGTACAATATGATAAGGTGGCTACTCATCAAAATTAATGGGGCCATATCCTTTATTTTTACAAATAATAGTGATTTTTATTTATTTATTTATAATTTAGACTATTCAATTGATAAATCTATCATTTCTTATCAGCTAGATAACTAACTGAAATTTATAAATTCAATAAATAAATTCGACTATATATATGCTTGTTCATCATATTCACTGTAGAAATAAAACTAAAGATATAGATTACTTCACTGATTTAAGCATCTAATACCCTATCATAAGAGTGGTAGGGTTAATCATGACATATAGTAACTTTATCAATATATATTAGAAACTCACATCATATAAAAGTACAAAACTGCAATAACAATTAACAAATCCTATAAATTAATTGCACTACATTACGTGAAAACTCTTCTTCTTTTTTGCTTAGTTTTAACTAGCAATAATAAGATTACATATGATAATAACTTTGTTAAATTGTTAATTAGGAACTAATATCTTATTAAGCAGGGTCATAATGGATATCATCTTCCAATATAGCATTGGGTACCACACAAGGACACATGATTACAAAGATACACAAAAGAGTCACTACCAAGAAATTAAAGGGATTGAGGAAGGAGGGTGGGTGGTCACGAAGGTGTAGGTTCAGATAAGGGTATATCCATAGAGAACACAATTACACAAACACATGAACACAGGCAACTAGAGAATTGAGACTTCAAATAAAAGGTGTAGAATTAAGATCAAGTATTGCTATGTGAATATGTGTGATTCCTACTACTTTATCATCTGTTTTAAATTTGGACCCTGTTGGCATATATGATACTAGATTATCTTCTATTTGTTACTTTGTTTACCAAAAATATATATACCTAAAAATATCACGGTAAAATCTATTGCACATATGTCCAATGTCCATATACACAGTTGAAAAACAACTAAAATCATGTCTTCAATACATGATTTCAATAATTTTTTACCCAATTGTACGGACGTGTGTGCAAGTTGGTGTGTGTAATTAACTAATTAACACTATTCCAAAATATTATAAGGAACCTTGTGGTCTGTACCATAGGAAAGTGGCTTCCATACATCACAATGAATGGAGTCAAAAACAGAACTAGAGACATGCTAAAGATGAAAAGATAGCCTTTATTGTTTGGCTAAAGGACACACATCACACAACTGGTTTGTAGAATCTATGTTAGCTAGGTACTTTGTTATATAGCATTGAGTTTAGAATTAGATGGGTGACCTAATCTATAGTGCCACATATCAAAAGCAACATTGTGAGCACCATGAACAGTTTTATTATGCATATTTACATATGAAGAGATACTAGAAACAGCAAGAGCACAGGAACTAGATGATGCTTCCAGTGGTTAAGCTCCTGGATGATGCAATATGTAGATTCAAAAATATAGCAACAATGCAAAGCTTTAGCCAAACAATAAAGGCTACCTTTTGGTAAAGGTACACAACACATTGTAAGTATCAAGAAGGCTAAAGGTCAAATTAGTGAAACCAGAGAATGGAGGCTAAAAGTCGAATTAGTGAAACCAGAGAATGGCTTGCTATCGAGCAATGATGGAGCTAGGATTTCAGTTTAGAAGAGGCAAAATTAAGAACAAGATTGAAATAAAGAAATTCAATAGATTAATTAAATCTATAAATTTAAACATGTAATTTGATTACTTAAAATATGCATAGAACTCCTGCGCCAAACGTATGAGACGCATGTGTGGGACCCATATATCAACGAGACATGCGTCTCATACGTCTGCCACATTAAAACCAGTTGTAGAGAACGGGTTGTAGCAATAAAGTATAGGGTGGATAGACAACTAATAAGACTCTTCAACCTATCAATTGATCTTAGAAACTTGAAGATATGTTTCTGGTTGATTTCAAGGACAACCGGGCCTCCAAAAGGGGTGAAGATTAGGAATGTTAAGAGCAAAATAAGCATTACATTTCACATAACCCCCTGCCTCACCTTACAATCTTCTCTTATACCCTCATGCCAGTCTCTAACTAACAAGTAACTAACTAACTGCCTAACTACCTACTGCCAATGCATCAGCACATGCTTCCTACAATTAGCACATGCTTATTACAATCAAGTACCCTTACAATCAATCACATGTCTAAATACAATCTCAGAATGTACTTGTACACTACAACTCAGCTAGACAACCTGATGCAGACCTGATGCAAACCTGATGCAGCTAGCTTCTTAACAATAACAAAGCAAGTGCAAAGAACTCATGGCTGTAGCTTACGGAAGAGAGTTTAGGTAGGTGGGCTACGTAGGTTTGCCAGCCCATAAAGCCTTTTTTGTTTGTTTGTTTGTAATTCTTTTTATGTAATTTTTAGGCTATCTTGTGCAGGAACTATGTACACGACATGTCCAACTGTAATAACCCAAATGAAGCCTCAAGTCTTAGCAACTTCAAACCCAATTCTACTCTCTTTGTGATAAGCCTCTAGTAAAAGAACACTCGAGGCAACTTCAACACTTGATATCCTTGTCAAGACTCTGCTTCATTAATTTATTTAAATGGTTTTCTTTTTCTTTTTCATTTAGTTTCTTCGATCTTTCTTCAAAAGCCTATCCTTTCGTTTCTTCGTTCTTTCTTGCCCCATACTAGTTTGATTATTATGTTGAGCCACTATATCCTAATGCCAGTTAGGGCCTATTTGGATTGAGGGGAAAGGGAAAGGGAGTGAAGGAGAGTAGACTAGACTAGAGTAGAGTTGGCTGAAAATAGGCTAATTTTGGATCAATTCTACTCTACTCTACTCCCCCTCCTTCCCCCTCAATCCAAACAAACCATTAAAGTTTTGGCTCATTATTTTTTCAGTTTTAAATTCTTGGATCAAGTATTGCTATCTGACTCCTCTTACTTTATGCTTCTCAAAAAAAAAAAAAAAAAAAAAAAATCCTCTTACTTTATCATCTGTTTTAAATTTGGGCATGCATGATAACTGATAAGTATTTACCGGATTATCTTCTGTTATTGTTACTTTATTTTCCAAAAATTACAAAATAGTCCTGTAGGGGTGTTAGGCCTAGCAATATACATCTATGTATATATTGGGCCAGGGGCCCAATTCGAGGATATGAAGTTGTCTGAGGAGGGGTGAACATTATTAGGGGAGTTCGTGTTAGTAAGTGAAGAGGTTAGTTTTGATTATAAGAGTCCATGAGGATGGTCCAAGGATGAATGTCTCCTTGGCTGATCAAAGCTGAGGTCCGAAAGGGTGGTCTACCACCTAGGGCAACGCTCCAGGAGATTCTATTGATACAGATAAGCATCATAGAAGCACAAGATAGAGGGAAGTCCTAAAATATTTAAAGAGAAAGCTGCAACCACCGCATTGAATGCTTTGCACATAACCAACTAGTTGCATTTATGTGGAGGTGATATCTGAATAGTAATTTTCAGTCTTACAGCTATTACTAGAGACTTCAGGAAGGTGCTGATAAGATAAGGATCAACACCATCAATCTACCCTACACGTGGAGGGTAAAGAGAAAAGAAGGAAGACAGTATAAAAGAGAAAGAAGATCCTGAGGAAAAGGGATCAAGAGATTGAGAGAAAAATACTGTAGCAATCAAGAGTTGAATTTGTAATCAAGTTTGAGTAGAAATATATAAGAACTGATCTCCTCAGATTGTGCCAATAATGATTTTCTTTAGATTAAATCAGTCTATCTTCATTTTCTTACCATCTAGATCTACTTTACTTGTTGCTTGATTCATTAAAACCCAGTTTTCCAACCCACTCTCTACAAATTCATTGTATTGGGCTGTTTGGGTTTAAGTTCATCCATCCTTTGGGTTTGGGAACCAAATTGTGACCTTACAAGTCCAATCACTGATTTTGATACCCAATGTGCAAGTATTATAAGTATCAGAAAAAATCATTGATTTTGATATCAAATCAGTGTTTTTTAGTGTTTGGTAGCATAAAAAAAAAGGGTCAAATGAAAAGTATCTTTAAGATTGCTATCAAACATAGAAAAATGTGATAGTTTTATAGAAAATATTTTAAAAAAAAATAACTAATTTTCTAGATAATATTATCACCAAAATAAACAAAGCATTATGTTTTAAATCACTATATTACACTTTTTTTTAAAGAGTTTCACATATAGTAGATAAAAATATGATATCACATAATTTTCTCCTTTTATATGTTTTTAATCTTTGTTTATATATAATTTTATCTTTTTAGTACACTAGAGACAGTTTTTTACTTCTGGAAATTGGTAATTAGTATAATATCACTTTTACTTATACCCGCTACCATTATTATATATAAATCACATGTTTTCACAAGATACCACCTGCAATATTGGAGAAGATATTAATTAATTGGCGAAACTACATTATTGGTTCCTGAAGTTTACCTTGTGAGCGCACTTAGTCCCTAAAGTTTCAAATAAGCATTATTGGTCTCTTAAGTTTAAAAAATGAGTTATGTTAGTCATTTTATTAACTTTCGTTAATTTTATTCTTATATGGCTAACGGAATAATGATGTATCATATTTTGACTTTTATAATCTAATGTGTAAAGTTTGTGAATTTGCCAACTTAGCATGTGACTCATTGGGACCCAGCCAACCATTCGTCTTCCTCTTCTCTTCTCTTTTCCCAATAGGTGTTGCTGCCACTTCCACCACTATCGTTAGCCACTCTTTCCTCTTGTTCCAAATAGTTTTGTTACTGTATTAGCCAGCACAAGCACCTCTATGTCCTTTACCAATCTTCGTCAGCTGCTAATCTCTAAAGTTCTCTGTATTTCTTTGTTCTTAAGCTCTATTTCCAAGGACCTACAAATGACAAAAATATTTAAATCTATTTGGTTAGTCTTCAAATATTTGAATGATTTTAGGTATTATATTTAGATTTAAAAAAAAAAAAAAAAAAAAGCTTTTGCAAAGCCCCATACCAATCTACGTGGGATCACCGGTTTCTTTTTATTACATAAATCTTTTTTGGGTTTTTTACACCCAGTCTCAGACTACTCCTATTGACAGAAAGGATTTGTGGTCAACGATCTAGATTTAAGAGAGAGGGTAAATCTACTCACTTTGCCACCATAATTTTGTTGGCCTTTTTGAGGTGGTCTGGTGACTCCATTGGAGGACCGGAAGACGGCAGAGTGGAGAAAGGCGACGAGAGGAAGGGAGGCCAAAATCCTGAAGCCAATCAGTTTTCAAAAAAAAATTATTATAATAAATAATAATCAATTAAAGATTACATGGCAATCTTATAATTAAATATGTGTCATTTGACACTTAAGTTGCCACATTCCATTTCATTATTCCATTAGCTACGTAGGCAATAACGCTAACCATAGTTAGCAAAAGGACTAATATTGCTCGATTTTTAAACTTGAGGGACCAATAATACTCACTTGAAATTTAAGAGACCAATTGAGCTTAGAAGGGACCAATTGAGCTTAGAAGGTAAACTTCAAGAATTAATAGTGTAGTTTCGCCTAGTTAATTTCAACCTTAGGTTTAAGGGTAATTTAATACCAACTTTCATCCACATTTATTAACGGCATTCAGGATAAGCTGAGGTTACTATCAAATTATCAATGTTTTTAACAAAAACGTGAAACCACATGAAGTTTTAAATTTGACATTTAACAATTATCATACTATTTTACAGGTAAACTATTAATTGTAAAATACTTACTATTATTTAATATGAAAATACATTTTCTGAATATACATATTTGTCATTTTCATGCACAGCTCACCATTTACGTTTTACATATGTTAATGGTTTTGTTTTACACATAAAATAATGGGATGAAGTATGGCATACCCCCATTTTCTGGCCGATTGACTAAAATCATCACTAGTATATTCCATTGGATTTTTCCCATTAGAATTACCATTTATAGCTTGCTGACTTTTGCCAACAAATCAAATATAAATGTCTCTCTTATTCATCTTTACTTTAATTTTGGGTATAGAAACGGTTTCCCCTATAGAATTACGAATTTGTTATCACCAATTCACCCATAAAATATAGGTATAAAGTAAAATTTTCCCTAGTAGTCACTGTGGGAGGCCAGAAAGCTTGTTCCCATTGGGCTTGAGCCGAGGAACTTAAAGGCCCAACTATCAACACATTAAACTAAAGTGGGCCTAGGTAAACCGAAAGAAAGTGTTGACCGAAGAAGCAATTGGTCCGAGGAAGGCGCTCACAGCTAACTGGAACCCACGTCACTACATTACACTAACATCCTATGAGCACTACAGTAAATCACTACATTACACTAACACGCCTTTCTCAATTCGTCTGCCAGTTTCTTGTATTTCAACTTGTTACCAATTTTTGTGCCTTAATGTTCAATTTATTAGGGTCATTAAAAAACAAAGTTTTCATTAATAACAAGTTGTAAAAAATTAAAAATCTCCTCCAATATAAGTCCTCACCAATTCCAAAAATGTAAAAAAAAATCACAAAGTTTCCATGCTTGAAATTAAAAGTTACAATATAACTCCTCACCAATTCCAAAGATAACCTAAAATATGCAAAATTTAATGACTTCCAAGTCCAAAAGATGATCAAAATATAAAATAAAACCGCAATGGTATACACAAACTCATTTCATATAAGATTCTAAAACAGCAGAATGAAAAACGGGCATTAGTGTGTGTAGAAATTTGTTGTCTTTATAACCCCCACATAACCATGCTCTGCAAAAGGTAAATTTGACAACAGCTAACAGCTCCAAAGCATGCATTTTAATTATCAAGCTGCAAAGAAAACATTAAAGAAGTTTGTTTCATATTTGTAAGTTGTAGAAAATGAGTTAATAACAAGCATCCAATAAATGTTGAGGTTGGAATCATATATGCATAGGAGAAGGACTGACTTGACAACTTTAAATTCTGAAGCAATTTCTCCACCATCCCTCTCTGCTGTACCCCACACTTAAATTCTGAGTTCATAATTCCATTAGCAACAACAATGACTGTAGATGGAGAGGTGGCGTTGACCTACAAGTCAATAAGATTTTTACAAAATAGTATCAGGAAGAAGTTTCTGAAAACAAGGTTGCAGCATACAATATTAAACATGAGAAGGTTAGGGTGGAATAAAAATTTAAAAGACACACACACACACATTGGAAACAGGGGACTGTCTAACCCAACTACAATAAAGTAGTTTCTCAAGAAGTATACCCAAACACGACCATTTAAGCCAACCGCTATCTCAAATGAAAGCTTCTTCCCTAATGCATCAAGAACTGGACAAGTTGGAGAGCTCAGGAGCCTAGAGACAAGACAAGAGACATATCGTTACAACAGAAAAGAAAATTTCAAGCTTTATAACCATGATATATGTGGGCTGCATAAGTTATGTTTCCCTATCAAATCAAGGAAAAAAAGAAATAAATAAAAGGTAAATTGTACTTTAGGTATCTGAGACATAAAGTAAGTTTGATTTTGGTCCCTCAAATTTAAAAGGTTCAACATTGGTCCCTCAATTTTATATATATATATATATATATATAATTTAATTTATGGAAGGAAAGACTGCCACTAGATAGCCTAAAAATTACATATAAAAAATTTCAAACAAACAAAAGAGACTTTATGGGTTGAAAACCTAGCCCACCCCACCCGGATTCTCTTCCATAAGCTACATCCATGAGTTCTTCGCACTTGCTTTGTTGTCCAGCCTCCCCAATCCACCCCATACTTTATTGTTATGAGTGGGTCTCTTTTTTCCAAAACCCCAAAGGCAACAGTGCCAAACTTATGCACACCCATACCCCCATTGGAAATTGGGGAACACATTGTATTCCAATCCACTAAAGGAAATTTGAACTAATCTCCTGGACCACTCCATAACATATTCCCCTGCAACCTTTCCAACCTATTTCCCACATAAGAAGGAATGGTAAACAAAAAAGAATGGTACATTTGTAAACTCAAGAGTTCAGGAGTGTCAACCTTCCTCCTTTCGAAAATTTTTTTTTTTTCCAACCCAATAATTCCCACTCAGTTTTTCTCTTAAGGTGACGATTAATTCTCTCCTTTAATGGCTCATAGGTTGATGTGATATTGTTCTTGTTTGCAGCTGCCTACTGCTTGTTCTTGTGATTGTACCTTCTCTGTAAATTTTTGGTTTTCTTCTTGGCAATGAAATTGGCATTTTTCTTTTTAAATGAGCTACTATGATGATCCCTGCAATGAGCCACACACCATCGCATGTGTGCTTCCCATGGTGAGGGTTTAGAGTGGTGGTGGTGGTGAGCTTTGTCTTGTCAGTGGCTTTTTTAGGTGAGGGGCTTTGGGAGTTCATGGTGGCTGGATATGGCAGGAGAAGAAAAGAAGAAAGAGAAGAGACAAGACAAAAAAAATTGGGGGGGGGGGGGGGGGGGGGGTGGGTGGCTAGTGCCACATCAACAAAAAAAACTCTGCATCAGCAGTCTTTTCAACATGCAATTAGTCGTGTGCAAAAAATTAGTGGGATTTAAATTTCACCTTTCAAAAATTTGGGGAAGCAAAATCGAACATACCATATATTCCAGGATCACAAAGTAAAATTTACCCAAAAAAAGATGTGCTTTACAGCGACCATGAGTTCAGGCGCAAGAGTGTTTTAAAAGATCTATCAAGCGTTAAATATGAATTAAGGGGGAGCTAAATTCTCACATTCTTGACAGGCCGGTTGAAGATTCAAACATATAACCATCTTTAAGTTGGCCAAATTCTGCTGCTTTCCCACTGGCTGTAAAATGAAAAACAAGATAACAAAGAAGTCAGGAGATTGCCAAAAATATCAAATTAACAAGAAATGAAACTAACAAAGGGTCAGAATCACGACATATTTATGGCGCACATCAATCACAATTTTTTTTCAATAAAAACCAACCGTCAGTGCATGAAAGCTCTGGATTCATGCCAGGGTTTGCCTTGACAACCCGAACATAGATCAAAGTACCTGCCTGCAACACAATACATTAACAAAAAGAAAATATTTCAGAAACATAATACACATCAAGCAAATAACTATATGAATTAACCATCACTTCCTACCTACATATAAAGCAAAAGAAAGAAAATATTGGAATGAACAACCAGAGTTCAAGAATAGAAACTGTTGGTGATTTCAATACTATGATCAAATTTCTTCTAAATTATAAAATTTTGAAAGCCCATATCTTTTAATTCAGAACAAAGAACTCACTATGGTCTACAACTGACACTCAGAGCATTCAAATAAGAAAAGAAAAGAAAAGGTTCATACTATTTAACTCATAAACATCATCCAGAAAGTGTAGTATATTCCTTACTAGCTCCTAAGTTATTTAAAAGCTTTGATTTCTACATTAAGAAGGGTCACTGCATTTAAGCCCACAACCCCACCCTGCATCTCATTCTTATGGAGGAAGAAGTACCATTTGAGCCAGAATTCATTGGCAGCAAAATCAAGACCAACTATTCAAATTGCCATTCATGCTAAGTGAGAAATATTAGTTTTCTTGCTTTATTTTCCAATAAAAAGGCCTCTAGAAACTAGGGAGAAAGCAGCATTGAGTTTATAACAGCTTCCATCTTTCTCTCCCAAGTGTTACAACTAAGACAGAAATAATAACAATAATGTTGAACACACAAAGAACCTACTTCCCACACAACATGCATAGAGTACACACCTCAAACTTTGGTATGTTTCTCCTAGTTCCTCCTTCAAATGCAAGCACGGGCAAAAATGCCAATGCAGGTCCTTTTATGTCCACAAGAAAGTTCTGTAAATGAAAGACAAAAGGATCAAAGAAAGGTATTCATAAGTTCATTAAAGCAGAAAGAACTTTTTGACATTGCATACTTCAAAGAAATTGAAAGCAAAAGGCTGGTAATTTACATAAAAAGAGAGTATGTCACTTGGAAGGAGACCATGGCAGAACATCCATGGGAGACATTAATTCCTAAGGGATAAAATCCCTAGCATCAATATCTGCACAACACATTAAACGCCTACACAAAAATGGATAAATACAGGTATTATCACATCCCAAGTGATAGTATCTCTTCCAAATTGGTCATTTCAAGTTGAAGATTGGGCAATTCTTCTTCTTCATATGGGTAACAATTAAGGGACAAAATGGCTGCTTGATTTTAAAAAGAAACTAATCTAAAACAGAAAGAAGTTACTACTAGCATTAGAGAATTAATGACACCAGATTCAATGATGTAATCAAGTGAAGTTTCTTACATCTGCTTTAGAGTCCACCACAATTCCAAGAACAGAATCCCCTGCATGAGGCTCATACTGTACAAAACAACAAATTACAACATCAAAAGAAAAGGAAAAATAAGAACAATTAAACAATTGGAATCCATGTGAAATAACTAAAACATATGAACACTTTAGCGATCAATTTTTCCCAATGTAGCTAAAAGAATAGAAACACCACTGAAGTATAAAACACAAAATAGAAAGAGAGGTCCAATTCAATACATGGTCAAAATAATCACCAATTAGCACAAATGTAAAACAAATACCTCAAAAGTAATCTAATCTACTCCTCTCCCCTCCCCCTTACCACCAAAAAAAAAAAAAAAACTGCAACTATTTGGGGCAGTAACAACACCTTATAATAAAAACATATTCCAGAAGGCATTGTGGCATAAAATATATAAACCCCATCACTTGCTGCTTCAACACTGCTGCCTACTATAATACATTGCAATTCACTTTGCTATCATAAGCATATTCAGATTGATGTGCACACTAGATAAGGTATCTGACTTCTATGGCGTAGCATAGTAGTCATGAGTCATGACCATACACTTTGAAAAGCAAATTCACAGATCACTATCAACCAAGAATGAAAAGGTGCATATATTATTTTATATCCAGCATACTTTATAGTGCTTTACTCACCCTTTTCTGCGAGCTCTCAACCCAATATTTGTTTGGCTTTGAGAATTTAAATGTCCCAGCTTTCATGACAGAAAGAACATCACCATCCTGGAAATTTACCCAATGTCAATTACGATGAACCACTAATCAACCAAAATGAATCAGGAAAAAAAATAATAATAATACTACAATGTTTTTAAACAATTGTTCACGCATATAGGAAGAACAAAAATAATAAAGCCCCGTGCCCATTTCACTTTTCTATCACATTTCAGGGCTCTACAGCCACAGATAATCGACGGGAACAAAAACACAATTGGGTACTCACTTCAGCACATACCGTGGATAGTAATAGTACACCATTGATTCTGGTAGTAGAAGGACAAGACAACAATTAAAATGTTGGGTTGTGAACTTGTGATGGTGGCAGAGTTTCACCATTTCAGATACTTATATGCATTATAATCTTCAACCACAATCAAAAACCCAATTCTCAAAATCATCTAGATAGGCCTCATTATCAATATTTAGCACAATTTCCCAAAATGCACTATCTCTGTCTGTTAAAATGTCAATATAAGGACTCTTTATATTTTCGCAGTCAATTTGATCCAATGGTGCTTTTTTTTTTCTTCATAGTATGCATAATAATCTTCAAACACAAAATGGGCAAAAACCCAGTTCTCAAAATCATCTAAATAAACCTCATTATCCATGTTTATCATAAATTTCCCAAAATGAACTCTACCTGTTTGTTAAAATGTCTATACAAGAACTCTTTGTATTTTCAGGGTCTATTTGAAAAAAGAAGTAAGAAGTAAAAACCATAGGCTAAGCACAGACCTGACGGAGACTGCTGCCGAGCTTAATGGTCTGGTTAGACATGGTTGAGAGATCGAGACCCTCATCACCTGGTATCTAAACAATGACCCAAATGATAATTATAAGCTTGCTTAATAATCCAATACTAATTGTAAGCAATGCACAAATTCGAACTAGAGAGACAGAGAGTATATATACTCACGACGAATTGGTCGACTAGGCTCGTCGGCGAACTAGACGGTTTGTTTTCCATTACGTGATTTTAGAGAAAGCTTGTGAGACTTTGATTTTCAAGAAGAGTCGGTGATTAGAAGCTTGCGGCGCTGTGCAGAGAGCATAAAGACGGGGGGAAATCGCGGGAAAGAAAAAATAAAAATAATTAAAATGGCAACAGATATTTAAACCCTAATTATTATTATCTTTATTTTATTTTTATTAAAACCCCTAATTTAAAACGTTTAAGATGTTTTATCAAATAATAATAATAATAATAAATAAAACGTTTAAGATGATCAAAATACCCCAAACTTCCAATCAATAAATAAAAAAAAAAAAAAAAAACCCCAAACTTATAAAATGACCCCAATGCCTCTAAAATCTAAAAGAAATTGACCAAAATACCCCCCAAAAATTTCTAAAATAATCAATATACCCCCAAACCTCTAAAATGATCTAAATACTCTTGAAAAGTTTAAAATGACCATAATATCCTAAATCTCTAAAATGACCAAAATATTCCTTAACTTCTAAAATCACAAAAAATAAACTAAAACCTCTCAAATAACCAAAATATCCCTAAAACCTCTAAGATGACCAAAAATACTCCAAAACAATCTATTATTTGGTCATCTTAGAGGTTTTGGGGGGTATTTTGGCCATTTTAGATGTTTTAGAGCATTTTTGCTCATTCTAGAGGATTTGAGGGCATTTTGGTCATTTTAGTAATTTTGGAAGTATTTAAATTGTTTAGAGGTTTTGGGATATTATGGTTGTTGACGACCATTTTTTTGGCAAAAGGGCCCAATGGCAAAAGAAGCCCAACAATATGATACAGGCAAAGAAAGAAAATAGCAAAGTAAAGACCATTGGGCCAGAATGGCAGGAATAATGGTCCATGGACTCATAAAATAATAAAGTGGCTCCAAAGAAAGCAAACAGACCAAGGAAACCTTAAAGAATGAAGTAGTAAGCTCATGAGAATCATGAGAAATAGAAAGAAAGCAAAAAAGGGGCCAGAGGAGCCCAGAGAAAGGAATTGGTAAATGGGATTGGTTCGAAGGCTAATAAACCCAAAGGAAAAGAATGTGGCAATTGGGCCAGGAAAGCCCAAAGGATTTAGCAAAAGCTCATGGGAATGTAAAAAAGTAGGAAAGAACGAAATGGGCTGAGGACACCCAAAGAATGAAACGGGTCGAGGACACCTGAAGAATAAAATGGGCAGGGAAGCCTAAGATATTGTGTAAACTAGCACAACAGGAATGCTGGGCAATAGAAACTAAAGGGAGGAATAACACATGAAGCTGGGATGGTAGGCACTTTAGCCCGCAAGCCTATAAGTAGTACAGTAAACAAGGTTAAACAATATCATGGTAGAAGTAATGCAATGGTGTGGTAGGAGCACCAACCAGCCCACGGACAAGGGATGAAAGGAGAAATGGACCGAATTAAAGAAGAGAAAGCACACACTCAAGCAATGTCCAGCCCGAAGAAGGAATGAGATACAAAGAATAAAGACCTAAAAGCTCACCCACGCCACAAGAGTTAAACAAGCCCTAGAGCGTGTAGCAAAGTCAGACAAACCTGTAGGCAATGGCAAACGCATGAATGCTAGAACAACAATGGACTCATATGGGAGTGGAGCACGCACACAAGGCTCAGGCACCACATACTTGTACCTAGCCAATATAGGAGAGGTAGGCCATGGGTTAGAGGTAGGAAAGGGTGTGGTTTGGTGGTGGGGAGAAAGGGGAGCCTATTTTGGGGTCTCGCTCAAACTATTTTGGGGGAAATGTCTTGCTGGAATCACTAGGTGCATGTTATAGAGGTTAATAAGAGAGAAACACAGCCCTTATCCGAATGGGAGCGCCAAAAAAAAAAACTACTTTTGTTTGGATACAAGACGTGACACTGCCAACATAGTGTAGTGGTGGGGGTTGAACAACTGGCAGACTAGTGGCCAGTCCTAGAAGGACACCCACAACATGCCAAAATTAGTTGAGAGGCAAAAATGATAAATCTTGTCATAGTAGGCAGTATAAAAGGTCATAGTCATGCGCAGTAAACAACAACACGGGGGGAACAACAAAGAGGGATGAGGAATAACAACGAAAAAGAAAGAAAATAAGAAAAACAAGTAAGGAAACAAAGAAAACAAGGAAACCGAGAGTAAGGAAGAAAAATATGAGTGATAGGAGTAAAAGCATGCACCAATAGACCACCTACTTCTCTCCCTCTCAATAGCCCACTCTCTAGTAAGTCAAGAATCTAAGATCAAGCCACTTAGGTCCATTTTCCAAAGTGAGTAACTTCTACAGCAGAATTCCCCTTTGAGGTTACCCACATTGGAGGTTGGTTCCCTTCTTGGACTTGAATCTACTAGAGGGTCAAACCCATTCCTTTAACAAACTAATCTTCTATTCTTTTGTCATGGTTGATTTACTAGCATGACTTCTTTTTGCTATTAATCTATTCCTGTTGTAATCACGTTAACATACTCTTCCTTTGTGGAACTGTCCAAGTATTATTGTTGTCAGTAGGAATATTTTAGTTAAAGTATTTAAGTTATCCTGTTATATTGTGTTTTTCTTGTTATAATGTTTTGTAATAGTATTTCCTCCTATGGGCACACGACATGCTCAAGATTCCTGTTAGGGCTCTAACTTGCACACAAGCTGGCATAAGGTGTGTTTCAGTTAGGCTAGTCTCGATTCTCCTACCCTAGAATCATAGGGTCGTAGTACGGCAAGAGCGATCCAGCCCAAGACACAAAAAGGCCCACCACAATGGTCATATTAGAGGTTTCAAGGTATTTTTAGTCATTTTAGAGGTTTCAAGAGTATTTTAATCATTCTAGTGGTTTCAGGTGTATTTTGGTAATTCTAGTGGTTTTAAGAATATTTTGGTAATTCTAGTGGTTTCAGGAGTATTTTGGTTATTTTAAGGATTTCAGAGGGGGGTTTTTTTTTTTTAGAGGTTTTTGAGATTTTTTTTTTTTCATTTTAGGGTTTCGGTGATATTTTGGTCAATTTAGAGGTTTCAATGGTATTTTGGTTATTTGAAAGGTTTTGAGTTTATTTTGGTAATTTTTTAGGTGTGTGTGTATTTTGGTCATTTAGATGTTTCAATGCATTTTTTTTTTCATTGTAGAGGTTTCAACATATTTTTGCTCATTTTAGAGGTTTCTGGAACATTTTAGTCATTTTAGAAGTTTCAAATGTATGTTGGTCATTTTAAAGGTTTCAAGGTTATTTTAGTAATTTTCTAGGATTGGGGGTATTTTGTTAATTTTCGAGGTTTCGTGGATATTTTGGTATTTTTAGAGTTTCTGGGTATTTTTTGTCATTTTAAAGATTTTAGAAGTATTTTGGTCATTTTTTAGGTTGTGAGTTTTTTAAATCATTTTAAAGGCTTTAGGGGTATTGTGGTCATTTTGGAGATTTTAAGGGTATTTGAGCATTCTTAGTGCATTTTAGTCAATTTTGTAGATTCAAGTGTATTTTGAACATCTTAGGGACTTTGTGGTATTTTAGAGGTTTTTTGGGAAATTCCTAAATGCTCTGGGACTACAAGGTCAGCTACTCGGACCAATAAAAATAGAACAACTCACATAAAATGCTGACATCACTTAATAGGAAACCAAATCAGCGACCATGGTTAATGACTTTAATTAGTTTAATGTTATTCCGTTAAAGTTTGAATTAAAATCTCAGGCCTTAAGTTAATCTAATAAGGGTAGAGACACATCATTAATTGGTGTGAAATGATAAAACCCCTATGCTCTAATAACAGTTCAGTCATGCATATGTGGCTTCCCTTTTCAATTTAAGTTGTAACATTGTTTTCTCTTGTAATGTTGTTTCAAATTTTTTTTTTTTTAATTATAAGAAAAGCATAAATTATTGGAAAATGGAAAAATCAATAAGATTTTGCAGAAGTTAAGAAAAAAGGACATGAAAATTACTACATATAATACACGCAGTGGTATTTTTTTAAAGCACCTATTACGTTTAGTGCTTTAGGTTCTTTTAACGGAACTCTTATTAACCTAAAAGTGAACAAATGTTAGCTTTCAAATGTTCAAAGAGTTCAAGGTTCATTTGAAAGTTTAATATAAAAGGCATAACACAAGGTTGAATCTTTTAACACGGATAAAGAATTACTCGAGACAACAATGTGATTTAAAAGAAAAGCACTTTTGAGTGAAGATTTATTTTTTTGGGGTGTAGTTTGGGTAGTCTTCTGCTACGATGTGAATGTTGCACATTTTCAAATGGAAAATGTGTGAAATCTAGTCTTGTAGAATTGGAGAAATGGATAGTTAATGGTATAGAGGAGGTACCTTAGGCTAAAATTCTATTATACAAGTTAATTCTTACTGTGGTAAAATTTTATGCGTCCTGAATCTTTTTGAACTTGAGTATGCATGAACATCTTGGCATGAGCTAAATTATATTTTAGACAAGATATTGAATTTCTGGCATTCTCCAGAATCTAAAATTCCTTGCTTGCGTTCAACTTTTAATTTATCCAAGTTTAATCTTTGTCAAATTTTTTTTTAAATGATTATGGTTTCCTTAACTTTTGTGTCATTCTCTTTATTTAACTGTCTTTATTCTTCTCTCTTTGTAGCATTCCCATTCTTTACAAAAGACATAGATATTGTGATTTCTAGTATTGATATTTCAAATATTGAACTTCTTAGCATTCTTGATCAAGTATCCCTGTGCATAGTTTCTCCTTCAGCATCAAAAGTAATTAACTTGTGCTGGCTTCAAACATCAACAAATCTGCAATCAGAATTTAGTGATTAGATCAAGTGAGACTAAGGGTTGGTTTTCTTGGTTCCATGTTGAACATTTCTTTAAATTGATAGGTATTTCCCCATCCTAATGCATTGGGAATTCTTGAGCTTTAGGGAATTCTTGAGGATAAGTTAACTGCCATGTGTCCAATTTATGGTCTTTGCAATAGTTTTGTACATCTTCCACTTGAAAGTTTGCTTGTAGTTTTACTGGAGCAAATAGTCTAATCAAGAAAGTATGGGTGCGCCGTTTTGGTCGGCGCACCTGTGTCAAACTCGATGGGACGCGCCATGCGGCCTGGACGCAGCTGCACATGCTTCCCCTGACGATTTTCTTTTTCAATGCAGCTTGATACAGTTTGATTCAGTCCAATTCGGTCCGAAAGGATCTGATATGAGTCCAATTCAATCCAAAGCGGTCCAAAATAGGACCCGATATGGGCCGAAATATTTTTAAAAAAAGAAGTTAATTTCAAACTTTTCATGTAATGGTTATATATGTATTTTATTATCTACTATTACTCTTAAATTGATACATTTACCATTATATGGAAAAATATGCTTAGCAATATATAGAAAATATAAATAAAAATATATTTAATAATTAATTAATAAACGTATTCCACAGCACCTGTGTCCTTTTTTTTTAAAAATTGCCATGTCGCTGCACTGCACCTGCACCCGTACTTCCTAGAGTCTAATCCTATTGGTAGCACGTGCACATGGAGATTATTCAGTTTGATTAGGTGATTGTTCAATTTGATTAGTCCTCTCAAATAGATCGTATTTGATATTATGTTAGATTGCTGAAAAGCAAATTCATGATGAATGAATTCCCACACCAAGTAAAAGGCAATTAAAAAAGCCTAATTAGTCAATACCCATGTAAACAATTGTGACAATTACAAGGATGATAAGAAATTCGAAATGAGTAAGCAATTGGAACTACTTGCCTTGTTACACTTCAAGACATTTATGTGTGTGTGGTGTGGGTGGGGAAAAAACATTGTAATATTTATTTTTGTAATTAGAAAGATTACTAATAGAATAAATATGTTTATTTTGTTATATTAATTATTTTAAGTATAATGAAATTTTAATATCATTTTCTAAGATTTATATGAGAAACAATTCATTTTTTAATTTTTTATGTGAGAAACAATTTATTTGAAATATGGTATTCTTACTCAATTTATTTGTTTTTACAACAATTAAAACAATGTCCAACAAAAAGGAAAAGTAAAAATAAATTTAGTAACACACAATCAAGAATGTAAACAACAACAACAATAATAATAATTGAAGGACATTTGCATGTTTTTTAGCCGGCATGAAACATGCCTATCAATATTAGCCTTGAATGTCTCTATTGGAAATATTATTATGTGCAACTAGTTCAACTAGAAGATTTTTGGCAAAAATTATTGAAATATTGAAGAAAATTAATAATAAATTGCACCGTACATCATTAGAAATTTTGGATCTCATAAGATGATGAAGCTACCAGCTCTTCTCTTTGCCAATTCCCGTTGCAATTTTGCATCGGCAAGAAAACTCAAATTCCTTCTCTAAAATGGATATGGCCGTCACATCTTCTTTTGAGGAGATGAGTTATGTGGAGTATTGATTGATTTTTGTACTTTTACGGTTCAAGTCATCCACTATTGGTTGAAGAAGGGTTCGAGTGTGCTCTCGTTTTTCATAAAGGTTACGAAATTCAAATTGCTTAGAAAATAAACCCAACAACAAATAATGTATAAAGAAAATTATTGCTTACCTTTATAAATTAACGCAATATTTTTGGAGCCCCATCCTCCCCATGAGATGTTGGAGTTTCCGTCCTTCCTCTTTGGTAAGCTCAGGAGCAATTTTGCAATTGCATGAAAAGTCAAATTCCCTTTCAAAGAGTGACACCGCCATAACATCCTCGTTTGAGGAGATATATAAAGTGGAACGTCGATTAATCTTGGTGACTTTGTTCTGCAAGTCTTCCTCAGTTTGTTGCAGAAGTGTTTGAGTTTCGCTTTTCGTAGAGTGCACAAAATTCGCAAAGGAGGCTCAAAATTTCTGTGGTCGGGGTGGCATCGGTGGTGGCAATGGCAGTGGACAGTGGGTGTGATGGGGTCAATATGTTGAAGAAGGGCTTGTTCTTTGGCTTTTTTTTTTTTTTTTAGAGAGTTTTATTATCCTTTAAGGGTCATTCTACCATACCCCTCTTTTTTGGGTATGGTACCCACTTAAATCCAAACCATTAATTTAATAATATTTTGATCTGAACCATTCATTTAATATTTTGGGGTAAGGGTCATTCTCTTTCTCTCAAACTAAATTGATTTTACTACTAATATACAGATTATTAAAGTTTCTTTGACTATCAACACATGATTTGTCTTTAGTTTTATTCATTGTTAGTAATCCCTACCTAATGCTAGTAATTGATTTGGGTTTTTATTTTTATTATTTTGATAGGAGATATGGGTGTTGTTTGTTAACTTTGTTTCGAAAGTTGATTTGGAATTTCCTCCTATTTCAATACCCACGTTTCCTTATTATAATTCTCCCCCATTAGGGCCACCACCACCAAATAAATAAGATAAAAAAATAAAAAAAATAAAATAAAATTTGCTATAATGGGAGGATCTATCAGCTATACTTGTGCAAATTGTAATAGAGTGGCAACTCAGTTGGCAGACTGGGCAGGTAGAGTAAATGAGTTTCATGTATGGCTAGAGGAAGGCTCTGACTTCTTCAAACATTTGTACAACAAGAACTAGTAGTCTAGTTCCTTAATACAACTACTGCTATTTTAATTAAATTAAAATAAAAAGGTTAAGAGATTGTTATAACATTGTGTCCCCATAAGTCCTCTCTCAGCTAACTTCTATCTATCCATGGCATTCTTTAACATGGTACTGTAGCTTGAATTTTTGAAGAGTCATTTACGTAAGTTGTTCAAGAATATTGTCAGTTGGTACTATAGCTATTCAAAAATAGCTAAATTGAAATTCAGTGACTGATAGAAGTCAGTTCTTTACATGGAAGGAAGAAAAAGAGATAGAAAGTCATGCCCTTGTCAAACATCCAATTTATCTACTTTTTTCCTTTCTCTGGTCTTTTTACAAATCCTTTGCATGTGGATATATTGCTGGAAATATTACATTGGACTTAAGTGGTGCTATAGATGAGAAGTTCAAATTTCAGTTGGTGGATTGGGAACTTGCTTGTTGTCCTTCTAAGTTGAAGTGTTAAGAATCAGGAAGCTATGTACCTATAACCAAGCTTCGCTGGCAAATGATCGTAGTATTTGGGGAGGAAAGATCTTTGGAGGCATATTATTGGGATGAAAATGGGGTTTCCTGGGTGAGCAGATGACAGATATAGTGGGTAGCACTCACAGTTGTAGTAACATGCTTCTGTTAATTCTTGGAGTACAAAAAAGATAGGGGATCCATTCTAGGAATCTCATGTTTGGTCAAGTTTGCCAAGATTGAGAATCAAAGTAAGTTGATTCATAGATGAGCCTACTATATTTCAGTATCCTAATGGATGAGTGGGCTGATAGATAGTTAGGGAAGCCTAGCATAATGTTATTATATATGAGTGGGCTGATATATATATATATATATATATGTATGTATGTATTTGAAATTTAATTCCAAGCTGTTTGATGCGGACTATTTGGTTGGAACGTAATTGCCGTTTCTTTGAAGATTTTGAGAAGATGTTGGTTGAGTAAAAAGACTTGTGCCAACTTAGACTTTTTGATTGGTCTCAGTGCTGGGGTTTTGCAATTTGCTCTTCTCTTCTACAGTTTTTCTTCTATTAGACTAGGCTCTTGATTTCTTCTCTTTTGTTTACTGTTTATGCTTTTTTGTGTTCATCATCATGAACACCCTATATGTTTCTTTCTTATTTCATTAATAATAGTTCTCATATTACCTATCAAAAAAAAAGAAAAAAAAAAAGACATATCACATACGGATCACAACACAAAAATGCTTTGAATTCCACAAATTGCAAATCAAATATTTGAGAGTTTACCACTTGTCACAAATTGCTAAATTGTATGATACAATACTAGGGCCTTAACGAGTGTAAAAATACCTTGCAAATCATTGCTGGAAAGCAAAATATTTTTGAACTTATAGGGTTCTAGGTACTAAACCACCATGATGCTACATTGTATGAGCTCCACATGATGATGACACAAAATAAAGTGCTTTGACATCAATAGCTTTACTCATTGTTCATAGATGACAATGACACAAAAAATAATCCAAATGTAAGGATTACGTAGAACATAAAATTGTTAATGCCTAGTAAAAATAATTGTTCACAAATTGACAATGACAACAACAACAACAACAAAAACCCCAAATGTAAGGATTACATGTTGTTAATGCCTAATACAAAAAGCTTGCATAACTCAACACAAACTAATTATATTTTCTCAAACCCAATATTTTTTCTTCTTCTTAGCCTGCATCCTTTGAATGGCTTTTTCCAAAGTTGGCACCACCACCACATGTTCACTATTAGCACCACCACCATATATTGTTAATGGTGACGTTGAAGTTCTTACACCAGTGGAACTTGCAGCAATAGCCCTTGAACCTCTAGCCCTTGAATCTATAGCACTTGCAACAACAGTCCTTGAACCTCCAGCCCTTGAATCTACATCACTTGCAGCAGCAACCCTTACACCTCTAGCCCTTGAATTTATAGCACTTGCAGCAGTAGCCCTTGCACCTCCAACTGCTTGCTTCTTGTTTGTTGTAGGTGTCTTCTTAGCATTGGTAGACACTGTACCCTACATTATAACACAAAACAAAATATAAGTATTAAGAATTAGTGATGGTAAACATAACATAGAGCACACAAAACTAACCTTGTCTTTTTTGGATGGACATGTTCTGCTATTATGTCCCACCTTCTTACACTCAGAGCACTTGATGATGGTACTAGCCTTGCTAAGCTTATATGGGTTTTTGGGTCTACCACGTTGTATCTTATCCTTGGGTGATTCCAAAGGATCTATTGATGTCCTTCTCCACTGTTCCATGCTAGCCACAGGGTAAATTATTGGTTCATATGCCTTCATGTATGTCTCAATTGTGTAACAGGGATGCACATAATCTTCAAATACTCTTCCATCAAATAGTATGGTAGATATGGCATTCTGACATGGGATGCCAGTAAGATCCCACTTCCTACAACCACATGTCCTCTTGCTCAAGTTCACAACAAACCTTTGATGTCTGCACTCAACCTCAAATAAACCATTTCCAGCATATATTGACACACAATCAGAAGACTTCAAACCTTCATTGTCCAACTTCGCTTGAATTTTGGGACATATTTTTCCTGTCAATTTAGACATCCCTTCCCTCTTCAATTGGAACCTCCTCATCACCTCACCCATTTGTTCAAGAAACTCATGCTCTGTATATGCTGTAATTGCAGCCCACAACTCGTCCTTAAGTGCTTTCCTTGTTGGGTTACACGTGTGAGTGAAGTTCCACATTGAATAAAGATGAGAAGAATGAGTGATTAATATAACATAATTGAGCACATACCCATAGGGCTTAGGCCTTTTGAGTTAAAGTATGTCTCTATATGTTATATTAATTATTCAAGGAAGCTCCCCAAGGTGTTTATCTCCCCAACAAGTGGTATCAGAACCCATGGTGGTGTGCGGCGAAGGTGGTGAGGTGTTCATGGTCCCTACCCAACGGGGAAAGAAAAAGCCTAAACGGCCCACACACAAAGATCTTGGAGAAGAAAAAAAAAGAGCCCAACAAATGAATATTGCTAATGGTGCTAAATAATGGTGTGATGCAAGGTTCCGATGGACATGGACGTGCAAAGTTCCCATGGATGTGCATGCGGGGTTGACATGTGGTTCCCATGGATGGCGTACGAGAGAGTCATGGATGATGCATTGATGAAGTGAAAAGCCCATTAGGCAAGGGGGAGTGAGTAGGACTTGTTCATGGCCCATAGAGAGGTCTTGAAGCCCACAGAGAAGCAGAGACTCACACTTAAGGGGGAGATTGTTGGGTTACACGTGTGAGTGAAGTCCCACATTAAATAAAGATGAGAAGAATGAGTGATTAATATAACATAATTGAGCACATACCCATAGGGCATAGGCCTTTTGGGTTAAAGTGTGTCTCTATATGTTATATTAATTATTCAAGGAAGCTCCCCAAGGTGTTTATCTCCCCAACATTCCCCTTGTGGCCTTTATCTCTATAATTGACTATATAACTACAAATAGTTCCTTGGAACTTTATGACAAATATAGATGTATGACATGGTTCTACTACTATCTGTTACATTTCTTTACATTATAAATTCCAAACATTACAAAATTGTAGCATTTTGACGTACAAATACTGCATTACAACATATAACTCACATAATACCATTGCATGTCCATACACATCATCAAATTATGGCAAATGCATTCTTTGTCGGTCCTAATTTGCATAGCCGTACTAAATAAGAAAATGGAAACTAAACATATGTATATAGTGCATGCATAGCGACATATATTCCCTTTCTTCATTTGATGCACTTGCTGCATCTCTGCAATAGAACTTTTTGCTGCACTGTTCTCCTCTTCCAACCTTTTGATTGTCTTCTCTATGTTAGCAATGAAGCTATCTTTTATTTTTATCTTGTTCATTTCTTTCAAATACTGATTTTTCTGTGGCACTTCAAAAAGCTAGTCATTGTAATGTTTTGTAACAACTGCAAATTAGATATTTTATAATTTTTTTATTTTTATATTTTCGTCATAATTTTTTTTTTCGATCTGTAGTTTTTAGTTTGTTTGTTGGTTTTGTTGCTTGGGTTTTACTCCCATGGCAGCTGAATATGACTTAGGAAGCCTTAGTTGATAGTTGCTTTGCTAATTTATGGAGTTTGTCAAACGATTCTGTATATTTGGAGTGTGTCAACAGTTCAGTCCTTCAAATATTTTTTATTCTATAATTTTTTTTTACTTTGCTGATTTGTTAAAGTTGAATTGTTACATATTCTATGTAACATGATAAGAATGTTTTGTAACATAATAAAATTAGACATTGTAACTCATAATAAGAATGTTTTGTTAGCAACTGCAATACAGAAAAAATGAGCGCCTCATCAAAAAAAAAAGTAGTAATTAAAACATAATAATAATAATAATGACGTGGGGTTTTGTTTTAACTCTACAGTTGGATAATAAAGTGGATGATGGTGATTTTCCATATATTTTTGAAGTCATTTGATGTGAGTTTTTTTTCTTTTTTTATATTTTCGACACAATTTTTTTTCAATCTACAGTTTTTTAGTTTGTTTGTTGGTTTTGTTGCTTGTGTTTACTCCTATGGCAGCTGAATATGACTTAGGAAGCCTTAGATGATAGTTGCTTTGCTAATTTATGGAGTTTGTCAAACGATTCTATATATTTGGAGTGTGTCAATAGTTCAGTCCTTCAATTTTTTTTTTCCCTTTGCTGAGTTGTTAAAGTTGAGTTGGAGCTAAGGCTCATTGGCATCTATGTTATTTGCAACTTAAACTTCCTAAATTCGTATATTTTTCTAAGCCTTATATCTGTTTTTTTTTTTTTTCCTTTTCAAATATCCAGAGATACTTCTCCCTTACAATTTAGCTTTACCTATTGAGGGGGAGGGGCGACCAGGTTTTTTGTCTATCTTTTGTGGGGGTGAAAGTTGGGAGGAGGAAAAAAGAGAGAAATATCTTTCTAGTAGAGAATATAAAAATTCCATTAAATTCTTACTTGCAATGCGGATTTTGATATTTTATAATCAGAAAAAATGAAATGAAAGTGTTCAAACTACTGTTGTATACCTTTTTGAAATTATTTTTGCTATATGGTTGGCATATTATTAGTATCCTCTCTTATTTTCTTTTCATTTTACTTGCAAACAGAGGTTTGATAGGATCTAATGAATGAAGAGCATAGATTTTTGTTAGCGAGAAGTACTCCCTAATTTCAAGGACAGCTTATATTCATGGTGAATGATTCTTGGACCTTTCAACCATTAATCCTTGAGATGGCTCATGGGACTTCTGTGAACAATGTTTACTTGGTGAGTGCATTCAGTTCATTAGCATGGCATTGCTTTCATAATAGAAGTTATTTACACTCTTAAGGATGCTAAGCATATTAATAACCTAGCAATGGAGAATTAGATATATCATATATGAAAACTACGACATTACATGAGTCCAGCACCTTTCAGTCTCAATTACAGAAACTCATTAGTTGTTAAAAGAATTTAAATTGAATGCTAAATAATCACATATTTAATGGCATTGAGTTTTTTAATGTTTACTCTTCAACTAAAGTATTTATGATTGTTGTCTTTTTATGAGTGGACTATTGGTATTGGCAAAGTTATAGTCCCTTCTCTTTTGTAGACTTGGTAAATTATTTACATTTTAGCTTGCAATTCTTTAGATTACTGCCACTTCCCTTCTAGGTGGGTGTGTAATTTCTGCCAAAAAAATTCTTTAGAAATTAGAGGGTTTCTCTGTTTTCTTTCTAATTAAATGTTTATCACTTAAAAAAAGAAAAAAAAAAAAGGAAAGAAAGAATGCTGAACGACAATAGCTATCAAACAGAAGTGAACAAATGAGTATTCTTCCAACTATTTAGGTCCCCAAGTAAAATTTCGAATACAGTATTGCTATTAATTAGACATTTTCTCTTCATGTTTCCCATATCAATTTCCCAGTTAGGCTCACTTTCTTGGTACTGGTCCTTATATCAGTGAGTCTTGGAATTTAGCACACGGGTCCAGAAGTTTCATTGTACGATCAAGTTATAAATCTAGACATTGTTCTGGAAAAAAATGGGCATTCAAGGTGAAGGTAAGGGCCTGCCTCAATTCTTCTAAATGAATCTTCTATTTTTCTACCTAAACTTCCATTTCATATTTTTTTTCTTCCTATAAATTGTGGAATGGTCATTGTTTGCAAAATAAATTTGCTACACAAATGAATTCAAAAGCTTCCTCACGACTTTATTCTATGGAAGCAGTTTTTTCAGAACCCAGGGAAAATTACACTTATGAGATCAAATAGATGTTGATGTACTATAATTTTTCTCTTTTAAGAATTGTAATTAGTCTCAACCGATTAATATGTGCATGAAAGAAAAGCTTCATTTTTTTTTGTCCAACCAATGAATTTTCCATTGATTAGACTATTTACTCCTTGGTGGTTGGTAAAAGTGTCATGTATGCTTTGTAGATTTGGTGATGAAGAGTTTATTTATAGAAGTCAATTACACAATTTGCCTTAATGTTTTCTTCACTCAAAATATTTTCAAAAAATCTCTTAAGATAATCACGTTAAAAATGTTTAGTTGAAGTCTTATCTTAATTTCTCAACAGATTTCCTTAGTGTATGTAATTATTTATTTATCTTATAAATTGATGCTTAATGTCATGGTTCAGTTCATCCAAGTGAAACAGTGCTGGCACTTACTGATAGGTCAAGAATGTATTGACCCCTTAGGTAAATTAACCAATTAATTAGCCAAGTGAATTAATTAAGTTAATTAACATGCAATATGCGTGGTAACACAAACAAATCACCAAAGAACTAAATGCAGTGGAAATTAAATTTGACACGGGTAATTTGTTTACGAATGGGGAAAACCACCAAGGCAAAATCTCACCTGGTGAATTTAAAGTCACCACTCTCGAGAATCCACTATTATCAAAACAAGCGGTTACAAGTAAAAGAATCCCAGTATCTTATACTAACCTACAGTTGAACCCTTACCCCAATACACAATTGGACTTGTAATGTAGTGACAATCTCTCCTTTCAATGCATGGCTCCAAGTACGTGACTAACCAATTGATGTACGGATCCCAGTACATGACTAACACACCAACTTGAGAAGGATGTTGGCTGAAGATCAAGAAGTTCCTTGGTTACAAAACCCTTGGTGTACAAACGCAGCAGCTTCTTCAAGAGAAAGATGAACTAGAGCAGATTGTCTCCGATTACAATATGCATGTAACAATAAGTGCGACAACATTTGCATCAAGTTGCATCACCTTTGATGGCCCTTAAAATAATCCTTATATATGTCTAGGATTGTGAGAAAAGAAACCCTACACAAATAGCTTGGATATGTGTGAAAAATAGATCTAAAAATCTGAATTTCGTAATTCTCGATAGATACAACTGTCGAGTTAGTTGTCGAGTTTCACATATTAAATCTCGATAGATACATTTGTCAAGATATCTGTCGAGCTTTAATGAACAACACTTCTTCACTTGATTCTTTGACAGATTTGCATGGCTTCAATACTTGAACTTGAACTCTTGTTCCTTAAAATATTAAACACATCCTATATCTACCTAATTACAAGTAAAGTACATATTGTCAAAGAATTTAGCCAATTCTATATGACATATGTTCTAACAAGTTCTACATATGTCCTAACACTTATAGTGCATAAGGCTAGAATATGGCTTAACTCCTAAATGTTTTTTTGGTTAATGAGTTCTTAGACTTCATTTTCTGCAATAGGAAATTTTTGACTTTTGACATCGTTATTGAATCTTTCTTAGCAGATTGCCTTAGTGTATGTAATTATTTATTTATCTCATAAAATGATGCCTAATGTCATGGCTCAGTTCATCCAAGTGAAACAGAGTTGGCATTTACAATGCATCAAGCTAGAGTATGGCTTTGCTCACTAATGGTTTTTTTGGTTAATGAGTTCTTAGACTTTATTTTTTGGCTATGATGATAGAGTTAGGGGTGGTGGATGTCATTGCAGTTCTGGCAGCATGGTGTGAAAGAGATTTAGGGTGGTATATCTTAATAGGTTGTTGCATCTTCATTGTGATCACAAGGTAAGCATAGAGTTTACCCAAATCAATAGCTGATGTGTTTTTGTCATTATCACAAGATGAAGATAGACTTAGGGTGGTATATTTATCTTAGTTTTAAAATTGATTCTATTATCCATTATAACATTTGTATATGCCTTTTAATTTTTTATGATATAAGTTTTATGTTAAGTTGTGTTGTAGTCACTCCACACGTATAAGTGCTTGTGGGGTGTGAGGGATAAGGGCTAGGGTTCAAGTTTCCAGGAGGGAGCTTCACACACATATGCACTTAGATTAGGATAAAGCAGAATTTCTATCTTGTATAAAAAAAAAAAAGTTTATCATCTATGTTGTCCAGGACAAAGTTTGCAATTCCCACAGCTTTCACTTGTGATTTTTTTTTAATTGTATGTTATTGCTTACCTTGTTTTTATTTCATGTTATATTGAGATAGGAGTATGGGGAGAGTGGAAAATATTGAAGAGTAGGGTGCTGTCAAGTCCCCCCCCCCCCCCCCCCCCCAACAAAAAGACTACTTGGATCATTTTTAATTTATTAGTAAGATTCATTTTCATTATATATCCATATATTATATTTCCTATTGTTATATTTAAAATAATTAGTTTTATTAAATTTGGATTTTTAGTAAAAAGCAAATAGAATTGATGAAAGCTAAGGGCATTGTCAATAATATAAGCACAACGGTAACTTGAATGATACTTATAGTTTTTAGGTTATTGTTATTGTTTAGTTGACATGACATATTCATGGAGATCTTAATTGAGTATTAATATCTAACATTACGGGTTAAGAATGAGATTAGAGAAAAGTGGATGAATCTTGATGAAGACTCTAAATTAGAGTACAAGAAGGAAGTACATGAGAATTCTGAAAAGTATGCCAATTTGTCACATAATATTTCTCGCAAATCACGTAAAGTAAGTATTTACTTATGAAACTTTTAGCATGCATTACTATGTATTAAATTTCATAATGAAACCCTTTTTATTCGTTATATAATGCAGGTTTCATTATATACTCGGTGTGCCCCTAGTCGTGTTCGTTTGATGGCTTTAAATTTAAATGAAAGACAAAGATTTTTTATTCGAGAAATGGGATTTGGTAGTATGTTGGATTTAAGGTCTATAAAGTTGGATAGAGATTTTTGCAAATGGTTAGTTGATCATTTTGACCACAATGCTTGTGCTTTGGATATTTGTGGTAGGAGGTTACCAATATCCATTGAAGACATAGAATTTATTTTAGGAATAAAATCAAGTGGGGTAGATGTATCTATTGTTGCAAGCGGTGAAGAGATAAATCATATATGCCAACAACATGGATTAAATGTGGTGGGGGATATACCAATTAACCTCTTAGAGGGTAAGTTGAAGGAGATGAAAACATCAGGAAAAGAATTTGTTGGTTGTTTTTTGCTATTTGTATTGGGTACTTTATTATGTCCCACTACAAAACCTTATATCAAATGGTCCTTTATCTCAGTTCTCCTTAATATTGATGAGTTCAAAAACTTGAATAGGGCAAAGTTGGTGTTGGATTTTCTTTCTTTCTTTTTTTTTTTTTTTGAATTTTTTTGACAATTTAGACCTGAAAAAAAAAAAAAAAAAAAAAAAAAAAAAAAAAAAACCATAATCAAGAAGTGCTTGAAGCAAATAGTTGGCTAATTAAAGGTGACTAACAATTTGAGGAAACCAAAACAGCAAAAATGGAACTTATCTCAATTATTTAACTTTCTAAGCTTTCCCCAAAACTAATATGTACTTTAGAATCTATTGATAGACTCCTCTTGACATATAAAAATGTAAAGAGGTACTGACTCTTTTAAAGTCTGTTTCTTACATTTTACCCAAGTTTCATTCAAGAATCATTATCCACAAGCAATCATCAAATCCTAAGCCTTAAACTGTTGCTAAAACCCTTAGGTGAAAGGACTCCTGATATTAACAAAATTATCTTAAAATAGAGAGAGAGAGAGAGAGAGAGAGAGAGAGAGTAGGAAGATTAAGGATCAAGAACAGACCCGCATAATGCCATCTTTGGACAATATCAGTGCATGTAATTACCGGGACAAGCCTTTTCAAGCTCTTCCTTGATGAAATCAATTTTATCAAAATCCTTTAAGGTTTGAAATCGTGTTTATTACCATTGCTGTCGTCCAAAAGGACGGAAGCATCACAATCCAGATCAAGAAAATCCCACAAAACATTGAGGCCAACAAATTTATAGTAAAACTAAACGGTAGGATTAAATTGGAATAATGAATTGATACTCCCAAAAATTAGAACATACATTTTTATCATCTGCTTGCGGAATGTCAGCCAGTGCTCTGAAATATGAATGAATGTTCTCTCTCCGTCATGTTAAAGAGATAGAAAGGGTGACCAACCTGTGATGTAAAGTATAGAAGTTTACATTAGAGCACTCCAATAAAAATTGTTACTAAGAGCTATTCTTTATTGTCAGTTTAACTGAATTTGGAATAAGTAAAGTATTTCATTTTTTTTTTTAATTTTTTGATATTTTAGGCTTGAAAAATTATAACCAAAAAGTTCCTGAAATAACTAGTAAAGTTTTATGTAACAATTTGTGGAAACAAAAACAGCAAAAATTACTAGGAACATATTTTCAATTCATTAAGTTTCTAAGCTAGCTTTCCCCACAATCAATATGTACTTCAGAAACTTATTGATGGAGTCCTCAACATATAAAAATGTAATGAAAATGCCAGCTCTTTTAAAATCTGTTTCTTACATTTTCCCCAAGAGTCATTTAAGCATCATTATCCACAATCAATCATCAAATCCTAAACCTTAAGCTGTTGCTAAAACCGTTAGCTGAAAGGACCCTTAATATTAACAAAAAATATCTTAAATAGAGTGAGAACATATGAAAATTCAGGATAGAGAACAGACCAGCATAATTTCATCTCTGGTGGAAATAGAAACAATATCAGCACATGAAAGTACCCTCCGGCCAAGCCTTTTCAAGCTCCTCCTAGATGAAATCAACATTATCAACACCTCTCAAGGTATGATTGGGTATGGAATGATTTTTATAACCTTTGCTGTCATCCAAAGGGACCAAAGCATCACAGCCCTGATCAAGAAAATTTCACAAAACATTAAGGCCAACTAATTAAAACCTACAAATAAATGGCAAGAAATCACAACACCAAGATTAAATCAGAATAACGAATCGATTCTCCCAAAAATCAAAACATACAATTTTCTGTCTTGTTTAATAATTTAATAAAAAAAACTTCATACGCATACTAAGAATCACACTATACACAAGAATAGCAATACAAAAATTCACAAAGCCAACATAATTCAGAATCAAAAGTCACTTCCTGGGCCATATATTAGGCAACGTAAAACAAATAAAATACCCACATCAGAAAACAGAAAGCAACAAATGTACATAAACCCACCCTAATAATGGAACTCGGCTTAATAATGAAACTCTACAAGAAACATGATTGAAATAAAAGGTATCTAATTGAAAATATAGAGGAAATAAAAGGAAGCACTAGAGTAATTAACACCACCAAATAAATAAATAAATAAAACCCCACTCTTCATGCACGAGTTAGACTCTCTGGGGTTGAAGAGGACATATTGTCTTTTGTCTGGCTTTGTTTTGTCAAGCATTTATAATTTACTTTACTGTCCGTACACAATTTTCTATGTAGTTTCTAAAAGGGTTATTTTAATAACAAGTTTTCTTTTCTTTTTTTTTTAAAGTAGATTCTTTAAACATCATCGTGCTGTAATTTTTTTTTTTATATGTTTATGCTGTAATTTTCTCACAGATGAAGGAGAAATCCACCGAAGAAATATAGTACAAGGGATTGAAATACTCACTTACTCTAACAAATATGTTAGGTTTTGAGTTTGTTGTGTTGGCAAACCATGACAAAAAGTAAGTATGATTGAGTTAGAATGATGTACTTTCAAATCCAAGACAAAAAACTCAAGTTCAGGATGAAAAAAGTGAGTTGCAATCTGGTTCTCTAGATTGTTGTTCGATTGCTCTCGATTCCTCTCGATTGCTGTTCGATTCCTCTCGATTGATTGGAAGTCGCATATCAGCAAAAAATCAGCAAACATAAAAAGCCCATAACTTGTCCATTTAAAGCCCAAATCACAATCTGTTTTTTCCAGTATTTAAAGGACATTATAAGCTAACTCTAGATGGGGTTTTTAGAGAGAAAAGAGTGCATCTTGTGCCTTCAATTGTAGATCTATGGTTTTTGTACCCAAAGCTCTCTAAAGTCTTCTACCAACAATATTTCTTGAAGAATCTCAAGATTTGGTGTTGTAGAAGTTGCTGCTACAAGATCAACTACGGATGGTGATCTAAAACCTTTGAGTGGGATCTCAAAGTCACAAGCGTGGGTGCTTGTGTTGTAGTAAATCCAAGAAGAGAAGGAGTTCGTGGATTCAGAGCTTGCACATGGTCATGTCAATAAGTTACTACTTGAGGTAGCAATAGATTTAGAGTTAAATCTGATTGTAAAAATTTCGATTCTCTTATAATGGATTTGTTTTACCTTGAGGATAGCTAGGTCAAATCCTCCCCAGGTTTTTACCTTGAAATGGTTCGTTTCATCAATTTTCATGGGTCATCATATTGTGGTATTATTTACTTTTCCGCTGCTGTGCATGATATGATTTATCATTGTTTAATCTAGATTTGAATAATTAACCTAAGTAATCACTTGGCTAATATATTAGGTTAAACAACCTGGTTTAAGGGGTCTAAACATATCAAACAAAATATGCTAACTGGCCACCTATTAGAAACTTAGAATCCACCAAAGGATCTTCTGAAAAAGCCAAAGACTGATGTAATTTGCAATAATACATAGGACAAAATTTAGTTACAAAATTAGTTGTAACTTTAGGCTACAACCTTACTTAATATCTTTTTATTGAAAGTGAATTTTGACAAATTGACCATTGGATGACATCTTCTTCTTATATTCTCTATGCTTGCAAAATTTCTAGAAAATTAAATATTGATAGCTATGTCATCAATAAATTTTTTAAATTGCAAGTTTTGTAGTTTAAAATTATGCATAAAATATAAATGTATAGATCATATAATAAATAATATCCAATTGACACAAAATTTGACATGTGTATTAAAAGCGTAAAGAACATGTAATTCAACGGGTAGATTTTCAAAATATGTAGTAATGTTTATTTTATTGAGTAAGGTTGTAGCCTTAGGCTACGAGCAATTTTTTAGCTAAACTTTGTTCTAATACTTATATGCCATTGGTACTTATACTTATTTGCAATAATTATTTTGTAATTATAATATAATGTATAATTTGTTCTCCCAAAAAATTAAACATTTGCTATTTGGTCCAATTAAGTCTACTTCGGTCCAATTAGGTCTACTTCAGTCCACTTCGATCCAACTTGGTTCACTCGGTCAATTTGAGTCCATTTTGAACTAATTGAGCCTTAAATTGATTCTTTTTGTAGGTTTCCTTTTCAAGTTTAGCTCAAAAATTCATTTTATTTTCTTATTTTTGGGTTGAAAAGTATGAAATTTTATTATATTTGGGCTAAACTCTTTAGTTTTGAGTTAAAAAATACAAAAAAAATAGACATTATAAATTAGAAATATGAGCTCTAAAAATGCAATAAAAATGATAAACACTCAAAATTCCAATTGAGTCCACTTTGGTTCTATTTGGTCTACATTGGTCCTATTGGGTCCATTTGGTCCACACTAGTTCTATTTTATCCACTTCAATCCTATTCGATCCACATTGGTCATATTCAATCCATTTAGTCCACCTTGGTTCTATTCAGTCAGCATTGGTCCTATTCGGTCCATTCTGTCCACTTCGGTCTTATTTAATCGACATTAGTCCTATTCAGTCCACTATGGTCTTATTCAATCCTATTTGTTCCTATTCGGTTCATATGTCCTAATCTATCCATTCATTCTTATTCAGTCCACTTCGGTCCTATTTGGTCCACCTTGTTCCCATCCAGTCCTATTATGTCCATTCAGTCTACTTCATTCCATTTGTGTCCACTTTGGTCCATTTTTATGCACTTACATATAAGGAAAAATATATTTGGGTTGAGAGTACATATTCTAAATCCAAATTTAATAAAAAAATATAGATCTCAAACTTGTAATATCTAAAATTTTAAGCATAACATTTATTGTTGCTACAGTTTTGTTAGGGAAAATTAACGTAGCATTTCAGTCTACTTCGATTCGCTAAATTTAGGTAAAAGTCTTTCTAAACCTTAAGGCTATGAATATATAAATCTAATCTTTAGGGCAGTTACTCATTTGTTTTAACATCATTACTTTTAAATGAATTACATGAGATTGATTATACTTTCAAGCAAAATAAATAAATAAATATATATAAATTTTATTTGAATAAATTATTCAAATTCTTCATTCTCTTAAAAGAGATTATTATGATAATCAAAACTCATAACAAACTTATACTGAATATGTATTATTTATTCTCTAAATTTTATTGCAGATAATTTGTTCTCTCTAAAAATTAAACATTTTTAAGAAGTTTCCACCACTCTATTTTTACAAATATATAATTTTATCATTTTTTATTGATATTTTTCTTTTATGAAATGGTCATTGCTGGGGGCGTTTTTCGTCGCCCATATGATGTTGGGGGAGTCAAGACCGAGACTCGACTTTAGGCTTAGAACATGGCCCAAAGGCTATCGGTAAAGTCTAAAAAGCTCATTTTGCTCAAGGTCTAGGTTGCATCCAACAGAGATTGTAATAAGGCCACAAAAATACCTCCTGCAAAGATAAGCTAGCACAAATGATGGCCCAACACAACAAGTGCTTAAATAATAGTCTAGCGGTAAGCAAAAGAAACGTCCAACGGTAGATGTTTGGAAAATCAATAAATGTATTTGCATAGTAAAAATTTGCATTTCCTCCATAGTTGGTTAAAATAAAAGTGAGCCCATTATAACAAGTACATAAGAGGAAAAATGGTCCAGCAGTGAACATGACAGACCTCCAATGGTAAACATCTGACAGGTTAATAAGTGTGTTTACATGGTAAAATCATATGTTTTCCTTATTATTATTAAGTCAACATAAGGGAAAACCTCCATAGTATCCAAAACATTATGGCTTTCATCATAATAACAATAAATAAGGATTAAAGGCTTCATAATTACGAATAAAAGAAGAAAAAATAGGATGGAATGAATTCCAGCTTAGTGCAGTAAATGTTGAACTAGGATTTTGAGGAATATGTATTTGTGAGGCATGAATGGGGTGTTGTAGGCTATTTTGAGTGAGTGGGCATTTAAGCTTGTGGTGGTGTGATGGAGTTAATGCTAAGGCTAAAGCTTTAATGGGTAAAGGGTTGTTTGTGACTGATTAGAAAGCATTTAGGGGCTGTGAATATGCAAAAAAAAAAAAAAAAAAAAAAAAAAAAAAGAAAAAGAAAAAAGGAATGTTTGAGGCTAAGTGAGTGTGAGTTAAAGGAAATGATTTATGAGCTTGGGGAGAGTTGAACCATAGGCAAGGTGACAAGAAAATCAAAAATTTCAAAGGGGTTGGTGTGTCTTGTGGGCTGGTGTGCTTACACTTTTATAGTGGTGTTTAGGGAGGAATTATCAAAAGTCCAAGAACGTAGGACTGATCAGGGGGCAGAGTATCAGGCTTAATTATCCTAGGATTTGGCCATAAATGGGAGATTTGCTTTTAGGGTTGCTTTGCTTCTTTGGGTAATATGACACATGGTGAGTATTTGGGGTAATCTTGCATTAAATGCTAAGAATTCTGAGATTGTGTTCAATCAATGGGATTAAGGCAGGTATTAAGGAGGAATTCTAGTGTTGCAACTGAGATTTGGACCTTAGGAAGTAGGATTCAACACCCTAAGCTAGGTGTCAAAGTTTAAGTCCACTTCAGAGGGTTCCACTGGAGATCCCTTTATGCCCTCCAAACCACATGTTCCCAAATTTTCCCCTTTAGGATTCATGGGCTTGGTTCATGAATCAATTACATACATTTTTAGTAATAAAATAAACTATTTAGTTGAGAATTTCTTGAGCTTGAAGGTCTTGGTTATAGCTTCCTTGAGTTGTGACCAAAACTTGGAGAGGAAGGGTATTTATTGCCCATTAGCCTTTAGGTGTCAGCCTCTGGTACTGTTCACGTCAGAGTTAGCAGTGGGACAGGTGGCCAGCTCCTAATTTGGTTTGGGAGCTTGGTTGCTTCTTGAGGTGACCTCCAACGAAAGGCAGAACTAAATGGAGTTCTCTAGCTGGGTCAATTTGCACACATGTGCTGTTTTGGCTGAGACTTCATATTGGGCTTGGCCATGAGGGCTGAGTACTTTGGTGGGCCTTTGACTTGGTGGTCCTCTCCACTTGGGCCTATCCTTTTACTTTCTCATTGTGAGTCCTACAAAATGGACAAATCTACTATATATTGCCATGGATTTTTATTCCACATGGGCTTTAGTTGTTAGTAAAAATGAAATGTATTCATGAGCTTTAAATAATATTTATAATAGGTTTTGGGTATTAATTTCCATGGGCTTTAAACAACAATTTGAATAGTTTCTCATAATTTTTGCCATGAATTATTTTGTAAATGATGTTTTCTTTGGGGCTTTTAAATAGTAACCCCCAATGTTTCTTGTGATAATATTTACCATAAGTTTTAATAGAGGCAATATTCATGGGTTTCAAATAAAATATGGTAGCAACCACTATAATGGAATAATGTGATAGTCTTATGGGTTTTTTTTCTATAGATAATCATAATATGCTTGTAAGGTGAATAATTATCATGAGTTTTGAAAATAGATATTATGAATGTTGTGATGTAAGATAAATAGTGACCATGTGTTCTTATGTAAATTCCATAGGTTTATATTATGGTTGAAATAAATAATCATAACTTTCCATGGGCTTTTATATTAGTAACACAAATTCATAATTCTCCATGGGCTTTGTGGGGTCACAATTTGGAGCCCAAGCCCAACAGGTATGGGGTCTTGGTTCAAGGAGCCTAGAAACAATGAATTTGTAGAGAGTGGACTATAGAACTAGGTCTTAACGAAGTGGATAGTGGTTAATATTGGGCTAAATGACAATTGGGCACAAACAAAGCCTGCTAATATCCATAGATTCTCAGTCCGAGGAGATGAGATGAGCATATGCTGGTCCCCACTCGAAGACTACGAATGTTTTTGCTGTTCCTCTGTTCTACCTCCTTTTTTCCGTCCCCTTCCTCATGGGGACTCCCTTTCTTATATAGTCTTCTTGGGGCCATCGTGGCCTTACACTTGTTGATCATCTGGACCCTCACTTGAGTGCTTGTCCCATCGGACACCCCTCTCCTGCCTTCTGTGAGTAGCGGTAGCCAAGACAGCACTGTTCACTGGTCTTCTCCACATTAATGCGGCCAGAAAAGTAGCTGCAACGTATTTAATGTGGCAGCTACAGCCTCTCCTTGGACATCTCACGTTTCCTTCTTTGCTAGGGGTCTGTGGGACTCATCCTTGTTACTAGTGTCTGTTGGGGTGAGTCCTTTTAGTAGGCAGAGTGCATGTTTGAGCCATACTCGTCATGTCCGAGGAGACATTTCTCCTCGGACCGCCCTTTGAATGTCTTCATGCCCACGAGAACTGGGCTGGGAGCCCTTTTGGCACCCACATCTTTTCCTTGGACGTGGTTGATCTCCCATATGGGGCCTAAGGCCCATTGTATGATTTTGGGCCTCTGCCCCTACAGGCTTGATATAAGTTTGCCATGGGTTTTGGAAAAATGAATAGTGTTACGTAACATAAATAGTTTCCATGAGTTTATAATGTGGTATGAAATAAATAAAAATTATGAGTTTAAGATAAATCATAACTTTCCATGGGTTTTATATTAGTAACACAAATTCATAATTTTCCATGGGCTTGATACATGTTTGCCATGGGTTTTGGAAAAATGAATAGTGTCACATAACATAAATGGTTACCATGGGTTTTATAAGATAGATTTCATAGGCTTTTAGTATTATAGTAATAGGTTTAAGAACTTAAAACATTGTTAATCATTGAACTTTAAGTGAAATACTTATGATATAGTATTTTGCCAAGTATTGATAATTTTGGACTTTTTACTAGCATGGGCTTTTAATAATGTCAATGTAAATTGGGCTTTTGAAATATTGCCAAGCATAAGTAGTCTTGGGTTTTAGAAAAGAATGTGATGTGTGAATTGGGCTCGTAGGGCCAATTTTGGGCTCCGCTAAATAATGATACTAAAATTAGATAAAATATGAGTTTTTTGGGCTTTTTGTAATAGTTTATATCATGACACAATTTAAAAAATAAGATATGAAATATTTGTGGTTAACATAATAACAGGGCAAAAAATATTTGGGAAAGCCCAATAACTTATTAGTGGTGTTTGAAAATAAATAGGTGGTATTTAAATAAAATTAGGTGTAAAAAAAATGTACCCTAACAATCATATTCTTCTAACCATTTTTATTATGCATTATATTTTCATAATTTCTTTTAGTACAATTAAAATTTTTAAGTTTCAAAGTTATTATTCAAATTCTCATTCTCTTAAGGAAATTATTATGATAACTAAAACTTATCATATAATTACAATTGATATTACTCAAATAATTAATAGTACTCTCAACCCAAACATGTATTCTGCCATTCTTAAGTAGGTACACCGAAGTGGTTTGAAATGGACCAAAATGGACCGAATAGACCGAAGTGGCCAAATGAACCAAATTTGACCGAATAGACCTAAGTGGACTATATGGACCGAAATGATCGAAGTGGATTGAATTAACTAAGTGGGCCAAATTGGACTGAAGTAGACCGAATTGGACTTAATGGACCAAAATCAACCGAATAAATCGTATTGGACCAAAATTGACCAAAGTGGACTGAAGTAGACTAAACCGTACTGAATTGATGAAGTGGACCGAATGCCGATATGTTATTAGCATAGCCAAGATTGTGTTTTGATATAAACTCAAATTCTTACTTCCAAAATAATCAAGTATTAACTCAAACAAAATCAAACTAACCAAAACTATAAAGAGAGAGTTATACTACTTGTAATGGGGAACTAAAAATACAACAGCAAAACGTATGAACCTAAATTAGAGTTTTAAAAATCATAATGATTCATCAATATAAAGTAGAGTTACAAAAAAGAAAAAGAAAAAAAATGAGAGAAAGTAACTACTTTCCAAAAGAAAATATGAGAGAAAATAGTATGGGAAGAAAAAAAGTAAAAAATATATACATATATTATAATAAATACTAAATCATCCAAGTTATGTTATGTCATGTAACTTCAGCTTTTAGAGAGAGAGAGAGATATATATATATATATAATTAAAAACAATTTAAACTCTCTACATATAGATATATGATCACATTATAAGTAACTCAGCTCCTAGGGCTAGATTCTTCTTCAGCTGCTTGGCAAATTCTCTAGCACGCTCTCTAGTACCGGCATTATTGTTCTCAGTCTCAGTCTCCCAAGGGGCTTCGAAAACCAATGGAGGACAAGGATTAATAATAATCTTCTGAAGCTTGGTAGAACTTTCGAGTAAGTAAACAAGAAGTTCAATGTCTATTGCACGCCCAACAAATCCCACTATTTCCACCTCTTTGAGGTGCTCAGTGGGATATTTCATCACCTTCCTTAACTCTCGTTCTATCTTGGGTCCAACCCATATCATCTGCAGTGGGGAAAAAAGAAAATAAGAACCATATCATGCATGCCAGGGAGCATGTTAAACTAGATATTATAAGCCAAGTTTATCAAACTGGATACCGCTTATTGCTGAAAACACTATAGTAAAATAATTTTTAAACTATAAATAGTGTCCGTGGGACTCAGTTTTAAAGTTACATTTGTGTTTTTCCGTACTTGTTAGTCCGTGAAGAGTGTGCGGGACCCACGGAAAAACGCAAAATGTCTGCCGCGTTTGCTACGCAAACGCACACTAAGCATGCCTAATAATCCCAATGCACAAACCTCCCACTTAATTTGAACCGATTATCTTTTAAGATTGAATCATTATACAATTGCCAAAACTCGTAAGTTAAGAGTTTTATATTCTACATTGGCTACTTCAATTTTAAAAAGCATATATATGATTCTCTGGTGCAAGAAACGGCTAAACCTTAAAAGAGTGATCCCCAAAAGGACTTGGCATTTATTTCAACAATTATACTCCCAAAAAAAAAAAAAAAACACAAATAAGATGATGCCTCCAATAGATCTATGGAAAATAACAAGTCAAGTTCAAACAATATTTAGAAGATGAAAATGTTAGGACATATGTGGAACATGTTAAGAATATATGTCATATATAATTAGCTAATCCTTTGACAAAACGCACTTTACTTGTAATTGGGTAGATCTAGGATATGTTTAATACTTCAAGGAACAAGCGTTCAAGTCCAAGTATTGAAGCCATGCAAATATGTCCAATAATCAAGTAAGAAGTGTTGTTCATTAAAGCTCGACAAATAACTTGACAAATGTATCTATCGAGATTTAACATTTGAAGCTCGACAGATGTATCTATCGAGAATTACGAGATTCAGATTTCCAGATATGTTTTTCACACATATCCAAGTGATTTGTGTAGGGTTTCTTTTCTCACAACCCTAGACATATATAAGGATTATTTTAAGGGCCGTTTCAGTTGATGCAAAGGTTGTTGCAATTGTTGTTGCACTCACATTGTGACCGGAGACAAAAATTGCCCTAGTTCATCTTTCTCTTAGAGAAGCTGCTGCATTTGTACACCGTAGAGTTTTGTAACTAAGGAACTTCTTGATCTTCATCATGTGGATGAACTGAAGAATTTTGCAGCCAACATCATTCTCAAGTTGGTGTGTTAGTCATGTATTAGGATCCATGCATCGATTGGTTAGTCATGTACTTGGAGCCATGCATTGAAAGAAGAGATTGTCACTACATTACAAGTCCAATTGTGTATTGGGATAAGGGTTCAACTGTAGGTTAGTATAAAGTACTGAGATTCATTTACTTATAACCGCTTGTTTTGATAATAGTGGATTTTCGAGAGTGGTGACCTTAAATTCACCTGGTAGGGTTTTGCTTCGATGGTTTTTCCTATTCGTAAACAAATCACCTGTGTCAAATTTAATTTCTGCTGCATTTAATTATTTGGTGATTTGTTTGTGCTACCACGCGTATTGCATGTTAATTGACTTAATTAATTTACTTGGCTAATTAATTGGTTAATTTACTTAAGAAGTCAATACATTCTTGACCTATTAGGAAAAAAAAAAAAAAAAAAATCTCATGATCCAACAGTTAATGTGCAAATTGCATCACCTAAATTAAAGAATAAAAGCTATTTGTATGCTCAAGTGGCAAGACATGAAAGTGAGAAGTTAGAACAATCACCTTCAAGGTAAATTTATGTAACATTGGTGCCGCTTCTATCATAGATATTAATCCAACGAGGCTTTCTCGATCATGTATAGCAATTCTCCATTTAAGGTATCTAAGATTGGTTAAAGTTTGAAATTTTGGGACTTCTAAGTTATCCTGAAAAGAACAAACTAGCGATGAGAGAACAATGCTTAAAACCATATAAACATAAACGCAAGAGATTGCAAAAGAATTGAGAGTGCTTACATAGAGGCAAATGTCGAGACTCAAACTCACTAGCCGAGGAAGGTAACTTAACAGAGGGCACAATGCAGAACTCAGAGGTACGCTAGAATGTCCACCAATACGTACATCTAGAAGACGGGGTGCATAGTTAATATGCAATTCTAGTCTATGACCAAGATGGCCAAAATACTCAAGATTTGGAGCAGAAATCTCAATACTTTTAAATTTATAACAATGCGATATGTGTAAGTACTTCTACTTCAGTGATGAACCGCAAATCTTCAGATTCCCTAGATCTTCAGAACTATCAACATGTAATCTTTCAAGCAAGGGACAATTGGAAAGGAAGTGCTCGAGCTGGTTACATGCACGTAAACCGCTCATGTGGAAATGTATAAGCCATTTCACTTGGGCTTGTCAATGTTGGTGTGAAGTCCAATCAAGCCTCTTAACTCGCTTTGACATTGCACGGTCAATCCATCCATCAATGAGACGTTTAGAATGTTTGTTTTAAGTCAAAACAAACTCTCAACTCGTCTACAGGTGAGCCTTGATGTAATTTTAGAATACGATTCACGCTTTTAACAAACTTATTCCTTTCGAATTGATGTTTTCTTTTCGTCCTCGATGTCCCACATTGTATTTGGATCTTCAAAGTTCAAACTACCAGTAAAGAATGGCCACAGATGTTTCCATCTATGCGAAAGAACACAAGTTCTGATTGCTTCTTTCAATGTCAAGAAAGACATAATAGAGATGAGCTTGTCATCTGGCAACTCACTTATCCGATCCTCCAAATTCTCATCCTTCCACTTGCACAGAGATTTCAAACACCAAATATGCACAAGAAAAAAAATAATAATAATCAGCAAAGCAGAACAAAGGATTTAACTTCAGAAACTATAAAAACTATTTGTTCTAATATTAGAGTGCACAAATTTAAAAGGGTCACTGAGCAATGCTTAGAGGGGATTGTTTTTTACGAGTTTGGAATTTACTAAAAAAGTTTCTCTCCGTCATACTCCTCTTACATTTTTTTATTGAATGTAAATTTGAAAATCTAACCATTAGATTACATATTTATATTATATAATTCATGCTTGTAAAATTTCAAGAAAATCAACGATCAATAGTTATGTCATCAATCAAATATTTGAATTTCAAGTTTTTGTAGTATAAAATTATTCATAAAAATATAAGTGTATTGATTGAATAAAAATAACATTCGATTTTAATGAAATTTGACATGCATATTATATACATAAAAAAACATGCAATCTAATATTTTCAAAATTCATATTCAATAAAAAGATATACGAGAAATTTGAAAAATTACCTTGCCCTTGAAATACCACTAAAAAAAAGTGAAAACTAAAAGAGGTAACTTATATTGAGCAACAAAAGAATTCCCTCCCCTTAAAACTGATTATATCATTAGAAATAGATTACAAAAAATATATATATTTTTAACTAGAATTACCAAAAGTAGTAACAACTATGGTTTCTGATTTCTTTGAAAAATTAGGACCTGTTTAGTAAGAGATTTTTAGTAACATTATTTAAGTTTTGTAGAAATATATGTGGATGAAGAGCATGGGCCTTTTTAATTGATTTGACTTTGATAGATAAGCTAGGGAGTAGTTGGTTTTTTATATTTTTATATTACAACCTTGAGTCGGTGAGCAGTGGGCCGATACCAATAGGTCCAAATTCCAATATAATTTCAGTTAGTAATAGGATACCCTAATTTCAATTGCAATGAAGTAAGGATTAGGAAACCTCAATACCAATCCCAATCCCTATCCTAATTCTAATTAAACTAGGATTAGGAAATCCCAATTTAGCTTAGATTTAGAATCTTTCTCAAAAATTCAATTAGATTCTAAATTAAACTCTTTTTTTAACTTAAATTAAGGAATTGATTGCCTAAATATTGTTTCTTTCAAAAGGCAATGAAGTAATTTTACTTGATTAAAAATAGTGGGAGAACCAGGAATTCAATTGAAGGAGGCAAGGTTTAAAGACGATATTAAAAATAAACAACTTAAAAACATTATCATACGATAACAAAATAAATAAATAATTGTAAACAACTATAATTACCATACAAAATTATAAACATGAACTATAATTATTTTTTCTTATTTGGTTTAATTTTCTCAATAGCCCTTGTTTTAGTTAGTTTAGAATTTGATTTAGACTAATCAATACGCTTAGGATTCTCCATAATTTTTTATAACTGCAAATTATCCGATCCTCCAAATTCTTATCCTTCCACTTGCCCTAGAATTGTTTTTTACGAGTTTGGAATACCAAAAACACAAAAAGAGGTAACTTTTTTTCTTTTTTCTTTTTTCTTTTTCTGAAAGATATGATTTACCTTGTTGGAAGGCAAAGGCAGAACTTTCTTCTCCATGTATCCTAGAATTTGAATTTTCCTCCCGAGTCACCGAAGATGAGTAATACAAGTAATTGAAACACAGGGGAGAGAGAAAAGAAAGAAGAGAAAGGGATAATTGAGATTAGATGAGTTTGGTAGTATAAATAAAGGGAAAACAACACGGATCTCTTAGGGGAAAGAATTTGTTTTCATTTTCCGAGTAGGAGTAGATTTTATATAGAGAAATGATATGTCCACAACATTTTTACAACAAATCTCAAATGGCAGGTTGTTATTGGTTGTTATTTTTGAGTTAAAAAACTAATCTCAGTGCTAAAATAATAATATTATTAATAATAATACTAAATAATCTAATAATATCATATAAAAACTATTATCAATAGTTTATGCTATAATTTTTTTTCTCTAAAAAGAATTTAATTTGTTTTTGAGTAAAAATAGTTTACTCTCTATAAATTTTATTACTTAAATTTCAAGAATTTTAAAATTCTATTTCAACTAAAACTCTGTTATAAAAAAAAATAATAAATAAATAAACCTTATAAAAAGTTTCAATTTTTATTATTTATTTATTATTAAGACAGTTTAGGATTGCTTGAATTCTATTGTCAAATTCTAGCTTTTAATCGTTTCTCAAAAAAATATTTCTATCTTTTAATTAAAAAAAGTTATTATCAATAATTTACTCTACATAAAATTACGAAATTTGAAAAAGCTCAAAAATTTATTATAACGTTCATTGGCCGGTTTTTTTATTATAATTATAATTAAAAAAAAGAAACCGGCTAGTGATTTTATTAGGAAGAAATATCATAAAATAAAACATGAACAATGTACAGTGGTATATCATGATATCAAACGGTCAAGTTCCTAGAGGCTGTTTGGTGCAAGTGAAAATCGGGTATTTTTTTTTTTTTTTTTTTCGAAAATGGGGTGTATTCTGGGCCAAAATTGTCATATACCACTGTTTGGCAAAATATTTAACAATATATCATTGTTTGTAAAATATTTAGTAATTTACCACCTTTTTAAAACTTGAGTTTGCCGTGTAACTCAAGTTTCAAAAACTCGAGTTCTTTAAAAAAATAGCCTTCAAATTTGTCATGCCATTTTTATAGAACTTGAGTTCTATAAAAAATTTTCCATGGAACTCAGGTTTAAAAAAGTGGTAAATCCCTAATTATTTCACAAACAGTGGTAAATCTATACATATTTTATCAAACAGTGGTACTTAACCATTTTGGCCATGTATTTTGTATCAAAGAAAGTACCATTTATTGGTAATTTGGAAGGTACTTCTTGAAAATACTAGTTTGTAACTTCGAATTATCTTGGACGACATCATACTAAAAAAAATTGATTTAAAAGAAAGTATGAGTAATTAACAAACTAAAATTTAAAAAGTCACATGGTTTCAAAAAAAAAATTAAAAATTAAAAAGTCATATGTAGAAAAAAAAGCAAACACGCTTGTAAAATATGGAAAGATATCAAGAAAATATTAGGCTAAAATACATTATCACCCATCCAAAAAGCTTCAACCATAAACTATTTTACAAATCAAAAAAAAAAAAAAAAAATGATAAGAAGATAGCATTTTTATTAAGAACAAGAGAAACTTATTACATCTTGAGCTAACGAGAACTCAATCATAAACAGGTTTTCCTCTAACCAAACAACAAAACTATCAATACCCTTAGCAAACTAAGCCAAGATGTGAGCAGATCGACTTATTTCCCCATCTTTTTACATATGAAACTTGTGCAATTCGAAACACCTCGAATTGCTGTTGGATCCCCATAATAACGTTAGCAATAGCTATAGGTGAAGTTGTATTGCCTAAAACTGCATTTGAGACTATTTTGGAATCGCTCTCAAACACTACATCACATATAGCCACCTCCCAGGCAAAACGAACTCCTTCTGCCAACACCACAGCTTCCATCTCCAGGGGTCCCAATGACACGTTTGGATTTTTACTCAATGCCGCTACAACCCTTGCGGCCGAATCCCTAATAACCACTCCCACACCTGATGCGTTTAGTTGAGCAGAGACAGCCCCATCAACATTGATCTTATAAAACGGTTCCTGTGAAGGTGTCCTCGGTCACTAACTGCCGTGTTGGAGTAGAGTTTGCTAACTGGAACTCTGCAAACAAGCTCTTGCATTTGTGCAGCACGAATGATGCATGTTGCCTGGGGCTGGGCTGTCCTTGTCTAACAGCATTTCGGTTGAACCACATGCTCCATGAAATGGTAACTATATTAAGCTCAAGAGTTCATTGTCCACATGCTGAACAAATTTTAGGTGCCACAGTAGGTCTACAAACTCATGGTAGTAAGCGGTAAGCCCCACGGGTATCAACTGAAATCCAGATAGCTGCCATATCTCCTGTGCCTTTTCACTATTCCAAAACACATGGGCGCTAGTCTCAACCTCCAAACCGCAAGCTTTGCAAGTAGCATTGTCAAGGATCCTCCAATGGCAGAGGTTGACCTTAGTGGGCAGTAATACGGAAAGGGGGAAAAAACGATATATTGCATCTCTTAAAATAAATTTATATATATATATATATATACATATCTCTCTCTCTCTCTCTCTCTCTCTCTCTCTCTCTCTCTCTCTCTCTCTCTCTCTCTCTCTCTCTCTCTCTCTCTCTCTCTCTCTCTCTCTCTCTCTCTCTCTCTCTGAAATAATTTCAAGGTTAGGGCTGTAAACAAATCAATCTGTTCATGAATAACTTAAACTCGGCTCAATAAAAAGCTCTTTCATGTTCGTTTGTTTATAAATAAGTCAAGTTTGAGCCTTAATTTTAAGCTTGTTTATCAAACAAGCCAAACCCAAGCAAAAAAAAAAAAAATTGTTCATGAACAATAGGGCTTGACACAAAACATGCCGAGCTTAGGCTTGTTTATAGTTTGATATATGTTTATTAAATAAACTCATTATTATGACATTACACATATGTTTTGGAATGTTAATTTATAGCTTGTATATTCATATATGTTTTGGAATGTTAATTTATTTAGATTTGTGAATATTATAGTTGCACAGATGAAAAAATGTGGATGTAAAAATTGTATTTTGAACAATTACTCAAGATATAGACAATGAATGATGAATAGATGGATTTAATTATGTAAAGTTATAATTTAAATAATTTCTAATCACGGGTGGAATTAAAAACACAATAAAATATGTATATTATTTTATTTTGTTTTTATTTTTTGTTTACTTGATTTTTGGTGATATAAGCATTTGATGATGCAATTTTTTTGGATTTCAAACTAAAAAGCTTGACTTTGACTCAAGTTTAAGCTTAATATTAAGTTTGAGTTTGGTTTGATTAATTAATCAAGCCGAGCTCAAACTTTTTGACATTAGCATAAGTTGAAGTTTAAATATTGTTTTTACGCCATTGTCGCGGTAAAGAAGAGGGCTGGGTACTTTAGTATTTTCAAACAAAACTGCAAAAACGACACCATTTTATAAGTTACTTCACGAAAATCAAAGAATAGTCGTTTCTGCTGGATGTGCTTGTGCCTCTGTTCTATCGACAGTGTTTTCCATGTACTTGACCGACCAAGATCAGATGGGTTTTGGTTTGTGAGGATTCTGCCTTTGCAACAATGGCAATCTTGACACCACTGGGCTCACCTAACGGTCACTGCACGGAACAAAGCTACCCTCTAAGACCATTAAAGGTAACCCACTACTCACTCAGCCATGCCCTTTATAGCAAAAGAGCTTCTTCACTGTGTTATAGCACAAAGTTTCAGAATTGTAGCACTTCCATACAGTTCCAAGAAAACCCATCTCAGAAATCAATTGTTAAGACTCACCTTTTGCATAACCAGCCTTCTAATAGTGTTTCTTCAGCTAATAAGTTGATTAAGGAGTGTGTAGATGATGGATTGTTTGAAAATGCAATCAGGGTTTATCTTAAGATGTTTGATTGTGATGGTTTTCAGGCTGAGAAATTTAGGTTCTTTCCATGTTTAATTAAGGCTTTTGGTGGGCTTTGTGATGTAGACAAGGTTAAACAAGTTCATGGGCATGTGTTGAAGTTAGGAGTTTTGAATGATGTTTCTGTTGGGAATTCGCTTTTGAGTGTGTATTTGAAATGCGGTGCAGTTGAGGATGCAGTGCAGATGTTTGAGGAAATGGGTGAGAGGGATCCAGTTTCTTGGAACTCGATGATATCTGGGTTTTACCAATCTGGGGATTACATGGGTGCATTGACAACTTTTAGCATGATGATTTGGGAATATGGTGTGTACCCAAATCGGGTAGCTTGCCTTTCAGCTCTCTCTTCATGTTCTTCAATTAAGTCTTTGATTCATGGGCGAGAGATTCATGGGTTTGTTGTGAAAAGTGGGTTGAATGTTGAAGAGTTTTTGGTCAGCGGATTGATTGAAATGTACATGAAATGTGGAGATGTAAGGACTGCAGAACATGTATTCAAGGGAATTCTTGACAATGAATCAAGCCGAGGAAATGCAGTGATATGGAATGTGATGATTTTGGGCTATGTCTCGAATGGGTGTTTATCGCAAGCATTGGACTTGTTCCTTGATATGTTGGCAATGGGGACTAAACCAGATTCTTCTACTTTGGTGGCTGTTTTAGTTTTGTGCTCCCAGTTGTCAGATTTAGCAGTAGGAAAGCAAATGCATGGATGCATTGTCAGCTTTGGGCTAGATTACAATGTAAGAATTGAAACAGCTCTCATAGACATGTACTTTAAATGTGGTGATCCTGAAACTGGTTTGAAAATTTTCAGGAGTTCTCAAAACCGTAACTTGGTCATGTGGGGTGCAGTAATTTCAAATTGTGCTCAGGGTGGTTGTGCTGCTGAGGCATTGGAATTATTCTATACATTCTTATCAAAGTATGGCTTTGCTGATTCTGTCATGCTTCTGGCTGTGTTGCGGGCATGTTCATTCTTGACTCTTAATTCAAGAGGCATGGAAATCCATGGCTTGGCGATAAAAACAGGGTTTGATGACGATATGTTTATTGGTGGTGCACTAGTTGATATGTATGCAAAATGCCAAGATATTGAATCTGCTCAAAAAGTTTTCCAGAGATTACCAGCAAGGGATTTGGTATCGTGGAATTCCTTAATATCTGGTTATGCCCAGAATGAGTGTGCAGATAAAGCATTGAAGGCTTTTTGTGAAATGCAATCTGAACAAATTGCACCCAATAGTGTCACAGCCTCATGTATTCTCTCTGTATGTGCTAGGTTTTCAGTCATGATCCTGTGCAAGGAAATACATTGTTACTTATTACGGCGTGGGATTGAGTCTAATGTTTCAGTGAGCAATTCTCTAATAGCTACCTATGCCAAATGTGGAGACATAGACAGCTCAATAACTCTATTTGAGAAAATGCTCGAAAGAGATAAAGTATCCTGGAATTCAATTATTTTAGGATTTGGAATGCATGGCCGTACAGATGAAATGTTTGTTTTGTTCAAAAAGATGACAGAAACAGGCATGAAGCCCGACCATGCAACTTTTACAGCTCTTCTTTCTGCATGCAGTCACACAGGCAGGGTTGATATGGGATTGAAATGTTTTAAAAGCATGGTTGAAGATCACAAACTTGAGCCTCGAGTTGAGCAGTATACTTGCATTGTTGATCTTTTGGGCCGAGCTGGCCATCTAAAGCAGGCTTATGATCTGATAATGACCATGCCTTGTGTCCCAGATGATCTCATATGGGGTTCATTGCTTGGATCATGCAAAACTCATGGCAATGAAAAGCTGGCAGAACTTGTGTCTAAACACATTTTCGAACTTGATCCTACGTGCATAAGTTACCGTGTCCTCCTTTCAAACATATATGAAGGCTTTGGGAAACAGAATGAAGTTACTAGAGTTAGATCAGAAATTAAAGATCTGAGACTCAAAAAGCAGCCCGGATGCAGTTGGATTGAAGTTGATCACAAAATTCATTCATTTATTTCAGGTGATCATTCACACCATCAGTCTGAAGAAATCTATGGTGCAATAGAAAGTTTAACTATAGAGATGAAAAGGGTAGGTTATAACCCTCGAACACAAAATGTTATTGGATTTGATGAGTCTAATGTGGAAGGTATAAATTCAAGTAGAGACATTGATTTGCTATATAACAAGAGTGTCTGTTAATGCTGGCTGCTGTTATCATCCGTAGGGCTATCTCTTTACTCTTTAGTGATTGAGAAATGAGATAATACTTGGTCAACAATTTGGATGCCAATGGGGGGATTATTTATGACGCATATGTTGCGCTTATTAACATATCTTGATTCTCCTCTTCGAGAATTTATGAAATAAGTTTAAGCATGACTTTCTAACATTTGTTTTTGTTGGGACTTTTTTTTCCCTTTGTTAATAGATATTTATTGAGACCTTGTAAATGTCTATTAGGGACACAAATTGCCATACATTTGGAGATAAGTATGAGAAGTTTGAATAAATATTTGTACTTTAACTGCAGCTAGGAAAGTTTCAGGTGATTCATTTTAAGTTGTCTTCTTATTGTCCATTTTTTCTATATATAGGAGACCATTCTTTTGTAAAGATCAACGAATAATAGAACTCCATATTTCCATAGCTTTCTCTATAGTTTTCAGTTTGTGTTTGTGGATGAAGATTTTCTTCCTAAGCTGAAGAAGAATGGAGTTTGAGAAAACTAAAACAACATATTTATGTATAGAATGGGATCATGGGAGTAGGGGTGGCTCAACTATTAGGCCATTTAGGCAATGGCCCAAGGTCCTAAATACGACTAACATACTATTTGTCTTGTAGTTTTGCAATAATAAAACGTAATGTCTTGTTTATTTGTCTTACAATATAAAAATTTAAATAACCTAAAATTTTTATAAATAAAAATTATTTTTAAAAATATTATCACTTAATACATAAGTTTAGCTCATGAAACCCAAGAATGAGGAAAATCATAGTTCTAAACTTAATACAACTTTGTATTGTGAATTTGTGATTAACCAAAACTTATCTATTCAGTCATTTCTGTATAATGATTGCAGAGATTGAAAAAGATGCGGTCATTGACAGTCTGAGACTCTTATATTAATTAGAGTTTTTGAAGATTGAAAGTTGCGGTGAAAAAAAATCAGCAAATGTCAAAGAGTATTAGGGCAAGTGATGGATTCAATATATTTGATGTCTTTAATTTAATTTTATCTTGTGAGAATGGATTGTTGAAAGTTAGTTTTGAAGCAATTTTTAAAGGTCAAATTTGTTAAGTAGTAGTGTTTCGGCTTGTTTCTTTCGAAAATTAGCTATATCCATACAACATCCATAATTTCACACACAATAAACACATTTTCTATTAATGTCTATATTTTAAATATGAAATGAGTGATGCGTATGAACAATCTATGCTAACAAGTGCGAGAGAATTAATGCTTTTTTCCAAGCCTCTTTTGTTCAAGCAATGATAAATTTTAATTCCTGTGAATATCGCATTTGGGCCAAAGCTCTCTCTCTCTCTCTCTCTCTCTCTCTCTCTCTCTCTCTCTCTCTCTCTCCCTTTGTGGTCTAGTCTTGCAATTCTTCCCAGAAAGGATCTCATTTCAGATTTTTCTGCTGTTGCATAATGACAGTTCAGCAAGCAATCACCTCTGGGTTGGTTCTTGATGTTATCTTAATTTGACGACTGACAAGGTAGGTAACACTTCAACACTTCTTCAAGTGTCGGTGATGTCCTCATAAACAGACCATTGCATCCCATCATGATTAAGACGCCATTTGGACAGTTGGGGTGTTGTACTTGTAAGTGTCCAATGTTTACATGGGACCTATGTTAGGTAAATCTGGTTCTATATGGTACTGAGAAGCAAAGTTTCAAAATGCAATAAGTTCACCGACATAATATAATTCACAATAAATTTCACAATTGTTAAAGTTACAAGTTATTAACGGTTCAATAACAAACTGCCAACTCAGTATTTGTAAAATTTGTTATGAAAATTGTTACGTTTGTATCGTTACTCTTTAAAATGTTCCATTTAATTTGTCCGTGTAAAATAAATAAATACTTCGACCAAATATGAGAGAAGGTTAACATTATATATAAAGGACCATTTAACTTGTACACCTTGTGTTGGGGTTTTTATACTAATTTTGGAAGTACAACTGTAAATGAATCAAGTTGTTTATAAATAGCTCAAGTTTGGCTTGAGAAAAAACTTGTTTATGTTTGTTTATTTAGTAAACAAGTCAAGCTCAAATCCAACTTTAGGCTTAATTATTAAACAAGTCAAGTTCAAACATAATAATGTGTTCATGAATAAGCTCGTAAACGTGAGAGTTTGAATAAACTATATAGATTATAGAGTACTATATTTTTATATGTATACTCATCTAAAAATTATTTATATAGACTTGAAATTGAATTGTATAATAAATTGGTTCATTTGATATAAAATTATTATTTGTAATTTATTTATAACATAAACAATCCATTTGTGATAATAATAAAAAAAAAATTCATAAATTTGTGAATAAGTAAAACATTTTAATCATAGTTTTACCATACATAGGGGGGAAAAAAAGTTAATTAAGTAGCTCAAGCTTGTTCGACAAGAAATAAACCGAATTTAAACATGTAATTTTGTTTGGTGATGAGCTTGAACTCTGTTTATATTCAAAATAAAGTTAACAAGTCTGAATTTTTAATTCTCAACTCAATATCAACAGTACAAGACTATTTTATTATCCAATATTGATTTTGGTAGTAGTACGAAAAATACCAGCCGTACTAACAATACTACGGAATGGAAGGGCATTTAAAACCTTGGGAAGTCCCGATTGTTAGTTGTTACCAACTCTTTCAAATAACGAAATATAAAACTAAAGTAATGTTGCGGATTTCAATTGCAATGTGATCCTCTTGTGGCCTCTTTCTATGGTAGATAGGGTTGCAGTTGGCAGTTCTTCACTTCAAGTAAATCAATATTCAAATCATCATTAGCATATATGGTCATATAAATGTTCAGGTGTAAAGTTTGAACCATCCTTCCTACTTCGACCTGTCAATAAATAAATTATCCTCAAGATTGCTATGACATTGATTTTTTAGGTAACACCTAAGACCCACATATAGAAGTGGACTACCAAACTAAACCACCCAAAAAAAGTGGATTACTTGCAAGTTTCAAATTTTCAGAGTACAAAATAAGGTTGGTCACAATGAGATTTGAACACAGCTACAGTTTGGATTTGAGCATTTAAAATCAAAGAATTAGAAGACCAATTGTTAGCTTAAATACATGATGACATAAACTTTAAAAGATTTTACTTAAACAAAACATTGCAAATTTGTAATACCATTATGGATTTGAAATGATATTTTACAACTATTTATTTCAATACACATTAATAAAATTCAAATCCTTCAATTTCAACAATAGACAAAAATGTGTCCTTTCATACTATTCAAATCATTTAAGCTAAAAATTGCACTCCAAATCACTGTCTTTCAATACCTCTACACAAACGAACCATAATCGACTTTAGTTTCCAAATATCCTGATATTATAAACAAAGCTAGGCAGAGAGCAAGCAAACCTATAATTCTTGAGTAATGAAAAACAAATGATGAAAATGTTATTGAAGCTTTAACGTAATTATGTCAACAGAATATTACAAAATAAAATATCCTTCAACCAATATAATCATATAAATTAATAAAACAACCAATCCCGCCCGGCAATTATTTCATTGACCCCCGCAACAAAAAACTAATCAACACCCTCCTCCCCCATTTTATCTGTCTTCTTCTTTATCTTTCTTTCCTTTCCTTTTTACATAAATGTCCTATAATACATCAGACTCGTTCCTGAATCTATAAAACATCCTTATAATACCTGGATGCCATCATTGTTTATACTATGAGAGTTGGCGTCAAGGAGATTCTCTAGTGATCTGTTTTTTCTGTTACGAGCTCTGCCCGCTTCTTTTAATAACTCAGACAACCTATTCTTCTCATCATTTACATCAGGATTTGCTGTCCCAAGCTTTTCCTCCCTCACTCCAACAACATGCTCCAGAATTTGAATCGCATCATCCAACCTGCATAACAAAACAAAAGGCATGACTGTAAAAATGAATAATTCATTTCCCAGCATTCACAACTAGCATTAACATTAAGGTCCTACTAATCCTTTCCTAAGATGCAATTATTAACCAAAAAAAAATTTATCAGACAATTCATTTCCTGATTTCAGTTTTTTTTTTTTTTTTTTTTCCCCTGGTCAGCAGAATTCACAGTTCAAACCTAATTAGTCACCTCTTGATCTCATCCAAGACATTTTTTAACAAAGCAATGGCCAGAAATACTAAATTTAATATATATAACAAGAAAAGGTTAAGTGAGGGATCAAAAAATGTGCATATCACTAGCCCTTGTCCAGCATTGAAATTTCATTTGCCACGAGTTTCAGTGTTAAAGGAAGAAAGTAAAGAAATCCCAGCCACTTCTTTCGCATTCGTTTCTGTGCTACATAACACGGCCTCATCAATTACAACTCAGATGCACTTTGCAAAAAGGGAAAACAAAAAGAAGATGACTATTTTATATATATATATATATATATACATATATATAAGTAAAAAAGAAGAAGAAAATTATGCAAGGGTAAAGTTTTCTAACAAGGAAACGAAGAATACAAGAATGATAAAGGGTCCATACCTGCCAACTGCATCATAGGTTCCAGCAAGATTGCTATACACCCCAAGTGTGTCAGGGTGATATGGTCCACACTCTTGTTCCAAAACACTCCTAGCTTCTTCAAATAATGCTAAAGCCTCATTTATAGCATAACGCTGCACACAAGCAAGGCCCATTTGATTAAGAGCAATTCCAAAAAAGGCAGATTTCTTCTCTCCACTTGCACGGAGCTTTGAGATGGCATTATTTAAGGAATTGTAAGATTCCGAATAATCCCCCAACATGTAATACAAGACCCCCATCTGGGCTTCAATTCCGGCTATTGTGCTTTGCTGACCAGGGGCATCATTATATATCTTTAATGCCTTCTGGAGCAATTTGATTGCCTGCTCAAGCTCATTCATTGATTCATAGATAACAGAAACATCAGTGAGTCCACTTGCAATCTCCTCTGGTTGGACCCCAGGCATAGGCTTTTCATACATCCGAAGGGCATTTTCACAGTATGATTTTGATTCCTTTAATTTACCTGTCTTGTTATACAAATCAGCCAGACGGACAAAGACTGAACCAACGGCTGGATGATTCTCTCCTTTGGTGGTCTTGAAAACTGTGAGTGCTTTCTGATAAGCAAAAACAGCTTCATCGTATCTAGACAAAGATAAGTATGTATCGCCAATGCCGCAATCAACAGAAGCCACCTCCACTTCCTGGCCATTTGCCACCATAGCCATGCTGGCTAAAACAAGGTGCTCAAGGGCAGCTTCATGATCTCCTTTTGTTTCACATATAAGACCCATGAGCCTCCTATCCGCTGCCTCTTCAAGAGATGCAGGTGAACCATTCTCTTTATGAATGTCTAGTGCCATCTGACAAAGCTTTTCAGCCTCATCAAATTGCAATGCTTGAACTTGAGCTTCAGCCAAATACCTACAAGTCTCACCAACTCTTGGGTCAGTGTCTCCCAGAACTTGTCTTTGGATCTCCAATCCTGTTGTATAACACCTTATTGAATTCTCAAGCTGGCCCAGCATAGCATAAGAATCGCCCAGTTGCATGTGTCCGGCAAATTTAGCAAGGGCATGCTCTTGACCTTCCTCAATAGATGGAATCTCAATCGAACGATTAAGAATTGGAATTGCCTCACTGTATTGGCCTAAGCTGCAGTATAATGCTGCTATAACATGCAAACACATGACCAGTTCTAAACTGGGCTTCCCATTCGCACATATTTCAAATGATTTTGCTGCTCGGAGAGCTAATTCAAGTGCTTTCTGAGAATTATCCCCAGAAGAAATCAAATCCCTTGCTTGCTTAAGTAAAAAGGGTCCTAGATCTGGATTGGCTAACTCTGATTCGGCAGGATCCTGAGATCCGTCCTGTAACTTAGACCCTCCCAAAGGAGAATTTTTATGCTTCTTCACAAGAGAGGCACCAGAGTTTTGTTTTTTCAAACTCTTATCATTCCGCCTACCCATAGAAGGCTTCTCAGGAGGACTTTTGCCCTTAGGACTTGATTTCAATGATGCTTCAGAGTCCAACTGCAAGTGAGAAGGTTTCTTTGATTTTCTTGGAGAAACAGATTTAGAACTTAGAGATTGAGTCTTGTCCACCTTCACCGACTTCTTATTAGTGGATGAACTTCCCTTCTTAGAGCTTGAGTCACTACGAGAATCATATTCAGGCTTATCAACCACTTCTTCTTCCATTATCTCCACCTCCTTCATCTCCCCTCCTACAAGATGGCGCAACTCTGAATCAATCCTAGACTCTTCACCATCAGATCCAAAGCTACGCCTAGAGGGGGACTGATCTGAACTTTGCAAGTCACAAACATTTTCATAAAGCTGCTCAATCGAGGTATCAACAACCTCATTAGCAGGAGAATCAGCAGCCGCAATCCCAGGGCTTTGTGGACTTGTTTTCTTCGGCGACTTATTTTCAACTAAATTTTCCTTGATAGGTGTAGAATTCCCATTCAGTTCATTCACAACCCCTTCTTCATGAATTTCATCCATAACAATGCCGGGCATTTTAATGTACCCAAAGCGATAAAAACTCCAGTACCAAATAAATTATCTACAACAAACGTTCCAACATAAAGAACACATTTTATCAACAGATGTCACAGCAGATCCAACCAAGAAAAAAAATATACTTTTACAAAACTCTCCATTTGAGAATACAAACTCTTCAATAAATTCCAAATACTCAATCAACATTTAACTTAACATATGTTAGAAAAAGATAAAAAGTGAATTAAACACAAAGCACTAATGCAATACAACATCAAAGACTTCAACTTGCAAACAAGCCGCTGGTGAAACTTCTAGTTCTATGTCCACCCCGACATATATAAGAACCAAAAATCAAGCCACTATAACAAAATTCAAACTTTCTTTTTTCTATTTTTGTTTTGTTTTTACAATCCACCAAAATTTCCTCATCAGATCTTCACAAAACCAGTACAAACTTATTAAAATATCAACTCATAACAATTACAAAAAACCCATGAAACAAAATCACTAAAAAAACACAAAACCATAAACAAAATCTCAAAGCATAAACACATCACATTAAAAAAGGAAAAAAAAATCCCAAAAAACATAAACCAGAGAAACAGAATATGCAGTTGAGTCAACAATAAATGGAAAAGGGTACAAGGAACCAAATAAATAACACAAGAAGAACAAGGAAATTGGGTTCAACTATAAATGAACATAGAAATGAAAAGACATACCTTAAAAATCAAAACTTGGGTGGTGCTCTATGGGGTGTTACACAAAGACAGAGATACCTTACACACAGAAAAAATCTGAACTTTTGCTGGTGGAATATATATAAGCTGGGATGTTGAAAGGAGACAAAGAAGGAGGGATTTTGACAAAAGGGTAGGGACAAAATAGGTAAGTAAAGATGAAATAATATATAAAGAAAAGCTTGAGATTCAGAGAATAAAAGGTTGAAAATAGAAAAAAAGAAAAAGTGGGTATTTTGCAGAGTTGGAATGTCAGGAGAAGGGAAAAAAAGAAAGGTCAGAAGGTGACTTCGCTTCTCTTCTTTTCTTCTCTCTCTCTCAACCCAACCCACCCGCGCGAGGGAGCGGCTTTTACAACTCCTGATTTGTCTTGTCTTTTTGTTTTACTTTTGTTGTTTTTTTTCTCTTTTTTGCTGCATCTGTAATTTGCCACCTGGCATTATATTTGAGATTATGGGTTGTAATTTTTAGATAACATGAAATGACATCAATATTTTCACGATACTTTCACAACAAATTTTAAGTGACAGATTGTTACTAGTGGTTAGTAATGAGTAAAACAATATTTTTCAGTTGCGGGTTTGAATTAAAACCGGTAACAGTTTATCAATTCTCTTTTTTTTTTTTTTACTTTTACTTTTTTCTTTTTCTTTTTCTTTCTCGATTCATTTAGGATTTGTCACAACTTAATGACACGTGCGATTGTAATTAGTAAATCACCACTTTCATATGGATCCATTATATTTTTTCTTTAAAAATTTACGTCCACAATATTATTACTACAAATTTTAGGTGATAAGTTTTTACTAACTATTACTGGTTAGCAAAAAAGTATTTTTATTAATAGGCTCAAATTAGAATCAGTGATAACTTATCACTTAAGATTTGTTATGAAAAATGTTGTGAACGTAGCATTATTCTTTTTTTTTTTTCACCATTTACAATTGTATATGTCAGGATTGTGGCAAGAGTTATGGCACAAAAATTGTTTTCAGAAACTTTCTCATTTTTTTAAAAGCAATGCCACTATATATAAAATAATTTTCACAATAGTTGAGTTGACATATTTTTACTTGATTTTATATAAATTCACAACTACCATTACTTTTTTATTTACCATTAATATCTTGTCATCTCAACAGTTGTTAAATATTTTATAAAAATGGTTGTGACTTTAGAGTTATTGTTTTTTAAAACAATATATTAAGTGATACCCAAAATTCAACATAAATGTTGACGTGTCATGTTATAATTAGTGTATAACAAAATTGTTAGAGATAGATCCATATAAAGTAATGCTCTAGTCACAACTTGCCAACTTAACAAATTCTAAAAAAATTTGTGAAATTTTTTGTCTTACATTGCTCTTGTTGTTGGAAAGTATGGCACATTCCATAAATAAATTGAAAATGAAGCAATCAATTATTTTGATATGAATTTTTTTTTTTTTTTTTTGATATGAAATTCCAATTCAAAATATGCGTGTAATCTCTTGGGTTATGGTTTTGTGGACTAAGGTCATTTGGTGACCACCATATGTTGATCTATTCCAATCTTCATTTCTCATATTTTCTTTATTTTTCTAACATTTTAAAATCTAACATTTAAAAAAAATGACAAATATGGCCTTGGGATATTTATTTTTCTATTAATAACATATTATATATGCGGGTCTTTTTCATTGTTGGAGTTGTATACTTGATTTTAGTTTTACTTCGACTCTTTGGTGGGATTGTTAGGTTTTATGGACGAAGGGTCCAAGTCTTGAAGTTACTTTCCTTCTGTTAGTCTTCTTTATTAAGCTTGATTACTTTCCTTCTTGTTATATATGTTTAAGCACACGACAAGCTTGGACTATACAGCGTTTTTTAGTAATAGGCTAATAGCTAGGATATAGTATGAATACAACACACACACACACAGATTACATCTACTCAACATGTGGATGAATAGTAATAGAATAGTAATACACATTCATTGATAAAATTTCTTGACTTTATTATAAAGATTTGAGAGAGAGAGAGAGAGAGAGAGAGAGAGTGAGAGATTATCCTATTTTGTAAAGTTATTTCATATATCCTGTTGGTGCAAATACAATAATAATGGAAATAACACAACAAGAAACTGAATAATATTTCTGAATATTATTAACGTAAAGAAAAAAAAATTACACAATACTATTTGGACTGAGACGCAACACTCGCTTTTTTTAAGGAGATTTAAGTCCTTGGTTGGCTAAATTTTGTAACCAGTGCAGACCTTCTCTGACTTGTCTCCCCCAGGATACAACAACCTCTCCACAAAGTGTTCAAACCCAAAACTCCACCAGAAAGAACACCCTTCTTTGCCAAGAACCTCTCTATTTTTTTGTGTGTATACTGTATAGGAGGATCTAAGAGGCTGATTCATTTCCATTTTTGATACCTCTACTCTTCACCTCCTCATTGCACACATATCTAACCCAATATCTGAGACAACTCATGTTAGCCCATTAATCACCACAATTAAAAAGAATAAAATAGTGTCTCTCCTTTTCAATGTGAAATTAAACATTTTCACTAACTCCTCATCTTCCATATTCACTCCCATATCTTTACACTTATATTGCAACATTTATTCATTTTAATTATTTAATATTAAAATGCTCCAACATATCCAATATGCTATACTAGTATACCATTATACCTATCTTTCACACAAATTCAGGCCTCATGTGTCGATCTACACGTGTAACTCATTTTTTTTTTTTTTTTTTTTAATAAAAGAAATGTATAAAACATCTAATATTTTGAATAATTTCATAAATTTCATGACACTTAGAATTTATTTTTATATATTAGAAAAGTGTAATACACAAATTAGAGCGTTTTACCAAACTAAAATTTTTTGCGGTGCCAAAAATTTTTGTTGTAAAATACTCAACATCAGTGATTTTATTTTAGCATTCAACATAATAAAATAATATAAACAACACAATAAAATAATATATCTACTACAATAAACAACAACCACAACCACCACCAAAATGAATCCCTAATCCAAAACCAAACAAAACTCAAATCCAAAGAGAGAAGAGAAAGCAAGATGGGTCGACGATGGAGGCAGAGATGGGTCGGCTTGGAGCTTGGGGCTTGGGTTGGTGGCGAGTGGAGGAAGAAAGGAAAAAAAAAAATGAAATAGAGAAGAGAAGGGCAGTGGCTTGGGTCAGCGATGAGTGGAGGAAGAGGTGGATCGGAGTTGGGCAGGAGAGATGGGTCGGTCAGCGACTAGGTAGGCAATATGGGTTGGCGAGGTGGAGGAAGAGAAAAAAAATATCTAAGAGGAGAGGGTGAGAGAAGTAAAGAGAGATGAGAATAGAGAGGAGGTGCAGTGGGAAAATGAAAAAAAAAAAAAAAATAATAATAATCATTTAATAATTTGAGCAACGGTGGAGGAACTAATAAGATATTGTTTTTTGCTTAACATCTAGTTATAGTGCACACACAAAGATAGTTATGCACTATAGCTTAACAGCAAAAAAATTTAGCTTTTCCTCCGCTAATCCAAAAATTTCCTAAGCTTATATTCCAAAACATTAGCATATCATAAAAAGTGTTGGTTCCTTTGCATTTAATACATGAAGCAATAATTATATAGCATTCCCTTATCCACCTTTACATCAATCTATTTATTGAAAATTCCGTGCCTCTTGCCTTCCATAGTCTCTGCCAATGAATAAAAATTGGTTCAAACTTCACCAACTACGATAGTACGATGGGCCCTAAAAGTTAAATTGCCTGAAGATGGAAGGGAGGGAAAAAACGAAAAAGGAAACTTTTTTTTTTGCTGAATAAAGGAAACCCTTTTTTGATAATATGAACAAAGGAAACTTTATTGTACAATTTGTACTAGTACCTACATTTTCAAAAAAAAAAAAAAAAAAACTTTTTAACATGGTTAAAGTGATCCAACAAGTTCGGATTTCAAAAATAATTTTAACTAAATTGCAGTGAGTGAAAGCATGGTGGTTTATGGAATTTAAGATATACCAATTTTTTTTTTAATGATTCTATAGTTGAAGAGGGAGAATTTCAACTTTAAATGTTTTTTATGGGAATATAAAGAAGTGTGAATCAGTTAAGCTACATAGTTCTTAACAGCCAAAACTAATTTAATTAATGAAAAAAGTTAACAGATGCCGTAATAGTATTTGTTTAAGAAATATTTCTATAAACTTTTTATGGGAAAAAAATAACTAATTTTTTTGACAAATTTTAATATTTCTCATGAAAGTAAGTGTCAAAACTTTCATAAAATAGTTTAATAACAAGTGCCCTAAAGGAATACATTAACCATACTTTAAGTAGATGGAAGTAAAGTAAAGATGCCTAACTTTTTTTTGAAGGAAAAGATTAACGGATGTCTTAATGACATTAGCTTAGAAGCTATTTTATAAAACTTTTTATGGGAAAATAAAAAATTAACTAATTTTTTTGACAATTCTTTATAGTAGTAAATTCAAATTAGAACCAATAACAACTTACTACCTATGATTTGTTGTGAAAATATTATAATAATATTTTGGACATAGCACTCATCTTCATAAAATGGTCTATTAACAAATGTACTAAAGACATTCGTATCATGACCTTTTTTGAATAATTATAGAGACATCTGTTTCAAGTCCTTTTTTGAATAATTATTGGAGTAAATGAGTTTTTGCATTGCAATGATCAAGGTTGTGGTATCCAATGATATTGGTACTTAGAAAATGATAATACTATAATCTATAATTAAATTAACGAGGATCCTCCATTTGATAGCTCTAGGCTCAAAAATGAATAAAATAACACCCCCACGTACAATACCTTCTACAAGAGGCAAAGACACTCATACCCAATAGGTAAGCACTATTCTTAATTATTATTTTGGGCTAAGTTGTAAGCACCACTCCTTTTATTTATTTATTTCAGCAACTCTTCTTTTTTTTTTTTTGAGAATATTTCAGCAACTCTTCAACTATTAGGAATAGTTGTATGCGAATCTTTTCCTTATGTTATAATTTTGGTCACCAAACTTAGTTGTTTATGACCATGTAATGCAATAGTGTGGTACAACGAAGAAAAGGAACATCTAGCAAACTCATTAAAATAAAAAAAATAAAAAATAAAAATTTTAAAATCCCATCGGTGCAAAGCAGCTTGTGCAGGGGATTTTAAGCAATTTTAGTTTGTTAACTTTGTTGTCTGGTTGGACTACATTGAGAACAATGTTGTAATATTCATGCTGACTTAATTTTATTTATTTATTTTTAAATTAAATAGTTAAAATCGTGGGTTAAGTTGATATTTTCTAAAATGTATAATAGGTTAAACTATAATTAAATTGCCCTATGAAAAGAGCAAGATTCAATTGACAAACAGTTTACTAAACTGGAGATTGTTAAAAGGTAAATTCACATAATATCAACTCATTAAAAAAAAAAAAAAAATTAAAGTCCCATCGGTGCAAAGCAGCTTGTGCAGGGGATTTTAAGCAATTTTAGTTTGTTAACTTTGTTGTCTGGTTGGACTACATTGAGACCAATGTTGTAATATTCATGCTGACTTAATTTTTTTATTTTTATTTTATAAATTAAATAGTTAAAATCGTGGGTTAAGTTGATATTTTCTAAAATGTATAATAGGTTAAACTATAATTAAATTGCCATATGAAAAGAGCAAGATTCAATTGACAAACAGTTTACTAAAATGGAGATTGTTAAAAGGTAAATTCACATAATATCAACCACATGACATGAAATCAATAATATATAAAAGGTAGATTCACATAATATCTAAGGTAAATTATATTTTTCTGGTCTAAACTACAAGGTGATTCCCCTTAACTTTAAAATGTCTATATCACCATTAATAATTACATGTTAAAAAGTCTCAAATTTAACATCAAGTTTCAACAATAACAGCTATACTTTAAAGTCAAATAACCCAATAATTTAGGGTGTAAAAATATCTTTTACTTGTAATATATATGAATCAACCACTTTAACTTAAAAATCTATGACTACAAAAATACATAAGGAGATAAATGACCCCAATTAAAAAAAAAAAAAAAAAAAGGATTGGGTTCAAAGTTTCAGAACCATGTGCCCAAAAATAAACAGAAAATCAATGGGCTCCAATAATAAAACCATGTGCCCAAAAAAACTAAAAAATAAATGGGCTCCAATAATTGCGAATGAGGCCCATACTGATAGCGCAGAAGAAAAAAGAAAACAAAATACTGTCAACCACTTTAACTTAAAATCTATAACTAAAAAAAATACATAAGGAGATAAATGACCCCAATTAAAAAAAAAAAAAAAAAAAAATGGGTTGGGTTCAAAGTTTCAGAACCATGTGCCCAAAAATAAACAGAAAATCAATGGGCTCCCATAATTGCGTATAAGGCCCATACTGATAGCGCAGAAGAAAAAAGAAAACAAAATATTGACAGCTGTGGGATTTGAACCCACGCCCTTTCGGACCAGAGCCTAAATCTGGCGCCTTAGACCACTCGGCCAAACTGTCGCCTTGTTGCTTATGTGCTTTTAATTAATTTATTTAAAGCAAAATACACAAACTTCACACGGGCCTTTAGGAAGGAGGCCTAATCCATCTTCCAATGGTTACTCCTAATCCCACTCTTTATCTTACTCAACACAAACAATAGTATTGCAATAGATATAGTGGTTTTTCTCTACACTTAGATTGCACCATCAACTAAATTATGGGTAGTTCTACATGTACTCTCCATGGTCTGGAATTTGGACTAAAGGAATGTAATCCTTAAATTAGATTCCACTACGACTTTTAAAATTGACCACAACATTGTTCCCACCTTTTCTACTCTTGTTCTAGATTTGATAACAATTGTTTATATTCAATTCGTTATGAACAATTGTCAACAAATAACAAAACGAAATCATTACTATTGGAATATTCACATCTGAGTAGTATGGTTGGTTAAGTAGTGAAGTCTCGCATTGAGTGGTTAATATAATATAGTTGAACTCATACATATTAGACTTAGGCCTTTTAGGTTAAATGCATTGCTATATAATAGGTTGGTTTGGATAGCACGTTCACGTCCACATTTGTTCTCCTTGCGCTTTTTCAGTTTTTTTTTTTTTAAGACCAGCGCCTGGTGCACTGTTCATGTTATATAAACAGTAAAAAAAGAGTGAACAGTAATTTTCACACATTTAAAAATTATTTTGCTACAGTGTTTTTAGTTTTCAGTAAAATAAGTTGTATCCAAACGCACACATTATATTAACTACTTAATTGAAGTCTCCCCAAGGTGTTTCGCTCCCCCAACAATTACATTATGTTTAACTTTGAAATGATGCATTAACTTCTTATTCATCCCGTTGGAAATGCGGCCTATAAACCGTCTCCATTGTCTCCTCTTCTACAATACATGAAAGATCAGTGTTTTCTTATGCTCCAGCCAGTATTGTCCCAAGCTCTAGTAGCCATGTTGTTAAGTCTTTCTAGCGGATGCACAGAGCATTTGTAGTGCTGGGAGAGAATGGGTCCCAATTCTTTGTTTCATATTAAGATGATCTTTGGAGACAATTGAGAAGGAAAGTATAGATAGAAGTACTATAATACCATTGAAAGGAACTGCATTAAGTTCCAAAATATTGAACACTAAAAAAAAAGGCTTTAAAATGTTCATAATAAAAATTGAACGTTACAAGCCTAGACAAATATATGGTACATTCTTGCATCATAGGTAGTCGAGGAGGATCTAAGCTTTTATAGAAGCAGATCTATGGCGAGCAATACATTTTGGGAAGCATAGCAAAAAAGTGTGATCAGAGGGAGGTTTGAAGGATGAGAAAAATTCTGGATCCCGCTCAATCGACTCAGCGTAACTCTCCAACAATGAAACTATCTCGTCAAAATGCGGCCGTTTATCTGGATTGCTTGACCAGCATCTGTTGATGAGATGACTAAGTGCCATAGGACATGCAGGTGGCAATGGCGGCCTTGCATTCTGCAAAACACCAAGTAGATTCAATGCATAAGAAACTAAAGAAGTTTGCATACTTGAAAGATACCTCTTCTTGATTAATTGAATTCAAGTTTCAAACTATCCAATGCATAAATACTTCCCCGAAACTTCAGGACATAAAAAGGAAACCACAGAGACTCAAGGACAAAAAAAAAACTAAGGCATTAATACAGTTATGATCAACTAAAACAAGTGTTCAACTTCCATGATATGCTAAATCTGTAGCTCAACTACAAACTTTTTAAATGCAAAGCCAGAAAAAGGCAACGGTTTTCAGATAATAATAGTACTTTCATGTAGTTGGTAATTACCTCCAGGCAAACACGGAGTACATGACCCCAAAAAATTACTCAGGAGAGTATGGCCAGCAAAAGGAAAACATCCTCATTAAAATGAAACCTATAATATTTTCTAGCAGAGATGCCTTTGGACCACAAGGCAAGTGGTCCAGACTTCAAAACAAGGAGCACTTACTGATCGATAAAACTCTGAAGCTTTCTGATAAATAGTATTTCTAACCATAGAACCGGTTTTTATGGCTTGTTGGAGTCATAATCTGCCTTTGCTCCATAGACACTTGTAAAGTTGTAATCAGTGCAAGAGGGAACTAGCAAAGCTAAAACAGACATGTAAGATGTTACCATGTCTTTGTTTTGATTTAGGAAGATGATAAGGACATGCTTATAATTTCTACAATTGCAAGTTATTATCAGATAAACATTAAATTCAATTATCTATGCCATCTGCCAGATATGTGTGTGGGCATGTGTATGTGGGACAGAGAGAGGTATCCATTGAATTTATAATAAGAAGAAAGGAATTGCCTTGAGACCTTCACAGTTAAAAGTGCAAGGATCATACTTATGCTTCTAGAATGTGGATAACATTATATCATATTATATTATTCTTACTACAATTTGGAGATGTCATGTCCGGCATGGATAAGAATGGCTCAAACAGACAGTCCCACATGACTAGACAAAACTCAAGGGCAAGCATATGACAAGCCATCATGCATGTGTTTGTGGATGCATCTTGAAGACAAAACCTATGAAGGCTGTAATCAATCATAATGATCCAATCAGATTTCTATAATTGTTTAATATCCCGTGTGTTTATATAAAACTTCACGAATATTATCTCTTCATTTAATATTTGGATTGTAATAACAAGAATTGCAATAACTGAAATAAAAACTAGATGACTAAAAGTATGTGAGCATATAGCAAGAATAGCAGAAAATTGTTGTCCTTGAGCTATCCAACTTAGAGTGGGTTTGGATAGCAACGCGTTTACGTTGCTATCCACATCTGCGTTTCCTTGGGTGGGTCTCATGCACCGTTCACGGGACCCACAAGTACCTCTTTCAGGAAATATAACTTCTAACCTAGGTCCCATGGCACTATTCACACATTTAAAAATTATTTTGCTACAGTATTTTCAGTTTTTAGCAATAAGCGGTATTCAAACAGACCCTTAATTAACGTGCAGCACACCTTCTTAACTAAGTGTCTTAAGTTTGTATAATTTGTTAGAATATTCATGTGTGAGTGATGAGGTTAGTTAAGAGTGGTTCCCTCTTGCTGATGCATTGAGGAAACTCAAAAAATCTGGCAGCAAAGTCTCCCATTCATTGCTTTCATGCTTTTGTGTAAGTGTATTAAAACTCAACAGTGCATAGGATAATGGTTGCTTTAGTTAGTAGCCCTATCTTGTGATATTATCTTCTTCTCAGCTCAGCATCCCAACTCTATATATGTATATATGTAAGCAACTTCAATATGAATACAATCGAATTTCATATTATCAATTACCAGCCAATGAGACAAAACCACTCTAAGAATTGTTAAATGAAAAGTAAATAAAGAAGAATGACACAAGTAATATTTTTTTTTTTAGTAGAGCGCTTCTAATGAAATAAATGGTACATGGAAAATACAAAGACGCACAACCCATTTCAGAACGAATGAAATGCATGCTTACCACACACACACGCATAGAGGGGGAGAGAGAGAGAGGAGCTATCGAAGAAACTAGAACTCTCAATAACTCTTTGGTTCTAATACCTGACATCAACTTCTGACTTATTTTCATAGGTGTAATTGATCATACAACTGGCCATAAACACGTCTCCAAACCAGTATCTTGCTCAAATTATATTGTCCTCTTCCATCATTCCAAGAAAAAATCAATCAAAGATAATAAGAAAATAAATGATCAGTCTTCCCTCTCAAACACTTTCATTGTGCCCATATTTCACTCATTCATACCTATAAAATGTTACATTCCATACAATTTTAATCCTCTTCATCATAAAAATCATTTCTAACATGGAGTTCCCTCATTTGTTTTATCAACTAGAACAATATTGTCAACTGTTGACAATGTGGGGTCTCAAGAATATACCAAGTCTATCTATTCATGAAAGATTTACTAGCCTTTCAAATAGCAGACGATTTTGGAAAAATAAAAATGTATTTCTACCAAATTTTCCAAAATGACAAGTGCATAATGATTTCAGTAAAAAACATATATGATTTCTCTGTATGTGATTTAATCCTGAGCTGCAGCACAGGCTGGGTGATATAATCAATGGTACCATTATTCCTGTTCTTTATTTTTTTTTTAAATAATCTTTTGATGCATATGTGAGATACAGCCTTCACATATAGTTTCATGAAATTTTCACAACCTAGGTTCCAATCACGAATATGGATGTTTAAATTCCTTTCATTTATCTCAGGCCTCACTGGTATATATATGATAATAAAGAAATGAATTCACCATGTACATACCTTCTGGGAGACTGCAAACGCAGCCTGTTCTGGAGTCATGTTGTCAAATGGTATCAATGCAGTTAAAAGCTCCCACAGAACAATGCCAAAACTGTAAACATCAACTTTCTTTGTATGGTGTTTTTCTTTGATCATTTCAGGAGCCATCCAACGGTACGTGCCTGTGAAACCCTTTGTACTACCACACTGAGACTCTAAGCATGAAATACCAAAATCTGCTACCTTCACACACATATCTTCCCCTAGCAATAGATTTTCTGATTTCAGATCCCTGTGAAGTATCCCTTGAGAATGAAGATATTGCATCCCGCGGGCAATGTCAAGGGCTAATTTCAGAACTAGGTTGACTGGAACAGAATGTGGTTCCTGATGATGGAGGTACTTCCTTAATGAACCCCCAGCCAAATACTCGGTGATGATACAGAACACAGGAGCTTTCTTACAAGCTGCAAAAAACTGCATTAAGAAAGCAGAAAAGATATAAATGGTCAGAAAGAGTGATAAAATCCTACCAAGATTCAGCTGTTTAAAAATTCATGACCAACTAGTTGCTTGTCTCCAACAACAGAATCCAATAATGTAAAGTGTATTGGTTGATTATACCATTTGGATGAAGCTACAAATAGCTTCACCACCTAAATGAACCACACCCAAAATCCAATAAGACATGCCCGATCTACTATAGTATTTCATTAGATAATGAATAAAACTCTCACAAGGAATTAGTATTCAAATCCCTATCCAGACTGCAGTATTGAAACATTTCACTGCACACATAGTTTACTTAATTAAAGATTCTTGATTACTGCAAAGGTTCCACCTTGTTTGCCTTACTCTTAGTTACTGATTCAGAGAAAAGTATGGAAGGATGCTGAAACTTGCTGTTATGAGCTCGGGTTAAATCTCCTTCCTTACTGGCATAAATTTGAAGTGATTTAAGTAAATACTGATTTTAGCTCAACATCCTGCTGCTAAGAAAACAACAGCCAAAATATAAATGATAGAGCGTATAAGGAAAGGAAAAATAATAAGCAAGTGGGTATAGGATTGCAGTTTGCCTTTTCCTTGCACAAAAACCTCATTCTTGACACCATATAAGAAAAGTTGGGATATGAAATCCAGCAAGAAGTGCATATCAGTGTTGTTGAATTCAAAATTTAAAAAAAAAAAAAGTTTTACAAGGTAACATTATCAATGGGACCATGACAATAACACTACAAATTAGATACTATAGCACTAAATCTCGGGTTCATACCATAATATTCCATTCAAAAGCCAAACAGAGTAGCAGCAATGTAAAAAGTTCATATCACAAATTACATTGGTGCAGGACCACAACCTGAATTATTCCATAGAACTTAGAATACAGGCAAGTAAGAAAAACAATTTATTCAAAAAATAAATAAAAACTTACGGTAATGATATTCGGATGCCTCAACCGAAAAAGCAAAGCAACTTCTGAAATAAACTGATTCTCAAGCATAGAAGCCAAGTTCTCATCCTCCTCAGGCTGGCTTATTAGCTTAATAGCCACATCCCTTTGCTTATATATCCCTCTATAGATCCTACTATGCCTTCCTGATGCAAATTTGTTCCCAATGAATAACTGTGACATATCTGCGCTCCACTCCTCCTCTCCCTCTCCCTTTATCTCTGCCCCTGAAGACACCAAGTACTTGGACCACGAAACTGCTCGCTCGTACTCTCCAAGAGAGAGCCTCCTCTCGGATTTCCCATTGTTTGCAATCTGCTTAAACCAGTAGAAATTCTTCATGGGTCTGAGCCAAAACTCATCAAAATCATCAAATCTGCACACCTTTTAGCCTCTTGAACCCAATGTAGATTCCAAAAACAAGCAAATCTCTTCTAAACACTTGATTTGAAAGAGACCCAGATAGGAAAAATTTGAACTTGATGACTTTAAACAGTCCCTACTCCCGCTACATTCCGAAATTTCCTACTGACAAAGTGAATTCAAGCTAGCAAGCACATCCTCTATGAAACCCAGAACTCGAAATTTTCAATCATTAAAAGCGCACGAAGATCAAAGCAAACCAAAAAAAAGCTCACTTTTTTTGTAAATTAAAGCAAAGAAACTTGGAGTAAAATACGTATGGAGTACTTAACTTTCATTTTCTCAGTACAAACAACTTGTTTCTAAAGGAAAGTGTGACACTTTGTTCAAATCTGGAATCTAAAGCAGACTAAGAAAGAAACAGAATGGATAAACAAAGCTGGAAAAAACATAGTCTCTGATCTTCACAAGCCAAAGCTATAAATGGCATAATAATCACAGTCAGACATAGACACAGAGGTTAAAAGCTTGTGAGGACTTAAAGCTAAGATTAATGAAAACAAAGGAGAGAAAGAGAGTTGGTGGGTATGTTGTAGAAGGTGTTTTCTGGTTAGCAGTGAAAGCAGCAAATGCAAAAGAGCTGGCGGTTTTGCTCTCTTTTCATTCTTATTTAGACAGGCACAGACTCTATCTATAAACACTAAAAAAAAACTCACAAGCTCTGCTCTATACATTCATAACGTGCGAAGAACCACTTCTGAGGAGACAAACCGGGTCTTCTTCGATAATGACCGCTACCTTTTTCTTTCCCCTTTTGCCCTTTTTTTATTTTATTTTAATATTCATAATAATAAATTATCATATTAGAGCATTATCTTGAATTTAGAGCATTCGCATCCATCCATGTATAACAATATAGAATGTAAATTTTGCGCATTTATCAGTCAAATTTGTGTAAATTTATATTGTTGCTGCATGATTACTATTCACATGGAATTCTATTTTTTTTATACTTCTTTACTCAAATACACAAAAAGAGGGAGATGATTTGAAAGAGTAATAAAAATTTGATAAAAAAAATAATATTTTAATAAAATATTGTGTAAAATAAATAATTTGATGTTGATGTTTTTAAAAATTTATTGTGTAAAATAAATAAATAAATGATTCATGTGCTAAAATAGACCAAAAAAAAAATTACATGAGTTGATACGAATGCTCTAAATAATCACCTATCTTGATATTATGATAAATTAATATTTATTTCGAAAACTTTTTTTAGAAAGAGTTTCAACTTATGGCATTCGCTCCTAGTTTTAGCTATTTATCATCGAATCAAGACACCAATCGGTTTTTGGTATAAACAATGATTGAATCCCAGATTAGATTTCTTATTCAACTATCAGATACTTTACCAGTTGAACTAACTGAAACTCACTTTTCAAAAACTTAAATGGTTACAAAATTATGAATTTTTTCATTTCACCATTATTCTTACTCTCCCAACTAAAGTGGTGTTATAAGGAGAGGCTTAATGAACTAAATATTGGAATGCAAGCTGTGAAAGAAGCCACTATGAACAATGTCCTTGTTTTAATAATTAAGTCATAACAATAATACGGTTGATGCTTTGATATTGATGAGAATTAGGTTTGAATTAAATGTAGTTAGGTTTTATTATACTTTTAGAGTTAGGGTCCTGTTACAATGGTAATTTCCTTTTATAAAAAAAGCCGTAAGTTATATGTTTGAGTTCATGAATTAGTAGCTTATCAAAAAAAAAAGTGTTCATGAATTAGTCACTCCAAATAAAAATTCACTATAAAACTATTTATCAATCACCTATACTACATCCCACAAAATTGAGAGATGAATACAATCTTTTAAGTTTTTATTGAACTTTTTTGCCCATAATTATTTGTGGTATGCATTGGATAACATTAAGAAGACTGTAAAATAACTTTTCAACTTTTAAAAGACAGTAGCTTTTTGGGGGTACAATCACTATGGATTTCACAGTTCCCTTCAGAGATACTTCAGCGTACATTACAATCATATGATTCATATTAATGCTTTAGCTCATATTCTCAATACTGTGCATAACACGCATGGTTAATTATATCACTAGTTACTAGTTAGCTTTCACTTCCAACAACCATACTTTATCTACACTATGAAAGCTGCCATCTAGCTAGAATTACAGAGCCCACATAAAGAAGTCTTAAAAAGACAATAAATTTTCCTCAAAAAACAAAAAAAAAAGACAATAAATTTCACAACTTCTATAAGTGATAAATTGTGATTGGACACCATTGTTAGTGTATGACAAGTGCGGCCAAAATGGCCAAATAATCCTGTTGGTCAAAATATTTGGCGATTTGCCACTATTTTGAAATTATATATAGATGAATCACTTTTTTAAAACTCGAGTTTGTTGTGTAATTCGAGTTCTAAGAAAAATAATCTTCAAGTTTACCATGCTATTTTTTATAAAATTTAAGCTCTAGGAACTCAAGTTATACGGCAAATTTGGTGGCTATTTTTCATGGAATTCAAGTTACACGGTAAACTCAAGTTTTCAAACTCGAGTTTTAAAAAAGTAATAGATCCCTAATTATTTCACAAATAGTAGTAGATCGCCAAATATTTCAACAAAAAATGGTATTTTACCATTTTAACCTGATAAGTACAAAATACACTATTTTCATGTTTGTCAAGAACTTAGTAGCTCAACCGAAACCTCCTAATATTTTTATCAACAACGAAATTCAAGTTTTAAATCATTTTTCTCCCATTATAGCTACCAAGTTTATCAACAAAAGGAATTTACAAGAAACCATAAAATGTCTTCATAATAGAATAAATCTAAGGACACACCTAACTACTTGCATATTCAATTTCACAATTTATTGACTTATATAACTGTGAACGCTGAACAGTGTACACTTTCTTATCACTACCAATTATATGGTCCTACCACTTTTTGACAATCGTTAGAGGGGTAGTTGAGTCCAAGAGAGAAAAGTTGGGGAAGTAAAGATTTTTTTTTTTTTGTTGGTAAAAGGGGAAGTAAAGTTAAAAACTTTAAAAAGCAGCCATGTGGTTATCAGAAAAAATTAAAAAGCAGCCATGTACATTTGAAGCGTTACAACAGAAAACAGAAGTGAAGAAGAGAAAAGAGAGCTAGCGAGGTTGTTGGGTATTGTTGTTATTTGTTTGTAACCGTGGCGTTTAAGAAGAAAAAAAACACGTGGGTTCCACGTTGCTGTAGTAGAGGTATCCGTGAGTGTGACGGACATGCCGTATGGTCCTCTTCCGTATACGGTCACTTTGATATCTCTCTCTCTCTCTTCTTTTTACTATTTCCGATGACCTTCTTTTATTTTCCTCTCTGTACTCAAATTAAAACTGTACCATTAATCACGCACACGGACTTAAAAAGCAGTGAAACTTGTGGGACAACACACCAATGTCGATGCCTACCTACGGGTAAGGTGCGTGTGTCCACGCTCCAGCCACATGCCTTCTCTGGTTGTCGAGAAGGAATGGGTTGTGCACCGAGTTGGTAAGAAACAAAAATAATGCTAGGAAGATACCCTTTCTCACACCTTTGTTTATATATCAATTGCCGAGTAATACTATCAATTGGACTTTATCACCTTAAATTGCATGTGGTGGACTCATGTGACACACAAGCTGTGTGTCTTTAGTATTACTCTTATATATTAGTCTATAATTAGTGCGTAAGTTCACATGAAAATGTTAAAATTCAATCATGAGTTAACACATAAGTAAGATGTAAATTTGGGTGTGGGATTTGAAGTTACAAAAAATGAGTGGAGGGATTTGAAGTTTGAACCCTCTAAAATGCCAAGAGATACCAATTCAATTACAAAGTACTTTGCAAACCTAGATTAAATTGTCCAATTATTGTAGTGCATTGGGTAAGGTTGAGTATTTTATTGCAATCGATCATTTTTTTTTTTTTTTGAAGATGTTATTTCCCGATATGGTAGAACCTACTTTTTTTTTTTTTAATGGACGGTAGAACCTACTTGATTCCTCTTTAATGAGTGCAATATTGTTTTGGAGCATTGCACTTGTTTGATTCCTCTTTAACGAGTGCAATATTATTTTAGAGCATTGATTATAGTATAAAGTTGTCTCTAGTTTTGCTTTTTTAAGATATGATTATATTTTTATTCATTTTAGCAAATAAGTCAAATCAAAGGCACAAAAAAATAATTTAATTCCTAGCATATTAGACTTAGAAAAGTGCTTATTAACATTGAATTCATAGCAACAAATGTCAATGTACAAAGCAAAAGCAATTATAATTAAGAAATCATTTATTATGGATTTAACAATCTCCAAAATTAATATTATATACATTTTTTTTTCCTAAATAAATTCTATAGACACTTATATACATCAAGAAAAAAAAAAAAAAAAAGCATCTCCATATATGAAAGTGGTTTGATTCCCAGTACTATATTATCTGTTTCAAGGATTTAATATTCCATTTAAATGGTGGTCCAAGAATCATGATTTAAAGTTAAACCCTTTTTAATTACGTAATTAGCAGCCAACCTGGATTCTTAAAACAATGGATAATGGATGTGACAAAACTAGAGAGTGTCCCATGAAATCCCATGGGAGAACTGAGAAGGTACAGCATTTTGGCTTTTCTTAATGTCGTCCGTACATTCATTCATTCAGTCTTAAGTCACACTTAAGTTAAAGTTTAATTAAACTAGGGTTATCTAAAGTATACTTTTAATCCAATCAAAAAAAAAAAAAAAAAAAAAAAGTACACTTTAAAGGAGCTTTAACATTATAAGAAACTCAACAGTCGACTTGATATGCTATGCAGGGGCCAACTTAACTTTCATTTGTATATTTTAGAAAGATATTCACATTCGAAGAAAAATACATATTGAATCTTGGATGAAGAATAGGATTGAAACGTTACCTTAATATATTATAAATAAATATGTGATATACTTATATTTTAAACTCTAGAATTTAGGGTCCATGATTAAGTGTTCGATTGTATATTCCACAATTTTTGATAGCTTATTTGTATAGTGCTAATTAAAAGATATAATTTTTGATAACGTTTATGTTAAATGTGTGTAAAAAAAATACTAGTTTATTTCCAAAAAAATCTAAATGTTAAATTATTTGCAAAAAAAAAAAGAAGAAAGTTGTCACAAAATGCAAAAAACAAATAACCTTTTTCCCAAAAAGTTTAATTTGTTACATCCCTAAACTTTAAAGTTTAAAAATGTATTTTTTTAAAGGTAAGAGCAAGAGACAACCACATAGATTGGATTGGTCAAAAACTTTGTGGTTAAGTGTCCATTTATGAACAGCTTATCTAACTTTTTGCTGAAAACTTTTTGCTAAAAGTGTGCCAAAATATACTTACACCTTTTAAAAATTTTGAAAAAAAATAAGAAAAGACCGAAAAAAGTGAAGTTTTAAAAAGCTGTACACAAAAAATAAAAGCCAAAAGCTAAACCTGATGCTAAACAAGCTCTAAGTAATATTACTTATGTGAGTTTGAATATTCTCCTCCTCATTAATTGGATTTGGAGGGTATGGTAGCTGTAAAAATGGAAAAATTTAGGATTGGTTACTTATAGTATATATCTTGATGATTAAGAGATTGATTAGTGACCTTAGTTAGGTGATCTGCTGGAGTTATTGATCACTAAAATTAAAAAAGTTGAAAGCAAAAAATACATGGCCATGGAGCCTACACATAAACATCAACCAATGATATTCAAGAATCTTAGGTGACAACTCCTTATCATGGGTCCGACTCCAAGCTATCATTGACTAATTTTGTAAAATAAAAAATAAGATCAGGACAAAATTCATTAAAAAAAAAATTTTACGACAAACTGTAGTTGTTGAAGATTTGTCACATTTGTGTGTGAATTGAATCAGGATTCAGGATGCAACTGTAATTTGATTTTTCTGATTTTATAATAAGGTTGTATAAGTTGAGAAGTTTTTAAGTAATAGCCTAAACTCTAAAAGGTTGACTAAGCGGTTCAATCTTATTTCTTAAAACTTCATGATATTCATATAATAACCTCTTGTGCATAGGACGGGGGTTTGCATACATTGGGAAAATAGTCGAGGAAGTTTAGATTAGAGGTGACAATTTGTATTTGCATGTCGGGTTCGCATCATGTCAACTTATGAATATTCGACTATATGGGTCAATACTAACTCGACATGTTTATTAATCGGGTCAAGATTCCTTAACCCTAACACGACTCATTTATTAAACGGGTCAATCGTGTCAACCTGTTTATCAGATTTTATCAAAATGAAAAAAAAAATTATGAAAAAACAAACAAATAAATATTTTTAATATAAAATCCAGAACTAATGAGTAACTACATCACAAATAATCATTCAAAACTAAAACATATCTCAATATTACAAATAATCAATCACAATATTTCAAAGAAAATAAACCACAACAACTAATAAGTTTATATATTTAGAATTTGAAGGGTATATTGGTAAAATGTCATTTAATTAAACAGGTCAAACAGGTTCCATAGGTTAAACACTGTACGTGCAAGCAGGGGCGGAGCTAGGATTTTTTGTTTGGGGGGGCCGAATTTTGGTATTAATATATTAGTTTTGAGTCAAGATAAACCATCCTACACATGCATAAACGTACATACACAAATATAAACATTAATATTTTGATACTAGAGTAGCTCATAATTTATAAATATATTGTATATAAAATTAACAACTTTCAAATATATATATTCACAAGATAATTTTTTAGGGGAACTTATCATCTTTTAAACTCCAATGAGTATACAAAAGTTGTTTAATTTGATATTAAACATGTACAAAAAACGAATTAGAGAAAAAAAAAATTACCTTGTCTCTATAACTACTAGACCAATTGACAAATTCTATTGGTTTTTAAAAGCATTATTGGACTAACTCAAACATTTGGGGGGCCAATTTCTATTTTTGTAGCTAAAATTTTAAATTTTTAATACTTATACATAATATAAAATAATTTTTTAAAATTTTGGGGGGGCCATGCTATAGCTCCGCCCCTACGTGCAAGTTAAATTTGAGCTTATATAAAGGAATAAAATAAGTTATCTAACAATACATCTACATGAAAAAACTTCTAAAAGACAAAGATTCTAACTTTGACATGACACACGTTAGGGAAGAAGAAAGTGATAGTTAGAATGTAAAAAGAGACACAAGATATACGTGGAAAACCCTAGGAAAAGGATGAAAAACCACAGTTTGAGCAAGAATTGAATGTTCTTGCTCTGCTCAGATTTGTATTATGTGAGGAAAAGAGGTCACACTTGTACAATAAGGGTGTTCTTCCTTAAAGAGAGACTTTGTTTTCTACATTCCTATCTTATCAACTTTCTACTCTCTTCTCCAAATATCTACTTGGGTTCTTACCCTAAAATACAATTGCATGTTCCTCTTATAATCTGAGAAATATGGCTGAGTACAAAGATAGGTATCAAGTCATCATTTCCTTATTTTGGACATTTTCATAGCTATGCTATTATATGTTGACTAGAGAATAGAGATTGTGCCAACGTGGCACTGGGGCCCGTGGGTAAGTGACTTTGCCACTGCTTGGGAAACAACCCCTGGACATTGAGAAGAACATCAGGAGTACTATGACTGATACAAGTGTCTCTGAAGTGGTACAACATGCATTCAACCAATAAGGGGTGTCCTCATAGCTGATGACCTTAGAAAGTCACTATCTCCCTTTTTGTGAGTGCTTAAGTACTATGTTAAGTGCATATCTTACTTCCTTCCCAAGGTAGTCACGCTTTTAGCATAGACCAAGAATATCTTTTAGCCAACACTTTTTTTTCCTTTGCTCATAGCCATTCCACGTGTAAGGTCCAAATTCAACCACATATGCATTCTCCCATGTCTTAGTGGTGTAATGTACAAACACTAACTCAATCCGTTTATTAAACGGATCAGTCGTGTCAACTCGAATATGACACGAACTCATTAAGTTTCAACCCATAACCTGCTAATTTCGTATCATATCATATCAAGTTTGCAGGTCCTGTTCAATTTTGCCACCCCTAGTTTAAATGCCATGCTTAAAATAAAAAAAAAAAAAAAAAAAAGGTGAGCGCAAAATGAAAAGATATAACTTGGGGGCCATGCACATGCAACGATACGTAATCTTGGATAAAATACCACGTGTATATAAGGTGAGCCGAAAGGTACAATAATTTAGCCCAAACTTTTGGTACAGAGATATATCACCTAGCCGTACTTAATGATGGTTGGTGAATATGCTTGAACAAAACAAAAATTAAGAATTCGCAATAATTTTATCAAACTACTTCCCAATTTACTTATATATCTCTTCACCACTTGAGCTACCCACAATTTATAATTTAATTTTTTTAAATAGTAGTATCAGTGGCCAATAGTTCTGTATTTTTGTGGGTATTTCATGTTTTTGTTTACAAGGAGAACTGGGTTCAAATCTTCCACTATTGTTGTAATTATCAAATGATTAAAGAAAAAAAAAAGGTAATATAATGATAGATTCAAGTAAAAGTGACGTTACTAAATTGCTCATGTCACAATATTGGTCATGTAGTTGTGAAAAATATTGTATTGTAACATTATATGGAAACCAAATAATATTCTTTAGATGTAAAGGCAGTGAGTATTGTATATCTTATCTCTTTGAAGTGTTATGAACCTAACTGTTTGGTATGGTTAATGGTGTATATCAAATTACTTGCAAATATGGTTTTCTATGAATCAAGGGGCTCAAATTCAACGTGTTTGGTAGTCTGGTATCTTGGGAAATAAGTGAATAACCGAGAGTGAGGGGAAAAGATTAAAAATTGATGGTTGTTGGGTAGAGAAAAAGATGGGTCTGATTGAGAATATTTGTCATGTAGTTCACATGTGTACATTTCATTAACATGTTGCTGAAGGAAACCACGTGAACCTATATGTGAGTTTTCATATGAAAGAAAAAAAAATTGAAGGGTCTTTGTCAAAAGTTTTTGATCAAGTAGTATATCTTGCTACCATCAAAACAAGAAATCAAGCAAGTCTACTTTGCCGATCTTTGTTGATCATTGCACTTTTTGTTTTTTGATAGGAATCAATCATTGCACATTTGAGCAGACTTCAAATACCATTTATTTGAAAAATATTACTGGCATATATAGCTTATACCATGCTCGTCATATTATTGCAATTTTAACTTGAGCCTGAGTCTTTACATTAAAATATATTTTTCTAATCTGTATATTGACTGCAAAAAATTATGATTTTAAAAGATTTTGAATGTTTACTATAACGGAAACATATGAGTAAAAAGAGGGGATCCCACATAAAGCTGGGAAATATAATTCGCTGTTAATCCATATATGCCTATCGACAATAGTTTAGGATGGATAATTATAATTAACCCACATATTAGGGTCTTGGCTTGAGAATGTCGAGTTTGTGGGTTTCAAGGTTGAAAAATTGTCATATATATCACTGACACACTACAAAAAAATCTGCCTATAGCAGCGTTTTTTTAGTGGCATTTGCAAAAAAACGTCACTATAGGCACCCAATAGTGGCGTTTTATAAAACGCTGCTATAGGCATATCCATGGCCTATAGTGGCTTTTTATCCTATAGCAGCGTTTTCAAGGACCTATGCTAGCGTTTTTAGTCCCGGCCTATAGTGGCGTTTGTAAAACGCTGCTATATCCCATGGCTAAAATTTAGTGTTTTGGAGCATTTACGATGTAAAAACAGTGGGTTTTTTTTAAAAGAGACATAAACTTAAGAAGCTAAATGTAATTTGAAATATTGGACATTTTTTGGTGTAGTATGAATATAATCATAGTAAAAATATGTCATAGGAAAAAACTTTGGTAAGGAAAAGTCAAGATCGAATTCTCATCCAATGAAAAATATTAATGATGTGAAGTGCTAAAACTATAATTAGTTGGTACATATGTGGTATTAATGTATGAAGTCAGCTAATTTAGAAAAATATAAGAAAAATTGTGACTATGAAATTTCCAATGACACCATAATTATTATAGCATATAAAAGGAATGATGATATGATATTCTAATGGTTTTCAAAGGTATGATTTGATTTTAAAAATCATGGGTTTTGGGTTTTGTCTGGTCATTTCACTTGTGTTTGGAACAAATATTTGGTTGATATATACAAGGCTTCTGACTAAAGTTTGTAATATTAACTAACATATAATGTAAAGTTGTAAGAGATTATGAGAGGTAAAAATTAAAATTTTTGATGGGTTTGTTAAGATTTGAGACATGTTTTTGAAGTTGGAAAGAGAATTTGATTTCTTTATTTCAATTGTGTTCTCTAGTTTATGAATATATTTTGTATATGGTGGAGTTATGAAAGTTAATAAAGGACATTTGGTTATGAAAAAAGGATAGAAAACTTGTAGGAATTAATTTGTATAAGCGTGCATTTGCCTAGAAATTCTTTTGCGTTTTGCGTTTTTGGCTGGGTCCCACGGCACTGTTCACGACCAAGCCAAACTTGTGAAAACATAGATTTCTAGGTAAATCTTAGGTCTCATGGCACTATTCATAACTTAAAATTTATTTTGCTACAGTGTTTTCAGCAACAAGTTTTCAATTTTCAACAAAATAAACGGTATCCAAACAAACCCTAAGTCAATTGGTGATACATTTAAAGGCGGATCATATCATAATGTTTATGGTGGAGCACAAGGCAAAGAGAAGTGTTTTAGTTATATCACCACAAATGGAAGATAGTAATAGATGAAAGAGATAAAGATTTTTGAAAAAAATGTAAATGATATGATTGAAAAGCCAAATCCAACAAAGTTCAAGAATTACTTTGTACTCATTAGTTGTACCACTTGTTGAGGACATCGTAAAGCACTTCTGTGGTTGAAATTTGTTGAGCCCAATTCATGAAAGGATAAGTGTTAATATGTAAAGGCTTGTTGGTTTTGAAAATCCCACATTGATTAGAAAGAAATAGTACAGAGGTATAATGATTTTTATTGAAAATAGTAATCCCATATTGAGAAGAAAAAGATCCAAAGGTATAGTGCGACTTTGATTTGCTTTGGTACGTAAAGAGTTTAAAGACAAAACTTTATTAGTGCTTAGTGTCACTATGTGAGAAGTGTGTTTTGGGGTCTTGGATTTGAGGATTTACCTTAAAAGTTTGTTTTTCAATATCATTGATATTGGATATATTGTGAACAAAAGCATTTGATCAAACAAATTTTTATTTTATGCCTTGTAGCACTTACAATTTTATTGTGTATATATATATAATCACTTACAAAATTTGTAATTTTTGTGCGGGACCTTTCTCTCTTTTTTTTTTCTTTTTTTTTTTTGGGTTAAGAAATGAGGGCATCTAGAGCTCTTCGAGCATTAAACTAATCCCTTGGAGTAGTTTTTTGGTCTCACAAATACCAAGTTATTATAGGGAGGAATTCCTTGGAGGTGGCTCTAATATGCTAGCTAGAATCTCATGGATATAATGAGATCTTAAAAAATATTAAACCAACCCTTATAAAGTTAATTTTTACACACTATACACAGTATTTAAGCAAGACAATCACATTACATTTATAATGTTATTTTAGATCAATTTTCATTACGATTGGATAAGCATCTATTTGTGGGTTTTGGCATTTCAATCGGTCCATTGATTTGATACACCTGTGACCCAGTTGAGCACTAGCCATAAACACTAGCCTTGATAAATTTTATAATGTTACTATCTATCTGTACAATAGAATCCTATTCATTTCACTTTAAATGGAGTAAGTACATTTCACAGTTAATATTTATTTCTTAAACTTGATAATTTAGAGATTATCACATCATTTAAAATTTTAAATAATATGACAATAGATATACTTTAAAATTTATAATATTTAATGTGAAATATTTTGAATGAAAAGGCTCTAACTCTAATATCCGTATCCATGTGCTCCTTTAGTAGGTGTCAATTTTTTATTTACTGTAATATAAGAAAAATTATCAAAAACTGTGCTTTTCTAATATAATAACATTTTAAAAAGAATCAGTAAAGTAAATGACCTTTTAAAAAAGATTACTACTATTATTTTATTTTCATTAATAATCCTATCATTTAAAATTTTTTGTCTATTGTGAGACAACTAGACAAGGAAGTGAAATATTTGGTCCAATTTTTTCCTGTTGAATCAGTGGTGGAAATTTCCTATGTGATAAGTAAGAATAGTATAGTAATTCAGAAAGCTCAGACAGTTGAAAAGAGGGATTTGGATTAGCTTTTCAGCCAAAAGCTAATCCAAACACAAGTTAAAAGTTGTGGGAGTGAGCTTTTTCCCATTTTGAGGGTAATAGATCAGACAGAGTAACGTCAATCTTGGGAAGCGAGGAAAGTAACACCACCACACTAATTATTTGCTTAGCAACGAGTCATTGGCTTTGTTCAAGAGTTTATAGCTGGCCCAACTTTGTTCCAGCAATTTCTAAGCAGGCTAGCCCAGTCGGGTTGGACATAGTAAACTCAATATATTATGTTTTGGCCCAAGAAAGCCATCCTTGTTATTCAGGCCTACATGTTTAATGCTTCTATGGCTGGCCCAAGTTTCTCTATTCACTCCCATAGAAGGGTGGGGAGGGTTTTCAAGGACTGCTATTCACTATACTAGGGTGGCTTCCTTACTTGAGCGTTAACTCATAGTAGCCGAACCTCTTCCAGGTTAAGATTTCATTTATGATGAAATATAAGAAGCACTAACACGTTGGTATTAGTGAGAGAGGGGTGACTTGAACCCAAGAAATTCCTCATAGTGAAGTCTTGTTGGCTCAAGACCCCTTCTACTAGGCCACCAAACACGTTGGTAATTCACATGTACTTCTACTCACATGACTTTTTTTTTTGAAACCATCACGGGACTTACTAAAATAGCCACGTGACTTGTTTACATGATTTAATGAATCATGTAATTTAATACACACATATAATCTTAAATGTCATGTGATGGGCTGAAGGAATTCTTTCTTGCTGTCCATAAAAATTGAGTAAATACATAATAAATCCAAAAGTCCCATTTTTTTTATAGAAAACTAAGTATTTTTAACACATACACACGAGGAGAGGGGAGAATGTCTTAAAGAAACTTACATTAAACCTTAAACTTAATTTCAAGTTAAACCTTAAACTTTAATTTTAATAACACATAAATTAAATCATTGCAGTTTAAAAATAATGAAACCCACGTAAGGATTTTTAAATATTATAAAGAATTCATGTAAAACCTAACAGTACTTTAATGCAAGACAAGAAGAAAAACTATTAATTGAAGAATATTTGTTAAAAATAATGAAACCCACACAAGGATTTTTAAATATTATAAAGAATTCATGTAAAAGCCTGACAGTACTTTAATGCAAGACAAGAAGAAAAACTATTGCTATACAGTTTTACCAGCTTTTCCTTGCATTTCAGATCAAGGGAATTTTTTTTCCTATAACCAATATATCCTGAGTGCAGTTTGCCAATTCTCTCTAATTTTTAGTTGACAAAGTAAGCCTATCTGGTTGGAACAATTATCTAGTAATTACTTCAAGAAATTATTGCTAGTTCAAAGTTTTTCTTTTCCAATAAAAATAGTCCAATACTTTCAGAATTCTCTTGGGCTTTTTTTTCCACTATCTGGTCACCCAACTAGGCCTTGAAAATTTCCAGTGTTCGGCTTACCATGTTCATATTTTATTGCAGGAAACGTGATTAGACAATTTTTTTTTTTTATGAGATTTGAACACATAGGTTTCTTGGGTAAAATGGTTTAGTCAAGAGTCAGTACTACCACAAAAGTACAATGAAACACCATTTGATTAATGTCTTTTATAACACTATGCTTCTGCCTTCTGTGCATTTTTTCATGCATACTAATGGGACTCTTACTAATTGCATGAATTGCCTTCAAGGTAATGGCTAAAATTGTGCAAAGTCATTTCATAGATTCATTATCCCTCTCACAGTGTAAAGACTCCACAATCATGTAAGATTCACACATTGCGAGAAAAGATGCAAGTATATTCGATGAATGGACATTTGTGAGAGAAGAAGATGTGTATATATTTGATGTACAGTTGTGGGATCCATATACCCTGAGAGGAAGTGGATAGTTCAATGCAGCCAAAAACATGTAATCTCTAGTGAGACACTGGAATGGTTTCACTTTCGATGCCATTGAGAATCCAAATCAAGCAGCCCAACTCTTTACATTATTTTATTTATCTAATTAAGAAGAAACAAATTCTATGGCTTTATGTTTGTCTGTACAACATAAATATATGTGACACAGCATAAAAATTGGAAAAAAAGAAGAAGAAGAAGAAGAAGAACCGTAAAACTCGTTCCAAGATCATGTAGAGTCATGTGCAAACAGGTAGTAACCAGAGATGAGGGAACTAAAGGCAAATGCAACAAAAGCCAGGAAGGCCATCCCGACTGATGCACTAGCCATTATTGTGAACTCATCTTTCCCCCAGTTTGATTGCCAATCATCAACCCGGCTTGCTGCTGATGAGGATGCTGATATGAGAAGATAAGCTAGTACCTGCAAATAAAATTAACAAAATATTACCTACCAGCGCAAACACATGTTGCTCAGAATGTAAACTGAACATGTGTACAAGCAAATAAAGGACATGGACATTTAAACATAACCACCAAAAAAAACCCCCAAGACTAATCTGTATGAACACCTGTACTGATTTTGGATCAAACCACCATCTTTATCATATCATAATGCGTTTAGACCCAAATTAGTCAAAGCTAAAACATCATGCTCAAGCTAACAGCAACAACTGCCACCAAATCAAGGATGCTTGTCTAACTCATATAATGTCCAAGATTCATTGTCTACTGCACTAAAATAGTAAAGTAGTGATATCCTAGTGATATATGACAGTACTGATATGAAAAGCCCCAAAAAGTCAAACCACAGTTTAAACTAAATTACAAGATTACAATATTGCATGGTGCCATTGTGCAGAAAACATGACAGTATTGAAATGGAAGTCACACTACTTGCCTGATCCATGAAGAATGTAAAGTGGCGACGTAGGTGGTGGCGGATGACATGTTTCCCGCTGATCATATTGGAAGCTAGATCAAATGCTTGAAACCCTGAATATACAAATGCGATAACATTCACAGATAAACAATACCTGCAAACAAATAAGCTCTACAATCGCATCAAATCTCTCAGAAGAAGAAAATAAGGTGAGAAAATGGTTGGGAGGGGGGTGAGGGGGTGAAGAAGAAGATGAAGAAGGAAACATCAGCAAATATTTCTGGCAGATTAAATCCATACAATGCAGTTATGTTGCACTACTCAGTCATTTTAGGCATGATTTTTTAAGGAGAATCAAATAAGTTGTTCAAATATTAAATTTTAATCAATCAGAAAGTAATGCTTTAAGATATGTCTAATTGAATTTGAGGTAAGTTAAGGTGGGTACTTTTCATTAATTCTTAGGGTAATGTTCACCCAGGGCACATCAAAACAACATGGAATCACTGGGTCCATGTCTACAAGAGACAAGTTGATTTCTATGTAAGCTCTAAGGCTCCTTCCACTCAGATTAGTTGCACGTACCTGTGCAACAATCCTCACTGTCAATCAAACTCCAACGAGCAACTAACCCCACCTGCCAAAACCAGTTACCGGGTAATCCAGGGGCCATTCACCCCCGATGGGCTAAGCAATTTAGCCGACAACAACATTCATTAGTTCAAAGCCTCAAAGTCTACAAGAACACCAATCGAACCTCACCAACCGAAAAGATACACTACAAATCAATAACCATATCAGTCTCTCTTTCAAAGTCTCAAAATCACTCTTCATACTATAAACCCCGAAACACAGACCCATCTCGAGTCCTAAATTTTTTTTAATACTACTACAAGGCTCTTGGCATCTATGTATACAAACTTAACACAAATCAAAGACATAATTAGCACTAAATTTTTATTTCTCTTCCCAAAATTTCTAGTTTATTAAGGCATATTCAACTTTCTAAAATAGTCAAAATCTTGATTATCACTATTAGCTTAACTATATAACTTAGCAACAAAATCAAACAAGAAAAACCATTACACTAGAGAGAGAGAGAGAGAGAGAGAGAGAGAGAGACCTGTACTCCGTGTAACGGTCAAAGGAGTCGCCGCTCCAACCTTGAGTTTTATCGGCGGCCATAACCGAAAACGAAATCAAACAGAGCACAATCTCACTGAACCTAAACCCTAACGCAGCTTTTTCCACCATTATGTCTCTCTTCGTCCTCCTCGGCATCGCAAGATGTGCCGATCTCCGACCATCCTCAACTCCGCGTCCTACTCCGCCGCCGCTGGGACCTACCTTCGTCACCGACATCGGTGGCTCCTCCCTCATCGCCCTGTTAAACACCACCAACGGCGACGGCGACTTCTCCGTCTGAGTCGTGGCGTTGCTGTTGTTGTTGTTAGTGAGGTTCGGCTTCTCCGGCGTCGACTGTTGCGGAGAGAACTGAGTGTACTTGTCGACGGCGACGACGGCTTTGGAGTAGTCCAGCGGCGGCTTCTCCGGCGAGGCCTCCGGAGAGTGGTACGGAGGCGTCTCGGGAGGGTCGCCGAGTTCGGATCGGAGTGGCGAGTGGAATCGGAGGGGCGAGTGAGGCGAGTCATTGTAGTGAGCCGATGAATCGGAGTTTTTCGACGAAGACTTCTTCATGTTCGCCTTGTTCTTCTGGTTTTGCTGCTGCTGTTGCTGTGGCAATGTTTCTTGGCTTTGCTTTTGGTTTTGAGTTTGAGTTTGAGTTTCCATTCTTTGCTTTGGCTTTCTCTGATTTTAAGGCGAGTGAGAAAGAAAGAGAGAGAAAAAGCAAAAGAAAGTGTCTGTTTGGGGACTCCGAAAAAGAAAGTTTGAGTAAGCGAGAAAGTGAAAGTGAGAGTGAGAGGCTTTAACTTCGGGTTCGGGTCGGTAGAGATAAAATAATTTTTAAACGTCTAAATAGTGTTGTAAGACTCAGTTTTAAAGAAAATTTTGTTAAATAAAAATACTTATGAGTCCTATGAACAGTATATAAGATCCACAGAAAAAACGCTTTCATTGGGAAACGCGCAAAACATGCATCCCAAACGGAGGCTTCATGTTTTATGAAAGAGCAAGTCTAATACCACAATTAATTTCACATCGATATGGATCTACTATTTTATTTTCACCGTTTACAACTCGCCATGTAAGTAAGTTGTGAAAATTGGTATAGTAGTAGACTTACTCATTACGAAAATGCGAGGACCACAACTTTTACTATAACTGTTCACATGATAAGTTTTGAGTAGTAGAGTAAAAATAACGAGTCCACAGCTACACTACTTACCACTTATCTAACCAACAACTTGCCACGCGAGTTAGGGGAAAAGTTGTAGGATTAGGATTACTCTTTACTAATGGTCTGTGTGTGGGGGCATGGCACGTGGCTTTGTTTTTGGTTGCTTTGTTCATTACTAGTTAACCAATGGAGTGCCGCCAGGTGATTTCGATATTCTTATTTTTTTTCAAAGGTTGTTGTGTTGAGCTATCAAAAAATATAGTATTCATTAAAAACCAAAAAGCTATCATAAAATATAAAAGTATTATAATATATATAAATGTTAATATGATAGGGTGTGAATGGTATTAATAAAGTGGTGATGATAAATTAATTAAAAAATGGTATTAGTATTGGACAAATATGAAAGTGATGTACTCTAAATTCTCCAATCATCAGTAATTTTATAAAAATAAAAAAATAAAAAAAAAATTCAATTTTTTATAAAAAATTTCTTAAAATAAATACATTAACTGGACTCTTTTAGAAATATATTATAAAAAAAATTGTGTTCGTATAATCATCCTTTTGTAATTCCTATCCATTATTTAAACTATTATTTTAATTAACAAGGCATTAACTCAAAATTTTATTGTTTGAGGTACAAAATGCTATTATTTCTTTATAATTTAAGGTTTAAAAAAAAAAAATCATTTATCAAGATTCAGGTGATAGTCTAGTAATATTGATATTCTTTATGGTGCCTGATGTCTAGGTTTTGGACCCTGCCTCCCCCTCCCGTACTATTATTTACTTAGAAAAGAAAGATTATATATTAATTTATACAATGATTTACGCGACGAGTAGACATTGCATATTAATTTTAAACTAAAAATTAATTACAAAATTTTATAATTTGAGTACACATTGCAAATACAAGGAATATAATTTTAGCCACACAAGAAAATTTACAATATTGTAATTAGTGTATGATAAAAATGATATCGATAGTAGACCAAAGTGAAAGTCTTCAAGTAATGTTCCACCAATCACACTTGTCACCATAGTGAGATTACTCATACTAGAATGAACTCTTTTTGCTTCAACCACAGATAATTCCCAACAAGCTTTCAGTGGAGACTTTCTAAGCTAAAAAAGTAAAGGTTGTTCTTTTGGGTTGCTTTAAGAGTGGGCTATTCTTCTTGTATGATAAAGCTATAAAGATTAAAGAGCACCAATTCCTTCCTACTTTTTTTTTTTGCCCCTTGATATGAACAGATCCTCCCACTTTAGTGTCAATGATATCCATGCGTCAGAGGAAGCATCCCACCAAACAATGCTACTTGGCCTCTAACCAGAAGATACTTGTGAAAGCCTTATACCCCTATAAGTTTCTAAAAGGATATACCTAAAAGAAACAAGAAAAGCATCACTCACTCTCTCTCCAGGTACTGAGAAATTTTTAATTATTTTACCTTTATGTCTTAATTAACAAAAAGAAAACACCAACAGTTTTCTCTCATTACTTTTCAAGTATTCACATGATATTTCACAATCTAAATTTAACATGATGTCTATGACCAATTATATAAGTTTGTGAGTTGCAACTAAACATTTGTAACACAAATTTTTAAGTCCAAAAGAGCATGTCACATGATTTTTTTTGTTGGATTCAATTGGATATCAGTAGGCATAGTGGCAACTTTCTTCTCTTCTTTGTTTGGGTACAAGGAAGAAAGGACAAAGAATCCTTACCTAAGGTTGAGTTGGATACCTAAGGTGAAAAATTCAAATCCTTCCAATATACCCTAACCGGTTTAAAAATTTAAACCCACACCCATTAATAAAAAAATCTCAATCACTAACTATTAGGGTAGGATTGAACCAAAAAACCCACTAAACCGACCCATTGCCATTTCTATGCCCCGCGGCCCAAAAATAAAACTCTTCATAGCTAACAATAATCTCAATTATCTACCTTTACCATTTTACTAGCTTAGTAACTATAACATCCTTACACAAATCAGCATCCTGAAGAACTCTTCCTCTCAAACACATTTAAACTATCTTAGTAATTACAATCATTTCGCCTTTCTATATTTGGTTGGGCAGCAAAACTGATATACAGCTCAGTAAAGAAGCCAAAAAAGATGAGAAAATTTTGAAAAGAAGGGTAAAAAAAGAGAGGAAAAAAGCCCCCTAAAAAAAAAAAAGAAGAGTTTTGGGGAGGGGGGGGGGAAGTTTTAAAACTGCCTTCTCTACTCAAACATGGTATGGATATTCTCAGCATTAAAAGCTCGATCTAATGGCTCAGTCAGGTAGCTTTAATCGGTTGAACAACACAAGAAAACTCTGTTCAGGGACAACATATAGGAAACCAAGATCTGCACCTTTGACGTAAGGACCAATGCCCTACATAAAAACACAACAAAGAAAACACAGCTGAACATTTGTGTCGCAGTTAGAAATCAGGCTTGTACTGAGAAGAAATGCTAGCACAACAGTTTCATTACCTTGCCATTTAGTTGGAGAAGTTCTCCATCAACCCATTGTGGATTTCGGAACCCAAATTCTGCTATTCTTCCTTGACCCTTGAAACTCGCAACCTGGTCAAATAAGCATTTAGAATCAGTTGCATGTCTGAAAGGTCCAAGGTGAACAGATTTTATGCAGCCTAAAGAGAGGGGTATATGCAATGATACCCGTCACAAATGCATTTCCATAGCACCGAATACATGGTTGAGGATCTCTAGTGCTTGGTTTCAGAATCAATGAGAATCAAGTACATATCATTGCAGATGCATGCATGCATGCATGTGCGTGCACATACAGAGAGAGAGAGAGAGAGAGAGAGAGAGAGCTATCTAATTGCAAGCATAATTACCACTCCTAATTCATCTGGATACATCCCACGGTTGGACGAGCGATTTCCTCTCCCAATTTTAGCACGAAATGTCACCTAGACACACAAAAACTACATAGCTAGTATTATAATATCCTTTACTGTGTTTATATGGGCAATTGCATACAAAAACCAAGCCAGCATAACCATATAACCATCAAGAAATTTAAAGCCACAAACCTGGCCAGCAGGTACGTTAAGATCCCCAGTTAGCTTCACCGCCTCTACATATTCGGAAAACTCCATATCTGAAGACTTGTCTTCATCATCCCCACCATTCCAGTGACCATATTTACGCTGCAACTGTACCACCTCAGTGCCATAAGGGCCAAATGCACCAACATACAGGCCTACACTTCAACAAGCCAGTTACAGCATCGAAAGATGTGCTTTAATTGAATTTCAAGGGCAACAAAGAAAGAAAGAAAATGGATAAAATGTAAAGTCACCTGAAAAAGGGTCTAAATCTCCTCTGGAAGTAGTAATCCGATTAAAAGTTGTATACTCAGATAATATGCTGTGCTTTTGTGCTTGACTAACAGCAAGTTTGACAATTTCACGCACATTTCTGGAAACCTAAAATTAAGTTAAGAATTAGTATACTTACTGTCAGTGAAAACATACCATTGCAGCCAAAAGTAACGTAGAGCAAAAACTGGGGGGAGGGATAAACCTATCCAAAAGGCAAAATTACAGTGTTTTTATTAATTTAATGGAATTTCAGTGTTTCCTTTTGATTTCAATCTGGACCAAAAAAATGCACCAACATGCAGACAACCTCAATTACAACCAATGAAGGCATTTTCTTAATTTAAAAAACATACTTACGATGCATAACAAGAAATCATCCAAACTAAGTCTTCCCAATATTTATGAGTACTAAATAAATGCTTCTCAATATCCTATTATGTTCCAATCTAGTATCCTTTATAACAAGAAGAGTACTCAACAAACATAATGCCCACATCTCAATTACTATACAACTCCCTAAATCTCAACCTTACCTTGGGAGAAATTTTGTCAACACTCCAAAAGGCCTTGGCAACATCAGAAGGCATAAGTTCTGAGACACCTTGAGCTGCTAGAGCAGCCACTTTGACTCTGGACACTTTACTTTCTCCATTATCATGATCTAAGCTTCTCCCAGGGATATGTAGCACAAAAGAATCTCTCTCCATATCTTTAATTTCGGCAGGAAGACGTACATACTCATCCTTGCTAGGAGTATCATCACTATTATGAACAACCCCACCAATAAAAAGTTTCATATCCAAATCCTTCTCATCGTCTGAGGCATCACTACCTCCTCCTACGGTGACCTCATCAGGCTGAATCTCATCCAAATTACCAACTTCATCTTCAGGATTCTCAGTAGATCCTGCCTTTTCGTTGTCTTCTTGCATCAACTGCTTCACAGAGTCACTGTCCTTTATCACTTCCTCAGCAACATTGACATTCATGACTTTAACTTTCAATCCTGGAATTTTTTCCTTAAGAAAATTTATCACACTTTTAATTCCCTCCTCAGTCACTCCCTCAGTGTTAGTTCCCTTGTCCTCAGTTCTCTCTGCCTTTACTTCATTTTCCTGAACATCTACTACAGATTCATTCTCCACTTCAGAAGTAGAAGGGTCTTTTGTGAGTTTGGATGCGGGACTGGAATTTGTTGAATTTCCTTTGGCTCGTTGCAAGCATACCACCTGTCAACAGACAATAATATATCAGAAGCATTTCACATAAACTGCAATCAAATTTGGAAAACCTGACATATCCGAAGGAAGAACCCCCGCTGAAGAATGTCAGTAGACTAACAAATCTGAATTGGGTGAAATCCAGCCTGGATGCTATATATGATACTCATCAGTGGAAAGTCTTTAAATAATGCCAAGTCAGTTTGAGGCCAAATCAACATTCTAATCCTGACATGGATGCAGTCCTCAACAGGTAGCACTCAGAGTAATTATAGAAATTACAATTGGACTCAATACAATAAAATAAAAGAAGGAATTACAACAATGACCATGGCTGTTAGTCCCATAAGCCTTTTTTTTTTATAAGTAATAAAAATATATGGGTAAATTTCATTAACTACCCCTGAGGTTTGAGGTATTACCGAGCACATCCAAAAGTTTTAAAAAGTGACCAATTTGGTCCTTGATCACTAACACCGTCTGTGCACCGTTTTACTAAACAATTTTTTTTTTCTTTTCTTCGTCTCCAGTAAGGAAGACCCAAAAGGACCCAGAACCTGTTCTCGTTGTTCCCAAAGTCTAAGCTTGAAATCCCATTTCTGAAGCATGGAGGACCAAAGGTAGAGGTTGTTGTGAAAAAGGAAGTGAAAGGTGAAATAGTGGTTGGTGGCGATGAAGGTAAAGAAGACTCGACTAGGAAACTAGATGTTGTGAAGTTTGCAGAGAGGAAACCGTTGATTCCACCCCCTTTAGCGATTGAAGCTGAAGAGACTTCTGCTAAGACTTCCAATCCTTTTATCCTCTGGCTGGTCTGCCTTTTTATTTATATATTTGTTTTAATTTTTTAATTTTGTGTGTGTGTGTGTGTGTTGTGGTAAATTTTGTTTGGTTGTTGGGAATGTGGAGGAAAATGAGATAGAGAGCGTTTGAATGTGATGACTTATAATTGGTCTTGTTTGGTCATTGGATGATGGTGTTATTCAGGTTGAGTTGAGTATGGCATGATAAAGTTGTAGTAAGATTTTGAAATTGGGGTTGTGATAATTGTGTTTGGATGATTGAGTCTACACTTTGTCTTTGTGAGTTGAGATGGGCCTTTCTTTAGTCGTGTTTTGTCGCCATTTGTGTGTCTGGAAAAGTTGCAAAATGCAGAGAAACTATATCAGCAAATATGATTCAATTCAAGGCATAGGCAAAGGGACCATGGTTTACTGAGAAAGTTCTTGTTCTTCCTATAGAGATTTTTTAATCAAAGTCAGAGAAACAGCAGAGAGAGAGTTAGAGAAAGGGATGAGAGGTGAGTTAACGGTGTTTGGTTTCTGGAGAATGCTCCAGATTGGAAAGACAGAAAGAAGGGAGAGCTCGGCGTGAAGGGTGAGATGAAAAAAAGAAAAGAAAAAAAAATGTTTAATAAAACGGTGAACAGACGGTGTTAGTGACCAAGGACCAAATTGGTCACTTTTTAAAACCTTTGGATGTGCTTGGTAATACCCCAAACCTCAGGGGTAGTTAGTGAAATTTACCCAAAATATATTAAAAAGAAGAGGGGTGTCACCTGAGTATACACATCAAGGACAAAAACAAATCAAGTGCATCAAGTACAATAGTCCATGAAATCATGGACTGAAGAAAAAGAATGAAAGCCTAACATTGTAACCCAATCTAGAAGAGTCTTAAGGAAGGAGAGTTTAAGATCTGAAATTGATCTCTCTAAATCCTCAAAATGCCGGTTATTCCTCTCCCTCCAAATGCACCACATCAAACAATGGAGCACAGCCATCCAAATAGCAAAATTCCGATGCCTCCCAAACTTTCCTTGCCAACAAGCCAACAGCTCCACCACTGTTTTCGGCATAACCCAATGAATGCCAAACAGAGTAAACACCATAGACCATAAATCAAAAGCAATAGAGCAATGGATGAGGAGGTGGTCAACTAATTCCCCATTTCTTTTACACATACAACACCAATCCAAAATCAAAATCTGTCGTTTCCTAAAATTATCAATAGTCAAAATATTCCCCAAAGTTGCAGTCCACACAAAAAAAGCAACTCTAGAGGGGACCTTAGACTTCCAAACAGTCTTCCAAGGGAAAGACTGATCGAAACTTTTTGTCAGCACCTGGTAATAAGAACGAACAACAAAACCTCTTCCCATAGCCGGTTTCCAACACATCTTATCGTCCCCAACTCCTTTCAAAGAAGCTCCATAAATTCTAGACATTAAACTATAGAAGGATTCCAATTCCCAATCTTTGTTGCATCTTCTAAAAGTTAGATCCCAAAAAAGAACACCATTTGGGAACTTCATCAAATCAGCCACATAGGCCTCCTTATTTCGACTTAAAGAAAGAAGTCTTGGATAGAGCACACACAAAGAAGTGTCCCCACACCAAATATCCTGCCAAAATCTAACAATAAACCCGGCCCCAACCTCAAATTGGATGTGACGAACAAAAGATGGCCTACCACGACTAATAGACTTCCACAAACTCACTCCATGAGGGCCAATAACGGGAAGAGAGAATCAACCTCCCCCTTCACAACTATATTTTGCCCCATAAGCCTTTGTTGAACCATTGACCCAAATTTTCAAATCACACATCCAACATATGAGAATTGCATTGCAGTTGACCAAAGGGGAAAAATAGCAGGCAAATGCATATAATGAATAGGGTTTATAAGAACAGTATTGACTTTGTACCAGAGGGGCTTCCAAATCAGTTGCCTATATTGATCTTGTGAACTGCAACTTAATCAGTTGTATGTATATGAATGGAGAAAGCGTAAAGATAAACTATTTCTGATCAGCGCAGTCAAGACTTGGTAGTTGCAAGTAGTACCCCAAACCTACAAGAACTCTTAACTTTGAGACAAATCAAATTATTAACACGGTACACTGTCTCAGAGCTCATTGGAATTGTATGAGCATAAGTGTTTTTAACAACAATGCACAAGCACATGCAATCGGACACACACAAAAAACAAGAAATGAGAAGGGATTTTGGGGCGTGTGGTTAGGTAAGATTCAGAATCATCCCAAGTTTCATGACTGTGTGTCTAAAATGCCTGATCTACGCCAAAACTCAGCACTACCAGAGCCAAATCAAACTATAACACATAATCTAGCCATCCCCAGGTCATCTTCCGCAATCTTGAAATTTAACCGTGATTGAATACAATATAAGTGATAATCTAATATGAGCATCTGAAAATCACCTGCATGACATATGTCTCATCGGTGTCTTTTACCACAAAAATTTCAAATAATGGAGTTCCAGGAGCTGCAGTCACCAACTGCCTGCAACAATCAATAGATAAGACATCAAAAAAATGAGAGAGAGAGAGAGAGAGAGAGAGAGAGAGAGAGAGAGAGAGAAGAAAGAGGAAATACGAATCTTACCTTGGACTAAAACTCCTGCATACAAATCTGCCCACACCTGGAGTTATGCGTATTATTCTCCCAAAGGGATCATCTGAATCTTTTGAGTAGCCCACCCACCAACCTACCTACATATATAGAGATAATGGTTTAGAGTAGACTAACAAACACTTCATCCACAGAAGAGACTCATCCTGCCATCAGGATTTGAATAGAATATCACACAGAATGACAGCATAGTTATTAAGGCTGATTAAGACTGATTGAAACCATCCAAGGAAATATCTTTATATGTAAGGATGTGCTCAGCAACAAAGTTTCATTGGTTAGTATAGACATTACCGTCTACCAAGCCATCCATTTATCAAAAAAGGAGTCACATAAATGGAGTTCCATATATCACAAGTAAACAAACAGCTTTATAGAAGTGAGTTCAAACAGCTCTATGCCAGAGCCCCACTTATCAGGTAATTATTGAAGAAAGTAGGAAGATCACAGAACTCTATTAAGTTGAACAACAATCCCTAACTGGATACTAATCCATGTTCTCCGCTAACTAAAAGAGATAAAACTCACTGTTCAATGTTATATGACAGTTCAAAAGAATTTTCAAAAACATGTTGAAACACTTCAAATTAAATTCACTCTCCCACAAAAACAAATATAGTAAGAGTCACACATGCATTCTCATCAATGTTAATTTTCGTATCAGTTTCTTTTATGTCTAACTTTCTTTCAAAAATTCTTTCTCTACGTAGTTGGATCACAACTGATGCCATCCCATTGTTCTAAAATGGTGGCGAGTCCCAACAAAATAAATAAATGCAGAGAAACATGAATTCAACCAATACAAGATGCTCATAGTCCCATTAAAACTAATCTCTTCTTGATAATAACCTCTTTTCACCTTCTACTTTTTAATTAGTTACTTGAAATTAAAATGAATAAGAAAAGACAAAGACAATGCTATTGAGGGCAAGGAAGATAATAACAGTAAAGGGGAACTGCAAACCAGGTTACTAGAACTGGAATAGGGTGACTATTGAATATAAATAGAATAGCTAATAGTTGCTAAGATTACCAGTCCACTTCCTGTGTACCTACACAACCTTGAAGCATCATGGTAACGCTCTTCGCCAACTGCATGCTGCAAATAAACAATATATCAGATCAATTGCCAAACTATGACATGTGCAGGTCCGCAAATCTGGTGATTCAAGTGTTGAGCTGACCTTCAGCTGAGACATGATTTCAGCAACACTGTCCTTGGACGTAGCTTCCGCAATAGCCATTTTCAACTTTGCAGCTTCTTGGAAGTCTTCCTTCTCAATTGCATCTTCAAGTTGAAACTACAAAGCATGGCATCCCATCAGAACTTAAAAAACACAGAAACTTGTAAATACCTATCTAACATTGAGTAATCTTTTCATTTTCATGGCATGATTTCAACCTGAGACTTGAGAGCTACAATTACCATCACTCAAACCAAAACCTAAGGGCGCTTGCTTTAAGTATAATACTTACCAAAAAAGGAAAAAGAGAAATTTTAACCATCATGTGTAAGTTCATCATCTGAGTTATGCTAAATTTTGAAATGTTACTTAACATTCTAGCCTATCTTTAGGTGTAATGAAATAAAAGGTTGTACTTAGTGCAAAAGCTTCCACTTTTTGCGGGGTTTGGGAGAGGTGATTGGTAGCCAACCTTAACAAGCGCACAGCCCCCCCCCCCCCCCCCCCAAACGCCCTTTTTTTGGAGAGTTAGATTCTTGGACTTGAACTCGCGACATGTTTTTTTTGGTGGAAGGCACTTGCCATCGCACCAAGGCCTGACCTCTACAAGTTAAATGTACTAAGTATTTTGATTTGCAAACCGATAAGCATTCACAGCTTATTTGACGGTGCAAACATGACACAGGCTCTGTAGTTCTCCAAAATAAATCTTGACACCATTATAGATAGGTGGTCTTAAGGCCATTATGCAGTAGAATATTCCAAGTTGCCAGCCATTTAGTAGCGACTTGAAACTTTCCTGATATATGGCAAAGTTAATTAGAAAAACATCTATTCCATCTCAGTTTTGAGCTTCCAAAATGGTGGAATGTGATCCACTAGTCCATAATTTCATGATATTGGTTCCCATGTCCGGATTATTCTTTGGTGCCATGGGACTCAGAAAGTCACTCCACTTTTAAAAGTCACTACATTTCCCCACACTTTCCACAAGAAAACAAAGATGTGAAGCACAACCAAAAGGGGACAAGAAGGACAAAAAAAAAAAAAAGTGGCGGAAAGTAGCAACTTTTGTGCAATGTGACACTTTTGAGCAGCTGTACCAAACTCCCAATGACATTAAAGTCTCACTCTTTACATTCCAGGAAACGCACATAATTTCAATTCCCAAGTTTCTCAAGCTAATTATAGCAACTGAAATCAGGAACTTCTTAACAAAACCAATTCCAATTTAAATTGTTGAAGTTTCTCAGTTTAACCTTTTAAAACTATATTCAATTACCAAACTTCACACCCCATAACATATCTACTTGGGTCATGTTTATATGAACTTAATAAGCAATCACAAACATGAAATATTACTGAATTTAGCAACTGGGCAGACTATATTAGAAACCCACTTCCAAAATATCATAAACAAATAAATAAATAAAACTTTGCTTTATCTCTGACACAAAGACAGAGAGGAAAAGGGGTACCTTTAGAACAGAGGCAAAGCTCTCAGCTTGTTCAATCTCGGAGAAATGGCGGTTCCATCGGTTCCAATCCCATTCCAAAGAAGAACTGGTATTGGTGTTGTTACTGTTACTGCCATTAGAGCAACGGAAGCTGGAGTTCTTGCGGGTCTTATTGTTAAAAGAAGCGTTCTTGGTCTGAACAGAGTGGCCCCAGCTCCAACCCACAACGAAACTCAGATGGGTTTTTGATTTCACAGATGAAAAATGTGAGAAACACAAGCTTGGCCCCAATTGGGGCATTGGGATTCCTTGTCTCACGCCCCATGTATTAGCCACCGACATATCACTTTCTCTCTCTAATGTTTGTGAGTCTGTGACTGTGTCTGTGTTTTTTAAGATTGGGGTGTGCTTGAATTTCAATCAGTGAAAAAATGGTGTTTTGGTTTGTAAGGGAGAGAGGGGCTTTGATTCTGAGGATAGGATGGTGGGGATAAGCTAAGCCCAGATCGAAGAAAAAAAGAATATCCAAAGCCCTCAGATCCTATGATATTTGGATCTGTGGGGTCCATTTTGATTTGTCTGTCTCTTGATAATGAGGACGATTGGAGTGGGCTGGGTTCCTTCACCAACTTCTAACCCGCGTGGCCACTTCAATATATAATAGGTTATCTCGAACATATGTAGTCATCTCGTTTTACACACATCAAATTATTATAAAAATAATTCATTGAAGGTAGATAGCTCCAAGATGAAGACGAGATTTTAAACTCAAGATTTTGTAAATGTCATGAGATCTTAAGAATCATTAGTACATTAAGCCAACGTTAAGAACACAAATTTATCTTCAAAACCAAATTATGTGACATTGTCCGCTTTCATTTATGAGGATAGTTAGTGTTTCGTGGTTCCTCAAGTGCCAAACACATAAAAGGAATGCTATCAACTAGGGCGCTATTGGCCACTAACCATTCGCTCAATGGTTGCTAGGGTTAAAATTTTCCTTCATTGTAGTAATTAGAATAATAACAATAAAAAAAAAAAGTCATTTAGAGAAAACTTAAGCACAGTTTTATGGATGTTACATATTTAGTTTAAATTAAACAATCAAAGATAAATGTTACATCTTTAGTTTACATTAAACTATATGATTGTGCAATTAGTATTACCCAAACTTCATCATGGTCATGGAAAGATTAATAAGGTTCAAGTCCATAAACAGTGACAATTGGCCTATAAAAAGACATCTATCGTTACAACTTACAACTTGAGTGAGTTCCTTTTTCCAAATCATTGCCAATGAGTCACTTGCTCATACTTCTAGTTGGAAATTTATAGTTTTATGTGCTATTTTCACTTTTTTTATGGGAATTCTTAAAGTTATGAACGAGATTCAAACGAGGAAAAATTTACAGTAGATACCTAGGCATTCATAGACAAGGAAAGACATAGTAAGCGATGAAATGCTTTGAGGAGTAGAAATTAAGCGGAGATCCAACGATTCTTGAATAGGTCAACTTGCATCATTTTTGAGTTTGTAATTCCAATAATTATCTCATGTTTCCATTTTATGGAGTGAGCTTCTCACAGTATATGAGTCACACCTATGAGACTCACATAGTTAAAGGATTACTCCACGTAACAAATGCAAGTTATACCCCATCTTGTAGTTCTTCTTATTATTCACATGTATTTAATTTATATGTTTTATTTAGCAATTTAAATATGTGAGTAAAATTTAAAAGCGGTGTGGGGATGATTTTAATTGTCAAGTTGGAAGAATTTTCTTAATTCTTCACAATTATTGATTACGAAATTTATTTTATAGCAATAATAAATTGATTTATTTTAATACTTGACCTTAAAAGCAGAATCTCATGTGGGAGAAGCAAAACCTCATGTGGGAGATGCAAAAACCTCATGTATTCCATATAGCCTTCTACATGTGGGAGATGCATAATTGATTTATTAGAATAGTTTTACATATAGCCTTCTACATAAACTTCTTCCCACTGTATTCCAAACAACATGCTGATGTTGTAAATTAGCCAAACAACTCAAATCTTTAATATGTCTTTATTACTTTAAATGTTTTAGATAGATTTAATGATTTACTTTTCAGTTTTCTCTTTTCTACATAAGAACTAAGTTCAATGTAGAATTGCAAGAGTCGGATTTAATGAATTAAGCAATATGATTATTTGTCTCTACATATTTGTCTAATCAAACATAAATAGCAACCTCCTTGAAAGTTGTCCTTCAAGAACTAAGTTCATCGTAGAATTGCAAGAGCCAGGTTCAATGAATTATGTAAAATAAAATGATTATTTTTGTCACTACACATTTGTCCAATCAAGCATAAATAGCAACTTCCTTAAGAGCTGTCATTCAAGAACTAAGTTCGATGTAAAATTGCAAGAGTCAGATTCAATGGATTGAATAATATGATTATTTATCTCTACACATTTGTCTAATCAATCATAAATAGCAATCTTCGTAAGAGTTGTCCTTCAAGATAAACTTTAATGGAACAATTTTTAAAGAACAAAGCGGAAGCATGAATTTTGATTCGAGATAATAACAAATTGCTCATTGCAAGCATTGAGTTGCAAAGGGTGAGTAATTCGAATTCAAATGAGGTAAAACTAGCAGCGGTTGTCCAAGCTATTAATTTTGCAATTGAGATAGGTGTAAAAAATATCATCTTAGGGGGAGACTTAGCATATGTTATTGACAAGTTATAATCCAACGAGGAAGATAATTCATGGTTGTGAGCTATGGTAGAGGCAGTGATATTAAGAATAAATATTATGCATGGTCATAAAGATAATTTTATATAGAAAAAAATATAGCTCTTTATAAAATATTTTAAAATAAATTTATATTGTACCCATGCATCGCACGGGACATTAGCTAACTAGTTTATTTAGTACCCATTTGGATACAGTTGCCAGCATATGTGTTTTGGCGATTTGGCTTCTTTTTTTTTTTTTTTTTTTTGAGAAGAGCGTGTTACAGGATTATGCACTGTTCAATGGGTCCCGTGCATTGTTCACAGAATTCACAAACCTCTTTTTTAGCATAACTTTCATTACAAATGGGTCCCAAGGCACTATTCATATATTTAAAAATTATTTTGCTACAGTGTTTTTAGTTTTCAGCAAAATAAGCGGTATCCCTTAATGACACTTTTTTGTAGTGAAGCAAAATTTTAGTTACGTTTTGTCGCAAGCAAAATTATGTGTATGGGAAACAAGAAAGCAACTAGCTTCCAAGCTTAACAATGGTCAACATAAGATGCAGCATGAATTTGGTGAGCTGATCATTAGTATCCATTATGTGGACCCGTGATTTAACATTATCTATGTCTAATTATAGCTCTTTGCCATAGCTGAGAAAGCAATGAAAAGCATCATTGATATATCAGAAAATTTCCATCCAGCACTCTCAAGCATTTGATAGGGTTAGATGGTGCTCAAAGAATGGCTTAGAGGGACTGCTTTGCTTATTCCAATGACACCAAATGACTCGAGTGTCATATTCAAGGGAGAGGCTTTATTCTTCTTTACCCACTATTAATTATTGGCTAATAGATGCACAAGTGGTAAAACTTGACTTAAAAGTGAAAACAAAGTAGAAAGACTCGTAATAATGGTTTCTTTTGCCAGTACTCAATGCCTGGTTGGAAATTAATAAGAAACTTAGGGCTTGTTTGCTTTGTGTTGGGGTTGTATTTATTTTTTGTACTAATTTTCTATTCTCAAATCTTGTACTCATTATTTGTTTTCATCTTTTTTTTTATGGTATCATTTTCTGTTTTGTCTTCTCCTTCACTTTTTTTTTTTTATAACAATCACCAACAAATAAAAAAAGAGAGTGTTCTTTGATGTGACAAGTCAGTAGTAGTGAGATCTACAGATTTGATTTTTTTTTATACTAAAATGTCACTGTATTCATTTTCAAGAAAATGAAAATACCAAAAAGTTGTATTCAGTTTTTGTATTCAAATCTTATTTTTTTGAATACTAAAAATGAAAACTAAATACAAATAGAAAACCAAACAAGTTTTTTAGTTGTGGATCCCACAAAAACTGAACATAAATACAAAATATACCATTTCTTTTCCTCAAACCAAACAGGCCCTTGTGTTTTTATATTTGGATGAAATGGTAACCATGTGCCTATGTTTTATCATTTTTAGCTCCTCAAAAGGTTTTCTTAGCAACCTCTAGTTTCAGATTCGACGACAGGCCCACCTCCAACCATCATTGTCTAAACATGTTCGGCCATACTTTCGGCCAATCTAAGGTCACAATTGAATTATAAAAAGAAAATGACATTAGGATACATACGTGTTGTCTGAAACAAGTACTTTACCATCACATAATCTCGACCATAAGATTTTGTCCTAGAATTTAGAGGATACACCTTATTCTCTGGTAAGGGAAGGTAAGGCATTTTGAGTTCGATTCCATAAACAAAATAAGGTGTAACTTTCTAGCTCCATTTGCCATCTGGGCACTCAAAATACAAAGTTCAAATTCCGCAATAGTTATGTAACCAGTTCAAGAAAGGAAGTTATACACTACTCACCAATTTCATTCTTTCCCTTCGGTTGTACTCAATGTACAAAACTCTCACTATTGCGGGAGTTTGGAGAGAGGTCATAGTAGGTTGCCCTACCCCAAATTTATTTTTAAGAGACTAATTTTTGGATACGAACTTGCTACCTGTTGATTATGGTAAAAGACACTTGTTATCACAACAGAACCCGACCTCTTAAACTAGAAAGCTAGAAGGAGGGCTTGAACCTCCGACCTTGTGGTTAACAGCCACACGCTCTAGCCAACTGAGCTATTCCAGCTGTTCAAGTAGGGGTTCCATAAAAGAATGAAGAGAAATGCCAATAATAACCTATTTGAGCAACTGTGACCATCTGTGTGTTGATTAGGTGCTGCTTGAAGCCCACTGATACTACTCTAATGCAGTATTATGCACAGGGTGGAACATCACTTGGAATGCATGGTGCAATCAACGTTAAAATGGTTGGCCATCATTTCTCAAGCAGTTAATAATCGAAAGTTCATAGTCCAACCTTCTTTACCACAAGGATAAATACAGAAGTAATAAAAAGCTCATAACACAACACAGTAAATGAAACCAAAAGTAATCTGCACTACACAACTGCAATTCTAATCTCCATTGGTTAACAAAAAGAACGCATCGTTCACAAATTGTCCATTACTTAGACATACATGGATCAATCAATAAACTCTTCATTACAATGAGAAACCATCACAAGAGCCTAGTAAGTGACGGCCAAATATGGACATGTATCATTTTGATATTTTTACCACAGGGTTAGGAGATATAGTAAAAAAATGTCAAAAATAAAAGCAGGAACAGCCTAGTGTTGCAATGGGGCGGCCTGCCCAACAAACATGTGATCAACTGGGGGGGTGGGCTCAGTGCTTGATGGATACCGGGTCGCCAGAGCCACATCGCCATTTTCAATAGTTTCCAAAGAAATATCAGTATCATCTGCTGTCCCTGCATTTCCAGTACGCACTGGACGGAGCAGACCCTGCAATCTCAACAGATAGCTCTGGCTGGAAGGTTCTCTTACATATCTGTTGGTTGTCATAACGCTTGCAGATGACCGTTCAGTTTCAGCACGAAGATTAGATAAAGCACTAAGGTCAAGATTAGGGAAAACTGAGCAACGGCACCGAGGACATTTGACATTCAGTCGAAGCCACTCATCAATGCACTCTACATGGAAATTGTGAGCACAAGGCAGGCCACGAACCTGCACCAATTTAGAATGAAATTTGTGTGTTAAACTGTCCTACTGATAATACCTAATGTCTGTGTATGCATGAGCATGGATGCGATGGCCTGCACCTCCTAATGTAACAGTTCTGCATCTGAGTTTAACTTTTTTCAAAGAATTTGCATGCTTTCTAAGAATAAACATTAAATGACTAGTTTTAGGCCACCCACATTCAAAAGAACCAGACACAAAAGCACAAAGAAACAATAAGAATTTGCATAGGTTAGGAATCGACACAAAACAATCTGATCCTCTGAATATAAACCTAAAAAGCTACAAAACTTTTTTTGTCACATTATCACTTCATATGGCCCCACATACAGCCAAATGGCCAAAAAAAGCCCAACAATCAATCCCATATAATTTGAATAAGAAATGATTAACATTAATATATACATTTTGCTTTGAGTAGTGCTCTTTTCAGAGGGTTTCTTTCATGATGCATTCATAATGTATCATCCCTACTATTGAATTTGAGAATCAGGAACAAATTTGGCAACTTTGATAGGGTATAGATGATATATTGTGAATAGAATGAGAAAGAGATTTCATGAAAACAGCATACTTATAAAGAGAGAGAGAGAGAGAGAGAGAGAGAGAGAGAGAGAGAGAGAGACAATTACCTCATTCCCCACATGGAACTCTTCTAAGCAAATGGGACATTCACTACAATCTGTTGGAACAGCCTTTAGCCTGAACTTAGGAAGTTCCTGAATGAGTGCTTCCACTGCTTCTCTCTGTGAACCACCAAAAAATAAAAAATCCTAGCCTTCAGGATTCAGAACAGGATGATATTAGGATCAAAGTTGATTAAAGCAATATGATTTTCACAATGAAGAGATAATTGGAAGTATCATAAGGGCATAATAACTAATACATCCAGTATAATGATTGCATAATTTCTGATCAGCCCTTTTTCAATGTCAGTTTAAGCCTTGAGTTCATCTAAAAAGCTATCAGGGGCTTAAAAAGTTTTAACATAATATTATCTAGGGAATATGAAATAGAAGGGCACCAAGTACGAAGACAAAGACTAATGGCAATGAGTAAACTCAACCCAATGAATGCTTACCTGAGCTGGAGTCAAGTAAAGTCCAGGATGGTATGCAGCAGCATCTTGGCCCATGCTTCTTGTTTCCTGACCAGCAGCTTCAAATGCCCAATCTGGTACACGGATCATGTCAACCACAACCTAGGACATGGAGGGAAATACTTCTCATAGTTGCTCAGTCTTATTCAAGGGCCCATGAAACATTAGTAACATGCAAATAAATACAATTTGCATTGGAACTGACATCATCAGTCAGGCATGTTCTATAGGTTCGAAGACATTCTACAAAACTTTCATTCTTATGTGTTCATAACAAGAAGCTGGCATGTCATATAAGTTGCATTACATTGTACTAAACTCATTTTTCTTATGTAAGTTTAAACACAGGTTTTTAAGGGAAATATTAGCATCAGGCATAGAATAGTGGTGATACATCATCCCACAGATAAACAATCCATACTTAAAAAAAAAGGGTCATTCTTTCTAAGTAGCTCCTTGACTACAGTTAAAACATTCTATTCTGATACTAAGTTGCATTACATTGTACAAAACTCATTTTTCTTATGTAAGTTTAAACACAGGTTTTTAAGGGAAATATTAGCATCAGGCATAGAATAGTGGTGATACATCATCCCACAGATAAACAATCCATACTTAAAAAAAAAAGGTCATTCTTTCTAAGTAGCTCCTTGACTACAGTTAAAACATTCTATTCTGATACTAAGTTTAAACGGAAAAGGCACAAAAGGTCATATGCTTCCATGAGGCATATAGGTAACTGATGGCAAAAATCCTCACAAAAAATTATTAAAACTGTCAATATTGCTGCAAGCACTTCAGAGTTCAGAATGTAAGTAATTTGAGAGTTTACCCCATATTCAGATAAAGGAATCCCTTGTTGAGCGCGTAGTAAGTGTGCCTGTCTTCTTGTCAACCACTACAAAGGAGATGTTCAATAAACAAGGATCAGAACAGCACAAGCTAAAAATAGGAAAAATCAAGAAGCTATATTGCCAAATAGGGAGAAGTAAAATATGAAAAATGAAACAGAAAAGAAAGATCTCACTCATGATATAGGGCCAAATCATTGTCAAATCCAAAAAATGCAAAGGGACAAAGAGCACCACTAACCTTCCCCAAGGACATGCAAGCAATGCAAAAAAGTCCACAGTAGCTAAAAAGCAACCAAATGAGGAAACCCCATTTCTGACCTTCTTCAGGCAGCTGCAAGCATTTGGTGCATTAGCCTCATAGACTAGCCATTGTCAAATGATGTTGCCTCTGATAATAAAGGAACACCAATAGCATGAAAAACTTACACAATCTTTTGCACGTCTGAACCAGAGGGTACCAATTACAGTCCAAGCCCAAAGGAATGGATACAGTAGTAGAGACAGAATCGAAAGCACCACTACTCTTCCACAGAAACGAGCATACCTCTGTTGCCGTCCAAAATCCCTAAAAGCACATAAATTTGACATAGGAAAGGAAAAGATATTACATGAGATTTAGCCATATGAAGTGCCACCGAAAAGCTAAAAAAGAAACAAGAATAACAACCATATAGCCACTCCAAAAGAAAACTAAAAAACCACATAAAACAATTCAGGTGATGAGATCTGAGTCAACATGCAAGGAAATGATAGGGTAACTTCTGACTCTAGATTATTAAAATAATATTGACCAAAACTTCAGTTAAAGGTTGAACCTTATGAACACAATAATAACCCAAAACTAAACTCACAATATTGACAACTGCAGCTAAAGTAAGGATTCATTGTAAACCCTACAAGGCAGAACTTGTCTTGAGATGATTATAACAACCATGCATGATGCGTTTATACAAATTGTATGCACATATCAAATCTAAGTACTTTCACCATTAACAACCTTAAAAAAAAAAATAATAATAATAAAACTATTAAACAAATGCAAAAATTGTCCAGGCCTGGCCAGTAAACCTTCAAAGTCACATTCTTCCAAATGAAAAACTGTAAGCAAAAAGATTGAAGTGAATGCACATATTGCCAATAGACCAGTAAAAGGGGCATTCAATTTCATTTGAGTAATCCATGTCATGGGTACCCAAACAAGTTAAGTGAAAACTTATATAAGTTCAAAATTCTTATAATGCAGAAATAATACAACAATGAGCCCAAAAGCAGCCTCACTAAAAACACTCTCAACTAACATATATATTTGGTTTAGCTTATTTCTAGAGCTCATCTAGCTTTATGTTCAACTTTTCAAAGCCATTTGCCTACTTTCAGAAAATAAATCAATCCAAATACTTAACAAACCCCATCTCTACTCAATCAAAACAACCACACCATATGTTTTATCCTCCATTAAACTTGTAACGTAAGATCTTCATCACAAAATCAACAGTAAAAGAAAGAGAAAAAGGCCTTACAATCCCATTCCGGCCGCAAGTCCATTATCTACGAACATCAACAGGCGAAAAACAAACACGGTAGTGTAATCAACCTATTAAAAAAAAAAAAAACAAAAAACCCAATAAAGATAACAACACATAGCTCTTATTATAACATCACAAATTGAAAAATTGCTTAAAATAGTAAAAAAAAAAAAAATCAAAAATTAAAAATACCCACCACAATCCATATGTGCAATGGGTATGTACAAGAATGGTACCGCTTCCAATTGATTGCAACAATCACTCTATAACCCATCAATGTTAAAGAAAAAAAGTTGAAGTCTTTACAACATTTTTCCCATGTTATCTTAGTAAACTATAAAGCTACTAAACTATACTAATAAAAACACAATCAATACTCCATTAAAGGATACACACTCGTCGCCAGCATCGACAAGAAAAACCCATCGTACCTGCAAAAAAAAAACCCACAAATTTTTCACTTCAAAATTTGCAAAACCAATCACTCTCACACTCTCAAACTCACACACACACGCATGTACAGAAAAGTTGGAGCTTGGAACTGACCATTTGAAATCGACGCCTCTCATGGCCATTGGAGCGAGAGTGAGGAAGAGGAATCGGAAAGCTCTAGAGCGATGAAGAAGAAGAAGGTAGAGATTTGGTCATCGGCATTTTGGGGGAGCGAAAGCGGGATCGGATCGTCGGTGGAGCGGTTTCGGTCGGGTCGGATCATGAACGACCCGAAATGCAGAGATTGAATTTTTTGTGGAGGAATTTTTTTTTTTGGTTCAGATTTCGGAGTGCACGAAGCACCGTACACTGAGAAAGAAAGCGTGAAAAAATAAAACTGTGAAGTGAGGGTAGTACTGTGAGAGAGAGAGAGAGAGAGAGAGGGACTTGATAGTTATAAATGGGACGGAACGTTGACGGGGGACGTTAATTCACGGCGTTAGCTGAGTATTATTCTACTACTTTTTTTTTTTTTTTTTATAGGAATTATTCTACTACTTTGTAAATGTACTCTTTTCTTTTCTTTTCTCTTGTTTTTGTTAAGAGAGTTTCAATCTATAGGTTCGCCCTCTTATCATAGGATTTTTATCATCAAATTAAGACACTAATCAATTTTTAGTGTTCAACTATCAGAAATTTTACCAGTTGAATTAATTGGAATCCACTTGTAAAGTGTACTTAAAGTCCGTTTGGAAATAGCTTATCTAGCTGAAACTGAAAACTTTGTGCTAAAAGTACTGTAAATAAAGCTAAAAGGTAGTAAAAAACTCATGAATAGTACCAAAAAGTATAATGAGACTTATAAATAATAGTAAAAATAAGTTAAATTGTAGCAAATATAAGCTAAATAGTAAAAAAATTTAATTCTTGAAACTAATGGCAAACACAACCTTAGTTTTGTAGTAGGACATATAAATTTTGAATTATGATAAAGACACAACTTTTGGCACAATTTTGTGCGACAACTCGCCACATGGCGAGTTGTGATTGGTAAAGATATATCAGTCAGTCATATGAGAATACATTTTTACCAATCATAACTCACCATATGACTAGTTGTAGTATAAAATTGTGCCAAAAGTTATATCCATAGCATAATTCATATATTTTAGTTTCGGTTTTAGAAGTTATAGAACAGTTGGTGGCGGTTGAGTTGGGTTGTGTGGACTTCATTTTACTATTAGTCTTCGTTTAATGTGTCACGTCTTAAGAAGTCAATGTCACTCCGTTTGCAATGGGTTTTCCATTACTCCTATCTTTTAGCTGCTTTTTTTTTTTTTAATACTATTTATGACTTGTTTAATTAACCGACTTATTACTGTAAATAGTAATTAATAAAAAAGTTAAATAAGTGTTTCTGAAAAAAAACAAATAAATAAGTTAATTTTTAATGGAGTGCACAATATAAGGGTATCTTAATGAAACTATAAATGTGATGAATTGGACTAAGAGGTTTTAAGTTTTAAGTATCTAAAACATGAAAAAAGAAAGAGAAAAAAAAGAGAGTAAAATTTGGTCTTCTGAAACTATTCAAACTAATTATACAAAATCCGAATCCTTAATTTTTTTTTAAACTATTCAAATAAGATATTTGAATTTTAATTATTCAAATTCAAAATCAAATGTGTAAATCCTGCTATCCAAACCTTCCAAAATTTTAGGATATTTGGAGATGAACTATGATATTCATTATTCTAATATCATATTCTCTCTCTGATGGGTATTCGGTTTGATAGTTTGTCGATGAAGGTACATGTGTGGTTTATCAAGCCGCGTGGGGTTGTAAATTGTGATGGGTGGTTTGCCATTAGAGTACATATGGCTCACTTTTGTGTCAAAATGAAATCATATGCAGAGGAATTCATTGATTTACAATTCATTATCTTTTTTTTTTTTTAGTTGATATGTTTTGCTTGTGTGGGTGCAACTCCTTTACCATGCAAATAGTTTATGCTGCATTTGTTTCCCACGTTTTACTTATTGAAATAAAACGATTACCTTTTATTTCAAATTATACACCCATGGGTCCTCCTTGGGCAACCTAGATTTGTTGGTGGAGGTGATTTAATCAGGGACCACGAGGGGAATTGAGTTAGTGGTTTTGGTAGAGCTATCGTTATCACCTCGAGTGTGGCGGCTGAGTTATGGGCAGGTGGAGATGGAAATAATCTTTTGTATAGCTCTTGATTTATAGGTTGTGGAAATTGAGCTTGATGCTAAGATTATTGTTGATCTCCTTAATGGGCGCGATCTTGCTAACAATTGTAATGCTATTATTGTGGCTGATTGTAGAGAAACTCTAAGAAGAATTCCCAAAGTTAGAATTTCCCACTGCTATAAGGAGGCTAACAAATGTGCTGATGCACTTACCTGACGTGGTGTTCATCTCGTCAAGCTCAGGATTTTGTTATGTATTTTGAGCCTCCATCTAATGTGTATTTTCTTCTTAATTTGGACCGTGTTGGTATGCTGTATGTTGTATGAACGTTTGGTTCCTTCTAATGGAGACTAGTTGTTCTCATTTATAATATTATCCCTTTCTACCAAAAATAAAAGAGATTGCTGCCTCATATCTGTTAGTCATGTAAAAAAAAAAAAGAAAAAAAAAAGGAAAATTGATAAATTGATAAAATGATTAAATTTTTACTTTTGAAGGACCATAATCTAACTTACCTCAAGGACTAAAAGTACAATTTACACATTATAATTCGATAATTTTTAGTTTAGAGGAGATTGCCTAATGCATCAGTAAAAAAAGAGTAAGTTGATCTAAAAAAAAAGAAAGTAGAGAAAGACCAAAGTAGAAGTAATAAAAATGATATCTCAATTAAGGAAATAACAAAGTGTATGACCTTAAATAAAATAGAATGAAGAAAAATAAAATATGTGGTTGACTATAACTAATTTGCTGGAATTATTAAAATTTTGAAATTATGACTTTGTTGTGGTTATGGTTAGGGGTGTGCAGAAAACCCACCAACCCGCCAAACCCGACCCAACCCAACCTAACCCGACCCGCCGGGTTGGGTCGGTTTTTAAGGCTTGGTGGGTTGGGTTGGGTTACAAAAAAAAAATTTATAGCGGGTCGGGTTGGGTCATAAAATTACAAACCCACCAAACCCGACCCGACCAACCATATTTAATATATATTTAAAATATATTTTATATTTAATAATTTAAAAAAAAATCAATTGTAGGGCACTTTTATATATATATATATATTTAATAATTAAAAAAAAAAACAGCTGTAGAGCAGCATTTCCTCAGTTCCTCCTACTAATACTAATTTAATATATATATATAATATATTATATAATTAATAAATTTTTTTAAATAACCAGTTCTTCCTATCCTATATAAAAGCCAATTAGTTGACACAAATCCTAATAAATTACTATTGTTGTTTAGTCATTAATGTTATTTGCCTTTAAGGAGTTACATTGATACTAATCTTTAGATTTTTTTAATATATTAATATTTATATTTTTTTTACTCAATTTAATAATAATAATTAAAAAAATTTATCAAACCCATGGGTTCAACCCGACCCAACCCGATCCATGTGGGTTGGGTTGGACTTATGTGATGGGTTGGGTTGGGTTGAATTTTTTTTGACCCATCATGGTGGGTTGGGTCAAAAAATCCTCTCAACCCGACCCAACCCGACCCATGCACACCCCTAGTTATGGTTTAATACGATGGTTTAAAAAAACACACAAAAAACAAAACAAAACAAACTTATATAACACTAGACACGATCTTCTATTATTTTTAAAGTAAGCCCATTTGAGATATTTTTTACATTTGAGTAGGTTTTGCCATGCTCATAAAATATTTAAAAAAAAAGTGTAGGTTTTATTTATTTATTTTTATTTTTATGGAAACAAAGGGTAGGTTTTGTCATAACATTAGTAAGACTTGTTAGGAATCCTAAAATCACAATATACCACCATACTTCAGTCATAAGTCATGTAAAAGTTACAACTTGCTAATACTTCACATTCCATTGACTTTGATCACACTGAAGATCACAATGACAGACGTATTTTTCATGGTTTATATGGGCACGAATAAAGTGAGATTTTGTTCTAAAAGCAATGGAGATGATAGCTATGGGAGAAGAGAATCCACGGTCGACGTGTTGGAACTTGGAACTAGATTTGCTTTATGACACTTTGTCTGCAGAGGTGTTTATCTAGTCTTCATAAAGAGGAACTAAAAACTCTATGTATTGTTGCATTTAAATTTGCAATATTTACTTCAAATCTTATGTATGGTTGATCACATGTACGAATGTTCTTTGAGGTATGACTACGACCCAAAAAGATGTTCTTTTTTTTCTAGAAGTAAAGGTTCTTCAGTCTCATGTTCTTTTTGTTGGAGTAATATTCTCTACGATTATTAATATTATGAATGTTGGGTTTGAGACTTGAACATAAAACCTTAATAATTCTTGCAAAAAGAGCATCCTTTGCATTTCAAGAATAGTAGCAAAGTATATGAAACCGTATATCCGGCTCTCAAATTGTACAAATGATGACTTTGGAATAAATTCTACTCAATACTTTCTTTCTTCTCTCTCTTTTTTTTTTTTTTACTCTACTTTTTAAGACCGTATAGAGGAGTGTTTACAACATGTCCATGTTAACTGTGTGGAATATATTGGGGGCCCAGGCAAAAATGGAGAGTCAGAGTATGTCAATCAAGTTTTGGCCTAACAAGCTCACATGCTTTGCTTTCACATGATGCTTGGTTCCGACAAAAATTTCATGTCAAGGGCCATAGATTGTTGTTTTGAAAACCATCTCGAGGAGCCCTAGCCATAAAAAAACCAGTCACAACCAGTACCCAAAACAAAAGCCAGAAAGATTCAGGACAAGAATAAAACAAACTGTTTACTTATTGCAAGATATGTTCATGTGTAAAATCATGATTACACAGTGAATGATCTAATCAAGGACAAATATCAGTCTATAAAAAGAGGTTAGATAACCTGCTGACATGATTCAATCCACTAGTATAGCAGATGCAGGCTACTTTCATGTCGGTGTGCAATACTCGTTGCCCACAATCCAAACATCCCCTACACTTTGTGCATTGACAAACTTGGCTAATATGTTTTTGTACAAAGGTGTCAAGTTAGCATACAAATAACAATAACATAATACTAAGTAATTGCCAAGAGCCTTATAGTTCACCTGGTTGGCACTTTCTGGAGTTTTAAACAGAGACATTCAGAGTTCAAATTCCTCTTACCCCCAACTTTTGAGTTATCAAAAAAAAAAAAAAAACCCGGAACTTTTGCAGATAAAATCAAACCGAATATCAAGGTACTAGATGCTTGGGAAGATACTATTCTACATACAACAGAGACTTTTATTTATTTATTAGTGTCTATGACAAGACTGACATGCATATATACCACTCAATGATATAGATAAATGAACTCCACTAGGCAAGAGGAAGAATAAGCAGTGATGAAGAGATATTATGCTTCATAAAGGCAGGTTTATTGTGACCCCTAAAATTTCATGGCACTAAAATAACAATAGTAATATTTTAAAAGCAAATTACAACTCATTGTCTTCTTGAGCCTCAAATCCACAAACATTTAGGAAGCTGCAACCAATAATCTAGACATTACTCAATGCAAGAAAATTAAAGACTATAATCAAAGAGCAAAATTAATAGACTTGAATTTTCTTCTTCCACAGATAACTCTTGATCGTATGCTTCCTTTTGTTTGAAAGTATTAGTCAAGCCAACCAATAGGTGTGAATGGGAAAAACAGAAGCATGAAGGAATTTGATGAGCTAAAGAATATAGAATTATAGATCACTTTTTGACTTCAAATTTTATGTTTTGAATACCACCACACATAAAGCGAGTTTGCAAGTTGGAAAACTGCACAACCAATGACAAATTCATCCTAGAGTTGGCTGTGGTAGCAGCAGCAGAAGAATCACATTCTGAAACATACCCCCCGCATCAAAACAAGAAGTAATAAAATAATTATTAAAAAAAAAAAAAAAGATAATGAACACATAACGTGACAATCTGAAAGTGAAACATTCATGAATGTAAAATGACAAAAGTGAAACCTTGCCTAATCTGTGAATATGCTGAAGTGTTCTCCACCTTATAGCATCACCTTTATTAAAGCACTAGATTGATATTTCCTGATTAAGAGAGCACCCACCACACCACAATCACACAACACTCAAATTGTACAGCAACTATGGACTTGGTGAAAGCAGTGAATCTTGGGTACTGTACTGTCCAATGTTAGTGAAAGGTCAGTATGGAACCTAACAAACTTAGGTTGCAAGACATGCGGTCTAAAGCTTCCCAACCATGGCCTCAAGTTCATTGTACAAACGATGGAATCTTAAGGGTTTCCAAGAAAATGCCCCACCCAAGTTATAATGAACCTAGGTAGCTCCTGAAGGTGTGAAAATTATCTATAGGCCTGCTCCATGGAGCAGGCACTGGAGACACTTTCTCTGAAGGTGAGGGATAGAAGTACAACCCACTTCATGCCAGGAGTCACTTGGTGCAACACATCTATAGTGACAAGTTCACTTCATAGATAAAATGAACAATGAAAATGCTCCATGATTTTTCCAGCATCGACTTTATGACCAGTAGAATGGCCTTTATTATAAAAAGGAGGCCATCAAGAGGAGTATGGACTTAAATTACACACTAGTACTCAGAAACAGGAAGTTTTGAAAAATTAAATTGTAGGAAATAAATCATTTCATTAATCAAATAGGAAACATACAAGATAAACTTGTGAAGTATGCTGGATGTATTCCCTAAAGTTCCTAAAACATGTTACAAGTACAAAGAATCAATGAAATCAGATAACATTGGAGGCCTGCGAACATCAAAGAATGACATCCAATAAAATAACAACTGGACAAATTTGGATTTAAAATTCTCCATAAATAATTCTTGATCATTAAACATCCTCTTATTTCTCTCCCACCATAGATACCACACCAAACAATAAGGGCCAGCATTCCGCACTCTAGCAAAACACAAAAAGCCATGATTTGATCAAATATAGTTTTTTTTAATTTTTATTTTATTTTATTATAAGTAATATATAAGTAAAATAAGAATATAAGAAGCTCCTATGAATAAGATGGAACGTTCAAAGACCTTTCAAAATATAAGAAGCTTCTGGTGAAACAATTCCTAAAACTTGGCTGTACATGATAAAGCTCAGAGGAGCAATAGAGAGTATAAGCTGCCACAATGGATCGAGTATACTTGTCCAGAGATTTTTTTGACTGAATGTAAGTAACATTAGTATATAAAAAAGCATTTATGAAAGGGATAAACTGTTTATAAAACGTGCAAGGTTTGAGAAGCTAGAAACAACATCTAGACTTGGCTGTACCTGAAAAGGTTCATAGGAGAGAGAGAGACTGCGAGCTGCCACAACAAAGTGAATAAAATTGTCCACAGACAATTGAATTGAGATCAAATTAGCCAGTTTCTGAGCCTCTAAGTTTGCTTGAGCAGTGACAAGAAAGAAGAATAAACCAAATCCCATGTACTGAAGATTTAAGTATCATTGGAACATGGGCTCATCACTGCAGAATAATTAAGTCATTCCACATACACTTTAAAATAGGCCATCTGAAGTCATGACTTTATGAAAAGAAGCCGGTTCATTGTCTTGTTCGATCGCTTGGGCACCACAAACAAGCCCATATTTTAAATTTATTAATTCTATGGAATTTCCGATGTATAAATGTGAAAGGACTGTACAGATGACAGTGATGATGATAACCAATAGAGAAGATGTAGACAATCTGCCACATCTATCACCCCTGCTTAAATACTAATTACAACAGGAGGAAAAAATTAATTACAATTTGGTGGATTGTAACATTTATACACCGCAGATGCAGGCTGCTTGTAAGTAGGAATGCTTTTGGTGTCAACAAATCGGACTTCACCGGGGGCAAAAGAAAGATCCTGATGCCTGAAATTGATAGGGAAAAGAATTCATGGCTTACTTAATGTTTATTTACTTTGTTTAAGAATTTGATAAGAAAAGTGGGTCCTTTATAGATACCATAAGGAGAGCTGTGGACTATCCAGTTACCTTCGCAGGTCAAGTCCAACCAAACCAGCTTGAAGGATTGTCAAGTTATCAGAGTCTGGTGAGACAATAATAACTGTGTCACCAGAATATTGAGTCTCAAGAATCGACATGAGTTGTGTTACCCGAACAAATACATCTGCAACACTCTCATTTGGGGTTCCATCATCGATAGGAGGAGGCTTGATGGTTGTAGAAATACCATCTGATGCATATACCTGAAGCATTTCGAAGCAAGCAATTTTGCATCTATAAGGATACTTACATTTGTAAATAGGGGAATATGAAGCATTACAGAAGAAAAGGAAAGAAAAAATCTGCTTCAAGAAGATATTAAGTCATATCACTACTAATTCGAAGAAAGTACGCAGAAATCCTACTTCTGAAACGGATTCCAAGTTTTTTCCTTCATAAGCTCCCAATCCACGAGCATCCAGAAAGCTGTATTCTGGGACTATATAACTGAAAGCATAGAAAAGATTAACTCTTTGACAGAACAGGTTACAATGAAATTGAATAATCAGATACTTGCATTGCAAATTATCATTCAAAATTCGTCTTTGAAATCATAAATTCCACTTAGATATATAGGAAACAAGAAGTTCAAATACTCTGTTCCTTTGTTAGCGTGAATACATAAACAGACTAAAGATCATTTTAACATGTAGAGGTTCGGTGTTATTGGACAACAGATCATATAATTCCTTTCTCTTCCAACATCATTCCAAGCAACTAAACAGGGCATCTGAGTTTATATTTTGATACCCAGCACCATTTAATGCCAGCTACCGCCAAATCTCATTTTTCTTCACCAAAAAAAAAAAAAAAAAAAAAAAAAAAAGCTCCGCATTCTATTTAACTTTAAATAATTGATTCAATTGAAAAAAAAAAATTCACAGACCTTCGACTGACTCCATTAACTGATGCGATGATCTCTGCTGCCTGGTAAGCTCTTTGAGTAATAGAAGGCCAAATCCAACATCCTTTTTCACAAGCCCCCATTGCCTTAAGTTCAAAAGCAGCCCGAACAATCTGCTTCTTCCCTTTCTCTGACAACCCACTATCCATTGAAGTCTTCGCAACTGGATTTGTATTAATGATTCCAAAGCTCTCATACTCAGACTCCCCAGCCCTCACCAAAAAATACCTTCCCACAACAGCAATTACCAACAAATACAAGAAACAATAACAGCAGTACTATTGCTCATTTTCTTGATAAGAAAAATATAGGAAACTATGAAACTATGGTATACAGGTTTAGAATCAAGTTATACTTAGTTTAACACTTTGCAATATTACACCAGTCCATAACTTTTTATATGATTAATATTTTAACAATTCAACCATTGGATTACAGATTCTCATTGCTCTTAATATGCACACCAAATTTTGAGTTAATCAGATGTTATTTACTATCTGATTCACAATTTTTGTGCATAAATTTTAGAGTAAAAAAAAAAAAAAAAACTTAAACTTTAAACATTTTATGATGAGAAAGTTATTGATCTCTAATCATCTTGATACTTTGCAAGCATAGAGGATAAAAGGGGATAACGTGATTTAATGGTTGATTAGTCCAAATACTCTTATCAGTGAAAAATTATAGAGTGGTGTAAGTGTAGAGTTATATAGCTGTTGTCTATTAGGTTTTCCAATTAAATTAAATTCAATCATGTGATTACATTGATCAATGAACCAACTGGTATGCAACCACATGTTTTTTTTTTTAGGCAGTTACAATATGCTATTAACTTGTAGCTTGAACTCTTTACCCCGAGACCCCAAACACTTTGTATATGGGGAGGTGCCAATTAAGTCACAGTATGCAACCACATGGTTTAAGTTAATTTTCCTTGGAAAAGATAACATTGTTATTGTTTGTATTGATCCATATAACCATATGATGGAATTTAATTGCGAAACTTAAGCTATAGCACCTAAGCAACTGTTAATAAGGCATATTTACACTATATAAAACCCAATGAAGCTAAGACATTTATTTACCCAACTCTACCTCAATACTCCAATGTGGCCTAAATTATTAAAAAAAAAAGAATCTGAAAACAAATCGACTCACTAAACCGTAAGCTAGAAAACCCATTATTATTTTTCCAATTTTCACACAATATATTCTCAGAATCTCAGCAATTACTTATAGAATGGGCTTGAGCTAGACAAAATCAAACATTTTTTCTTTCTGGGTATATTGAATTACCTATTGGTGAGCCGAAATGGGGGCATCTGGAAGAGGCCACGGGCATCTGCGACCGGTGGAGCTAGAGAATTGGGTTGAGTAAAAGGGGTGGTGACAGAAATAGAGATGGAGATAGTGAGAAGGTGCCGGCGGTTTATTATGGGGTTAGAGGAATTGTGAGGAGTTTTGGAGGTTGATAATGGAGGAACGGCTGAGGAGTGTGGGACAACAAGAGTTGGGACTGTAACGGACGAGGAAGATGTTGCAAACATTTTTGGGTTTGGCGGGTACTTTGTGGCTTTGTGCTGTGTCTTGCCAACTGCTAACAAGTAACATCCTTCGGAGGTTTTTAACAGGATTGTGTACAATTTACAAAAGTCAAGTATCTGTTTGGATAGAACTTATTTTGCTGAAACTGAAAACTGAAAACTGAAAACAGCAAAATAATTTTTAAATGTGTGAATAGTTCTGTGGGACCTATTTTTAATAAAAAAATTGATAAAAAATGAAATTTGTGGGTCCGTAAACAGTGCATATATACACTGTTCACTGCAGAAAGTAAACGCAAAGTCAACCTTTGCGGTTACTGTTCATTGAACAGTAACCGCAAAACTCCAACACGCGTGAAAACCAAAAAAAAAAAAAAAAAAAAAAAGGAACAAAACGCAGCTCCAAACGCAGAAGCTGAATACAAACACACACTTGGAGAGCGTTTGGATTCGGCTGATAAGTCTGCGTTTGCGTTTTGTCTGCCCTTTTTTTTTTTTTTTTTTTCACGCGTTTTTAGCTTTTTGAGTGCTGCGGTTACTGTTCATGTACTGTTCAATGAACAGTAACCGCAAATTTTGACTTTTCCAATTTGTTTCAGCCAATCACAGCACATCGTGTACTGTTCACGGACCCACAAATTTCACTTTTCAGCAACTTTTTCATTAAAAATGGGTCTCACGATACTATTCACACATTTAAAAATTATTTCGCTACAGTGTTTTTCAGTTTTCAGTTTCAGTTTTCAGTTTTCAGTTTTCAGCTGTATCCAAACGGACCCTAATGAAAAAGTTGCTGAAAAGTGAAATTTGTGGGTCCGTGAACAGTACACGATGTGCTGTGATTGGTCCAAAAAAATTTGAAAAGTCAAAGTTTGCGGTTACTGTTCCTTGAACAGTGCATGAACAGTACCGCAACACCCAAAACGCTCCAAAACGCGTGAAAAAAAAAAAAAAAAAAAAAAAAAAGCAAACAAAACGCAAACGCAGTTTTTTTCAGCCGAATCCAAACGCTCTCTAATAGTAAACGAGTTGCGACAAAAGTTTCATATGTATAGATGTTTTCTTAGAGAGTTATGGATAAAATATTATTTTGATCTTTAAATTTTATCAAAAGTTTACTTTTTATCTTTGAATTTTAAAAAGTTATTTTTTTATTTCTAGTTTTGTCTCTAAAATATTTTAAAAAAAATTCTTTATAAAGTTTAGGAATGAAAATAACTTTTTTACCGCAAAGTCAACATTTGCGGTTACTGTTCATCGAACAGTAACCGCAAAACTCCAACACGCGTGAAAACCAAAAAAAAAAAAAAAAAGGAACAAAACGCAGCTCCAAACGCAGAAGCTGAATACAAACACACACTTAATAGTAAACGAGTTGCGACAAAAGTTTCATATGCATAGATGTTTTCTTAGAGAGTTATGGATAAAATATTATTTTGATCTTTAAATTTTATCAAAAGTTTACTTTTTATCTTTGAATTTTAAAAAGTTATTTTTTTATTTCTAGTTTTGTCTCTAAAATATTTTAAAAAAAAATTTCTTTATAAAGTTTAGGAATGAAAATAACTTTTTTTCAATAGTTTAAGGAAATAAAATTTTGGTAAAATTTTAAGATAGAAAGTAAAACATTTTCAATATATAGTTTAGGGACAAAAAAATGATTTTTTTTTTTAAATTTAGAGGTTAAAAACAAATTTTTGGTAAAGTTCAGAGACCGAAATAGTATTTTATCCTAAAATTATTATTTAACATTTTTATGATATACACTTTGTACACAATCTCTACACATTTGTGTCCACATATTTCAATAGTATCAACATTTAACTCATGATAACATATGATATATATAGAGAGTATATAAAGAAAGTGTGAGATGGTCGAAGCTTGTACTAGACATCCTTACTCGTTTTGTTTGTGTTAGTTTGTGTGTGAGTTATTTTTAAGTAAATATACTTATTTTTAGATGATAATAAATATTCTTATTAAAAATCCATTGATTGTGTAATTATATATATATATATATATATTTTTTTTTTATATAAAATGAGTTAGGTTCAAGTTTGACTTTGTGTGCTACACGGTAGATGTAGCAAGCAAATGACAAAATAAAGAGTAATGCTACGTTCATAACATTTTCACAACAAACTCACAACAAATCTTAAGTGACAAATTGTTACTGGTGGATAAAAAAGTTGGGTCATTAATAGGCTCATATTAAAACCTATAATAACTTACCACTTAAGATTTGTTGTGAAATTATTATGAAAATATTGTGGACATAACATTGCTCAAGAAGAAAAGATATGAGTCATATGACAGACTTCTATGTGATCTACAACCTCGAAATCCCTTTTGGTTTACGAATTGGGAGATGTGTTAATTTTTTTTACCAAATATATATGACATCCATTAACAAAAAAGACGAAGAGACACTGTTAAACACACAAAAAATCTCAAAAATCGTCATCCTCACACTTATCATTAAGCTTTTTTTGGGATGAAGAGAGAGGAGATTGAAGTAGAAGGAATGAGAGGGATAAGATTTAATGAACCTTGTTTTGGTGTTTTTAAAGAGAGAATGGGAGAGGTTTGGAGGGGTATGTTATACACTTATACTTGTCCCTCCTAGCCCCTCTTTTTTAACTTCCCAAAATTGGAGGAATTTGTAGGGGGAGTAGAGGGGATGGGTCTCACTTATATAAAAATCATTTAAATTGTCAATGTTATTCTTATGACGTCAAATTATATCTATTTTCTCAAAATTAGCAAATAAAAGTCATAATTGTCAATTTATAATTTTGTATGACCACTCCCCTCCATTTTTCTCTCTCGACTTAATTTTTAAAATATCTATCCGTTTTTAGACCCCTTAAAGTTTAACCTAATATTAAGCCAGGTTGATTAATAAGTTCATTAATAAGATCTAGGTTAAACACATTCAAATTATATCATGTGAATAATGCGAAAAAGTAAATAACACAACGATATGATAACCTAGGAAAACCAAACCGGTAAAAAACCTGGAGAGAATTTAACCTAGCTATCCTCAAGGTAAAACAAATCAACTATGAAAGAATTGAAGTTTTATAATAAGACTTAGACCACTAACATCTTATTGCTACCTTGAGTAGAAAATTTACTACCACGACCACGTGACAGCTCCGAGTTCACGGACTACTTCTTTCCTCGATCCACAGCAATCACAAGTACTCCCACTTGTGTTATTCTTTAAACTCTTGAAACAACAACTAAAGAGATCACCAAGTTCTCGACATCAATCTTGATCTTGATAATTCTAAGTGTGTATGAAGGTAAACACTTCTAGATCTCACAAGAGATTCACACACATAGCATATCAACAACCTCTAAAACATGGCTAGGATTTTTCCTTTTATACTTGAAGTAAAACATAAAACCCTATACATCATATGGGCTTGGGCTAAGTTGGAAATTTTGTAGAAAAAACAATCTGCACGAGCTTCGATCGATCGAGTCTAATTTTCAATCGATTGAGTCTTGCAGAAATTGAATAGTAATTTTTTGCAATTACTCGATTCCAACTTTACACATAAACACACTTTAAGTAGCCTAAATCTAGATTCTAAGTTTTGATCATGGTTTGCCAACATTACACATTGAAGTTCTAATACATTTAGATCCTAAAGTCTTAGAACCTAACAAACTCCTCATTTGGCAATCCATGATAAAACATATAACAAAACTGAAATGCTTAAAGTTACAAAACAGCCCATTAAACATTAAACATGCCCAAAAACAATTCAACCTAACTACTATCTATCAGTTGCCAGTGTAGATAATAACACGACTGAATAAACCTGTATATTCCTAAAACACTCAACAAACACATAAACGCATGTGTGGAAAATACAAGTAAAACAAAATAAAATTCTTGATTTCAAAAAACAGAAAAATAAAAGACATATATCATGAATAACCTCATAATATAAATCAATAATCAATGTAGCACATGTGAAACAAGAAACAATAATAGAAATAAAAACATAAAACAAAGTATCTCCCCCTAACATATACAACCCATAAAAATAAATACATCAAGATAAATACATCATGAGCCAAAAAATAAATACATCATGAAGCACCTAAATACAATCTAAAACTCCAAAAACTCAAAATCTCCCCCTATCTTCATCAAAATGTACTCCCCATTTTTGTGACGAATTGCCAAAGGGTAATCAAGGCTCATCATCAAATGGAGGTGGTGGAGTAGACCGCCGAACACTCACCAAATCCGCACGCAAAGCCTGAAACTCCGTGAGCACATCCACCAAAAGCTGTCCATGCGCCGCCTGAACGGTCATGACAGTATCCAACATACTCAGAATGGATGAATCATTCGAAGAAGAAGGTGGAGGATCAATAGCGACAGTGGGATCGACATAAGCCTCAGCAGTAGGGTCACCTGAAGATAGAGGCTGAGCTGCAGCACCTGTGGAAGACTTTACTCTAGGGCGTTTAGAGCTAGCTTTCATCTGAGCTGCTCTCTGCCTAAGGAAGGTGGCATCTATGGGAGATATAATATGTATGGGCTCAGACGCGGGAAAATCCTCTAAATCTAAATGTAACAAAATCCTATGAATAAAAATAGGGAAGAAAAGACCATGTGTTGTAGAACTACTCCTATGAACCTCAACTAAAGAACGAATGAAAAGAGATAGAAAACACATAAGAGCATCAGTCCCAAGGGCATACAAAAATGCACATCGCTCAATAAGAATGGTGTGCAAATGAGAGATGGGCCAGATAGAATGACAAGAAATCTGGAAAAACAAATAATGGATCTCAATAAGCTCATGAGAGGTGATACGAGGATCAGTACCCCACTAAATGGAAGTACCGGTGAGATATAACATAATGTCATCAAAAGGAGGGGTCTCCGAATAAGGGTAGACTGGTTGTCATACCAAAGGTACCCCAAGAGCAGAGGCCACTACTGAAGGAGTAATGGTATACTCTTCACCCCTTATCCAACTCATCACATAGTGAGTGTTGGAATCATTGGAGTGGACAGAGAGGTTCGAATAGAACTCTCTAATCAAGGTAGCCGGAGGAGGATAAGAAATATCCAACAAAGGTAACCAACCCTTACGCTTAAAGTTCCTCCTAATCTCCGGGTCTAACTCATCTAAAATCACTTTTCTCTCAGCCCAAATAGATCTAAATATGTTCATCTTATCATAGGTTTCTTGGTTTTTCTTAAACCTAAACCTCTCACTATCGAAGGCTGGGGTAGAGGTGGAGGTGGTTTTCTTGTTGGCCCTAGTCTTCCTAACCATGATGCTAAGGGTTAGGAAAGACAAAAACAGAAACCAAAGAAAGAAAACAAAACCAAGGGTAGACTGTATTAGAAAGGGTTAGAGCACAAAAAATCTCAATAAATAACAATCTATATGATGCATGTAATGAATGCACATATGATGCACGCTCTAATGCAATGAAATTTGTTCAATTATACTTTATAAACCAACAATTGACTTGAACATAGAGTTTTAGAACAAAAACCCCAAATTTTGAAAAATCCAATTTCAAAAATCCCAACAAATTGATCAATTTATCATTACACTAGTTAGATAACATCGTATAATGACATAATCAATCAATAACACAAGTCAATTTCATCAAATTTAATCCAATTGAATAAAATCTCCAATTTCATGTAGTTTCAAGCCCTAGGAATTCAAAATTTTCCCAAATCACAAATTTAATCATATTAAAGCATGGGAATCATGTTAATATCATCTAGAGACAAAAACCCAATGATCAAATGTGAAAGAAAACACCTTAAAAATCAAAAACCCCAAAAATATTGAGTTAGAAATTCTCAACTAAAATGCATGAAAATTGTGAAAAAAAAAATTGAAAAAGAAAGGTTAACAGTGACTTACAAGCACTAGACAACAAAAACCTTGAGAAAATTTAGGAAGAAAACGACAAACTTTGCTGAGATTGGATCAGTTGAGCAAGAGAAGTCAAAACGCATTTGAAAAGATTTGAAAAGTGTGAAGAACACGTGAGAGAGAAACCTTTTTAAAAACTCACTGACTGATTTTTGATCGGTCGAAAATTAGATTCGAGCGATCTAGCACCAATCGAGCACCGATCGAGCCAAGCAGATTGTAACCAAAGTTTTTATTGCATTTTCGGTCGGCCGAGAAACAGGTTCAATCAATCGAAAATCTGGAAATATCAATTTTTTGAAAAACATAGCATTTTAATGCAGAAACTCCTTAAAGCACATTGTATTATGAATAAAATGCATGAGTATGAGATGAAAAGTTTTTCAAAAACACTTAAATTCAATCCAAATCTTCCAAAAACAAGATTTTCAATCAATTTGTCCACAAAGCTCAAACATTAAACACATTTTGCATTAAAATTAAGGAACTTTTAATCTTGGATAGCAACAACAAGATCACACACAATATCATGTACGAAGTTTAGCAAAGAATAACTTGTGTAGTGTGTGCAACTAGTAAAAGCATGAGATACATGTGAGGTGATAAGTAGATAGTAATCAATCACAATTTCTACAAAATTCATCACACAAGTTTGAAAGTAACTATCACCTAAAGAGTTACATCATATAACTCTCACATCTCCTATAATACAAGCTTGCAATTATGCAAATTTCTTGATTTGCCTCATAATGTACACACAGGTTATATTTCATTGTGAAATGATTATTTAGACCAAATAATGTACACATCAATTTTATTATTAAGCCGAGGCTACACCTTATGTTCTTTTTGTGCATGTGCTACACTTTCTTGAACACAAAATATGCACTAAGGTGTTCATAATTTGCTAGTAAACAGTGGTGAGATAGTTATTTATGTCTTTCTCTTAGGATTTTTTAGTCTTTACAATCAAAAGTATGTGACTTCAAAATCAAGATCATGTGATTAAAAACTATAGACAATTCCCACACAATATGCACTACATGGCCAAAACTAGTAAAGTGCAGTAAAATAAACTCATCCAAGCTAAACAAGGTACATAAGCATGTTATATAAAAATAATATGGGCAGCCTTGATTACAAGTCCAAGAGATATAATGCAAAACACATTTTTCCTTCCTTTCTTTTTTTTTTTTTTTTTTTTTTTTTTTTTTTTTTTAAATTTAAAAAAAATAACAAAATACCCTATCATGAAATGCAAGAATGTTATGCAATGCAAATCCTAAAAAAAAAAAAAAAAAAAAAAAAAAAACAAAAGAAGAATGGTCACAAAGAATATAAAGACGAAGCACAAGAACCATGTCAAAAAGACTCAATTAGATTAAACCTTTTGCATCCAAGACCTCTTAGATGCAACTCTAGCATTAGAGTTATTATTCATATTAGAATAATAAGCAACTCCAGGATCTTGTGCTTGAGGCACATATACTTTTGGCTTGTTTGCTCGCTTAGTAGCTTGCAACTTGAAACAGTTTGGACGAATGTGTCCAATCTTTCCACAAAAATGACAAACCCATAAAGGTCTATCATGCATCTTGTCCTTAGGAAGGATAGGATTCTTAGGCTTAGACTCTTTAAGATCAACCCTAATCTTCCTAGGAAGTGTAACTTCTAATGGTTTGACAATCTCATTTACGGAGGGCTCAGAAGAAGAAACAAAATTTGTAGAATTAGTTTCAAACACAAAGATGCTCTTTACAAAACCTAGACCAGTTTTGTCTGAGGGAGACTTCTGAATACTCAACATGTGATCAAGTTTAAAACTAGCAGACATATCTTTTTGTTCTCTAGCAACAGATAATTCAAGTTCCAAGTTCTTAACTTTATAAAGCAAAAACATGTTCTCAGTCTTCACCTTATCAAGCAATTCATTAGCATCAAACAATTTCAACAGAAAATTTTTCTTATCAAGTTCAAGAGAAGCAATTTTCTTTAAATCTAAATCAACATTCATAGCATCTTTTGCAGCAACCTTGCAAAACTTATTATAAGCTTCTTGCAAATCAGCATTCTTAGAGAGTTCCCTATTAGAAGGGTTCTCATCAACCACAACACTTTTATCAACTATAGCAGTAGCTGTGAAAGTAATGAAGTTTCCATCCTCATTACTACAAGATTCATGATCAGAAACTTCATCATCACTAAGGGTTACAACCATAGCTTTACCCTTTGATCTCAAGAATATAGGACATTCTGATTTCACATGACCATACCCTTGACAACCAAAACATTTTTGACCCATGGAATTATTAGAGGTTTGACCTACTTTCTCTTTAGGTTTATCAGTATTGTTCACTTTAGTGGGTTCATTCCTCTTAAAATTCCTAGGTTCAGATTGTTTTTACCTCTTGCCCTTCTATTATTGTTCCTAAGAAAGTTTCTAAAGTTCTTGGCAAAATAGGCAATTTCTGTAGAAGAGAGTTCATCATCAAATCCATTTCCATCAACATCATCAACTGACTTAAGAGCCATTGATTTAGATTTGTTTGTCTTGGGTAGGTCTAACTCATAGGACTGGAGGGATCTTACAAGTTCATCAACAAGGATGGAGTCCATATCCTTACTTTCAGTAATGACAGTCATTTTGGGTCTAAAGTCCTCAGTTAGGGATCTAAGAATCTTCCTAACAATCTTAGGTTGATCATATATTTCACTCAAATTATAAGCAGAGTTAATAATATCATTCAGTTTAGCATAAAATTCATCAAAACATTCATCATCAGATATTCTAATCCTTTCAAATCTAGTAGTTAACTGCTGCAGTTTGTTAATCTTAACTGCCTTTGTGCCTTCATGCACAGTTTGGAGAATATTCCATGCAGTATGAGCAACCTCAACATTAGAGATTCTCTTGAATTCCTCCATTGAAATAGTATTAAAAATAGCATTCATGACTTTGCTATTAAAAGCGGCTGCTTCTTTCTGAGAAGTTTGCCACTCGCTTACCGGAGTAGTCGGCTTCTCCCATCCGTATTCAATAGAATTCCAAACTCTCTCATCAATAGATTTCAGGAATGCTTTCATCCTTACTTTCCAGTAGGCATAGTTGTTCCTATCAAAGTGAGGTGAGATCATAAGAGAGTGACCGTGTTCCGTGACAACAGTGATCAAGGATCAACTCTTAGATTAAAGGATCTAAATACTAGAGTTAACCCGCTCTGATACCACTTGTCCATTTTTGGACCCCTTAAAACACAAGTTGTTTAACCTAATATTAAGCCAAGTTGATTAACAAGTTCATTAATAAGATCTAAGTTAAACACATTCAAATCATATAATGTGAATAATGCGGAAAAGTAAATAATACAACGATATGATATCCCAGGAAAACCAAACTGGTAAAAAACCTAGGGAGGATTTAACCTAGCTATTCTTAAGGTAAAACAGATCCACTATGAAAGAATTGAAGTTTTACAATAAGACTTAGACCACTAACATCCTATTATTACCTCGAGTAGAAAACTTACTGCCATGACCACGTGATAGCTCCGGGTCCACGGACTACTTCTTTCCTTGATCCGCAGCAACCACAAGTACTCTTACTTTTGTTTTTCTTTAAGCTCTTGAAACAACAACTGAAGAGATCACCAAGTTCTCGACATCAATCTTGATCTTGATAACCCTAAGTGTGTATGAAGGTAAACACCCTTAGAGCTCACAAGAGATTCACACACACAGCATATCAACAACCTCTAAAACGTGGTTAGGATTTTTCCTTTTATACTTGAAGCAAAACATAAAACCCTACACGTCATATGGGCTTGGGCTGAGTTGGAAATTCTGCAGAAAAAACAATCTGCACGAGCTTCGATTGATCGAGTCTAATTTTTGATTGATTGAGCCTTGCAGAAATTGAATAGTAATTTCCTGCAATTACTCGATTCCAACTTTACACATAAACATACTTTGAGCATCCTAAATCTAGACTCTAAGTTTTGATCATGGTTTGCCTACATTACACATTGAAGTTCTAATACATTTAGATCCTAAAGTCTTAGAACCTAACAATATCCAAATAAGAGAGAGAAATAATTATTTCCTATCACTCTTCTCCCCTCTCCTCTCCTTGCCCCTTCCAAACTTCCAAACACAAAGTTAATCTTCTCCTAAATGAATAAGGGGGCTCCCTAGAAACATACGGATTCACATTGTCCTTAACTAGCAAAGTTCGCCCACCATTTCTACTTATAAATTCAGTACATTTTTAGTTAGATCTTTGGTTTTTGTTTTCCGATCCTCCCAACATTGTTATAAATTAAAAGATGTCATTATTTATGGTTAGGCTAACACTTGAACCACAAGAGGTGTGATTTATTATTAACTATTTTGTACTAAAGTTTGATACTTTAATAAATGATATTATATTTCTTTGCACCCCAAAAAATTTTATGGTGTGCTCTAATCTGGAGGGGCAAATTAATTATAAGCCTGTTTGGTAATGTTGTTTGTATTTTTTGAAAATATGGATTAGGGATGTCAATGGGGCGAGGTAGGGCCGAAGATGGGATCTTTGCCCTTGCCTCACATGGTTTTGTTTTCCCCCATCCCCACTTCGTCCCGCGTGACGGGGAAAATTTTCTTGCCCCGTCCCCGCCCTTTGGGGCCCCGCGAAGCCCCGCCCCACCCTGCATAACTCTAGTTTTTGTTGATTTGCCCAAAGTTATTAATTTTTTTTTTAATAAAACCTATTTCATTAATAAAAATATACTTGAAATTACAAATAAATTTATCCCATCAAATCAAACTAATTTTTAGCAAATACTGAATAATATTATCCAATTGTTTAACACGACACTATCACAATAAAAACAAAAATCTCATAGTACAAAATCAATGATTCAATGGTATATAAATTTATTTCTAATAAAGACAAAAGAAAATGTTAAAATTGGAACCTTATTTCCAACATTGCTAGAGAGAGAGAGATAAAAAAAAGGGCATAAAGCCACGTTAGGTAGAATATAACAAGCTGATAATATGTTTGTTTAAATTATAGGATTTTAGGGTATAAAAAATTTACAATTTAACCCTTATCAATGCGGGGCGGGGCGGGGATGGAGTGGGGCAGGGTGGGTCTAAAAAGTCTAAACCCATCCCTGCCCCATCCCGTGGTGTGGGGCTAAAATCTCCCCCATCCCTGCCTCACCACCTTTGCGGGGCGAGGAAAATCCGCGTGAGGTGAAGCGGGGAGGGGTGAGTCAAACAAGATGGGGTAAAATTGCCATCTCTAATACAGATGAGTGAAAAAGTATATGAAAATACATGTAATATTATTTAAAAAATGAAAATTATTAAAGCATCCACAACAGTTGTGGCATAATTTATGCCATTTTGCCACACCAAAGACCTACTTTATTATTTTACCACATCATTTTACAACATCCCATTTATCAGATGTTTTATCATTCAATTCTATACATTAAAATAATATTTACTACACATTAAAATAATATAAACAACACAATAAAATAATATATCTAACACAATAAATAACAACCACAACACTGCTGCCGCCGCTGCCACCACCACCACCACCACCGTGGCAGCCACAATCCATTGCAAAACAAAAAACTGAAAACAAAACCACCACCACAACCACCATCATCAACAACCCACCACAAAACTCATTAAAACACACTTAACTAAACCTAGAAAACACAACCAAAACCCACTATTACCGGCAACCCAAACCTAGCACCGCCAACCCAAAGCCACGAATCCCCTTGCACCGGCAACCAAAACCTACTAGCACCGGCAACCCACGATTTTGATCTCACCTCAACATCGATGCCCACGATCGTGACGAACACTCCGATCTCACCTCAACGTCGATTCCGATCTCACCTCAACGTCGATGCCCACGTCGATTCCGATCCCATGATTGTGACGAACACTCCGGCGGCAGACCTCGCCTCACGAACCTCGCTTACTGCTTGCACGCCGATCTTCATGGCTTCACCGTCCCTGGCACCAAGCTCTACCTCGCCTCCATCACCGATTCCTTTGTTCTTTCTGGGTTTGTGATGATTCCATTTCTGGGTTTTGTTTTGAACTGGGAATTGGAGTTTGATTTGAGGTGCAAAGAGAGAAGAAATAAGATTTTTGGGTTTGATTTGAGGAAAGTACACCGATTGGGAGAGAGAGACAGATTGTGAGGAGAAAGAAAAAATAATTAAAGAAGTGAGAGGAGAGAGAAAAGCCGAATAAAAAAATAATAAATCATTTGCCACATTTCGTCCGTACCGTGACAAATTTGTGAGGGTACTGTTCAGTGTTGCATAATTTATAAGATTTGGAACATTTGATAAATGAGATTTTTTGGTGTTTGATGTGCCAAATATTTGACATTTGACACATTTACCACATCTAATATAGATGCTCTTAGTCAAAATTTCATATCAAACTGCCCCTATTTTTTTTTAATGTACTTTTAGCTTTTAAGGGAAAAAAGTTTATCAATGAGGAAGTCCAACACACCTATAAATATAATAATGAAAATGAAAGGCATCCCATCAGTACTCAAAATTAATTTATTTTATAGTCTTTGTAAAAAAAGGCAAAGGCGCAAAGCCAGCCGTCTTTTTGGGTTGTCCATCATCATTCATCAACCTCCATTTCCCATTATCCAGATGCGGGCCACATGCTTTGCTAAATAGTAAATAGCAATACTATACCGACTTGTGGAGGTGGTTGCTTGTGGATTACGATCGGCCTCACCCGGTGCAGTTACCCGCTCTTCTAATCACAAAGATTTTTTTTTTTTGTTTTTACTTCTTTCATTTTTTAATTTTATTTATTCAATAGTTTAGAATGAAAGTTTTTTTTTTTTTTTTTTCAACTCTCCATCTGAGTTATTAAGAGCCATTGCATTAGGTGGATCTCAATATGTATCTTGTAATTAGGTTATATGCAAACGTTCATAATATGTAGGCTCCATGTATTAATGAGACTCATAAATTATGAGTATTTTGTTGTATTTAGTGGCCAGAAATTCAGTTCCTTTTTTCCTACGTACAATTGTCCCCAAGTCTCCACTCTTCCAATAAATAGGCAAGCCATCAACTATGTACTATCCAAGTTTTCATCATTGGAGACCTATTGCACTATGTAATTATCATCTCATGTGCCATGTAAAATTTGATAGGGTACTTTTTTTTTTAATATTTTACTTTTTACCTTATTAATTTTTACATCTCATATAGATATGGTAATTGCATGGTGCAATAGCCCACCGGATTCAAAATTCTTCATTCTTAATCAACACTTATGTTGTTCTTTTGCTAGAGTGGTATTTTTTTTATCCTTTTTTTATTATATCTTTTTCTTATGAAAAATGTTAAAACTATTATTAATTTTATCATTAAAAAACAACTTAAAACTTGAAATCATAATAAATTTTATAAAAACTTTTTTGCTTTGTGTTTAAAAATTGACACATCACATTGTAAGGTTTGTCTAGTAAAATTTCAATTATTCTTAACATTACTTTGTTTAAAAATTGCAATTGAACTATTGAGCTAGAAACTCTCTAAAGGGTCTCTTAATGGGCAAAAAATATCTTATGAGAGTGAGTCACATACTATGACGGGGTGGTTTCATGAAACCGTCCCTTAATGGGTTTTGTTTCACATTGCTATGGAGGGAATTGATTGGATGTTGGTTTTATACGAGCCTGAGTTACTTAGAAGGATTTTGGGGTAAGTTTGGTATATATATACCTATAAAGTATTTGTCTACACTTCTCATCTCTCAAAATCTTCTTAATCACTTGAGGGGGGGAAAATTAAAAAACTATTGAGGCAAAGACTCCTCTACACCTCTTATGTGATGTGGTTAACTAATAATTATCTTATTTATTCAATATATTCATCATTTTTTTCATAGCAGGCGGATCTAGAAACTCGCATATTCATAAAATAAAGTTACATATATCGAATGCATGAGATATATTCTTGTTGTTAATCATTATGTATGATGTTTTGCTTTTATATATCATGCTCCCTGTCTACAATTTTAGGTACCGACTTGCAGTCCCGCGTTATATCACCATAGAACAAGCAGACAGGTTATGATTAATGCAGCTAACTGGACATGCTTTTGAAAATTTGGACTGAAAATTTGGACCAGAAAAAAATTAACTTTAGGAACAGTAGTTGTTGAACTTGCAGAGGAGAACTTTAATTTTTTGGTTTTCTAGCTTTGTTAATTTTCTAGCTAACGCGGTAATGCTTTTATAGCAGGCACTTGTAGCTGTTCCGCACAGAGCACACTGCACTAGTTTTAACTAGTGGGTCACTGTGAGCCAAAAGCAAAGCATTCTATTTTGTTTTTCTCCTTCAGGATTGGGGAGTAACTATTTACTCTATTGTAGTTATTGGAAGCTTATTATAACCTACAAAAAAACAAAACCATAGATTCCTATATTATCTTGGACTATTACAAACCTGCTTAGCCTAGCTATAGCCTTTTGATATTTGTGTCACATTGAAACATGTTCAGAAACCCTTATATTATACTCTTTGTTTTCCACAAATGATTTGAAACCCGATGCTGTGGTTCACTGAAACCGAACCACTTCCAGCCCACTAGTAACTAATTTATGCTCTTGATTTCCTAAACACGTACACCATTTTGGCTACCATTTCCGATAATTTACTCTACTCATTACTCGCATATTAATGTATCACAATCTTTATTAAATGAGTGAGAGAGAGAGAGAGATTGTTGTTTATTTTAAAATTTTAATGTGCCCATTTCAATTCTCTTTATAAAACCCGATCCCATTCTAATGATAGCACAATCTAGTCTTTGATATAAGACCTAATGACTGACTTCAAAAAGCATATATAAAATATAATATCTTCATTTTTGTTTTTATATTATTTTTCAGGTACTTTAAAGTTACCGACATCCTTTATAATGAACAATTATTTTTAGTATTTCACTTTATTCTCAACCACTCATTTATAATGGACAATTATTTTTAGTATTTCACTTTATTCTCAACCACTCACAATAAGGAACTTCTTCTCAAAAAAAAAAATTACAATAAGTTACATGTTTACTGGTTTTTTTATATATAAATATTTTAGACTTTTTAGTTACTTTATATATCTAAAAAAATGCGATAAATGATATATGAAGTGGATGATTTTTATTTTCTTTGTACTAATGGATTAATTGTATCTGAAAAAAGAAAAAAAAAAGAAAAAGAAAAAAGAAAAAGTAAATTTCCGAACAAAAGCAGACAAGTTTCGGAAAAAGAGAAGGCATCTCTATATATGCTCTCAATAATCCAACCCTTTCTCTCTCTCTCTCTCTCTGTCTTTCCTTTACAGCCACACACACACACAATGGAAAGACAAATCAATAGGACTAGTTTTCTCATCTTCTTCTTGTTCTTATTACTCTCACATTTCAATGTAAGTATATCTAAGTATCTTCTTGTTTTTGGCTTTACATTACACAAAATCTCTTTACACTCTCTATCCTAGCTATCTATAGCATGAACCTTCTTGTGTTAATTTGTCTGATATATGCAGGTTTCTCATGCCAAGACAACAACAACAACAACAACTGAAACAGTCACACCAATCTCTTCACTCCAAGTCCAAGCCAACCCTTTCACTCCCAGAGCCTCTCTCATCCGCTATTGGAACAATCACATCTCAAACACTCTCCCAAAACCACAATTCCTTCTCTCCAAAGCCTCACCACTCAATGCTCAAGACTCAGCCTTTTTCACAAACCTCGCATCCCAAAACTCACTCTCTTCCCACTTCAACTCCTTTTGTTCCTTAGCCAATTTGTACTGTCCTTTCGAAAATCAAGCAACAACCCAAGTTTCTATCCACACCAAAGACTCAAACTTTACTGCCTACTCCAACAAACACTTCGAAAACTATGGTTCCTCCAAGCAAACAGGGATCGACTCGTTCAAGAACTACTCAGATGGGTTAAACAACCTCAATGACTCGTTCAAAAAATACAGCAGATCCTCAACGAGTCACAGTGAAACCTTCACAAACTACGCAAACAACGGCAATGTAGCCGACACCAACTTCACCAGCTACGCCTCCGCAGCCACTGGTGGCTCCGGCGAGTTCAACAACTACGACAAGCTCGTCAACGTGCCCAATCTCCAATTCACTGTCTATAACTCGGACTCCAACAATCACAAACTCACTTTCTCAACCTATAGCGACGACACCAACTCGGGCTCTCAAGCTTTCACCACCTACAACAAGAATGGACACTCCACACCTAGCGAGTTCAACAATTACGACGGCAATTCCAACACCATTGCTTCAACTTTCACAAGCTACGGCGATTCAGGTAAAGGTGCAAACGACTCGTTTAAAGTGTACGGTCAATCAGGTAATAACCCACATAACAATTTCAAAAGCTATGGCAATGGTGGGAGCTCAGGGATCGATAGCTTTCAAAGCTATAGATATAAAGCAAATGTGGGTGACAATTCTTTTCAATCTTATGCTAGGAATTCAAATTCCGGGAAAGTGAATTTCGCAAACTATGGGAAATCATTTAACCATGGAAATGACACATTTAAAGAGTATGGTAAAGGCACAGTTAATCGTGGTACGTCAATAGGATTCAGATCTTATAGCATGGACCGCACATTCAAGGATTACGCGTTAAAGGGTGTCACATTTTCTGAGTACAGCAATTTCAGCACTGTAACACAGAGTACTATTGGTTCTGTACATGGTAGTGGCATTTCTGTAAATAGATGGGTTGAACCGGGCAAGTTTTTCAGGGAGTCTATGTTGAAGCAGGGAAATGTCATGGTGATGCCGGACATTAGTGACAAAATGCCCAAAAGGTCGTTTTTGCCCCGGGGCATTTTGTCGAAATTACCATTTTCGACGTTGCATTTGTCCAAGATTGCGGGGATTTTCCACGCGCGGGAGGGCTCGGCTATGGGGCGCGTGCTGGCCAACGCGCTGGCTGAGTGCGAGAGGGGTCCGAGCCAGGGTGAGACCAAGCGGTGCGTGGGCTCGGTGGAGGACATGATAGACTTTGCAGTCACGGTTTTGGGCCACAATGTGGTGGTGAGGAGCACCGAAAATGTGAGTGGGTCTAAGCAAAATGTGACGATTGGGTCAGTCAAAGGGATCAACGGTGGAGAAGTGACCAAATCGGTGTCTTGCCATCAGAGCCTGTACCCTTACCTACTGTATTATTGTCACTCTGTGCCGAAAGTTAGAGTCTATGAGGCTGACATTCTTGATGTGGAGAGCAAGGCCAAGATCAACCATGGTGTTGCCATCTGTCACCTTGACACGTCAGCATGGGGCCCAGAGCATGGGGCCTTTGTGGCACTGGGGTCCAGCCCAGGACAAATTGAGGTGTGCCATTGGATCTTTGAAAATGACATGACATGGACCATTGCTGATTAATTTATTAGGTTTCACATTTTTATAAAAAGTTTGATGATAGCATTAATCTCTTTAGGCCTAGCTTGGTGTGAATTGGCACTTTTTATGTTTTGTTTTGATGTTCTTTAATTTATCACTTCAATGATATAGTAATTATATTTGGTTGACCATTACCCATTAAAAAAAAAATTGTATGCCAATTTTTATATAATTGTCAATTTCATATTATTTGTCAATTTTAATGTTCAACAATTAGGACCACCGACCATTAGTTATAAATCTCTTAAAGATTGTATTAAGGTCAATGCCATAGGTCTTTTTACAAGAATTATTGTACAAGGTTAGGTGTTATACACTTTATACTTCCCAACTGTCTTCTTCCTTCCTCTTTGTGAGTTTAATTCGAAAAGACTAGAAATAAATAAATGGGAACAGCCAAGTAAAAGGCTAAAGGCAACAAGAAATTAGAAAAATCAGCAGTATGAGTATGACAGTATCCATCCATGAAAAAGTAATGTCCAAATTCCTTTATGAGAAAAAAAATTAAGTTTGAAATTTGATTCGTCTTCTTTCTGCGGTCAAATTTACTATTCCTAGATTGACAAGAAGTAAAAGCTTAAATTCAGTGCAAAAGATAGATAGTTATACGATTCTGATTTTGATGGAACAAAATCTTTGGTGAGTAGGTATCGGTTTTTACGCTAATGTAATTTCTTAGATGCTATATTTTAAATTTAAAAATTAAATTCAAATGTATAATTACATTGGAATTTATTATTATGGGAACGGGTGATATTATTTATATTTTGATGATGTCGAAAATTACCAGTAAGTCACACGGTCCTCGCATGTTTAAAACGATGCATGCGCAACACAGAAAAAAGAGAAGGTCTTATAGAGAGCACCGGTGTGGTATCGGCTAAATACCTTTCGAAGGTCATGTTAGAGAACTTTCGCAACTCTAGAGTGCCAAAGTTGGGATAAAATTATGCGTACCTTAATTTGTGAGGGTTTTGGGGTTTTTATAGTAACATAGGGTTGACATCCACTCCTCAACTTAGAAGACCTTTCCTTGTAGGAGTCTCGATTAGCGTATCTTGCGGAATCCTTTCCTTGTAGTAATCCTCTTGATTAATGTTGAGCGTGGGATACAAGATATTTCCTTATATACGCATGCGTGGAGACCAAATAAGGCCAAGTCAAACCCGTTAAAGTTTTATGTATCCCCTTCAGCTTCTTTCCGTCAGCTTCCTATTTCGTCGCCCAAGGTGCCACTGTCAGCTTCGAGGTGGAACCGTAGACTTCATACTGCCAAAGCTGACAGGTTTATTAGGACCATCTCCTTTTGCCTTATAATGGGTGAGTATCAATATTACAAAATTACCCTTATCATACTTAATTGAACAATATAACTATATATTTGAATTTGATTTAAAAGTAACCTTACTAACTATATCTGAGGGTTTTTTTTTTTTTTTTTTTGGCTAATAAACCGAGCATATTATTAAAACAAAGCAGAAGCAACATCCTTCCTGCAAGTATCCAAAACTGCAGCAAGAAGAATATGCGAATTACAACAAACAGTAGACCTATGTACAATTGCAAATTTAGCTAGACAATGGACTGTAGTGTTAAGCTCTCTCCTAACCCAGTTAAAATTGCAATTAACAAAAAAATTTGCTAACTAGATCTGAGTTATTTCGTAACAAAACAAGTTCAGTTAGATCATTCCTTAAGGCTTAAGTTATAGGTAATCGAAGCAGGTAAATAATAAAGAGACTTGGAAAATGTGCATGTTGGGTTGAGTTGATTGTGCTTGTGCAGTCAAAAGCAAAAGCAAAAACAGCATGCATATGCGCAGCTTTGCCTTTGAGTGCAGCTAAAGAAATGCACCATCAAAGTGCTGCGTCTTGTGGGGCTTTGATGGCGTTGCTTAGAATGTAAAAATGGGGACAAGACTCAAGAGGGTCAGGACTCAGGCCCACTCAATGGGTCCTTTATAAAGTCCTCTAGATTCTAGTACCACAGTCCACAATACTGTAAATACTATTTCAAGTTTCAACTCTACAACATACACTCAATTTTTTTTACAGTAACAATTTACATAGTCTCACACAAGTTCTCCTAATTGGGAATCTACAGAACATTCACACCCACATTTAATTATATATTTTATACTCTATTTCATTAAAATATATATTTGTATATATATATATATATTAATCATTTTTCCTCTCTTTACGCACAACAATCACCACTCAAAAATTCACTATTTCTTTCATTCAAGGGAAACACAAAAAAATTAAAATAAAAAATAATCGTTTTGCATAAGCTGCAATGACTTGTATATTTGTACAAACACATTGTAAGGACTGAAAATGTGTTGGTTCCAAAACTGGATTGAGCTCAAATGCTAACGGCCCAAACAATAAAATTTGTAGAGCGTGGGTAGAAGAACTAGATTTACCCTCACAGAAAATCGATTGGACTTAACTATTCAAGATGGTTCAATACAAAATAAGATTATCAGATTTTTTATCCTCGGAGCCAAAACTAAATTGCTTGTTTCATATGGTTCCTTTCAAGATAGAAATTGTACAATCCTCCTCCTTTTTTTCTCTTTGGGTATTCTTCCGGGTTATATATTTGTAATCTTGGTGTCATTCTTACCACACACGTGTAGGTTAGATTCAGGGGACTCCTTCCTGTCCCATCCAACACCTCCTAGAACCGTCAACCAGTAGCTGTAAGGCTGCTTGATCACTGTTCAGGCATCACTTCCACATTAATGCGGCCAGAGAGTTGGTTGGAAGGCATTTAATGTGGAGGTAGCAGTCTTTGTAGATATTTGTCTACCTCTCTTATCTTACCCCTGGCCCAATATCCCGTCCTTTGTTGTGGTGTAACTCTGAAGCAAGTCCATGATGATATAGCGCTCAGATTTACCTCGGACGCGAGTTTCCGAGAAGACTTTTATCCTCGGACGCTTATTGGACCCATCTCACATCGTCTCCGCTCTTCTCCTAACTTTATTCTCTTCATAGCCGAATTTGGGCCTTCTCGAATGATCTAACGTCTTCGGATTGGGTTTTAAACCTAGTTGGCATGGCCTTAATAATACCTCCTGATTAATTGGCCCCCACACACATAATTAAATCCCATTTTGCGTAAATGGTTCATAATATATGAGTGATTTTTGAGCTTCATTAACTATATTTTAAGGTTTATGTTACTTTACACTGGTTGGTGCGAAAACTCGATCAACGACACAAAAAAATACACTTGGTTTTGGTGAAAAAGTTGGTGATAATATCACCATGGACTTTTCATAATCATCGGAGAGATAAACATCTCCAAAATAATAATCCTTCTTTGACCTATCAATGCCATACCCATTTTTATACATATGCGTGCTTGCTTGAACAGTATAGCATCCTTTTGACCTGTCCTGCCATACCCATTTTTATACATATGTGTGCTCGCTTAATTAGTATAGCATCTTTTTTCTTTGCTTAGCTTATCAAATCTATGTACAATTATTTAAAATTCTACTTTTTTGCCCAAGTACAATTAAACTTACGTGTTCATCAAAAAAGCACAACTATACTTAGTGAATTCTGACCAATTTAATGGTCCAGTCGTCTAATATCCCTCATTTTTATTGTGTATTGAACTTAATTATCAGCCTATTTTTTCCTCCAAATTTCAAGTTTCTACGATTCCTCTTCAATTTTGAGTATTAATATATTTCTATAGTTCTTGCAGATTATTATTACCCTTCGACTTTTTTGGTTTGGGGTGGCAAAGATATTGATGAGCTATAATGTCATGCATTGAATGCTATACATATTAGAAAAACATGTATAATACTAATCTGACGTGAAATTGAGGACTTTCCATATATGCTTTGTCACATTCTGCAAATATTCTAGAACAGCGAACAAAGTTCCGTGATGGTGTCGATAATGACTATGAGTTTCTTAGGTTCACGTGCTGATATTGCTCTGAGAAAGTTCTTATTCAGGGGAGGCTCACTTGGAGAAATTATAAAGTCCTTTGGTGGACAACGTCATTTGTCCACCATTTCACTAAAAGATTCTTATTTGTTTAAAATTGCTAAGTCAGTAATCAGTTTCTGTTTAAAAAAAAAATTTAACTCAACAATTTTAAACAAATGGAAGTCTTTTAGTGGAATGATGGACTACGTCATTTGTCCACCATGAAGACCTTATAATTTCTCCACTACTTGGAGCCCAGGGGTTCAAATGAACCCCCTGAATTGAACCAAAAAATAAAAATTATTATAATATTTTTATTTTATTTTTCCTGTTTTGACCTGAATTGAACCAAAAAATAAAAATTATTATAATATTTTTTATTTTATTTTTCCTGTTTTGACACTTAAAATAAAAATTTGAACACCCTAACTTTAACCCCAACTGAGATAAACTTAAATATAATCATCTTAACATTATCTTGACCTTTTTAAACACAAAGAAAAATCTCAATAACAAATCAATTTGATCTGAAATCTGGGAAAAAATTTTAATTAGCCCAACAACAAAAGTAGAATTTGTTAAAAAAAAAAAATTCATTTAGATCTTAAGAAATTTTAAATAAATCAATCAAATGAGAAATTAGTGCATGAATACTTGTTTGACTATGTACATTGAAACATATGTAGTTAATAGAATTAATAATGAAGATATCATGCAATAATTTTAAAATACGAAATATCATAGAAGGCAATTGTAAAATTTTATGTATTAATTTTTGTTTTTTGTGATGTTGATATATTTAATTTATATTTTGTTTAAAATTTTGTATAATTTATGTTTCTTATTGAATTCTCTAGAAAATAATCTCGGAGCTGCCACTGTTCATATTGAAAGTCAAAATGGATTAATATTGTCAAATCAAGTTCCAAATTAATGCCCATGGTTTTCGGTAATGAGTCTTATAAATCATTTAAAAGAAAAACGTTCTTTTAATTACCACACTTTATCACCAATTTTGTTATAACTTGAATATTCATGTATGTGATCATTAAAATATCATTTTCATATAGATTTATCATTATTTAACATTAGCTGTCAAATTTTACCTTTACTAATGATAAATGATCTCATGCATACATCACATTAAAAAAGTCATATTCTCAAAATGATATCTGGAATAGTCGAATAAAAAAAATGTTTAGAGAATAAAAAGTCAAATTCCATCAAATTAGAACACTTTATACATGTTTTTGTTTTACTTAAACTATAATTTTTACTGTATCTTATATCTCTATCAGAAAGAGAGAGAGAGATTCTAGTAGTTATTACTATTATTATTTGCAAGCATAGTAGTTATAATCGTCATTAAAAATTAAACCAAACTAGATAAAATCTCTTATTAGTCAAATAAGAGATTTAAGGTTCAAATTCCGTCTATACCAAAAACAAATTAATATCTTGACTTGAAGTTGATGATAAAGAATTGTGTGGGGCCAGAATATTTGTGATCCCGACCCACTTTACATTAGGGCCCAAGGCCCGCACCGAGGAGAGGTGTAGCCGAGGACATGCAACGGAAGTCCAAATGGCCTAGAGATATAGCCGAGGATGATCCTGTCCTCGGCATCCCAAAACCCAGAAGAAAGGACGAACACAATATAGGAGCGGTTTAAGGAAAAGCTAAACACCTCCGCATTGATGGAAAAAGGACCCCTGAACAGTGTGGCGGCAAAGGACAAGGGAAAGGCCGTCATTATTGCAATTAAGTACTCTGCGCCTGACAGAGTCATGCTTCTCAGTTTTTACAACCATCCCCAACCACTTTGGGTATGAGCTGACAAAACAAGTATCAGCCTTAAAAAACGGAACCTACACGTGGACGTATGAGATAGGGGAAATGCTAGTATAAAAGGAGGAGGGAACGCCAAAAAGAGGAGGGGGGGTCTCCAGGGCCATAAAACCCTAGCATAAAAAGAATGCTAAGAACATTAAGCTCCTCGGACGAGGTCCAAGGACCGGAGCCACTCAGGCCGTGCCGAGGGGAAAGTCTTCCTAGATACGCTAGATTCACCCCTGTACAATCATAACGAACACCATGACTAACGGCTGTCCGTTCACCAAGGCCTAGCCTTTTAGCCTACTCTCTACAAATTTTATTGTTTGGGCCTTTAACGTTCGAACCCCATATACTCATTTGGGGGTCGCTACAAATCGAGTCCTTACAAATTGCATTATAAAACTGATGTCATAGGTTGAAATTCTATCTTATAAAATAAAAAATAAAAAAAACCATAAAACCATAAAACCAACATTTATCTCTTTGATTATCACCTAAAACCAAATAATAAAATAATAATAATAATAATAATAAAACCCCAGAAAACTGAAAAATTGGTGGCTTAATTAGGAGAAAAAAAAAACCAAACCAAATCAATTCAAGTAGGTTTTACAGCTCAGATGATTCACAGTTCACCACTATATATAGCCCCCAGCCCCCCACCTCTGGCTCCCAACCCTTGGGGTCCAAACATGGTTAAAACTTCTTGAACTCTTTGATTCTCGTTGTTGGAGCAGGAGGCTTAGCCCAATAAAAAGAAGGCGTTGTCTACAATGTCCCCAAACTATAGGGTAAGTTGTAATTGTAAAGTCCTTACAAAATTCTAAAATAGACCAATCAACCCCTAGATTAATTTATAACAAGTAAATTGCCCCTATCATTAATTAATTAATAATAAAATCATCCAATAGCCTTAACTTGTTCAAACAACAACAATTTCAACATATAAGTCCGAGACTAATAATAGCTAGCCAAACTAATATTACTTTTATACCTAGATAGTCCAATATTATGGTTGAGGCAAAAAATTTATTAAAAATATATGAATTTTTTTTAGAAAATTATTTTTAATTTATCTTGGAGTAATACGATGCATATTGAAGAAAAGCCTAAATCTCTAATTTTTAGTTGTGATTTTAGTGTTGAAAGAGAGGTTTATTTAGGTAGGAGGGTGATGTTTCTACAAATCTAGTCCCTCTGGTAGTTAGGTGTTAAACCCCCATTTGACCCTGGCCTATAGAATTTTTTTGGCATCGAAATGGTAAATCTCTCAATTTCATATCTTCATCCTCAGTTATTTTTTTAATTATATTTTTGATAGTTACAAACTTACAATAATAGAGAAGTGGAGATTTGAACTTTGGTTCTTTTAATAAAGAAGAACATCAACATGTTATGCCACTATGCTACAAGACTCTTGACCATCCGTAGTTATATATTAATGATTGGGTAGAAGTTAAGTACACTCCTTTAATTAGGTGCTATACCTTAGGTATCCTAATTATATATAACCATGTGGTTGTATTAACTAATAAATCACATAGTTGATTTTTTTTTTGAGAGAATTTCAACTTATGGCGTTCACTCCTGATAAGCGCTCTTTATCATCAGACCAAGACATCAATCAGTTTTTGGTGTAGGCGGTGATTGAACTCCAAATCTCTTATTCAACTATTAGAGACTTTACCAGTTGAGCTAATTGGAACCCACATAGTTGAATTTAATTATCAATGGCAAAGACAACAAAAATTTTGCTTGATTGGCTAATACAAACATGTAATTTAATTCAATTAAAGAACTTAATGAACATAATACACGTAAGTATACCTAAGTTTTCCCATTTGTTTAAGGAGTACTTATTGTTAATTTAGCATATCTTATTTTGATTAGTGAGGTTTTTCAAAAAAAATGTTAGATACATTATTAGAGCTTGTTGGGCCTAAACGTGTTGTAAAGCCCAATCTGTACTTGCAGTAGGTGGTGATTGAACTCCAAATTTCTTATTCAACCATTAGAGGCTTTACCAGTTGAGCTAACTGGAACCCATATAGTTGAATTTAATTATCAATGGCAAAGACAACAAAAATTTTGCTTGATTGGCTAATACAAACGTGTAATTTAATTCAATTAGAGAACTTAATGAACATAATACACGTAAGTATACCTAAGTTTTCCCATTTGTTTAAGGAGTACTTATTGTTAATTTAGCATATCTTATTTTGATTAGTGAGGTTTTTCAGAAAAAAATGTTAGATACATTAGAGCTTGTTGCGCCAAAACGTGTTGTAAAGCCCAATCTGTACTTGCAGAGCAAGCAACATTGTCCTAGAATTGGAATAGGGTTCAACTAGGTTTTATATAAATATTTTCTATTGAGTAATTTTGTATAACAACATATATTTATTGCTTCTTTTTAAGGGATGCGATGATTTCTGAGTGAAGTGAAAGGCAAACTATTGTTGGTGGATTGAGTACTAAGGGTAGATATTGTGCATTGTTTGACACATTGAACTCATTTGCTTCTTTTCATCTTAAGGATAGGATGTCTCTATTGCTAATGCATGTCACACCACTTAATTGTGATAATCAGGAGTGTAATTCAAATTGCTCACAATCTCATCTTTCATGAACAAACAAAGCATATTAAAATTGATTGTCATTTCATTTATCACCACACCTTCTTCATGGGATTCTGTATCTTTGATATTTTGCTTTTGAGGACCAGCCTGCTAACATCTTCACCAAATCCCTTGTTCTTAGTCATTTTTGTTGGTTTTTGTCCAAACTCAAGCTCATCTTTGATTTGTCGCCTTGAGTTTGAAGAAGGATGTTAGATATATTAAACCTAAATAGGCCCAAATGTGTTGTAAAGACCAAATATGTAATTGCAGGACAAGCAACCTATAGTCCTACTAGAATTGGAATAGGGTTCAGCTAGGTTTTGTATAAATACCCTCTAAGGTCTAGTTTTGTAGTAAATCAATTTATTTTGCTCCCTTTTCATGGAGCCTTTTTGCAGTGATGGAGCTAAGATTTGAGTTGAAGGAGGGGGTGGATTTATCTATGATACACATAATTACGCATACCATTTGAATATATAATATTTGAGAACAATTTGATAAACTAAAAGCTATTCATTTGAATACTAACTAATATTTTATTGTAATTATTAAACAAACTTCACAAAAAGAAATCATATTAATTATATTGTATTTATCTATTGATCATCTTTTTCTCATATGAATAATCCATTTTTCAATTTTTTTAGAGCCAAAACTCAAGTAGTGAATGACACAATTTTTAATAGTTAGATAAATATTAAGTGTAATTTCTGTAAAATTTTGGTTTATTTAAATTCATAAAATGTTCAGTTTATAATATCGAAAGCTATACTACGAACATTTATTATATAATTATCTTCATACTTTTTTGCTTATATGCAAATTTTCATGAAGTTGAACAAATTACTTTTAAAAATTGAGATCCTATTTTCATTTTTTGACTATCTTAAAGCTAACAATAGTGTTTTTTTTTTTCCCTTTTTCCTTTCCCCTCCCTCATATTATATTTTTGTATGGTTTCTAATCCATAATAGACATTAACTATCTTTAAAAAAAAATTAACATATAATATAGAAGATAGCTTCTTAACTATATGAACAAGAAACTTTCACAGAAGAAAAAGAAAAAGTCCATATGTTATAAGCTAATAAGTAGGGAGGGGGGTTTATCAAGCTTCACGATGGGTGGTAGCTTTCCAATGGGTGTGTGGTTTGCTTTTGACATTGTTATATGCAAGAGACTTCATTCTTGCAGAGATTTCATTGTTATATGATGAGGTTGCTCATTGGTTCCTTTAGAAGTTACAAGTTTTGCTCTGTTTCAAAGCCAAAGAAACGTAGCAGAGTGGCTTTCAATGATCTTTAACAATGGATTCCAAAGTTACTCATAAAATTGAAATTTCCGTGAACAAGGTTTTACGTAGAAACTAGAAAATGCTCTCAGGATTCTTAGCACGTTCATGAAAACACTAGGCTTCGAAAGCAAGCAGACAAGGTGACAAAGGTATTAATATTATTGGAGACTTTGATTTTACGTGCCTTTTTGAACCTCTATAGGTACCCGACAAAATTTGTTCTACGAATTCCTAAACCTCATGCACTGGTCGTACAATGAACTCAGCCATTTTGTTTCTCAAAAAAAAAAAAACTTAGCCATTTGATTTCACAAACAATCAAACCGTATACGAAGAAAAAGAGAGCTCAGCTAGCCCATCAAACGTGTTACTGTCTCGCGCGCATGGCTATGCATTAATTTAGGGATTGGGATGTTTCTATTTCTGAGAAGGAAAGACACTCATGGACGTCTTTTTTTAATTTCCTTATGTATCCATATGTATATATTGTCATCATCTGCTCATGTGGCAAAGTGGTTCAGATTGTTGTCATATTGTATGGTGTTCTTTGAATCGATTGGATAGAGAGTTGAAATAACGTATATTATTGCCCATGTTTTAAACTCGTTTCTTATTGGGTTAAGTACATGACAAGAGTTTGGGTCAATTTAAGTCTCAATATTTTAAATCAATCTTATCTCTAGATTTGATTTTTTTTTATTGATTTGATTTTTTTTTATTGCTTTATCCAACGTGCAAGCCAGATTTTCTCAACAACTACTTTATAAGATGTCTTGGATTTGGAAGGTTCCAAGACCACCCAAATAGCTCTTTTTTTTTTTTGGATCAGGAGTCTTCTTGTATTTCTGTGGTTATATCTACTTTCATTTACGAAGATAATCAATGTTCAAATTCACCCATTGTTGCAAACTAGTAAGTTGCCGTGCAATGCATAGATAATATTATAATGTTTTATTGAAGATAGTTTTGGAGAATATGGTACATATATTATAGCATAATTGTTATAAAATTTTATTAGTAATGAGTTCATCGTTAGAAGCAAAAAAAAAAAAAAAAAAAACTACTCATAGTTTTGATAGTGTAATGGTGGTGGGAGGCCAGCATGACGATAGTTGTGGCCTCTCAGATCCTTCTTTTTCCTTATCTTACAAATATTTTATCAATTTCAAGTCTTATATTTTGGTAATAGTGAAATAGTGCATTTCATTTAACAATTCACAACATTTTCGTGTCTTTCTATCTCTTCCCAAGGTTTTATCTAATTAGTTATATTAGTCCTTAATTTTTTTTTCTTTAGTTTTTAATACTAAAATGTGGGTATGCTAAAAGACATGAAGAAGAGATAAATATGTGGTGTAAGTTTAGGTAATTAATGAGAGATTAATGAGATAATAGTAAAAATAAGTTAATATGATATTTTGGATAGCAGTAAAAAAAACTTAATGAGAAGAGGTAAAAAAATGCTAAATATAAAATTAGAGTGCCACATAACAGGACCTCATGCACTCCAGCACGAGGTTTCTACTTTTATATATTTATATATATTGATTATTGATTATTTTAAAAAAAAATTCAAAATCTATTGTTGGTCACTGAAGTTTACTAGAAAACCTAGTTTTTTAAGTTTTAAATGAGAACTTTCAATTCCCAAAGTTAAAAAAATGAACACTATTTGTCCTACATTTCTAGAAGTAAATTACTTTAGTTTGAAACTTCAATCTAAAAGTTCTTGATTGAAGTTTACAACAGCTAAGTTTGATTAATTGTCATTTTGGTCATAAAAGTGTTTTTTATTTATTTTTTATTCTCTATAAGTTCACATTTATTGTCACTATTAATCCTTCATTTTTAAAAAATATATTTTTCCATAAGAAAGACTAAAGATGACAACAAATGTGAACTTATAAGACCAAAATGACAAAAAATAAAACTTACATAACAAAAATCATAATTGACCAAATATAATGGGTCTAATTCGCTTTAATTTTTTTTCTTAAAGAAAATTTAATAGCTTTTTATTCTTAAAAATTTATTTTTAATAATTAACAGAAGTTTAGGATAGACGGACTTACAGTATCGAAAAGTGTGAACTTACCAGAGCAAAGTGACAAATATGAAACTTAAAAGACAAAAATGATCGCTACTACTGTTTCTAAAAAAAAAGAAAAGAAAAGAAAAAGATCACGATTACAGTTTATATATATATATATATATATATATTTCAAAACCATGTTGCATGCAGCTATGTTACCTCATCCATTACATCAATGATGAGGTTTCCTACAAATTTACTACAGTTCTTAATTGGACGGAAAAGCATCTTCTGGCCCTACTTAAAGATCCGTAGCAAAATTAAATGACCTCTTTGATTTTCTGGAGGGTCCCATATAGAATTTAACGTTGAAATGTTGAATTAGAGGTTGAAGCAATAATATTGTATTGAAAAGAATCTTCACTGTTTAGATACGTTTGAATACTGCTTATTATTGAAAATTGAAAATTAAAAATATTGTAATAAAATAATTTTTAAATGTACGAAAAGTACCGTGAGATCCATTTTTAATAAAAAATTTGCTAAAAAAGAGATTTGTGGGTCTCATAAACAGTACACGGGACCTAAGTTTGGACGCAAACGCTAGATGTGTTTGCTATCCAATCGTACACTTAGAAGACTAGAGAAGCTAATCCAATAATGAATTGAATATGCATCTTTCACCTAGCAAGTATGGAAGTTTGAAAAAAATAAACAAATACAGGAAAGATCATTGTTATTAATACCGTTTCGGAGCTCGTTTTGGTTTGTCCAGTGGAATGGAATATTTCGATACTGGCCGATTTCGGCGTACCATTTCAGGGTGTTTCGGAGTTCTTAAAAAATAATTTATATATATTCTTGTAGAACATAAAATTGTCAATTCTAATAAATAAATAACTAAATATCAAATAATACAAATTATTTAGTCTTAAGTCTTAAACAAAAAAAACTCTTAAGTCTTAAACATTAATAACTTGAAATATAACATCAATTTAACATCACACAATAAGAAGATTACAAGACAATAACTAAATATCAAATAATACAAGATTTACTCCTCCTCTTCATCATCAACCATGAGAGAAGAATCAAATTCATCATCAAAAGAACTCCCAAATATAACTTTTTTTTAAAAAAAAGTTAATAATAGGCCAAATCCGGTACCGGCCGAAATTTGCATCTTAGCCGGAATTGACTGGAATGGACCGAAACGGCCCGAAATTTGACTCGAGGTGGAACGTGGGGTATTCCGGTACCAGTTTGCATACCGGTACGAAAAATTTCGACCGTTCCGGCCAGAACGGAACGGAATCAATAATAATGGGAAAGATAAATGACTACTGTGATTTTCTTTACTAATTAGTTTCATTGGATGATAATTGATAAGTTGACAAACATCCTTCAAATTTTCTGGGAGAGAGTTTCACATCTCAATGGATGGAAGTCATCTCCACCACGACTTCATTTTCAGACCAAAATAAGTGTATCCTGGGCCTTGAAAATTTCCAATTAAGCTCATTAAAATTCATAATACATCTTTTTTCTTTTTTAGAATAGTAAGAGCATTAGAACTAGTACCCCTAAAATAGTTTAAGGGAGCAATTTAGGGTAGAAACCCAAAAAAAAATCACCACAACAGAGGCAAACTCTTTCAAATGTAGATAATCATCATCTTAAGGGATCGATTGTTCTATACACACCTTAAAGTGACATTATTAATTGGAAGACCACATGATAATTTAACCTTTTCTTTTTTCCATCTCGAGATCTCTCTCTCTCCATACTTTAAAATCTATTTTGATCTTATGGCTAATATGAATGGAAGGGAGGAAAGGAAAGTATAGTAGAATTTGACGGAGGATTGAGAAGAGAAAAATAGATGGGAGCAAATTATAAAAATTTTCTTATGCAACATTTGCAAAACTTCTCTCACATGTATATGTGATGTAAGATTTATACACTTGATCTCCACAGATATTCGAAAGCAATCTTTGCATATACCTATTGCATTACCTAAAACACTGCTTGAGACTTGAGGGGTTTCCTACAAATTTCTATTGGGTTAGAGCATTCACATCCATAATTTTCATACTATTCTATTTTACCATCTCAAAAGTTATTTTATCAATTATATCATACCATTTTACAACACACTCAACATTCCAACTTTTATTTTCTTATTCAACTCATTAAAATAATATATACTATCCAATAGAAAAATGAAATTTAAGTTTACAATAGGTGAACAGTAACTTATATATGTAGAAGTCCACTGTAACATTATTGTAAAACTTTTTATAAGTACAAGACCGAGTAATGGGGTTGTTTGGTACTTTGATGCTAAAATTTTCCTATATGTACCATTTACATTGCCTAATGTGAATACTCCTAAAGTGTTGTACTTGGACGGAAAAGCATCTTCTGCTCATATCCAACTAGATTCTAGAATAACCTCGTTCTTCTTGTAGAGTTGTAGGGACTAGGGACTGGGTCCCCTATAGAAAAGTTGATACAATAATGCTTTACTATGCTTCTTCCATCTGGCTAGTACGGAAGTTAGAAAAAAAAAATCCAATAAAAGAAAGAAATATTACTGTAAAAAAATCCAATATGGTTATACTGTGAGTTTCCTATTTTTTTTGGTTGCATGATAACTGATAAGTTGACATAATGTGTGGGTTTGGCTCTAACTTAAAAAATCAGTTTATTTTTTTATTTAATTTATTTTTGTTATTATTTATGGGTTTCATTATATTTTTTAGTACTATTTATGAATCACATTGTATTATTTCAATTAACTCTTACTTTTATATATAGTACTTTTAATAAAAAAATTTCAGTTTCAATAAAATAAACGGATCTCAAACCGACTCAACATCCTTCAAATTTTCTTTGTATAATTTTCACATCTCATAGGAAGGAAGCCATCTCAACCACGACTTCATTTTCATATCAAAATAAGTTGGGTCCAACCTCGAAAAACTCCAAGCACATTAAAATTTTAAAACCGTTAATAAATCTTTCTTTCTTTTTTTTTTCACTTTAATTATTTTTAGATGAGTAAGAACATCAGCATCAATAATTCTAAAAGAAAAATACTAAAAGTCTAAAATCACAAATTTTTTTGCAAATATTTTTTACAAACAATTGATGTAGTGGTCAGTGATTATTTGTAAGTAAAAATATAATGTTAGTAGTGGATCTAGATAAGAACCAATAAGAATTTGCTACATCAACATTTTGTAAAAATGTTGTAAAATAGTTTGTACATGTAACATTAATCCCTCTAAAATAGGGGAAGGGAGCAATTAAGGGAAGAAACCTAAAAATACACGCACAACAACAACCTCCTAACATGTTCCTCATTTTAGGATTTTGCTAAATGAGTTGCTCCTTATCTTTAGGGAGCATCGTCCATTTCCCAGACATTTATTTTCTTTTTTGCATTCTCTCTCACAAAAGGCACTCATATGCTTAGACCTCTTTCTCTCCCTCTCATAAATCACGGTGATGGCTTCTTGGATACACATCATTCCCTTCTCCTTCCTTCACATTGTCGTAAACGCTACAAGCCTTACTGCTCACCAATTCTTGCCACTTCTTTTCCTTCTCTTGCTCATTCAGAGATGCATTAGCTCAATCACTTGGATCTTAGCGATTAGGTTGTCAGAGGTCCTGCTATTGCATTTCCAACCGTGTGGGTTTGATTTGTGGATTTTGCTTGGTTGTGCACTTTGATATTTGATGTGGATGTTTTGAAAGCTAGTTAGCTAAAATAGGAAAAACAGGTTCTTATCTCAAAATAGGGAGAAAATTTTAAGGAATTTGATGCTAATGCTCTTGAGCTAACAAAGTGAAATATTATTTGAAGTCTTGATTTGTAGAAAGGTGGCCATTCAAATGAAGAGTCACTAGATTCTCAAAAAAAAAGAAATGAAGAGTCGCTATTTTTCAATCAAAACTCTTCATTTTCTATAGATAAGGGCTTGAAATTGGAAAAATTATTGTGTATACCTAGTGTAGCACCTCTCCATTCCACATGAATTTGGGTCACATGTGTGAGACTAGCTCACATGTGAACCTCACCTATACATAAGGGAAACATATAGAACACTGGACGTCCTTAATAATTTCACCTAAAACAGATTCATTAGAGCATTCACAGCTGGAAATTCTATCATATTCTATTTTATGATCTCAAAAAGCTACTTTATCAATTATACAATACAATTTTACAATACACTTAACATCTCAACTTTTATTTTACCATACTACACATTAAAATAATATATCTACACAATGAAATAATATAATAAAATAATAATATATTCTAAAGAGAGAGAGAAAATGAGACAGTGAAGAGAGGATATGACTCATATGAGATCGTGCAAAAGTGCTACAGTATTGCAATACTGCTACGGACCGCGCAAATGAGACAGTGGAGAGAGTAAAATAATAATTTTTGGATTTGCAATACTGCTATAGTACCATCGCAAATTTGCAATGGTACTGTAGCAGTTTGCAAATTTTTTTAGCTTTACCATGCCAGTTGCAACCAGTTGTTAACCTTTTTTTTGTGCTGAAATGGTCTTGGCAAGATATGTCATATACCATGCCAGCTGCAAATGCTCTTACAATCTACATTTTTCTTTTCTTTTATTACTCTAGTCAAATACATATTTTCCTCGACAATTCTAGCTCTTAGGAATAAAATTCTAGCTCTTAGGAATAAAATTCAGATTTGATGTAAGTAGTTGGTGATCTTTTTGTCTCTTGAAGGTGAATTCCCTATAATCCAAAGGCAAATTACTCTTTCAAAGTGGATAATTATCACCTCTATAAGTCACATTAGTCTTTTATTACAGATTTTCAACTTAGTGACTGTTTGGATTGTGTCCAGCGTTTGGCGCGTTTGGCATTTAAATAGTGGGTCTCGTGCACTATTCACGGGACCCACAAGTACTTTTTTTTTAAAAAAAAACTTTAAAACTAGGTCACGCGGCACTATTTACATATTTAAAAATTATTTTACTGCAGTGTTTTCAGTTTTCAGTTTTCGACAATAAGCGGTATCCAAACAGACTCTTAATATCGTTAACAATTATAATTGACTGACCAAAGTAAACCATATCTTATAATCGGAAGACCAAATGAGTAATTTAACTTTTTATTTTTTCTCGCTCCCATAATAGCTACAAAACTCTTCTCTCATATATGTTAGATTTATCCATGTAAATCCCATATATATTTTAATGCAGCGGAATACCTACAATAAACAAAGTATGTTTGTTTCAAAAAAATAATCTTGAATCTACAAGATGTTCCTTGAATTCACAAAGTGATAAGGTTTTAGAATCTATTAAAAAGAAACAATAGGCGAAAGTCTGAATTTTTTATCAATTGATAACTGAATGCCTTCAAGACTCCAATATGCTTAAATAATAAAAAGAAAACCTAGGGTGAATAGGAAAACACCCACCAAAATTCTAATTTGCACTAATCACAAATTAGGTGGCAAAATAGTAAAATATACCAAAAGCAACAAGATTGAGATAATTATGAAATTAAAAACTGCTGTTTCTAAGAAATATTCTAAAATAGACGAGAACTTATTCTAACTTTTGAATTTAAAGAAAATAAATATTAATAAAAACGTTAAAAACACAAATTTCAATGGTTAAACGATGGAATTTGCTTGAAAAATGACTTTGGTACCTCTTGGCCATGAGTTTTGATTCCAACATTGTTTTCTTTCATGTTACCAAATTTCACTTTTGTCACCAATAATTTCTACTAATGCTTTTTTATTACTTAAACCTCCCACACGCTAAGAAATTCTCTGTTGTCTCTGTTCTACTTCATATTTAAAACCGTGTTGCATACAGCTATTACACTTGAGAGGTTTCCTAAATTGGGTTACAGTTCTTGGACGGAAAAGCATCTTCTGCTCCTAACTAGTACCTAGAGATATAGATTCTAGTGTGAGAGAGAGCTGTAGCAAAATGATGCATTCAAATCTTCCATCTGGCTGGTACGGAAGTTAGGAAAAAAAAAAAAATTTAATCAAGAAAGGAAAGAAAATGACTATTGAGGAAGGAAAGCCTTAAAATTTTCTAGAGTTTTCACATCTTAAAGGAAGGAAAGCCTATCTTACCACGATTTTCAGATGAAAATATGTTGGGTCTTGGTCCTTGAAAAATTCCAATAAGAAGAACATTAAACTCTTAAAGGGTCAGCTTCATAAATGTTGTACCAGCCAGTGGGAAATTAAGCCAATTTCTCATTGACGATTGTCAAACAAAGACTTTGTTGGTAAAACAAAACTTGTACTGATACCAGATAACACAGTCAACTACTGTTGCAACAATGGAGCTCTTAATATATTATCAAATAAACTAATTGTTGAATATTGGAGTTATCATTAAAAATTTTCCAATTCGTTGGCTCTAAGAAGGCCAATGTTTTACTGTAATTTTTTTTTAAAGGTTTTTTTTTTTTTTTTTTTTTTGAGAAGTTTTTTAAAGGTTATATACCAAGAATGTCAAAATTGAAAAGCTTAAAATACAGTATGTTATAAATATATAAGTTTTTGAAAAAAAAAATGAAAAACACATTTGTGAATGATTCATTATTTGCATGCACTCTTTATATTTATATATTTTATATATATACAAGTCGAGCGAACACATTTTATATATTTTTGTGCTAAGCACAACTCAAAATGAAAACCCTAACCTCCATGTTAGGTACTTTGAAATAACACATCCCCATTTCACTCCTTGCCCACGTGCAACTAAGTCCACCTAAAGCAGTTTCTCAAAAAAAAAAAAAAAAAAAAGTCCACCTAAAGCTTAGAATATTACTTTCTTTTCCAAACTAAGTGAATAAATGGATGAAATTTGTAGGTTTTTATCCAAATTGCAAAAATGTATAGAGTTAGGGCTAAATTGAATTTATCTAAAGCATATATAGCAAGAGGGAAATTCATATTACAACCATGGTTTTTGGAAACCTGATTCGTACAAAGAACTGAAAAATGAATAGATTCAAAAATTTTGAGGTTAGACCGAGGTCAGACCTTGATAATGTCATAATTAATTTAATATGAAATAAATAAAAATAAATTAACAACCCTAACTAAAATTTAAAAAAACATTTAAAGAAATTCAAGTATAAGGAGACTACTAAAAATAAAATGATATTTTTTACCGGTTATTATAGATTTTAAATAGACATTTTCTTATCATTTATAATATTTCAATAAATATGTACAAATAGTCAACATAACAATATCTTTAAAGCCATGATTTATTGATTTATGCCATTAAAATATTTTAACTATTTATTAACCATTTAACAAATTAGGATTTTAAAGGGGAACATAAATGATAAATCCAAACCTCAAGGTTTGAGCATCTGACCGTGGCTTTTTTTTTTTTTTTTAAAGATAAAAGATAGAAATTTTATTTGATAAAATATGCAAAATAGTACATAAGAAAATGTTAATATTGAGCAACTTATTACATCCTTCCAATTTTTTTTTTTTTTGGATAGTTAAACTTACAACCATTTTGACACCAAATTTTTTATTTTTCTGAGTTTATTTTGTTTTCATTTTTTATTTTTCTGAGCTCCTCGTGAAAGGAAAAACTGAAAAGTAAACAACAGAAACTCAGATATTTAAAAATAAGGAAAAAACTAAAAAGTGGACGGTGTAACCGCGGTTTTGGTATTTAGAAAAGAAAAAAATAATAAAAATTGAAGAGTCAAATGGTCAAGAGTCAGCCACGAGTAGCAGTGGCACTCACTATCAGCCCACCACTTGTTCAAACAAAACAAACTTTAATTAACGTAGTAAAAGGGAAACCAGGAATCACAACATAAATTAGTCACAGTTCCGTTTTGTCGTATTTCAAGATAAATTTAAAAACATATTTATGAATTTCATTTTTAATTTCACGGCTAGATGATTTACACGACTGTGAGTGATGAATATTTTGTCTAATTATTATTTGGACCGATAATTTATTGTGAACTATGTTCAATCGTACATCTAATTTTATATTTTATTGATTTGTGCAGTTGTAAGTGACCGACACCTTTTATCCGTTACTGATAATATGAATCTATCATTTTTCATCAACTAATGACATGTATTTGATGTGTTAGTAGCGGATTGTCAATGTACAAAACAATAAATTGTGAAATTAAATACGGAAATGAGTAAGGGCTGTTGGCCCCAGCTCTCTTCTCTCTTTAATGTGCGGCCTTTGACATCAGAGCCTTCCTACGTCATTTCCAAAAATTCAAAGCTACTATAGTACTTATCCATGACCCCCTCAAAGCCATGACCATGTCTGTCTATATAAACGCTTACATCTTGAGCTCAAAAGCTCCTCCTCTTCTTATAAACTCTTCCAGTCTTTAGTTTCTCTTTGCCTGGTTTCAGACCTTTATTTCTTGCATTTATGCTTTGTGCTTTAGAGAGGGAAGTAGGATTGAAAGTGAAAATGAAGACAAGTAGCAGTAGTGAGAAATCCAAGCTTGATAGAAAGATGGTGGAGAAAAATCGCAGAATGCAAATGAAAAGCCTATGCTTCAAGCTTTCTTCTCTTATTCCTGCCAACCACTTCAGAGGCACCAGGGTGAGTTTTATAAGTCTGTACAAGCTCAAGCTAAATTAATAAAATACTATAAACTTTTTGTTTTTGTTTTAATCATAAAAATTGGTAACTTTGATTGGAGGGAAAGATATCCAAAACCATAATTGTGTCTAGAATTCAGCAGTTTTGCCAGAATTCTTTTTTTTTCGTGGTGTTTCCAACATAGATGTCCAGGTAATAGGTTAATAAAAAAGAAGAGGAAATGAATTCAGTAGTTGTGAAACATATGGTACAACTTGTTCCTGGCCTTGTTTTATTAATTCTTGGATGGAAGAACATTAATTGCTACGGATAGCATAGTAATTAAAGTACTCTTATCTCTTTGCTACTTTGTAGTAATTGGTTGAAGTTTTTAGTGACAAGTGGTCCATGAGGCCTTCCCTCCCACTCGAAACCAAGAAATATCTGCCAATACCTCATCTTCCTAGCTCATACTGTATCTATGAAATTATTGATGCTTCACTGCTTGAATATCCAACTCAGATAAAGAATTATTCTTAAGGTGAATTTGGTTGTTTTTAATCTCATTCACTACTTAATTTTCTTCTCCAATTTACTTGGAAGGACAGAATTCAACTCAATCATTTCTACCCAAAAAAACTGTATTTTGTAGTATTTTTTTTTGTTATATTTGTCTGGTATATATGCTGTATTTAATTAATTAATTTTGTCTATATCTCATTTCGAAAATGATGTTTTTGGTATTTTCCCCTAGAGATCTGCAATAATTCACTATATATCATAGGTACCACTGTGGTCATTTTGGGTTCCGCAAGCTGAACTTTCTTCTGGGTCTTTGTCATTTTCTGCAGTTTTGACTCACAGAAACTTTTAAAATTCAGCATGTGTTTTTAAAGAAATTTAAGAAGGAAGAATTATGTCTACCTTAAGGTTCTATAGCATATTGCATCGCTAGCCAGATGTCTCTAAAGTTTTCGCTGTGAAGTAGCTATGAGTGTATGTTTGGATTGCACTGAGAACAGCATATGTGTGTGTTTGCGTTTTTTTGTGTGGGTCGTGTGCACTATTCATAAGACTCGAAAGTACAGATTTCAGCAAATTTTTCTTTAAAATTGAATCCCACAGCACTACACACATTTAAAAATTATTTTACTACAGTGTTTTCAATTTTCAATTTTCAATTTTCAACCATAAGTAATATTCAAACAAATCCGAATATCTCCTAAGTTTTCACTGTGAATTATCTATGCTTGAGCTTTTTCAACCACAACGAAATAATGACCTTCACAGTTCAACTAAAAAAGCATTTTACTAAAGGCATTACTAGTTAAGCATATTACTATGGTATAACACCTAGGGATTTTTAACTAAATCTTGTCCTATTACTAGTTCAACTCAAGTGTACCGGTCTAGCTGAAAGAGATCTTGCTATAGTTTTTGTATTTTACTCAGTTGTAAGTTATAGTAACTTGTATTTTTTTTTTTTAATTCGATAATTGTTAAAGAGAGGATTTGAACCCAAGCATATTTGTTAAAAACATCATGAAATATTAGTTGAGCTACAAGACAATTGGAAAAAATAATTTGTATTTTAATTACTACTACTAATTCTTTCTTCTCTCTCTCAGGACATAATTTCACAACAAGATCAGCTCGATTACGCTGCCTCCTATATAACGCAACTGAAGGAAAACATAGAAAAATTAAAGATTCGGAAGGAACAAGCAGTGGGGTTAGAAAATGGCAGTAATACAATGGATACGATGATGTTTGGCTCAAGGTTGCCTGTATTTGATTTAAGAGACTTGGGTTCCAGTATCGAAGTGATTGTTATAAGTGGGTTGCAAAAGAGCTTCATGGTGTATGAAATTATTAGTATTCTTGAGGAGGAAGGAGCTGAAGTTGTCAGTGCTAGCTTTTCTACTGTGGGTGATAAAGTTTTCCATACCGTTCATGCTCAGGTACATAGTTTATAATAGTTAAATCCCAATTTTGTAGATAAATAATATGTGAATATCGAGTTTGATACATATGCTGATACAATTCACTTTTTTTTTTTTTTTTTTTTTTTTATGAATTTCCAGGTCAAAATTTCTAGAGTTGGGGTTGAGACTACAAGGGTGTGCCAAAGACTACAAGAATTAATAAACTGAATGTGCTATTTTGATCCAACAAATGCTTCATTAGTAGCTAGAAGGATGGGAGCTAGAGTTAAATATTTGAATTATTCCCACTATGCTGGTCATCACAATGGGACAATGATCCCAAAATGTATTTAACGAAATTAGTGAATGTTCATCATGACTGGCTTATGTACTCTCTTTCTTTTTCAATCAATTAGTGAAAGATTTAAAAATAAAAATAAAAAATCTTTTTAGTATTGTATGGCCGATTTGTATTTGAAGTTAGCTATTGTTGTAGATTTAGAATTGAAGCTTAGTATCTTGTATTGTGCTAGAGTTGCCCTCAGCATTCAGCTACATGTTTATCCATTGATTATTAGCAATTTACATTGTGTCGTGTTTGCTATAATAGTTCTTGACCTCTTTTATGAGCATTTTTAGATGAATTTAACACAAATGGAGTGCCTAATTAATTCTATGTATTGTTATAGTTTCTGGTAGTTCTTAATCAAGTAAAATTATTAAATAAATATATAAAAATAAGGTCACCAGATTCTTGAGTAATATGCCCAATAAGTTTGAACCTTTCAATGCATGCTCAGTCAATGCTCTAAATTCGTAAAGCAATCCATTGTCCACATCCTAAGACGAAGTCTTGAAGTCTTGTAAGGCTGAGCCATTTCCCACCTATAGTTAACTAGTTTCCACAAATGCATTTTGTTTTTTTTTTTTTTGCCTTTTCTTTTTAATGTGATTTTTTGTTTTGTTTTGCCTAAGAGTTCTCACAAATTTTGTTTTTTTGACCAATAAATGCTAAGGACTGCATTTTGTTTTTAGACTACTTTTTGTTTGGTCTTTTTCGTAGGTCCAATAAGATTGTTTAGTAGGAAATATCAAAGAAAGTGTATCAACTTTTTTCGGTTTGATAATGTGAAAAATACAAAAGAAAAATTAGTGTATCAACCTAAGTTTCACAGGTAGAGATAGGCCGTTTTTTTTTTTTTTTTCACACCATTTTTCATAATTTATTTAGATAATAAATTATGATTGAGGATTCTAGCTAATATTATTTTCATATAGTCCATTACTACTAGATAATAAACTTTATTTTATTTATTTGAGTAAACACACTTTCTTTATACTTCATTTTCTTCTAAACAAAGAACTTATTTTTAAACAAAATAAGTAGTCAATTGAAATAAATTCATCCAAGTAAAAAAAAAAAAAAATCAATAAAAAAGAATCATCCAAATACAAACTAACTCTCTAAGTCTTAAGATTAGACAAAACTTTAATATAGTTTTTTTTTCCCCTTAATTTATATTTTTAAGAAATCAATTTGAAATGAGTTAGTTTTTAAAAAAAAAAAAAAAAATTCAATTTTTGCAACAAGTGAGAGAGAGAGAGAGAGAGAGAGAGAGAGATTTGGATCACAATTTTTATTGTTAAGAAAATCTAGTAATACCAGTAAGTTATTATAGGACTCTTGACCTGAATCAAATATATTTTTTGTAGAAATATATATATATATATATAACAATAAATAATCTTATTCTGATTATGTATAAAAAAAATAACTTAATAATCATATGATAAGTAAATAAATAGTCAAATCAATGATTACAGGTTGGGTTAAAAAAAAAAATTCTAGATCTTTTAATCATAGAAAACATTGATCAAAAGAAAATAAAAATTTTAGAGATCTTTTAAAAGAACGTGTTGAAGGTAGGTGATGATAGAGAATATTAATAGAAAGATAAAAAAATATAAATGAGTCAAGAGTAGTATATGTATATTCATTAACATATACATGGCGTGGCTTGATTTGAAAAATTGAAGCTGTAAGGGCTGAAAATGTGTTGGTCCCAAAACTGGATTGAGTTCAAACGCTAACGGCCCAAACAATAAATTTGTAGAGCGTGGGTAGAAGAACTAGATTTATCCTCGCAAAAAATCGATTGGACTTAACTATTCAAGATGGTTCGATGCAAAATAAGATTATCAGATTTTTTATCCTCGGAGCCAAACTAAATTGCTTGTTTCATATGGTTCTTTTCAAGACAGAAATTGTACAATTCCCCTTTTCTTCTTCTGGATATTCTTCCGAGTTATATATTTGTAATCTTGGTGTCATCCTTACTACACACGTGTATGTTAGATTCGGGGGACTCCTTCCTGTCCCATCCAGCACCTCCTAGAACCGTCAATCAGTAGCTGTAAGGCTGCTTGATCACTGTTCAGGCATCACTTCCACATTAATGTGGCCAGAGAGTTGGTTGGAAGACATTTAATGTGGAGGTAACAGCCTTTGTAGATATTTGTCTACCTCTCTTATCTTACCCCTGGCCCAATATCCCGTCCTTTGCTGTGGTGTAACTCTGAAACAAGTCCATGATGATATAGCACTCAGATTTACCTCGGACACGAGTTTCCGAGAAGACTTTTATCCTCGGATGCTTATTGGACCCATCTCATATTGTTTCTATTCCTCTCCTAACTTTATTCTCTTCATAGCCGAATTTGGGCCTCCTCGGATGGTCTAACGTCCTCGGATTGGGCTTTGACTCAGCTGGCATGGCCTTAATAGTACCTCCTGATTAATTGGCCCCCACAGAAGCTGAAGGTACCGTGTATTTAAGTTTGTAAAAAAGATTTCTAACTTCTGTCTTTATAAGTATGATTGTCAAAAAGAAATGGTACAGACTTGGTTGAGGGTTTAATGCTTATACATGCTTGAATTCATAAATTTTTTTTTTTTTTTTATTCTTACAAAATCATAATATTGTTGTTATTATATCCCATATTTGCAAAAAGATAAAGTTTAATTACAAAATTGGTTGTAACTTAAGACTACAATCTTACTTAATAAAATAAAAATTGCTACGTACATATTTTGAAAATCTAATCATTGAATTGCATGTTCTTTACGTTTTTAACACACATGTCAAATTTGGTGTTAATCGGATACTATTTACTATATGATCTATAAACTTATATTTTATGCATAATTTTTAAATTACAAAAACTTACAATTTAAACAATTTATTGATGACATAGCTATTAATCTTTAATTTTCTAAAAATTTTACAATGGTGGATTTGTCGAAATTCACCTCTAATAAAAAGATATTAAAGTTGTAACTTAAGGTTACAACTAATTTTTGTAACTAAATTTTATTCTTTGCAAAATAGCAAATAATATTTATGACATTTGAAGTTCGAATTCTTTCTCTCATTAAAATGTGTAAAAAAATCTATATCATCTATAAAATATTAATTTTTTTTTTTAATTTCACAATTATAAGGTTTAAATTATACTTGATAATTAATATTATATCACTTAATAAATTTGCATTAGATTATTTTTAACAAATTTATCATTGCATTACATTGTTTCATTACACATTTTATGTTGCAAAAAAAGAAAAAAAAAAAAAAAAGATTAATAACAATCTCATCTATAGTGTCTAAGTTTCAAATTTAATGCATTTTAAAATTATATATAGAACACGAGTTTACTTATCATCAGTGGCGGGGCTAGGAATTTATCTTTGGGGGGCCATATATAATTTTTTTTTCTCTAAATTACCATTTTCATTTTTTTTGAAGAGTGAGTCAATAGTCCTAAACTTGCCCATAACCTAGATTAATTAAATTAAATTATCACTCATTAAATAAAATTACTAAGATTTAAAGAAATATACTAAAAAAATACTAATAGTCCAAAGATTGCTAAATAAAAGACAAACAATCATTCAAATGTCAATGCATAAAAAAAAATAATAAACGACAACTAAATACATGTTAATATAGTAGTATGTAGTATATACTATATATAATATATTGATTATTATAATAATAATTAATATATTATAAGGAATATAAAAAAGAAAGAAATGAAAGAAAAGTAAAAAAAAAAATCCAAACAAAGCAAATGCAAAGTACCTAATCTGGGAAAGATCTTTCCCAGATTAGGTACTTTGCATTTGCTAGCTTAGCCAGTTTCGATTAGGGGCATAGATAAAGCACTACACAATCAGGTATGAGGGGCCCATGTCACGTAAGCTTCACAAATTGAGGGGCTTACGATACTGACAATGACAATGACAAATTGAGTCACTCTTTCTTGTCTAGTTTGAACACAATATAAAACTTTTACTTTTAAACAAAGTACAACAATAGTGGGAGGGAGGAAAAGGAAAGAACTGAAAGTCTGGAAAAAAAAAATGCAAAGGCCAAGTCGCCGAGAGAGAGAGAGAGAGAGAGAGATTGTTTCTGCAACTGTGTGGGAGACTTGGTGGTGCGACACATCAACAAAATTTCTGACTTTTCAATTTTTCTACTACTGTGTACAAGTAAGTCCTAGATGTGTTGAGATGAAAATTAGAATTTTTTTTTCCCTTTTATTTATTGAGGTAATTGTTAAAATACCTATGTGTTCATTTTAAAAATGCTGAATGTTTAATTATTGTAATTTGTTGACATATGTATTTATGGATTGCATTTTATTTAAATGAAAATTATGTTTATTTTTAGACTTTTTTATATGTATGTATGTATGTATATTATTATATATGGGGGGCTAAAATGATAAGTTTATTTAAAAATTTTCAAATTATTTAGGAGTGTTCCACAAATTTTTTTTTTTAATTTTTTTCAAAAATTTTGGGGGGCCCAAGGCCCCCCTCGGTGCTCAAATGGCTCCACCACTGCTTATCATATAGTAAATAATATTTTATTAATATAAAATTTGGTTAAAAAATTATGCACCAACTCTACAGTTCTACTGTTCTTTGATTTTTGTTAATGTCAAGCACAATATAAGTTATCATGACTCGACTGAATTTGAATTGTAATAGGAACCCCAAAAAAATATGACTTTTTCTAATGCATATTAACATATTCTGAATGTTTAATATGTTCCCTTATTGCAGAGACGAAGCTAGAGCTTGAACTTTGGGGGGCTAAAAATGAATTTAAAAAAATTAATGTGAATTTAAACTCGTGTGTATTGAATATTAATAAAATATCAACAAAGATAAAGACAATACATATAATGATATATACACTTAAATTAGGATAGAGTAAAAATTCTATCTTGCATAAAAAAATATATATATATATATATCAACAATGAGAAAGACAATGTAATTGTTTCTTAATACATTTGAACAAAACCATCTATTACTTTCTTTATAAATTCAAAAAAAGTGTCTATAATTAACTTTGTACTAAATTTAGCAATGATTTTCCCTTTTAATGTACAAAATTAAAGAATCGGTTAAAAAATCGTCTTCCATCATTAAGAGTTCTAAATGAAATTTCCTTTGAGAATTTACGGAAATTGGGATATTGGTGTTAGAGCTTGACAATGCTGCATCATTGGTATTGGCTTTTGAAATATTTACATTTTCCTTTTTGAAATCAAATGTTGCATTCTTGCAGACTTTCATGTAATCTAAAAAAGAAATAAAAGACTTTTATTATTTCATTATACGTTCAATACTGTTCCTAATAAAAAAAAAAGGGATTGATTAGGTGTAGTTAAATAGTAAAAAGTAAAATGGTAAACAAAATTTAACACACGATCACCAGATTCACCACATAACCATACACACATACTATTTTATTTATAAAAGGGGAGGGGGGGGGGGGGGGGGGGGTGTTGGGGGGTTCCTCCCTATTTCTTGGGTTGTGGCTAAAATAATAGAGCTATAACCAAATAAATTGAGAGAAAGAGAGCGATAACTTTGGAAGTATTTGGGAATTTGGAGTTTTATATTTCGGGTTTTTGAATGAGTTGTCATGTCATTACGAGAATCTAATTGTTTTTAGTGAAATTTTCTTCTTGTCATCGTCTATGGACCAATGTATCATTCAAACCGCATGAATTTTTGTATCCATTGTGTCCATGTTGATTTATATGAATATGTCTTATTTTTAGTTTGAATTCAAATTGTGCCATTGCACAACATATTAAAAAAAAACACTTTGGAGTAAATGGATAAGATAATACATAAGTAATATTTAATTAATAAGAAGTTTGCACGATTTATACATGTTAAACACATGTCGAGAATTTAAAACCCAACAAAAATATATATTGACTATTGAGTAGTATAATCTATATATTAATTTAATAGTATTAAAGTATAATTTAAACCTTAATTAATAATAACAATATATCCTCCTAGCTAGAAAACACTATTAAGGAGGTCCCAATAGGCCACTACAAAAGTAATATAAGTACGTTGTAACTAAGGTTTAGTGACTGCAGTAATTGACTGGCTGGTCTTAATTATATGATGTAATTCTTGCTTGATTCAACTTCGATAAGAATGAACAGTAGGCTATATTTTCAGAGTCAAATTGCAGGCATACACGTTCGCACTTAAACTATTCTTTCTATTTTTTTTTATGATCAGATACATGCACGCAACACTTTCAAGTTTCAATAATTCAAACATGCTGGGAGGAAAACATTTTCAGCGCGTAAAAGAGTTTTTTTCTGCATGGTCTTTCTTTAAGCAATATGTCTACTTGCATTGAATGTGAATCGTGTTTGCACTTTGCACACGCTTGGCTCTTCTCCTGGAAGCTGCATTTTGCAGCTGATCAGGATTTACAAGTTTCAAGTTTGACTTACTCTACTTCAATTAAATATTGGATTTGTGAACTTAAAGAATGCAAGCTTTTGACTAGGAAAAAGGTACTACTATGGTGCTAGCTAGGAGCTAGCTGCTATATGCATAGGAAGATATGGTGATTGTAAAGAGAAAGAAATATCTCATGCTTAATTAATTTCCACCCTTTTTCCCTTTTGTGGGTGATTCATCAAGCATGATATATAAAGCAATTTTACTATTGTTATGAAATGATAGGATTTTTTAATATGAGAGACAGAGAGAGTATAGCTTGGTTCATGATAGGAAATGATTGGAGAATGAGGGATTATCATAGTGAAGCTTGCTTGATTGTTAGATTCAAAATCTAACAGCATTGATAAGAAATTAACAATAAAAAAGGAGTGAAATTGTTGATTTTCTTTGTAATGTAATTGTGGGGGGTAAATTTCATCAGTCAACAGTGGGTCTTGGGACCCGGACGAAGCCCAGCCATAGCAGGAAGTGAAAACATGACCGGAAGACTTTCAGCCCAATCCTGTTGGGCCGGGCTTGTTTAAGGGTCGTCCGAGGAGGAGTGTCTCCTCAGATGCCCTAAATGGGAGTCCAGCGCACGCCCTGTACACGGTGAGAAATCGTCCCAAGTAGAAGGAAAATGCTAGACGTTCAGGGAGCAACCACAACTGCCGCATTAAATGCAAGGAGGCTACTTTTCCAGCCGCATTAATGTAGATTGGACAGGAAAATAGTATTATCTTGGCCATTGCAACTCACAGAAAAAGGAGGAGGATGTCCTATGGGACAGGCACTCAAGTAGAGGCCTAGATGGTTAACAAATGTAAGGTCATTATCAATTGAGGGATAATATATAAGAGAAGAAAATCCCCATAACTGGGGGGGAAAAAAGAGAGAGAGAACTTCTGAAAACAGAGCAGAAGAAGCACTCAAACAGCCCCATGGACTGTTATCTCAGGAAACTTAATGAAACATCCCCACGTTCCAGTCATTGCATGGCTTACTAATAATCACGTTCACTCTGTCAAGACCTAGCTCTGTGACCCACTCTCTACAAATTCAATGTATAGGGTCTTTTGGGCCAGAATCGCCTGCTTACTGGGCTTGGGCCCCAAAAACCAACCCTACAGTAATAATTCTTAATTTTTATATAATCTTCTTTGGACTACCTAATAGTGCTAAACTTTATTATTTTAAACTAACAAAAACTTACCATCTTTTTGGATTAAATAAACAAGTACTATTCTATTAAATAAGGTCTAATCTTCTCTAAACAAACTCTAATTAGATTAGCTGGGTTCTTAATTTTCTACAAAGTCTCTAATGTGACTTCTTTATTAATACTTATTAATTAAACATGTATTGATCCAATTTTGGTTCTAAACATTACACCCTATATTAAATGTCTAGCTAAGAGTCTTGTACCTCAATTGATTGATATTATATATATATATATATATATATATAAAGATGGGTTCAAGTTACACATTTTTTACATCGTAGATTTTTAAAAGATCTAACGGTTGAAAAAAATCATTAAATGCTATTCCTTTTCCCCTCATTACCTAATTAATACTACAATTTTTTTCTCACTCTCCTTATTAAATTCTTTCCATACCTTCTTTTTTATTTTTTCCTTTTTCTTTCTATCCGTAGAGCATAATATCATTTTTTTTCTTTCCAACCGTTAAAGAGCACTATATAATTTTGGTGTGGGCAGAAACTTTAGTACAAATCTATTTGCAAGAAATTCAAATGATCTTGTGGGAGGAGATTTTCCAACCCGCAAGCAGTTTGTCTGCTCTGGGGCCGAAGGACCCGCACGGCTTTGTTCCTTCAAGTGACATGAGCAATTTTTAAGACTTGCCCCCACATCGAAGAAAGATGCGCCTCACTCATGCCTTATAAGCCATAACTGAAGGCAAGAGTGTACCACTCATGCCTTATAAGCCTTATGAGGGATAATTAATGAGATCCTAATCAGAATAATAGCATTAATGAAGGTTTTTTTTTAACCGTTGGATCTACTTAAATCCAATAGTTTAAAAAATGTGTAACTCTTTAGAGTTACACCAATTGTAATTATTTTAAATGTCTAGAAATCATTCAGTGACCTTTCATTCACAAGACAAATTTGCTTAGTAATCTTTTATCAAATTTTTTTGAGTATTATCAGTGCATTTTTGACATATCATTTTACGATTACTACTATTTTTATATCAAACATTTTAATTAGATATAGCAAATATCAACATATTAAATGCTTTATCATGTAAGTATAGGGTTATAAATTATCTATACCAAACCATATAATAAACATTTTTAATACCGTCATTTCAAAATATTGAAGTTTATGATAGCACTATTACATAACAAAGAGGTTCATAAAATTTCATGACATAGGTAAAAAGTAAAAACACCAAATGAAAAAAATTATAGAAATATTCAAAAACAAACATCAAAGTTGGTTTTCCATTACACAATTCTGCATTTCTAGGGCTTGAACTTTGAAAGAGGTGGTTGATAGTTAGTTTTAACCCTTAATAGGGTAATTTCCATACTCGAATCCACAACACATTGCTTAAATGAAAGATAATAGTCATCACATCAAAGTCCTTGACATCTAACAAAAAACACCATCATCAAAATGAAGAAAGAAAGAAAGAAAGAAAGAAAAAGAGAAAACAGAAGAAGACAAAGAAAGAAAAAGAAAAGTTGTGTGATTTTCAGGATGGAGAGAGAGATATTTATGGTGAGACATCAGACAGGTGGTGGCAGAGGGGAAGGAAAAAAATAGAAAAGAAAAGAAAAGTGCGGCGCGACGGAGCGATAAATAATAATCATAAATATGAATCAAAACAATTGAAATAGACACAAGTGGCTGAAATGCATTAAAACATATTAAAATTTAAGTCAAGATAGAGGTTAGACCTTACTGTAATGAATAATGATAAGTATACCTTCCATCTAAAGTGATAAGTTGCAAGAGTAATAAGTGGTGGAGCTAGGAACTTGACTTTGGGGAGCCGAACCACAAAAACAAACGTTTATTTATTTTTTTATTATAAAAAAGATGGTTAAAATTTTTTTTCTCTCTATATACAAAAATTAAAATAATAATGCTACCATCTTTCTTACTTCTTAAGAATGAATCAATAAATTTTAACTTTCCCATAAACTTAGATTTTCAAATAAATTATATCTCATTAAGCATAATGACTAAGATACAACAAAACTACTAGTCAATTAAAGATTGCTAAATAAAAGAGTAAAAAACAAACACTTCATGCATACAAAAATATAATTAAATATGAAATATGAAACAACAGATAATATATTATATTATTATTTTATTTCTATTATATATATTACCAGTTTCATAAATCGTATATTATATTTATATATTATTAATATATTTATTAATTTAATGACAAATAACAAGTAGAAGAAAGAAAGGTCAGACCTTTTTTTGCTTTTGAAGACAAGTTGAAGTGTAAACAATACACGTGTAGGTCTTGGAAAAATTATAATCTCAAATCTGTTAAAAAAATATTGTCTTGGATCTTGGGATGAAAGAGTAAAGCAAAAACAAAAGGTAAAACAGCAAACCAAACCAACTATATCAGAGAGAGAGAGAGAGAGAGAGAAAGAAGAGTCAAAGCCCAGATGCAAATATGTAGGGGCGTAAATGCACTTTTAGTCCTTATATTTTGAACTTTTTCTATTTTAGTCCTTACATTTTATTTTTTCCACTTTTAGTCCCTAAAACCAATTAGCGCGTCTCATTTTAGTCCTTTCCGGCATCTAACTAGCGGAAAAGGCTGACGTGGCAGTTGGAGCGAATAAAAAAATAATATAAAATGCTAGTCAACATTTAATTTTTTTAAAAATAATTTATAAATTTTAACTAAATAAAAAAATTAAAAACAGAATTAAAAACAAGAACACAAAAAAAACCCAGAACCAAACACAAACTCAAATTTAAAAACACAAAAAAGAAGCAGAAGAAGGAATTCAAAATCCCAAAATGGCAGAACACACAAGAGCACAAACCCAAAAAAATCATACAAACCCAGAAATCGAACACAGAAAAATCATAAAAGAATATTATAAGAAAACTTGATTGCTCAACACAAACCCAGCTCAACCACAAACCCAGAACCAAACACAAACCCAGCTCAATCTCTCTATTTTGCCCTTTAACCTCCACATCTCATTTTTGTGGATCAAGCGCCGTTCAAGATCTACATACCCAGAAATTTGAACCCACAAACCCACTGATCTCCAACTCGAACACGCACTGATCTCCACCATCCTCTAGATCCCACCATTTCGCCACAAACCCATAAACCCACTTATCTACAACTCAAAAACCCACTCATCGGAATCACAACCCACAAACCCACCAATCTGCCATAAATCCACAAACCCAGATCTCCAACTCGAAAACCCACTCATTGGAATCACAATCCACAAACCCACCATCGGAATACACGACCATCTATCTCAATCTCAACCTCAACCGTGATCTCCACCACTGAGCAGAGAGATAGAGAGATGAAAGAGAAAGACCCATCGATTTGACAGAGACCCACTGATCTGAGAGAGAAAAACACCGATTTAAGAGAGAAAGACATCGATCTGTGAGATAGAATCTAGAGAGGATGAGCTTGAGCCATTTAGGTATGAGTTTGAGCGAATCAAGAGATATAGAAAAGAGGGTCGGTCAGAGAAAGAAAAGAAAAAACCACCGCCGATTGTGGTGGTGGTGGTGGCGGTGGTGATAAGTGAAGGAGGCCAGCCATAAAGTTTGAAAGATATTTGTGAGAGTTTTGGAAGAGAGAGATAGAGAGGAAGGTTTGAGAATGTTTTGGAAGGGTTGGTTCTGGGTTTGTGTTTGAGCTGGGTTTGGAAGAGAGAGAGAGAGAGAGAGAGAGAGAGACGAAGGTTTGAGAATGTATGATTTTTTTGGGTCTATGCTCCTGTGTTCTGCCATTTTGGGATTTTGAATTCCTTCTTCTTCTTCTTTTTTGTGTTTTTAAATTTGAGTTTGTGTTTGGTTCTGGGTTTTTTTTGTGTTCTTTGTGTTCTTGTTTTTAATTCTGTTTTTAATTTTTTTATTTAGTTAAAATTTATAAATTATTTTTAAAAAAATTAAATGTTGACTGGCATTTTATATTATTTTTTTATTCGCTTCGGCTGCCACGTCAGCCTTTTCCGCTACTTAGATGCCGGAAAGGACTAAAATGAGACGCGCTAATTGGTTTTAGGGACTAAAAGTGGAAAAAATAAAATGTAAGGACTAAAATGGAAAAAGTTCAAAATGTAGGGACTAAAAGTGCATTTACGCCAATATGTAGGAGTCTGGTTGTGTGATAGAATGACTGTAAAGCCATGAAATTTATTGAGTACGAAGAAGGAGACATTTCCGTCAAACTCCAAAATAAGTAGTAGGGGTTTTTCAGTGAGGTTGGGGCAAAAAAATAGATTTTTTTTTTTTAATTCTCTTTTTTCTTTTCAATTGTTAAAATAATCTTGTGTTTATCATCAGTGTTTGATTTTCCAATTAATTAGCTTGGTGATAAATTGTACATAATTGTAATCCTATTTAAATGAATCTAAAATGTATTCATGGATTTATATTTAAAAAAAAGGGGGTGGGGGGAAGGGGCCATAATAATGGATAACTATTATACTTTTTTTTTTTTTTTTTTATAGAAAAGATAACTCTTATATTGATATATATCTAGTATCTATTGACTTAAAAAAAAAAATTGGAAGGGGGGGGGGGGGGGGGGGCGCCTTGGGTCCCAATTAAGGGAGTAATCATACTAAAAAAAAAAATAGAGGTAAATGATATTTTGATAATTTTGAGTAGGAGGAAATTCAATTAGAGAAATACTTTATTCATAATATTTTTACAATAAATCTTAAGTGGCAAGTTGTTATTGGCTGGTACGGATGCGCAAATAAGTAATTTAAGTTACAGATTAAAATTAAAATTAATAATAACTTACTACTTAGAATTTATTGTAAAAATATTGTAAAAATAATATAGACATAGCATTTTTCATTCAATTAATACTCACGATAAAGAAAGGAAAAAGGAGCAGAAGATAAAAGGGCTTAGCCCCTGTTATAGTGAAATTTGTTCAGCCCAGTTTGCACAGCCCCCAAATTAACTTTTTTAGTTTAGGCCTAAATACAGTATAACTCGTTCACAAAACTGAAACTGAACTGTTTTGCTCTTGTAGCCCATTGAAAGTTTGAAACTCGAAAGCAACAGGCTTGACTTAGTGGAACCCAATATTTGTGGAATTTTGGGAACCCGTTTTAGATCTAATTCAGATCAAATTTATCCAATCCAATTTTGGACTTATTTGGATTGGGCTTTTTTGTTACTCATAATTATTGGTTGGCAATTCAAACTCTCTCTCTCTTCTTTTTCATATTTTTTAATGAATAAGAATATATTAAGAAGAAACAAAAGAGGGCTCAATCCATCTACAACTTTGGAAACAAGAACCAAAGAAGGAAGAAAAGAGATGGAGATAGGCCCATCCCAATTACAAAAGGCCACCCAATGAGCCAAATTGTGAGACTAAAAATTTACATTTATAAAGACAAAAATAAAATCCTAACTTGACGGGGACTCTAAGGCTCATTTCAATTCAGGAGAGAACAGGAGAAAGAATCAAAGTGAAATGTAGGTTTAACAGGCTTCAATGACGCTTTTGGAATTCCCTTAAAAAAATAACATACTGTGGAATTAAGCAAGCTTATTGGCTTATAATGAAAGCTTAATTTCAAACTTGCTTGAGAGTTCAGATCTGGTTGTTCTTATATTACACTTACTAAACTTGGCTCCTTGGGGTGATTGGATTGTGGTAATGTTCTTTGTGCCTGATGTCATTTCCAAATACTATAAGTATGAAGAGGTATGTGTAAGAGGTGGGCTATAAACGAGAAAAGTTGAGTATTAAAAGTTCAGATTTGTTCATTTAATTTTACTTCGAACACGAGTGGAGTTTAAGCTCATCACCTAATAAGATTACATGTTCAAATTTAGTTTATTTACTTGTTGAGCAAGCTCGAGCTTATTCATGAGCTATTTAATTAACTTATTCTTTTTTTTATATATAGTAAAACCATGATTAAAAAAAAAAACCTACAAATGTCTTAACCCTTCACAAATTTATGATTTTTACTACAAATGGGTGGTTTATGTTATGAATAAACTACAAATAATAATTTTATATCATATGAATCAAATTACAAACTTATATAACCCAATTGCAAATGTATATAAATATATTTTTAGACAAGTATACATATAAATATATAGTATTATATATAGTTAATTCGAGCCCTAATGTTCACGAGTTTGTTCACGAATACATTATTATGTTTGAGCATGGCTTATTTAATGATTGAGCTTAAAGTTGGGCTTGAGTTTGGCTTGGTTACTAAACAAACTTTTTCTCAAGTCGAGCTCAAGTTGTTCATAAATAACTTAGTTTATTTGCAGCCCTAAGTGTGTGTTAGAGACTAAGAGTTTGCAAATTCAAAACCAAAAAATAAAAAATCAAAGTAGTTCTTTTCAAAACAAGTCATATATGATATAACACGATTAAACTTGGTCGCTTGGAATGATTGGATTGTGCTTACACACTGGCAGGCTTGGTGTATAGACTAACCAAAAAGATTCAACCCAAAACAATTCAAAATAAATAAATAAAAGGAGGCCTTAATAGCAAAACCCTTTTGATGGTTTGTCGTTGCGCCATTCAACCCAAAGTTGTACTGTAGTTTATAAGAAATGCGAGTATGCAATGAATCTTAGCAACATGGATACCAAATACTCTTTCGTAACCAAGTGAAATTCAATTATTTGACAAAGTTTATTGAAATTATTTGGTCCTTGTCTGGTTCAAGAAAATTATAGAGAGGTCTCCCCCCACTTTACCTGAAGAAAAGGGCAATGCATCATATAATTTTGGTCTAGATGAGCCTGAACCAAATTGGCACTTCAACGAGTTTGACCTAAATACTAGTAGGAGATATTAGAAAATGACCTCTACCAAAAAAAGAAAGAAAAAGAAATTAGAAAATGACATTGTAACTATTTTGAAATAGGCTAACCCCATAATATCCATATGCATAGACCTTGCAAGGGATCAAATATTCAATATCCAATTAGATGCATGAAACTGAACAAGAAGATATATATATATATATCTCATACAGAATTATATGCATCCAACCCATCTCACTAGTCATAAACTTGTGATGCTCATATGTTGTGAGATATGAGATGTGTAAGTTAGGATCATTGGTTGGGGTCACTTTCTTGACTAAATCCTTTCTTCCATTTACAATTTTTCATTTTTTATCAAACACTTGTAAGGTATTGGATTGGTTGAAACCTATGGCTATGGTTTTTTTCTATGTTCTATGATCAAACACTTGTAGTTGTAGCCTCTGTGTTCTATATATGTGTATCCTAGGTAAGCCCTCCCTCTTTTTTTCTCAGTAGACAATTTTCTTAGTAGTGGAAAAATACAAAAAAAGAAAAGAAAGGTTATTATAATAACATTATCTTTTTCCTTAGTGTACGTTGGTGTAGCTCAACATACCCCATTGAAGATAATTTTTACTCAAATTTTCATACGCATTCGTCACATCACAATGTTTTCCATAGTTGTCTTCTACATAACAAAGATCACTTTCATGTCCATGTCAATTTTCAATTTTAGTAGCAGCCAAATGCATGGTTTAAGTCAACGATAAAAAAAACTTAAGGGATAGGCTAGGAGTTTCTAAATTATTGCTGCCCTTAGTTTCAATTGGCAAAAACTTTCCGACATTTTGTATAGCAAATTATATAAAACTCAATGATGTGACCATATATTGCTTTATACACAACTCATAATGATGCAATATTATATTGTAAACAGATTGTTAAATTTGCATTGATTATACTTGTGAGACAATCCATAGTAATCAAATAGATACCTTGATGGTAATATTTTTAATACGTTGCTAGTAGCCTAGTGCCCTGTACATTATAATGTTCATTACTCTTCAATATTACTGCTCTCTAAAATTTATTCATGTTACCATGCCCATTTGTTCGGTTTGTTTTGATGAAAAATTTTATGTAAAAATAGTTTTTTGTGTTTTTTAGTATTTGGTAGCATCAGAAAAAAAAAAAAAAAAAAATTATTCAAAGAAAAACTATTTTTGGTCAACAGACAAAATATAATTGTTTTTCACTAAATTTTTTTGAAAAATAACTCCATCTCACAATAAGCTATAGATTATTTTTTAATTTATTTAAGATTGTTACTAAATATAAGAAAATAAGATAATTTTATAGAAAATAATTTTTAAAAAATAATTTATTTTCTAGAAAACATTTTTACCTAAACAAACAAACAATAATGTTAATAGTATGAATTTCTTAATATTTTAATATAGTTAAAGCAAAGTCAAAATTCAACTCAATTGATGGATAAGAGATCTTGGACCTTATCAATAAGTTGATGCAATAAACACGCAATCTCGCAGTGCTATAGATTCATGGTACAGAATAATTTACGGGCTCAATTTTATTGATAATTCATGGCCCTTTTTGGGAAATGCTATCTCAATTGGCTGGGATGTAATAATTCAACAACTCTCTTTGCATAATGAAAATCCTTTTTTCTTGTTCTATTGTAATAGGCATAATGAAAGCCTATTTGATGGAACATTTCTGGAGTCACTAATCATGATTCTTAATTAGTGGAGGTGAATCATGATTCTTAACGAGTGTTTAGAAATTTAGAAGAGAAAATGTTCGAGCTACAGGGTTAGTTGTATATTGTAACTGTCTAAAAGCAAAAAACAAAAAAGACATAACGAGTAATTTTGGTCCATTGGATTTTTGGCTACCTTGATAAAGCATAGTACTTTTCTTTTTCTTAGATAAAAATTGAAAAGAAGAAGAAGAAGAAGAAGAAGAAGAAGAAGAAGCAAAAAACAAAAAAGACATAGAAGAAGAAGAAGAAGATTGAAAAGAAGAAGAAGAAGAAGAAGAAGAAGAAGCAAAAAACAAAAAAGACATAGAAGAAGAAGAAGAAGAAGAAGTGGAGAGGGTGGGGGAATCGCAAAGAGACCCATCCAAGTTTGGGTCGGACTCCAAGCCAGCTTCTTGTATTATCAATTTAAAATGTTAAACTCTTAAAGATATTCTAAATTTAAAATGTTAAACTCTTAAAGATATTCTAATTGACCAAACTGATCCCTCTGTCTCAAATTATTCAAGTTTTAATAGTAAATTTTTATTTCTTTTACAATAGGATGAAAATTTTGGGTTTTATGATTAAGTTTTCAATTCTTCGAGGTCATTCTCAGATTAGTCAAGTTTTAATAGTTAATTTTTATTTCTTTTACAATGGGATGAGAAATTTGGGTTTTAGGATCAAGTTTTGAATTCTTCAAGGTCATTCTCTCTCTTTAAGAAAATTTCTAGGTTTGGCAATTTTAGGCTTTTCACTAAAAGTTGGATGGGTCATGCATTGTGGTGATGTGGTTTTGAACTGTGAAGTAGATGATGGAAAGATGTGGTTTTGAGAAATGGATGAGATTTTGGCCAAGGGAATCAATCTCGTACCGGAGGCTGTATCGATTTGGCCAGTAAAACGATATATTTTGGTACTGGTTAATACTAGTGTACCGTTTCGGGTTTACTACTATTTTTTATATTTATAATAAAAATAAAAGTTTACCATAAAACATTAATCACTTCAATTCAGAATAAATTATTCATGGTTTTAGTTTTTAGCATCAACTAAAAGAAAGAAAAAAAAAAGAAAAAAAAAACATAATATAAAAAACAAAAAGCTTGTTTTTTTTTTTTTTTAGAATACTAAGTATTAACACACACACACGGGGAGAGGAGATAAGGTTTTTTAAAGAAACTTATAGTGGTGTATATCCAAAAGGGTTTAACTCTTGAATACACAGTATAGACTTTAAACCTCTTTAACTCATACTCATTTTCTAATGTGGGATTAATGCACTGTTAAAAAACAAAAAGCTTAATTGTTTATTGCATACTAAGAAAACAAATAATACAAATAAGTTACCATTTTGCCCTTACAAAAATTTGAAAATTACAAAACTAAAAAAAAAAAGTTTTTTTTTTTTTTTTTTGGTACCGACTAGTATGCCTGAAATCGGCCGATACCGCCGGTATTTAAACCAGTACGAATTAGCTGCATTTCGGTATCGGTGCACGTACTAAATGGTAAATACCGGCCGTACTGGTTAGTACAGTATGGTATCGACCACCTTGGTTTTGGCCATGGGTTACCTTGTCTTGGTTACAATTCAATTGAATATTGCATTTATTTGGACTAATTAATCAACTTGAGTTTTTGGTTAATTTAACTGGGGTCAAAATAAATCCAATAAAATATATTAAACTAAAAAAATTAACATGGAAAATGATCCTGAATTTCAACACATAACCCATGCAACGAAAGCCTGAACTAGTTTAAATTCTGTTTTACACTAGAGTCTTGCTAATAAAATATGAATAAAATTACAAAAGTTGTTATATAGTTAAAACATAATTTCGATTTTGCAAAGATATGACTTGTGTCCGGTACTTTTTTGTATTGGACACATCATAATGCAGAGATGTGTTTAAATCGTAGTATGTCCAGTGCAAAAAGGCACAGTATACAAGCTAAACCTATTTTGCAAAAGGTAGATAAAACCAATAAAAACAGATCTGCAAATACATTAAAAAATATAAGCAAATAAAGAAATATAAATAAATTATAACATTGATGTTAAAATCCAAACGAAAAAAGTTGTCTTTCTCTTTCAGTCTGATTGCTTGAGATGCGATTGCCGTCCAAATAGGCTCGCCAAAAGTTAAGGGTAGGCCAAATAATTGATGAAGATATGGCTATGGACTTCAGAACGTGGACCTTAGCTCACTTCAACTTTCTTTATGTTTTTGCTTTCTAGTATCAAACAAAACAACTCTTAAAAAGGCAGATAGATATATAGATTTAAAGAGTACATTGACCATAAACCCATAAGTCCTACATATGGAGGTTTAAAAAAGGAGTAGCCTTCTTCAAGAAACAGAATAAATTAAATCAAGAAGTTTAAGGATGGAAATTTTTTTTTTAAATTTTTTTTCCTCATAATTTGGTCGGTTTTGATTGATGTTTAATAATAGTAATATCATTAATGAGTTCACGCAAAAGTGATGTTGTTCTAATTATAATTTATTATCTTAACAAATTACCCTTAAAAAAATTGCGGAAAAAAAAAAATCGTGTCATTACATTTGTTTCAATGGAAAACTTTATGTGAAGAAAATTGTTCTCATTTTCCTATATTTGGTAGTATCAGAAAAAATAGGTCAAAGGAAAATTATCTTTTAAACTTCTCTTATTTAGCTTAGCATGTGATAAAATTATTTTCCACTAAAATTTTATGGAAAACAACTCTATCTTACATGAAGTTAAATAAAGAAAACAATTATATCTCATGTAAAGCTAAATAAGAGAAGTTAAAAGAAAGTTTTCAATTTATTTTAAGGTTGCTACCAAATATAAAAAAAAAAATTAGATAATTTTCTAGAAAATATATATATATATATATTTTGGAAAATGATTCATTTTATAGAAAATGTTAATGTCGAAACAAACACAACGTAAATAAATTATTGGTCGGTTGTGATTGATATCTGATAATAGTAATGTCATTAATGAGTTTATATGAAAGTGATGTTGCTTTAATTAGTTGTCATTTTAATAAATTGCTATTAAGAAGATTGTGAAAAAAAAAAAACGTGTCACTAGTATTGTTCTAAATAAAGTATTGGTCGGTTGTGACTTGTGGTTGATGTTTAATAGGAGTAATAGTAATGTCATTAATGAGTTTATTTGAAAGTGATGTTGCTCTAATTACAGCTTGTCATCTTAACTAATTACTACTAAAAAGATTGTGGAAAATATTGTGGAGGATTAAATCCAACTGAAAGTTTGAAATATTATCCACATCCTTCAATACATTCCAAATACATCTCTCCCAACTCCCCCTTACATTTTTTTTTTTTTACTTTTAATTTTTTAATATCAATTTTATTTTTATGCTAATTAAGGGTAAGGAAATTTGAACTTTAGATATCTCAGTTTGAAATTTTAAAATATGTCTAACCAATTGAGTTACAAGTTCCCTATTGTCAGTTCACCTCTCTCTCTCTCTATTCCCAACAACAAGATTTTGTAGTGTGTGATCACACTAACTTATGATTAATATCTCTTATATGACTATTGACTAAAATAATATCTCTTTGAAACAATAAAGAATCTCAAATTTATAATTTATTCTGTTAAATGTTAATTATAATATTTCTTGTAAACAAATTACTACTAAAAAGATTGTGGAAAATATTGTGGAGGATTAAACTCTAACTGAAAGTCTGAAATATTATCCACATCCTTCAATACATTCCAAATACTTCTCTCCCAACTCCCCCTTACATCTTATCTTTTTTTTTTTTTTTTTATTATTATTTTTTTTTATTTTTTATATTTTATTTACTTTTAATTTTTTAATATCAATTTTATTTTTATGCATCAATAATTAAGGGTAAGGAAATTTGAACTTTAAATATCTCGGTTTGAAATTTTAAGGTATGTCTAATCAATTGAGTTACAAGGTTCCTTATTGTCAATTCACCCCTCTCTCTGTGTCCCCAACCGTAAGATTTTGTAGTGTGTGATCATACTAACTCATGATTAATATCTCTTATATGACTATTGACTAAAATAATATCTCTTGTAAACAATAAAGAATCTCAACTTTATAATTTATTATGTTAAATGTTAATTATAAATAAGGGAATTTGACTCCCTGAACTAAATCATACTAAATAAGGTTGGTATTGTCAGACTATATTATCACTAACAACTCTATGAATTATTAATTTGAGGGATCGGTTTTATAGATTGGATTATATTACTTGGATTAACTTCACTCAATTGACACAATTAACATTAAATTATTTCCATTATGGATCAATTTTATAGATTAATGTAACTTTGACCAAGATTATCGATCAATTTTATAAAAAACTCGATGTTTACCACATGGCATGGCTCAAAAGGTTACTGGCTTCATTATTTTTTTTTTTCATTTAACGAATAACATTAATCTAATCCATTCATCCTTGACGGGTTTCGATTCTTAACAAATAACATTAAGCAAGAACTTATGTGTGTTTCAATGAACTCAATTATTAAAATTTTTTGTTGACAGAAAAGGGTTTTACATTCAAATCTGCTTAAAATTACACAAAAAAAAGTAAGTAACTCATTTTGTTTAAGGCACTAATTAATTTTAAGTGTTTGGCATAAGAAATTTATTAGAAGGGTCTCTTTCAACAGTGAATCTACTGTTTTTTTTAATAAGGTTTTTTTTGATAATCACTATTCTTTTAATAAGGTAGTTATTATGTTCGATGAGAGATGATACGTCCACAACATTTTTACAACAAATCACATGTGGTTAGTTGTTATTGGTTCAAATTTGAACTTAACACTAAGATTACTTTTTTGCCTCAATAATAACAACTACTAACAACCTGTCACTTAGGATTTGTTGTAAAAATATTATGAAAATGTTGTGAATATATCATTTCTCATGTTCGATGACGTTGCATTTTAATTTCCTCCACCGATTCAACACTTATTCACGAATCTTACTCCAACAATAACAAAACGATTCAGCTTAATTAATTCATTGAAATCTTTTGTCTTATTCAATAATTTTAATTAAACTCAATAATCAATATCAACAAATTGAATGATCCATGAGAAAAATACTCTGTGTCATAGTACATGTTTTTTAATTTAATTGATAGTCACAATAAAAGAAAAGAATATCTTAAAAAAATGGAGAATATGAATCTAGTTCCCTTTGAAAATTAGATCATGTAATGTAATACAAGTACAAGACTCTAGGCAAGAAAAGAATTGCTTCAATATCTAAAATTACCAATTTTAGGACGTAAAAAAAGAACCACTATTATTAGATAGGTTTTTTTTATAAAATTTTTATTTTATATAAGCACTATTATTAGAGAGTTATTAACTGTATTCATTCTAAAAAAAATGTATAACACCCTTCATTTGAGGACGTCAAGAATTCAAATTTCTTCCTTCCACCATTATAGTTATTTAAATATCAGATAAAACTTAATCTTAGCTAAAGGATTAGGAAAGATTTTAATTTTTAAAATTAAATTCAAATACATTGGTACGTTGAATGTTATTTTTAGATAAAATAAATTCATTGAATCATTAACCAATGCAATTTAAAAAATTAATTAAATTTAATATAACTATATGTTTTTTTTTCGATATCTAATACTTATACTATTACTCAATTTATATCAAATAGTATATCCTATCCTCAATCAATTTTTTTTTTTTTTTTTTTTGGGAAAAATAAAAAAATTCATTGAATCATTAACCGATGCAATCTAAACAATTAATTAAATTTAATATAAATATGTGTTATTTTTTGGATATCTAATATTACTCAATCTATATCAAATAGTACATCCTATCCTCAATCAATTTTTTTTTTGGAAAAAAAAAAAAAAAAAAAAAAAAAAAAAAACGTAAATAGGGAGAGAGACACCCTAGTGGGTCAGAAGCACACGTTACGGTCAGGCAGTTCCATGTGACCACATGGATGATGAATTGTAGAAGAAAATACTAATAAAAAAAATACTTTAATTAATTTAATTAAAAAAATAAATTAAAAAATTACATATTAAATTTATTCAATTACATATTAATTATTTATTATTTATATTTGTAGAAAGAAAAACCAGAACTCTCAGAAATACCACCAGCAACAACAACTTCATAGTGAAAGTACAAAAACCAAGCAAAGTTTAGCTCAGCACTCACTGACTCTGCTCTGATCTCTCTGTCTCTCTCATACACACACACACACACACACACAAAAAAGAGAGCAAAAGATGGAGAAAAGCAGTGATGGGTTTGTTCGTGCAGATCAGATTGATTTGAAAAGCTTGGATGAACAGCTCGAGAGACACCTCAACAGAGCGTGGACTATGGAGAAGAACAAGAAAAAAGAAGAAGATAGTACTTTTATTAACAACAACAGCAACAATAGTAGTAGTATTTTAAGTACTAATAATAATGGTCTTAACCTTATCACCACCACCACTACCGCCACAAAGGTTGTGAAGAAAGAGAGGAAAGAGTGGGAGATCGACCCCTCTAAACTCACCATCAAGTCTGCCATTGCTCGTGGCACCTTCGGCACCGTCCACCGTGGCATCTACGACGGCCTTGATGTCGCTGGTCACTCTCTTTCTCTCAACCACTTTGTCATTTTAGCCTTCTATGTTTTTTTCTTTGTTTGTTTGAACTCTGTCTCAAAAAAGTTTGTAACTTTACTCAACCAAAGAGAAAAAGTTCAATTTTTTTCAATTGGGTTTGGTTTGAAAACCCATTTTTTGTGATTTCCTTTCCTTCCCATCAAAACCCAGTTCTTCTTTTTTTCCTTTTTTGACTTTTTTTTTTTTTTGGGTGCTGATGTTTTGTTTTTACTATTTTCATTTATTTCCAGAGTATATTCTGCTTTATGAAAACTGTTTCTTGTATTTGTTTTACATTATATGTCATAGTTTCTTGATTATTGGACTATTGAACTGATTCCAACTTGGTTTTTGCATAAATGCATGTGCTTTTGTTTGATTAATTTGGTTGATTTTGATAGTATATTTTAATTTGGGGTTGGTCCCATTTGGATTAGGGGGACCATTCTGGTTTCTTTTGCTACTTTTCTTTTTTAGTACTAATTTTTAATCTCTATAACTGAATTCAATCGACTCTTATGAAGGTAAACAACGATTGGCTATTGTAAATGAATGTACTCTTTTGAAATCCGTGACTCACACACGGGCTTGGGTTGAATTTTGCTGGTGATTGCAATTGCTTGGTTGATGATGATGTTGTTGTATTTCTGAACTTTCATGTGATCACAGCTGTTGGTTTAAGTCTTATCAGCTAAGAAAAACAACAATTCTAAAATAGTATGGTATCCAAAGATTAATATTTGGTTTTTTAATCGTCTTAATTTAACAAAACTAAGATCTATTTGGTTTCTTTGTAATATTATCTAAGCCACTTTCATTATGTTTGTTATGTTGAGTGGGTTCACTGGGTTGCATTTGTTACAAATGACTAACAATATTACCCAACAAATCCAAGGGAAAAAAAAAGACATTAACAGTGGTTTTCTGGTTTTTTTTTTTCTTGATCATTAGTTAAAATGCTCGATTGGGGTGAGGAGGGCCATAGGACTGAATCTGAGATTGCTGCATTAAGGGCAGATTTTACTCAAGAAGTTGCTGTCTGGCATAAGCTGGAACATCCTAATGTTACTAAGGTTAGTTCTATTTTGCAATTTCTTTTTCATCTCTTCTTCTATATCTATACAAACCATATTTGGATTCCATATGCTTCTATATCGCTCATGATGATTGGATTGAGCAACTCATATATCTAGCTTACGTGGTGAAGATTATGGAAGCTTTAAATTTCTTCTTACCTTTTTTATGAAATTATTGATTATGATTCTATTGTTGTTGTTTCTTGATATTCCAATAGCTTTGCAATACCACTAAAGCGACATATGAACCTTGTGCTCTTGAATGCTTACTTAAACATCCAAAATATTGATAGACATATCAATAATAAAGGGAAAATAATAATAATAATGAGCATGAATCCTTAGTGACCATTGCTTTTGATTATAGTGAACTCAATATCCGTTGGAACAAATTAAACTAATGGATGTTTTATAACTGAACTCTCCTATAAAGTTTCATTTATTTTGCCATTTGGTATGCATCATAACAAGATGCTGAGCAACTCATTTGTGTATATATATATATATATATATTTTTTTTTTTTATAAATTTTATAAGTAATATACAGGAAGTATACATAGATTTGAAAAATAGAAAGAAATGAAAGAAAGAAAAGGAAGCTGAAAGATTAGTGATACAAGTGCAAAGAGTCTAAAAACTCCATCAGAGATAAGGTTGAGATAGTAGGAGAGTGTGTCACCCATTTGAAGAGAGTTTTCAAGAAAAGAAACTTGATTCGATATAGCCATCTCCTCCCCCTCTAATATCTGTTGATTTCTTTCTCTCTAAATGCACCATAGAATACAGGCTGGTCCTGCTCCCCATGCAGTTCCATACCTACAACTCCTCATCATTACCTTCCAAGACTCCATCATTAATGTTGTTGAATGACCCATGAAATTAATCATCATCTAACTGTGTTTGGTTATATTAATACCATATGTGGTCCAAGGACGTTTTCTCTTGATATTACCAGATCAAGATGGCTGAGTACTTTTGGTGAATATGGAGCTGAGGAGTAGGGCCATTTTGGATAACCAATTTTCTTGCATACGAGAGATCTTTCTAGATAGATACAGAGGCATTTCATCTTCATTGTTATGTTACCTCCTATTTTGCAATTTTTTAGTACATCAAATAAGCTCAAATGCTGCTGGCCAGTACAATATATTTGCGTCAAACACAGAGGGTAACAAACTAACGATGATAGTGCTGCTCCATATCTTTAAAGATGCAGAAATTCAAACATCCATAGCTATTAAGATGTTCTTGAGCTACCTAAACCTAGTCATTGCATGGACCTCCATGGAAGTGACACAGATGGAAAGGCAAGCTGTTGTCAAACCTCAGCCTTTTTCAGTTGAAGCCAACATCAATAGAGTCGTGGTCCCCTACAACTTATCCACTACAAGGGTAAAAAGAATGACAAAGGGAACAAAGATGGATTTCAATTCTGGTTGAAACATGCTATCACATGGGACTTGGATACCAATATATATACTTAAAGGAAATGCCTTATCTATTAATCATTTTGATCAAGAGACCTCTTTGTCTTTGCTGTTCCTTTCTATATTTTGGGCCATTTGACTAATATCACAAACCTTAAATTTTTAACTGTTGAGGGAAGCATCAATCCTTGAAGGAGAGAAAAAATGGAGGGGGGGTGTGGGTTTGGGGGCTTCTAATTTTTTTGAATAGGGAAGCCTCAAACCACTTCTTTCATGTTGATTTCCAATATTCTTTTCTTGGATTTTCTCTATTTCATCTCTTGACTCCCAATGACATAGTGGCAATTCGAGAACTGTTGCAGTTTGAATTTATTGGAATTTAGTGATTAACTAAAAGATTTAATGCATTTGAATATTTTAGAATTTTGAAGGTTGCAATACATTTAAAGGTTGATTCCTTTTATCTCTACTTTGGTTTTTATTTTTATTTTATTTTTATTTTTATTTTATTTTTATTTTTATTTTTAATTTAAAATTTTTAAATATATTTATTTTTTATAATTCAATAGTTGGGGGAGGAGGGATTTGAACCTTGAACGTCTCCGTTAGAAACACCAAGAGACGTCACTTGAGCTACAAGGCTCTTGGTGTTTTTTTTTTGTAGAAAATAGTGTATACTTATCAATATTCTGTCATGCTTCGTCGTATCTCTTACCTTTAATATCCTGGTCATTCAAATTTCAGTTTATAGGGGCAACAATGGGCACATCAGAACTACAGATACAAAGTGATAATGGTCCAATTGGCATGCCAAGTAGTGTCTGTTGTGTCGTCGTGGAATATCTTCCCGGGGGTGCTCTGAAAGGTTACCTCATAAAGAACAGGAGAAGGAAGCTAGCTTTTAATGTCGTTGTCCAGCTTGCACTGGATCTTGCTAGAGGGTACTTACCATCTGTATCTTGCTCTGTGTTTGTACTTTTTTTCTTTGTAGAATTTCAATTAAAAAATGACATGTGACTTGGAATTTTTTATTTTTTATTTTTTTTCCTGTTTAAGCTCTTAGAAGGCTCATATGTACCGTATCTTGCAGGTTGAGTTACCTTCACTCGCAGAAGATTGTTCACAGAGATGTAAAAACAGAGAATATGCTATTGGACAAGACACGTACAGTAAAAATTGCTGATTTTGGGGTTGCTCGTGTTGAGGCTTCAAATCCTAATGACATGACTGGGGAGACAGGGACACTTGGTTATATGGCTCCTGAGGTATGCTCATTTCATTTACTCCTACTTGATAATTTTTTGACTTTGACTTCGAAACCATATAAAAAACTTCTCATCAATTCCTCTGGGACTTTTTCTTGTCTATTTGTACTTGGGGAACAAAAAGAGATCTTGCTCTGTGGGTGGATGTCTCTCATAGTGCAACTAATGTCTCCATCAATCTCAAGTCTATCTAATATCAAGAGAGGCAAATTTGTCTTCTCATTGTCTTTGGTAACATGTAGGTATCCTCTTAGTACAATGAGGATATTGTACTGGTCCTAATATTTCAGCTATTATTCACTATATTACCCTAGCAAACTGTAATACATGATTGCTCAATCCAAAATGTGGAACATTTTCAATCAAATACGCTAATCCCAGAGATAAAAAATTTTCTTCTTTTTCTTTCTTTATTCACCTCTTTTTTTTAGTGACAACTTTAAAAAGCAATAGTAGAATCTTACGTGATTAATAAACTGTTTGGGCAAAACCAAGCAAGAATTTTAAAATTTCAAGGTTTTCATATCACCTTTTAACTACTAATGAAACAATCTATACAAGTTTTACATAAGCAAAAGTGGCATGCCAAGTTCCTGTTTGCATTCCACATACCCTAAGGATCTGTGTTATAGGTAACAAAAACTAAAGAAAAACAGAAGAAACAATCGTTCAATGAACTAATTTTCTGTGATTTGTCAAATGGGTGATTTATAGGTTCTCAATGGCAGCCCATATAACAGGAAATGTGATGTTTATAGTTTTGGCATCTGCTTGTGGGAGATATATTGCTGTGACATGCCATATCCAGACCTTAGTTTCTCAGAAGTGACGACAGCTGTGGTTCGGCAGGTAACTTATCTGTGTGAATCTTAATCATTGTACCCAACAAGCTCTGAGTGTCTCTGCTTGAGATTCCTTCTGACTAATTTATTTCTTACCTAGAATCTGAGGCCAGAGATACCAAGATGTTGCCCAAGTTCCCTGGCGAATGTAATGAAGCGATGCTGGGATGCCACCCCTGACAAGCGGCCAGAAATGGAAGAGGTAGTCTCCATGTTAGAGGCCATTGACACATCAAAAGGTGGAGGTATGATTCCAGTTGATCAGCCTCAAGGTTGTTTGTGCTTCCGCAAGTATCGTGGCCCCTAAAATCTCTAGTCCATTGAACAACTCGGTGTAATTATTTTGAAGACTAGAGAAACCTCAATTGTACTTAACAGTGAAGAGAATAGAATTTGGGATATCATGATGAGAGAAACACATGGTGGTGGGTATAGGCTAAGGAGCTGTGCTACATTTCACTTTGTTGGATGAATGTAAATCTTTTATTTATTTTTCTTTTTTTAAATATATTTTTTAGAAATACCTTTTGGGTTTACCAAATATGTGTATTTATTTTGGCCTGTCTGTCTTTGTTGGACTGGCCTTAAAACCTCTTTGTAAGATCTCCAATTGATAATTATTATCATTGCTATAATCAAGATGAACCTCATTTCTATCTCAATCCACTTGCTATGTACACTCAAGAGACTCAGCCAAAGCTTTTGATTTAGGAAGTACAATTGATTGTACTGTGGACTTCAAATCTTTTAGGACTACTCTTAAAAAGAGTCTCACATCAGTGTGTGGAATTGCAAATCTTTTAGGACTCTTTTTAAAGAGTCTCACATCAGTGGCCAATAGGGGAAAACTGACTAGTTCGGTCTGAAGAGTAAAATTGATGTGCAAGTGCGTTTGGTGTGGTGAAATAAGTTCTGTTGTAAGAGGATGTTGGCATGGGAATATGGGATGAGGCTTATTAGGATTTTGTAGGATAATTAAATAATTCAACCTTAAGGGCACGTTTGTTACATTGTAATGATTATTATATGGGAATAGGAATAAGCATTATAAGGAATATATTAAGTTGGAATGTAATAAGTGTTACTATTAATTAGTTTGGTGACCATTTAGGAATAGAATCCTAAATATGCATCCTCAATTTAGTAGATTATAAAAAGAAGGTATAATTAAATCATTTTTAAGTCAAATTTCCTAAAATATACTTATTTTAGAGTGTTCAAAATAGAACTAATAATTAACAACAAGAAAAATTTATTTTCTTTCCTTTTGAAGATGTGGCAACTAATGACATTTTAGGAAATTTTTTTAATAAGTTATTACATAAGGTGAAGGAATAGATATTCAGTACTTTTGATAAGGAATAATTATTTCTCATTTTGAAGAATAGCTATTCATAAGGAATAACTATTCATTGTAATAAAAATATAACCAAACAACCAAATAGTTATGCGGGAAATTATTATGTACTCCCGGAGTATCATAAATGCGTACTCTCTCCTCTCATATGAATGGTGGGTCCCACTAATTAAATTCATGGTAGGACCCACCATTTATGTGAGAGGAGGGAGTACGCATTTATGATACTCCGGGAGTACCTAATAATTTTCCTAGTTATGCTATAGGAATATCTATTACATTACAGTGTTTAATATAGTCTACTAAACGTGCCATAAAGTTTTCAAGTTTTAGTATAACTAGTTGCAGGTCCACATAATGTGTGAGACAGTTACACATAATGCGTGGGACAGTTACAATTTTTTGTGTTAGTAATGCAACTCCAATATGAAGCAACAATAATTACAACAAACAACGAAAATTAAACAATTTTTTTTCCCCTGTTCATCATTTATATTTCAAATTCATTAATTATTTCAACATACCTACATCTAAATTTGATCCAAAAAGTCCAAACATTGCTCAATACACTTTGATATATTATGCTTACCATATTCATAGGCTTGGATGTTACCTTTTCATTCAGCAGGGATTTTTGACAATTAAAAGGTTGCATTTGGCACAACTTCATATTAGTATCCAACTCATCAAAGAATTGATAATGAACTTAATATCATAAATCTACAAATTTCTTACCACTTTATAAAAAATAAAAATAAAAAACCTCAATTGGTTTTCAAATTCAAATTTTATCATAAGAAAACACAAAAATTGTGTAGTTCACTCAAAAAATAGAATACTAATATTAGCAAAGGTGATAAAAAAAAATGAATATAAAAAAAATGATAATACCATATTTCATTAAATTAAAAAATAATAATATTACCTTTTGTCATCTATATATTTTTAATAAATTCAAATTAAAAATAGGTACTCTCAACTCAAACCTGTTTTTTTCCATTCTTAAGTACACTGAAATTGACCGAACATGACCAAATGGACAGAAGTGGACCGAACAGAACTGAAGTGGACAGAACAAACCGAAATGGACCAAACGGACCTTAGAGGACTGAACAGACCAAAGTGGACGAAAAGGACCGAATGGATCGAACTAGACCAAACAGACCGTATTGGACCGAATAGACTGAACAGAACCGGATTGGAACAAAATGGACCGAATAGACAGAAATGGACTGAATTGGACCGAACAGAACTGAAGTAGACCGAATAGACCAAAATTAGACCGAGTGTACCACATTTTGGTCTAATTTTGGTCCATTCGGTCTACTTCGGATCTGTTCGGTCCAATTCAGTCCGTTTGGTTCCAATTTGGTTCTGTTCAGTCCATTCGGTCAATACAGTCCGTTTGGTCTAGTTAGATCCATTTGGTCATTTTGGTTCACTTTGGTCTGTTCGGTCCTCTACGGTCTGTTTGGTCGATCTCGGTCCATTCAATCCGTTCAGTCCACTTCTGTCCGTTCTGTCCACCTCTATTTGTCGAAAATCTTTGTTGAATGAAAAGGTAATATCCAAGTCTATAGATATGATAAGCATAATATATCAAAGTGTATTGAGCAATCTTTTTGGATTTATTGGACCAATTTCAGATGTAGGTATAAAAGAAATTATTGAAATAATTAATAAATTTGTGTACGGCTATATTTAGAAAATAAAATCTGAACCATGCAAATGTACAGAATGGATAGAACTTTAAAAGGAGAGAATTCAAATAAATAGTGGGATGCTATTTGCAAGGATTGTCATAATTGAGGTGGCAATGGTGTGTTTTTATAGTTTGAGGTTTGAACTGTGAAGTGTTAGTATTTCCAAAGTTTAGGTCATGTTTTATGAATTTTGCTGGCTTTCAACAAGTATATTTAAGCTTTTACTTTTTTATTTCCAAAATTTCTTGTCTTCAAGGACGGAATTAGAAATCATTTCTTGGGGGGTTTGATAACTTTGATCTTTATGCATGGACCAAATTAAATGGGACATATGAAACTCATATATATATATATATATACACACACATTTGAATCAACCATAACAAACTAAAAAAATTACTCATCCAATGGTAATAAAAATAAGACACGTTACAGATGAGTTTTCTAAGTATTTTTCTTATGTTTACATCATTCACTTATCTCTTACAACATGATATTTTCAAAAATAAAAACAATGGATAGTTTCACCTCCCCTCCCAAAAAAAAAAATCTAATCCTATTAATTACAGTTATCAAATCTTTAAAGAAAAAAAAAAAATCCTATTTTTTATGTTTCTTTTTAATCAAGATGATGAATTTGAGATTAGGGTTTTTGTTAAGGATACATTGCAAACTTTGACACGTACTATTATATTATATGCTACTAAGATCAGAGACCAATGGTAGAGCCTAGAATTCAATTTAGGGGGGGCAAATTGAAAGAAAAATTAATCTAAATTTTTTTTTTGATATTAATAGCAAACTAAATACACAAATATATATTAATGTAATTTAGAGATTAATCTAAATAAATAGAGTTTAAATAATCAATTTGATTTCTTGAAATAAATTATTGTAAAAGTGTTTAGATTATAACAATATACTAGCAATTTTGTATCCTCGTTGCCTTGAATACTATTAAAAAATAATGTTGAATTCAACATTTTTTCCCTATTCTTTTAAGCCGTTAAAATTTGGATTATATCAAAAAAAGATTGAAAAAAAATTTAAAACTAAAAAAATAAGAAAAAGAGTGGAGGCTAGGTTTTAGTGCTATATATGAATATAAGTAGGCCATTTCTTTTAATAAAAAATAATGATCATGTAGAATCCACTAAGAGAAAAGTTGGTATTATCACAGGTTGACATTGAGAATTATATAACTGGTAGACAATAAAGTAGTGTAAGTGGTGGGCTTAAATGAAAATTAAATGTTCAACAATTATGAAATTTATTGTGAGAAATACTGTATATACTATATAGTATTGTTTTGACAATTGTGAAATTTGTTGTGAAAAAAATTGTGTAAATTCATTTTTTACTGTTAATACTTTGGAAACCTGTCAAATTAAAGGATGATGTGCATGAAATATAGACAATAAGTGTCACGACCCAAATCCGATACCCGGATTTGTGACCATGACCGGCATGCTAATATCAAGCCTAAACCTGATATTAACAAGAACCAACTTAACTTTTACAAAACGTTTACCAAAAGCTTCTCTGTTTCTTTTCATACTTGTTTCTTTACTTAAATGATATAACCTTTCACTTGACATTCAGAGCATCTACATTGTACTCCAAAGAATAACATAATTCACCAATTGTTCAAATTCGGAATTTCACATAATACATCTCTTAATACTTTAAGGTATACACTTTCATTAGATCCTAAAAATAAACAATGCTACAAATCTAAACATCATGTTGCTAATTTAGGATCTATATAAAACTAAACCAGCTCCTTCCAAAACTCGACTAAGGCTCCCTCTGCTCCAAAATAAAACCTGCTAACTGAAAGAGTGGAAGGGGTGAGCTACACAGCTCAGTAAAGGTAAGATATATGAGAATTCAATAAGGATGCATGTAAATCAGATCATTTCATTCTATGAATATTCGAATAGGAGAACATCTTTTCATGCATAGTATTTTATACTATTCATAATAATAGCTTATACGCTCTTCATTGAAAATAATTGTTCTCCTTTTTCTTATCAAGTTCATATTACCAGAACCTATCGGATTAAGCTTATTTCATTTCCTACAAAGTCACCACATATATATTCTTATTACGAAATAATTATTTTAATTTAAATCAGATAATTGGCAACTTTGTATTAAACTAGAAAACATCTTGACTAATAAGAAAACTTTTCTTTATAAACTTCTTCTCATAAAATGCTATATCTTTCATGGTCATAAAACTTAACGTTTCATAAAAAAAACAGATATCTGATAACTTTTAAACATAACTTGTACTTTCATCAGAATCTTTATCTTTATAGCATAACAGAACTTCAGAACTTTTATCTTTAATAAACAGCTTTTCTTTTCATCAGAAACTTCTTCTTGCCATGAGAGCTTTTACTTTTCGCAATGCATTTAAACAAAATAATTCTCTCATGATTAATAACATAACATAGCTGTTCATAACATATTGGTTAGTCCATATCTGATAAGTCTGTACTTATTTGGGAGGCTTCTAGCACCACGGTGCTAGGCATCCAACATTCCCCACAATGTCAGGTATTCCCGGGATCACATCATAATACATAACTTCCAACCATGGGGGTAGGTTGGCTTCCCCCACAAGTTGGCCGTAACCAACAAGGGGTGGGTACAGCAGAGCCAGTCCCACTTAATGGCCAATCATATAACGTTTTCCATGGAAAGCTAGTAATTAACCCCTACTAGCAGATTTCAAATCACCAGAGGACATAACCCGAAAACATTTTATACTGTTACATCATACTGAAACTTCTTATTTTGCACAACATTTCATAATCATAACATTTCCATTCTTTTTTTTAAACATTATGTTCGTGGAATCAATAATAGCATCAATATGCTAAATCATATACATAAGGTTTCGAAAGCTCACGAACATATCTTTATCAGAATAATGATTACATGCCATATCTCTAATCAAAAACATTTTAATGCATAATATACTTTAAAATAACCTCATGACTTATCAAATGCCCATATAACTTATCCCTTACCTGAAAGCAGAGGAACCGAGAGCCTAAAGTCGAAGGAGCTTAGACCTGGATACTGGTAACACCTAAACTAAATATCAAAACTTATTACTATCCATAATTCCTTATCATAAACTTACGCATTCATCTCAAAGCCTATCTCTTAGAATCAAGGAAGTCCTAATCCCACCTCAAAGAGGTTCCCACAAATACAAAATACATTCATCAGACAACGTGATATACTAAATCATAGAGAAACCAATTCATAAAATTTATATATGATTCTAACATACCAAAGGATGAGTATATTAAATTATGGCTCAAAACATTCATCCTAACTTTAGAATTAAATCCTCAAAGTTAGGCATGTCCCTTATTGTTCACTGTTCTATTCCAGCAGCATATGCCCCATTTGTAAAATACAAACGGGCTGTCCAAACACATCCAATTGTCATGAAATTTTACATAACTACTCCCCTGTATGTCCAGTATAAACCATAAAAATTTCGGAGTCAAAGCATAAACCCATGATTTACTAAAAATCACACAAGACGGCATACTCAAATCTGTCCTGACAGAATTTCATGCAACTTATAAATTAAACCATTATTTTTATATTAATCCAGATGCTGTGAGACCAATTCAATAACAACCACAAGTGTCTTAGGTTTCATAGGAATTATCCCTAGCATCCAAATTCACTATATACAATTTAATACATAATTTACCATGCATGAACACAGAATCTGTCACAGTGACAGCTTTGCACGTTTTTCTCTTAAATTCACAAACAATTATCAAAAAATGGTATTTTCATATGGGGATTTTCATACACTCATTGGACATGTTATAAAACACTTATACATAGTCATTTAACCATTTAGAGCAAAAATACACACAACAAAAATCCCAGCAGCAGCATAAAAATACTCATCCTAACTTTTTCTTACTTCCTTAATCATATAGAATCATTAATTAGGAAAAACCCTAATCTACCTTCAACAAATCACCAACATAACTTCAAAACTTCTTAAAACAGCATATATATATATAACTCACAAGTTCATGATTTCCTAATTTCACAAACCACAAATTTCAGCTTCAACAATCATATTAGAGAACATGGAAGTGAAACTAAAGCAAACCATATCATCATTAAAATACTCTTAATAAGATGAGGTTTTTATTTACTTACCACAAACTTTGAAGCTGAAATCTTAGGGATAATCGTTTAATTTCTTCCTTAGAGTGAGATACATGGTTTTTGTGAGAGAGAGAGAAAGAGCTGTTGGTGAGAAGGGGCTGCCGTGTAAGGACAAGAGAAGAAGAAAGAGATAAGAACAAAGAAAAGGAATAGAGAAAGAATAATGAGGCTTCTGGTGCAGCCAAGAAAAGATGAGGGAAATAGACTTTTGGATGGGGCTTTGTCTTTCTTTTGGTGTGTGAACCGGTGGACTTGAGGGAAGACTCAAGAGAGCTTCCTAGCACTTTCCTTGAGAGAAAAAGAGAACAAAGTGAGCTGAAATTTCAGATTTGTGTGTTTACCCGTAGGAAAAATGAGAGCAATAGAGTTTATGAGATGTCCTAGAGCTTGAGAAAGTCAAAGAAGAGATTAGGTGGAGCTTGCTCGTTGCATGGCCAAGTCTTGGTCTTTGGAGTTTGTCATCATGCATGAAACTTTTGTATTATGTGTGTTGAATTTCCATTGGTTGCATGGGTGGGTGGAAATTTTACTATAACATCTCATGCATTATTCTTAATTACAATACCAACTATGTGTTTAATAACTTAAACCACTTAATAAAATTTTGTACATACTTAATATATATATATATATACATAATACAATTAGCCATTAAATTATTTATAATCTTTACAATTCTTATTCAAAGGTATTATAAAATAATATCTTTATTAAATACTCTTATATTAATTTTAGTAAGTAAGTGGCTTAAAATATTAATAATACTTAACCACTTAAACATATAGTTTAATTATTAAATTGGGTCGGGGTGTTACAATAAGGTACTCTCATATCTGCATTTTTAGCATTACTTTCATGTTATTTTGTGACTAATTATCTATTATTTTTTTCTTATAGGTGATAAAGGATTTACATGCTAATAGGTTTTATTTGAGGCAGAATAATGATCAATTAAGTGAAGCCAATTTGAGAGATCCAGCCCAAGCATGAAGTGAAGCAAGCAAAGATAAAAGAAAAGAATAAAAGCAGGCTGAGCAAGTCCAACAAGGTGTGAAAGAAAAAGAAAAATAAGAAGAGTGAGACTATTGTTAATCTGACGTGGTGAAGAAAAGTAGAGAAAGAAGAAATTAAAGTTTTCGTGGTTGATATACAGATGGGCTTGACTTGGGCCACTTGATTTCTTCACCAAAACACATACTTGGGAGTTCTTGCGATGGGCCACGTTGGGATTTTATTAATAAGGCTTTAGGTCAGCCGCATGTGATGGATTATAAAGAAGCAAATCAAAGCAATGTTAAGAAGGCTAGTCCGAATTGTATTAGCCTATTAGGAGTTACTTCTCTTATATAATGTTTTAGGTTAGTTTGTTTAGGGAGGACGGCTACCTTTTCGTTTATGACAGTTAGTTTTATTTATTTGTATAGTTTAATGTTTAGTATTTTATTTTTGTATTTTATTTCAATTACTATAAGTAGCTAAATTTATAATTGAGGTTAAGGATTATCAGTATTATTTATGTGATTTAATTTTTCCCACAGTAGTTATTCTTTAATGATTTAAATTGCTATTGCTTCACATCAATTGACTAAGATAGGATTCTAGATATGATTTATATTTTTCTCATGATTTAGGATTTAACTTAATTAATTGAATGCTTGGATTATGATTGTTTGATTTTAAAATTGGATATCTCGTGTGATTTGTTTATCAACGGATACAATTGATGATTTAATTTTATACCTTGGAAGCGAAGAAGAATATGCTTTAGATTTTTAAACATAAGTTTTAATGATAATATTTTTCATGATAGCAAGATTGATTTCTAGATTATCATGCAGTGGGTTGGGAAAAATTAATGATCATGAATATATTTTGATATGAATTAATAAAGCAGATTCCAAAACGTTAATTCCTTTCTCTGGATTGTTTAATCTCTTTAATTTTATATCTTTGCATAGTTTAATTATTTGCTTAGTTTATTTAATTTCAAAACAACCAATTTTTATTAAAATAGATTAGGATTAATTTGGTTAAGGTTTAATTAATTTTCCTATGTTCATTTAAGTTATTGTGGGTTCGATCTCGTTCTTGTCAAATTATACTTTGGTATAGTTCATGCACTTGTGAGTACTTTAAAATTTCACAACAAAAGACAATACTTTTAGTCTTATGTGGGGCCATTAAACTTTGTTTTCATTGGAAAAAGATGAAAATGTGCTATGTACTTATACGGACTGTTGGACATTAGATTGCTTTCATTTAGAAGTAGAGAAGTCTTCTTATTTATGTTAGGGGCAAAGTTGAGATAGAAAATTTTTGTCAGGGGGCAAAATGCTTTATGAGTAGGGTTTTACTAAAGTAAGCCCTAAGGGAATATGTTAGTAAACAATTTTGGGAATTATTTTACAGAAAAATGCAAAAGTAACTAACCGATTTTACAACTTTTTCAATTTTTCATAAAAAATTTCCTATTATGGATGGTTAATGTATGCCCTTAGGGCATACATTAAGTTAACCGGACCCTTATAAGTATAATATATGGGAGTTTTTGGGGAGGTTGGTGGGCACTTGCCCCCTCTCGTCCTCCCTTGGCTCCGCCCCTGTTAGAGACCCACCATATATATTTCTTGGTGTGGATCTTTTTCTCTGATTTGAAGGAGTGTAAAATCACATCCATGCACACGAAAAAAAGTGAGTGCAGGTCCAAAAATTTAACAAGAATTAGCAGTGTTATGGTTTATGCATTTCCCAATTGAAGCTCACGTAGTGTTGGGTCCCATTGGGTCGACTTGTAGTAGCTTGCATATAAAATGAGCTGCATCAAACCTAGAACCGCTCCACAACTATTGGGAACCTAGCAAAAATATAAATTTGGAAAAAAAGAAAGAAAAGAAGTTAGTTTTAATAGTATGCTAATGGTGCTCAAAGCCTTTGAAAACTCGTTAGCAATTGATAGTACATAAAGCCTTACATTATAACTGGAAATATTCACCAAGAAAACATATTAGTTTTGTAAACATGTAGTCTAAAACTAGAAAATTACATTTAGAAAAAACAAAAATCTATCTTATTAAAACAAAACAAATAGTCTCAAGCAAGATAGATTTGTTTTTTTTTTTTTTGGCTATCATATTCTCTAAACTCTACGGAATATAGCAAAAGAATGAGAAGTTCCATTACTAAAACACCACTACTTTTCTTTTGGATAAGTAATAAATTAACACTGTACCACACTAGATTAAATTCAATAATGCAGTAATATTTTTTATAACTAAATAAACCAAGAAATACGTAATCTTAAACGCATACTTAGTCTATGGAGTTACCAAGATGAAGACATCGAATTTGAGGATCGCATAGATCACCCAAATTACTCCATTGCAGAAGTAGGCTAGTGAGATAAAGAATGGCATGTACTTCACACTCTTTGTTCTGATTACCCTACCCTGCCAAAAGAAAAAAAAAATGTTGCAAATTTTCATCAACAAATCCCAAATATAATTACCAATAATTAAAGTACAAATATTTATGTGTAAATTTTAGGTGTCCGATCTTGATAATAGTTTTTTATTATCAGACTAAGACATTAATCAGTTTTTAGTGTATGCGGAAATTGAACCTCAAATCTCTTATTCAATCATTAGAAATTTTACCAGTTGAGCTAATTAATTAGAATCCACACATACGATTTTGTTAGTTTTTGTATCTTAAATTTCCTAATAGAATTCAACCATATAATTGTGCCAAGTGATTAATACAATATATACAATGCAATTCAACCACATAGTTGAGTTTAACTGAAAATAAAAAACAACATATAAATAACTATACTTAAGTTTTGCAACTGAGGAAACAATATACATACCATGACAGTTAGGGGTGAAGCATACATTAATATATTGAGGATAATGCTCAATACCCCGACAATGGTGGATCTATCTTTTGTTGTATGGAAAAGTTTCAGAACGAGAACAACTACGAGGACAAAGAAGATGGTTTCAATCACAAGAGCAATGATGATCTTCCGCTGAAATTGCAAATATAACAAAATAAAAATGTGTTTAGATAAGGACAAAATTTAACTATAAAATTGATTGTATCTTAAAGCTACAACCTTACTCAATATCTTTTTATTGGATGTGAATTTTGACAAATCAACTATTAGATTACATTATCTTCTTATATCCTCCATACTTGTAAAATTTCTAAAAAATTAAAGATTAATAACTACGTCATCAATAAATTGTTTAAATTTCAAGTTTTTGTAGTTTAAAATAATGCATAAAATATAATTTTATAAATCTTATAGTAAATAATATCTGATTGACACAAAATTTGACATATGTATTAAGAGAGTAAAGAACATGCAATCCAATTGTTAAATTTTTGTAATATGTAGTAATATTAATAATATTGAGTAAGGTTGTAGTTTTAGGCTATAACTAATTTTGTAACTAAACTTTTTCCTCTAGATAATGAATCACATGCAACAAACCTCGATTACATAGTATAGTATATGAGATAGCTTACATGGTGAAACCATATACACATCACATGGCAACTTCAAAAATGCTAAGCACATAAACCTTAATTTTGAATGCTTAGAGTATATATGACATTTATTTATTTATTTTTACTTACACGCTTTGACCAGGGAGAGTAGAAGAAGAAGATGGTGATATAGATGATTTCGATTATGAACCCAAAGCCATTGATTGTAATGACAAGAAGGCTATCTGGATGGACGAAGGGCATTCCATAGAAACACCACATTGCGCAACTGAGTACTGCTGTTACATAAGGATCAGGCTTAAAGCTTTCCACTGCTCTTGCCTTGTGTACTTTGATAAATGTTGGGCTGCAATTTATCCATTGTGTACCAAGACTATTAGTAAGTTCATGGAACAATCAATGAGAGAGAGAGAGAGAGAGAGGGAGATTACATGGGAGAGATATATAAGGCAAAAGAGATGACATTTCCTGCAAAGAGAAAAGATGGAAAGATAGTCAAAATAATGATGTTGTTTATGTTCTTTTTAGATGAATGAATGAATTCCTTGAGCAAATAGGAAGTATACCCTATCAGTACTAACAAGTAACAACCAATAATGTGGCCCATTATAACATAGTCATGGATAAATTGTGAATTAATGATATAAATGAGACGATAACATCTTGCCTTTGAGAATAAAGCATAGAAGAATAGAGATTGAAATCTGCTTATTAGTCTTAGTACTAATTCAAAAAAGGACCATTTGTAAGTTATTATGGAATTTTTTTTATGAGGTTATATAAAAGTAGAAGAAAAATGATCTTCACTTGCAATGAATCAATTTGAAGATTTAGATTAAATATGACAAATTTAAAGGTGAATTTGTAGTTGGAATGAAAAGCTAGAAAAAGTGCAATTAGAATGTGATCATGCACTCTTTCCTTGCTCTCAACAATATATAGTGCTTTACAATTTACCTACTTAGTGACAGTTTTCGAGAAATTATTCCCCATTCATTGTATGTGTGATCATAAATGTCTAATGGCCATGGCCATGAAACAAATGAAAAAATGGTAATGGACTATAAGAACAAAACCTTAGTATTCTTGGGTGAAATTAAATGACACAAGATGAAAAGTTCCCCAATAAAAATGAAATAAAAAAGGTTCTTGAGAACATGAACATTAAATTTTTGTATATACATATATATGGTGAAGTTTTAAGGTGCTAACCAATGATGCCCACAATGGTTCTACTTGTTTCAGTGTTAAGCATAGTTGCAATGTCCAGACAAGAGATAAGGATGAAAAGAAGAAGAAAATGAAGAAAATAGAAACACAAATATGGAGTTTGAGCATTTGATAATTTTCCAAAACCAAAGCATATCTTCCTAAGTTCATTATATAGCAATATACTCGGATGATTATAACTGTATGTGAGAAACAAAATGCCACGTTTTTTTTTTTTTTCTTATTTCAACAAAAACTTGGCCAGGCGCAAATGTCGAATGCTACTCACTGTAAAGACGCAACTAGTTAGGGAGCAAATAAAAAGATGTGACTGAGGCTGTGTTACTGTGTGTTCATACTTGAATTATCAACCACTCTATTTGTACGCATGTAACTTGATTCTTTGTTTCCAATTTGTCCTTGAATTAATTGATAAGGTACTCTATTAACTACATTAATCTTGGTTATAGATGAACTGTACTTTTGTGGTGAACCACCTGTCCACGCCAGGATTGGTGATCATGTTGTTGAGTGTGGTTTCTGATAAGGATAAATTTGTAAATATACTCATTTATGGGATGGATGCAGGGCGACGTTCCAATCAAACCCGACAGTTTGTTTTGTGCCCATTGACAAATAACAGTAGGGAGTCTACGGCTTAAAGCTGACGAGGTTAATTGATGAAGATGAAAAGCTGACGACACTAAGCTGAAGGGGATACATAAGATTGACGGCTCTGGTATAATCCTAGCTTGGCCTCCACGTATGCACGTGTAAGGAAACATCTTGTGCCCCATGGCAAGTGTTAGTCTCCTACAAGGAAAGGATTCCGCAAAATACGCTTATAAGGACTCCTAGAAGGAAAATACTACCAAACCAAGGCAGAGATGTCAACCTTCTACTACTATAAAAGCCCCAAGACCCTCACTAACCAAGGTACGCATAATTCACCCCAGCTTTGGTATTATAGAGTTGTGAAAAGTTCTAACTTGATCTTCGGAGGGTATTTGGCCGGCACCACACCGGTGCTCTTTGCTAGGTCTTCTCTTTTTGTTGTGCATGTGCTGTTTCGAGCACGTGAGGACTGTGTGACTTACTGTTGATTTTTCGGCATCATCAGTTTCTAACCACAGTTATATATATATATATATATATATATATATATATAAAACAAATTTCATAATTTTTTCATAATTTGTTGCGATTACATATTCCAATTAGTAAAAATCATTTTCACTAGCACCATGACTAGTGACTACTATCACTTTTATTATATACTAATCATAACTTGTTTGATTTAGTTTTGAGCTAAGTGATTATGTTATGTGAATTATATTATCTATCTATTTCCCATGCATTAGATTAGGTGTGTTTTGTGCAAATGTTTTAGGAAAAACAGGTTGAAGATATTGATTTTCTTCATAAGCTTAGATTAGGTGTGAGTGAGTTGTTACCATTGTTCCAACTCAAATTTATGCCTAAAGTTTGTATGGGGTGTTTTGTCATGAAATTGCCAAAGAGAGATTGTTACAATCTTAGTGTGTTGGCATATTTCATGTCAAATTTGCTTGTATTTTGGTGATCTCTTAATTTCAATATATATTGTACAATTATGGGTTACTTTGTGATGGGTTGAAGATGTCAAGAGCTGAAGATTGGAGTGGTAGTCTACAGAATTTTGGTCGAGTGGACTTCTGAGTGTTAGGCAAACTGTTAGCAAGTTCTTCATTTGAAAATCTATTGAGACAACAATCTTGCCTCTCTCGCCTCTTATTGGCTTGAGTGAAAATTGCTAACCTAAGAAAAATCCTATCCTTTGTAGTTACTATCCATAAACTTCTCTATATAACCCTCATTTGTCACAAAATTTTACACCAAATTCCCATATTGAAGAGCTAGAGAGCAACCTAAAACCCTAGTGCTAAAGCCCATTTGGTCTGTTTACCTTCTCCTTATCCAATTGTTGTTGTTTGGTGTTTGGGAATCATTTGAACAATTCCAAAATCTCCAAGAGGCCTTGAAGTGACCAAGGAGACTTGGTATTGTGATTGGTATTCTTAGATCTGATGATTAACAAGAAGAAAAGATTCAAGGAATCAATTGCTAGTAGGAGCAGGAGACTCAAGTATATAGTCATTACTTAGATTGGAGGATTTTGTAAGTGACTTGTATTGCAACAATTCTTGTTTATGGATCATTTGGTGCTATAGTACCCAGATAGTTTTCTGCCTAGTTTTTGGGTTTTTCTCTCCATGAACACTTCAGTGTTCTTATGGGTGTGATTGATTGTTTGGGATTTTCTGTTTTGATTATGTAGCCATGAATGTGTTAATTGACTAATTTCATTAACAATTGGGCTTAATTTGATAGTTAGTTTAAAATTAACATAAAATTTAAAATTGAGGTCTAAACTGTAACTCTCATCACCAATTTCGCTTTGTTCCGCAAACATAGTCATAAGAAATATGAACATATTCACTGCAATCTTAACCGAGCCTTTAGTTGCTACAATGCCCCCAAAGGTCAAATATTTTGATACTCATTTGCTTTGATCAAATACACTTTTCTTTTCATAAAGAACTTAATTTTTCTTAATTAGTTTAGAGAAAAAAAATCCTCCATTCTCTTATGCAATGATTAATTTAAATGATTTTTCATGTGTATTTGATGTTACAAGACTTATCTAATAGCCATGTGACTTTTAAATAATTTAACAAATCATGTGATTAAAATATATGTAGAGAATTAATTTTTTTTTATTTGAGATGGAAATTCCAATTTAACCCCATCTAAATATGTGTGTGGGAAGCTCTTTTCTAAAAACTTTAACCTCGATCTTAATTTACCCTCCCACCTTATAAGAACTTATACTCGTGGAGTGACTATCACACTAAGAGTAAGCGGTGGTTATGTAAATAGTTAATTGATTGCTTGTCTTTTTTTGCTATTTTTGTACTTCAATTATGTTTGGTATGACATTATTGCTTGATTGCATGATAAAAATTAAATCTGTCCATTAATTCTATGAGACGAATCTTCGAATTAGGTGAGATGGGTGCCAAAAACAATCCCATCTTGTAACAGTAACTTAGTCTTTGAGTTTAGATCTTTTTATGTATTTTTGAGAAATAATCTTTGAGTTTAAATCAAGAGTTCTAGATTAGTATATTTTCATCTAATTTTTGTTTTTTAGATTGTAAGCTGGGATCAAAGTGATATAACTTTTCTTTAGTCTGTTAATAAGAAAAGAATTATGTGATTTTAATTTTCTCATTTTTATGAGGACAATGTAATCATAAGTTCCATTTGCAATAAGATGTTTTTTTCTTCTTGATTTTGCCCATAATAATCAAGAGGTAATTACATTTTAAATCATTCACTTTAAGGTAATAAACATTGTTTGTTGAGCTCCCATTCTCAGACTCACTATCGATGGGAGATATTTGAACCTTCCTGGTTCCCTCGGATTGTGGTTTTTTGCAAATTTAAAAAAAAAAAAAAATTAAAATTGATGAAATCTTACTTAAAATGGATGGTCATGAAAAGATTAAATAGATTTGTTATGTTATCAATAAAGTATATGTTAGTAAAACCTAAACTTTTATAAAAAAGACAATTAGTAATTACATCTCAAAAAGTAAAAAATAATGGTTGTAAATAAAAATTATAATATATATAAAGTTAAATAAATACTATTTAATTGGTATTTAAATATAAAAATTGCCTTCTATGTCATCTTAAGCCTCAAATTTATATTAGTCCAACCTACCTTTAAATAGTATAATATAACCTCTTTTCTTCTGCCTTGTGTTTGTTTCTTTTTAAAAAAAAAAAAGTATGATATAAAATTCATGATCTACAAGGAAAGTCAATAAGGATAATTTGAAATGATCAAAGGTAATAAATGTTAATGTAGTATTAATTTATTTATATAGAATTGTTAATTTTCTCCAAAAAAAAAAAATTGTTAAAAACCTTGTAACTTAACTGGTTGACACCTTTTAATGTGTCTGTGATATTTGGGGTTCAAATTTCCCCTCCTCGTTATAACTATTGAATTATCATGTCTTTGTTTTTGTTTTTTGTTTATTTTTTTAATTTTTTAAAATCTAACTTTACTGATAAACAGATTTAAACAAATTATGTGAAAGAAACTATAGAAAAATGCTTCAATTACTCTTATTTTTTCAGTTTTTTAATCAAATTTCTTTAGTCATTTTATGTTACCTAAAAATTGGAATTTTTTTTTAATGTAAATTCACTATTTACAAAAATAGGGTAAACTAAGTATTTAGTCTCTATTTTTTACATTATATTTTAATTTGGTCTCTAACATTTCAATTGTGTCAATTTGGTCCATAACATTTAAGTATTATGTTAATTTAGTTCTTACCGTTATCTTTTAGATGAAAATTGCTGACGTGTCTAATGATAAAAATAAAAAATTAGCTTCCGTTAATGTAACAATAAATTAATATTTTATTTTGGCCATTTGCCACATTAGCAATTTATATATAAGAAATAATGACGTGGACTAAATTAACACGGCACTGAAAGATTAGAGACTAAATTGACACAATTGAAAGATTAGAGATCAAATTAAAATATATGATATAAAGGATAGGGACCAAATACATAGTTTGCCCTAAAATAAAATATGATAATTTTATTTTTATAAAATTTGAGTAGTATAATCCATTTTAGGGCACTTGTTAACAATCAATTTTAGGAAAGTTTTGACATCACTTTTATGAGAAATGAAAAAAACTGTCAAAATATTAATTAATTTTTTTTATTTTCCCATAAAAACTATCTTTAACTGGATACTTAAACAGTGTCCTAAGGACACTCGTTAGTATTTCCCAACATATTATTGAATATGTGCAAGAAGGAGAGAGGATGGGTTTGAAAGGGTCAGGGCAATCAAAATAAATATGTTGCGTGCATTAAGATTTAAGGATCCCAAGAAGGGAAAGAGTAATGTACATTGAACATCCAAGAAGTCAACTTAAAAAATTGCTTTCACATTTGTTAATTGAACTATTTAAAATTTATTTAATACTTTTTTCTTTTCAATAGTGTATCATTTTTGAAAAAATTTTTATCGAGAATTGAAAAAATTGTAATGTATTTTCTAAGGGCATACATTAACCGGACTCTTTATAAATATCTCCTGAGCCAATACTTGCATCTTTGAACCAATTTTTATGAGCAAATATTCCTAAATTTAACAAAATAAATACCCCGAATAAATATAAAATACCAAAAATAGCCCGTGACCAAAGCGTGTAAAGTTAACCCAACCCTGGTACTCATAAAACTTACTTTACCCGGCTCTAATTAAACGGCACAGTAATATCCTCACTCTTCAGCCAAAAAGCCCTAAACAGATTCCGAAGCCTCTCACATCGGCCACCACCGGCGGGGTTTTTTCCGGCCGGACTGGTAGGTGGTTTTGGGCTGGGTCTGGGTTAGGCAAAAAAACTGAGTTGGTTTTTTGTTTTGTTTTTTGTTTTTGGTGGGGTGTAGGTTATGTTTTTAAGATGGGTCGGTAACTCAAACGGAGCTGTATTAGGTTGCCTTCTGCGAGCACGGGTCGATGGGCTTGATGGTGCTGTGCCAGATCGCAACCATCGGTGGGACTGCGGCTCTCTTTGGGGCTTCGACGAAGGTTGCGGCGGATTTGGTTTGCAATTGAGACGATGCTGCAAGCTAGGGATCAGCTTCTGGTGGTTGTGGTGGTGGTGTTGCACTTTGGGTTTGGATCTAAATAGATCCGAATGGCGAAGTAGTTGGTATGGAGTTGAGGCTGGAACCAGCGGTGTTTGGGTGGCAGAGATGGTGATGGTTGGTTGCTGGTGACTGATTTTACGATGTAAAACTGGGGGCTACAGTTGGCTACTGTTTACCATATCAATCTTAAAAGGGAGAATGAGTTCTCTGACACATACAGCGTGTGGGACCTATTTTCTGTAAACGGGAGCGTAGGTATTGACTTAGAAAGTCAATTTATTTTATTATTTAATTTATTTTTACTGCTCTTTATATTTTATTACTATTCATAACTTTTATTTTATTACTTTAATTAATCTTCACCTTTTATCTTTTAACTTTTGTTTCTCAACAAAAAATCTTTTATCTTTTAGTAAAAAAGTTGTCAATTTCACTTTATTATTTCACCTATTTTTAAAATTTATCTTTTTGGTAAAAGTTTTCAATTTACGTAGTCTCTTTCGTCCCTTTTAATCCATGCAAACCTAGTCCTAGTTAGCTGTATTTAACTCAACGGTATTTTTTCTAGGAAACACCCATGGAAGATTTCATTCCAAACCCATTTTTTCAACCTTTCTTCCTCCGCCTCCTCCCTCTCCACTGCCCTTTTCATCTCCTCCTCCTCTGAACAGGTGACAATATACCTCAAATTTTTTTTTATTTTTTTTATGGACATTTTCCAATTACTGTACTGTACTGTTTGTGGATTTTGATTTTGCTGCTTGTTCAGTTATGTATTGTGTTTACTTCTTGTGTTGGTTGATGTGCATTGTGCTTTTACATGATTCATATTTCGATGAAGTGCTATTAATCATATTCATTACTATATTAGTTTTGAAAAATTTTACTAGTAGCTTTAGCATTTCCCAAAAAAATTATGAATTAATAAAATTTCAATCCAATTACCATTAAGTAAATTAGCCATATTAAAAAGTACAAATTGTTATTATATATAAATTGAAATATATAACATTAACTAAATACTAATTAAGTGATCTTCAAATATAAAATGGATCATTCAAAATTATTGTTTTAGATCTCAAACTGTATTGAATTGAATGGAAAACTAAGAAGTTTTATCCTTGTAATGAACATTCAATTCTTCTATTAAAAGAAAAAAAAACACATTTTTTTTAAACCCTTATTACTCATTACTTATGAGTATAAAGTGTTTATATTATAGCATGAGTCCCTCATCCAATGTACCAGAAAATTGAAAATTCTATATCAATCATCATCATCCAAGAAAAGATCCAAAAATCTTTAGTATAATTCACTCATTTCTCTTTTTCAGGCCTCTCTTTCTTACTCTCTCTCTCTCTCTCCCTCTCTCCATTTTTTTTTTCTTTTTGAAAATCTCCATGTAAAATTATAATATACATGGTCATGTCTACAATTCTTTATTTGATTTTGTTTTGTTTTTTTTTTTTTTTGTTTGGGGGGGGGGGGGGGGGGGGGTTTAATAGCTATAACTTCACATTTTTTATTGATAGCAATATAGGTGTTTCTTTATTGATACAAAATACACGTAACCGGGCCTAGTTGCCATGAGTAACTTTGTTCTCCTTTTTGACTCATGTACATGACACAAATTAAATGACAAGTTAACAGCAAGTTAACTAAGAGAGTGTGTGTAACACTCACATGTGAGGCTTGATGAGGAAGTGTTAGTCTCACTCACTCACACATACAGGAGACCGTAACACGCCTCAAATGCACATGCTAGCAACACAAACAGAGATAGAGAGATAGTGGCAGATACCATTCCTCTATTTTTCACTTTTTATCTTTTTGGATTTCTTCTCACACTCTCTCAAGGGTTTTTAACACATGCTTTTAATTAAAGCATATACTAATAAACCAAAAGTGAACGACTTTAAGTAAACCCGACAAATGACGTTCCATCACCAGTACGTATTCCCACAAAACCCTAAATCTCATATTTCCTTTTCTCCAATTGAAGGAAGCATATCAATGGCAGGGTTCCAGCCTCCCAGCCCAATTTCAAACTCTCTGCCTCTAGCTCCTCCCACTCCACATTACTTCACTCTTGCTCCTCCGCCTCCTTGGACTCCGACTTGGAACACGTAATAATATACCTCAAATTTTCTTTTTATTAAAGTTTCCCAATTTTTTATACCAATTTTTGTTGTTGTTGTTTTTGATGTTGGGAAAAAATCCTAATCCCCTCTATGTCTATATGTGAATTAAAATATATAACTACCAAGTAATAGCAATATTGTGGAAACAAAAAATTTCAGCAAGAACCACATAAATACAACCACACAAGGATATCAAATCTTACGTGAAAAACCCTCAAGTATAGAGGAAAAAACCACAAAGCAGTTCTGAAAAATATCCACTATGAAATAGAGATTACAGTTATCAAGTTTATGTTAAACTTGAGTTCACAATAAATTGGATATACAACAAATAAATTTCAAAGAGTAAATACAATCTCACCACAAACTTAGTAGCAAAATCTTATTCTGAATACTCCAATTCTCCATAGTTGTAGCACTCAAAAACTCCATGAGAACTCTACCAATTTATCTTTCTTGTATGTAACTGGAGAAAAAAAAAAAAATCTCTTTTTTCTTTTTCACTCTCTCACACTCTCACTGTTTGTCTCTATCTCTTCGGATTGCACCTCCTGAAACCACTTGTTTTTACTCACAATGGCTGAATGGCTCTCCTACTTCAGCTCTCCTTTTTTCAGTTTCAGCGTGCACCACACGCCTAAGTCACTGACCAAGGAATGGCATGCTGACTTTAAATGCTTGAGGAAGCAATGAACTTAGACCCAAGCATGTGGGCTGGACCCACACGGTGCTTGCACCAAACAGTTGGTAACAGCGAAGAATGGTTTCTGTTGCACATCAGAGTCGCTACAGCGATAGTAGTCCTCATGATTCTATTTGTTGCTCTAATTGTTAAGCTATGCAAGTGTGGACGCAACAGCGCCAGGAGACAGCTGGGTGCTGTTGAACCACAGTCCCTCTGAATATATGAACTGACTGGTGCGATTCGTAATTATGCATTTCTTGTACGTTATACTACTTCCATGCTCTGATCTAATTTAGTTTAAATACCTAAGACTAATATGGTTGCAACTTCTATAAGGTGTATATTATTCTGTACTGTATTGTTCCTGTTCAGTTATATTGTAATGATTGAAGAATATGGTGTGGTTTCGTTTGTGCTTGATATGCAAGTGTGGACGCAACAGCGCCAGGAGCCAGAGTAATATCGAACTTCAGTCTGAACTGACTGAGGCTTTGGCTTAGCCTCGATCCATGTTTAAGCATTTTTTACTTCAACTTCCTAAATTAAATAAAACTTCCAATAACCCAAACCATCCCACCGGTCCTCCATCACCACCATCAGCTTTTGCCGGCGCCACCAGGAGTAGATTACTGACATCATCAACGGCCAACAGCCACCATCTGCTAGCCACCCCCCACCGCCGGTCAGTTACCAGAAAAAGAAAAAGGCAAAAAAAAACCCAACACACGGTCACACCCCCACCAACCTTTGCTGGTGGCACAGGGAAGAGATCGCCGACGTCATCAATGGCCGTCAACCACCGCCTCCTTGTCTTTAAATCCATGATTGGAATTGGTTTTATGACGTCTTGTTATTGGATACCCATGAATGCCCTTTCTTCTTCAAATCCATGGCTGGTACCCAGTCATGGTGGCGGTGCGGTGTTGATGTTGTTGCTGGCGGCGCTGGGGAGGGGTGGTGGTAATTGGTGGGGGATGTGTTGGGCTTGTTTTAAAAAAAATTTAAATTATTTTTGGTAGGGGATGTGTTGCGGTGATGGGTGGCTGTTGGCCGTTGATGTTGTCGGTGATCTACTCCTGGTGGCGCCAACGAAAGCTGATGGTGGTGATGGAGGACCGGTGGTGTGGCTGGTGGGATGTGGTGGAGGACCGGTGGGATGGTTTGGGTTATGGAAACTTTTATTTATTTTAAAAAGTTGAAGTAAAAAATGTTTAAAATTAGATATAAATTAAATACGGCATACATGTGGTAAATTTTGATCGGTACAGTATAGAATGGATGTTAAAACAGAAGATTTACTAAAAGGTTGGACTCTGTTGCAAGAGTATATGGTTAGAAATAGCATTCAATTCTGACCCTTAATTTCAGCAGAAGATTTGGACTGTTACAAGAATATATGATTAGAAATAGCATTCAATTATGACCCTTAATTTCAGTCTGTCACGGGACACAATTTTCCACTACTTATTAGTGCTCAAAAAAGTAAACCATCGTTGGGATTTTATCGTAGTCATGTGCTTCCCTGTTACCACATATCATTGGTTGGGTGTGCATCTTTATTTGTAGGATTTTTTAGCAACAATCGGAAAGGTCATTGTTTATGGCTCATATGGGTTTGCTGCTTAATGGTTATATTTGGATTTGCATCATTTTTCGTTACTCACTGTCCTTTCCTACCAACCCAGCTTCTTTGTGCCTACATATAGGTTCAGACTTGGATGCAGAATTAATGGATAAAGCATTAACACTAACTCCTTCAAACTCCTTTATTTCTGCGGATCCACATTGCCCACGAGCTAGTGACCAGCACCTTAGAGAAGGTTCTGTACTCTTCTTGTCAAATTAGCGAGTATCAAGCCATAAAATAACCTGCTTATGATAGATCCTGGTATGATATACTCTGTCCTCAATGTGAATGCAAAACCAAACCATGCTGCTGTAGCTTCTGGCCACGTTACAATGCCGAAACAAATGGTTTGTTAGGGTTTTAGGCTCGGGTAGTAACAAAATTAACAAATTCTTAGTCAAATAATTAATTAGATTAATTATACTTCAAGTTTTAAGTCCAATCATTGTCTCTTTTACTTTACTTCTTATTTAAAAAATCTCATATGTTAGGCCTCACCTATTAAATTGAAGTTTGAAACCACACAAGAGGGAGACTGTTAGAAGTATATAGTTAAATGATTAAATTTACATATTAAATAACATCACACAAACATGGATCACACATATACACCAAAATAATTGTAACGGCCCAGCCCCCTACTTTTTTTTTTTTTTTTTTTTTTTTTTTAGAAAAGAAAAAAGGGGGATTGGATTTTTTTAAGGGGCCACACGTGACCCACCGACCCCTTATTTCCCCACCACACACCACACACTCACAAATATCTCTCCTTATTTGGCCGGTCAACCAAGGATCTTTTACATCTTTCTTTCCGTTTCATTTTCCTCACAAACACTCCTCTCTCACACTCCCTTACTCTTCTGCTGGTACCACTCCTCACCACTTCCACTACCATTTTGTGGCAAGATCATTGGAAAACTCCATGGGGAAAAAGGTTCTAGCTAATCTCCTTTGGAGCTTGGAGAGTTAAGCTTTTTGCAAGTTGCAATGTAAGTAGCTTTTTAATGAGATATTTTTGGAAAATCACTATGTTGCATAGAGCATTATTTTTGGGCTAAACACATTTTGGGAAATTGCTTATGGAAACTATATTTTCCTAGAAAGCTTTATGTTGTAACTTTAATATATGTGATTATTTGTGAAAATGGCATCATATTTGGCAATGCATATGGGGAAATGCATGATTTGTTATCATGGAAAAGATTAGCATCATTGATTAAATTCATGAGAATGGATTTTATTTCTTATTGCATTATTTGCAAAATTAATGATGCTTTGATATTTGGGAAAATTGATACAAAATCTTCTAGACAAGAAATGAGTTTGAAGGCTTTGAGAACTTTGTGAATATTTTGGATATTTCAAAGGTTTTTATGAAACTACTTGAAATTGAACTGTATTTTGATTTCATGTAAACTATGAGCTCTTTATGTTTTTACCCTTGGGATGTGACATGTGATTACCCGGTGATTACCCAGCTAGATACTATAGTTTGTGTGACATTAGTATCTTAGCACCCGTCTTTGTGATGGTTATTAGTTCCGGCTTTGTGTCGGCAAATTAGTTCCGACTTTGTGTCGGCGATGAGTTCCGGCTTTGTGTCGATAGATTAATTCCAGCTTTGTGTCGGTGATTGTCATGTGGCCTTGGGTTAGCTTTTCTGGTTGGGAACGGTGTTGTTATTGCTCACAGTGTATAGTACGTAGTTTTATGTTGAGATATTTTGAGGAATATATAATATGTAATTTCATGAGAGCATCTTGAGAAGCTTTGTGCTGTGTCAATTTATTCATTCTTGTCATATTATTTTTGGAAATGGTTTCATAGAATTTACTTGGAAATTCCCAAATTATAACATGCTTTGTAAACCGTTCATCGTTATGAAACTTGCATTTCTCCCATCTCCATTAATTATGTTACTTACTGGGTTCTGTCTCATTCCATCATTTTACAAACTTTTTCAGAATAGGCAACGATCATTCTAAGACAACTTTTTGGTGGCTAACAGTAGTTAGACTAACTACTGATGGAGGCTGAACTTTTGTAATTGAGATATTCAGATGATGTACATTATAGAGTAGACTTGACTCATTCTTTTATATATTATAGTGGTTGTGAATTTATTTCCATGGATGGGACAAGTTAATGATATGTAATTGTATTTATTCAGACATCCATTCTTTTGTGGTCAATAGACCTTGTAATTATTGCATAGAGCTCTAACTTACTTTGGGAGTATATTTAATAGAATTATTATAATAATTCTTGATGTTGGTACTTGATGTGATTTATTTAGATTGAATTGTCAAAAAGGAAAAACCTACAGGTACTTTTGAGATGTCTTTCCCATGCTTTGGACCCTTTTGAGTTTGGGGCGTGACATTTATGGTATCAAAGTTTAGGTTATGATTCTGTAGACTTTGAAATTAGGAATTGATTTTGATCTAAGTCAGAGCATTAGGGATTGATGAATTCTTTATTCTGTACCTTTGTTTCGGCTTCCACCTGCTATTCCTTTATCCTTATCTATCTTTTCTATGCTAACCTTCTATGTTGCCTTGTGATTTACTTACTTTGTTTCTTGGGTATAGGTATAAGTACCTTTGTACACTATGCTTCCTAAAGAGAAAGCACGTAAAGTAAGGCATGTAGATGAGGCTGCAGCTCCAGTGCCTGGCCATAGGCAATGCCGAGAGTGTGAGAGATTTGTCACTCCTGATGGTGGTGAGATTGATGAGGTGGCAGACAAGATTTATGCTAGGATTGCTAGAGCGGTCCAGGATCGGGAACGTAGGAAAGAGGGTTGCTCTTTTTGGGAGTTCCATAAGCAAAACCCTCCAACATTTAATGGGCAGCTTGATCCTATGGCAGCAGAGAATTGGCTACTAAAGATGGAAAAATTACTGAGAGCCCTTGAAAGCATAGATGCTCAGAAGGTGGTGTATGCCACTTTTGCTCTTCAGGGTTCTGCTGAGAGATGGTGGACAGGCATTGAACGTTTGTTGAGAATACTCCTACTACTTGGGAGAAGATTAAGGAAGTTTTTAATGAGACATATTTCCCCGATGTAGTGAAGGACCGAAAGGCAAGAGAATTTTCTGATTTGGTTCAGGGGACTATGACTGTGGAAGAATATGCCGCAGAGTTTGTTGAGCTCTCTAGCTTTGCTCCTTACTTGATTCCAAATGAGCCCAAGAAGGTGAAAAAGTTTCGGGAAGGCCTTAATGGTAGGATTTGCCCCCTCATTATTGCCTTCAGAGTAGATACTTTTACTGAGACTGTGAAGCGGGCAATGAGTCTTGAAGAAGACTTTAAGTGCAACCTTGGCTCCAAGAATGATGAAAAGAAGCAAGAACCCTTTGGTTCCCAACATGGAAAGGGTCGGGGGCAAAATTTGAAGAAGGGATTCTTTAAAAATTTTGGTAATGGGGATCATTCTTATGGGCAAGGCAAGGGTGGCCTTCCTTAGTTTGGTAAGAAATGGCCTTGCATTCGTTGTGGTAAAACCCACAAGGGTCAAACTTGCATGGAAGGAGTAAAGGTGTGCTACACTTGTAAGCAACCTTGACACTTTGCTAGGCAATGCCCAACTACCAAGGTTTCGGGTTCCTCTTCCACACCCCAGTTTGTTAAGGGTAATGATGATGGGAAAAGGGTACAAGGTAGAGTGTATGCCTTGACTACTCAGGATGCTCAGGCCACGGATACAGTGGTGACAGGTATACTTCCTTTCTTCTCCACACATGCTAGAGTTCTTTTGGTCTTGGTTCCACACATCATTTTGTTTCTAGTGCCTTACTAAAAGTTGTGATAAGAGGTTGGAACTACTTGATTTTAAGTTATTAGCTTCTACCCCAATTGGTGATATTATATGGAATAATCTTGTGCTTAAGTCTTGTATCTTTTGGGGGAAGATAGTTAATGGTAAAAAAAAAAAAAAAAAAAAAAAATGGTGTTGCTAGATAAGCTTGATTTTTTATATGTTATCCTTGGCATGGATCGGTTGGTTTTTTGTCATGCTTGTATGCATATTTAGGGAGAATGATGGGTCTATGAGGTTATGTACCAACTACCATGATCTAAATTGAGTTACCACTAAGAGTAAATATCATTTGCCTTGCGTTGATGACTTGTTTGACTAATTGCAAAGAGAACAAGTATTTCTAAGATTGATCTTGTTTTGGTTACCACTAGTCGAAAATTTAGGACATACTAATGGCAGCCTTTTGGATTAGGTATGGTCATTACATGAATGATGCTGTTTGGATTAACAAATGCCCTTCTTTATGAATTAATGGTATTGTTTTATCATTGTGTTCATTGATGATATTTTGATTTATTCTAAGAGAAACAAGTTGTTTACTAAACTGTGGAAATGTGAATTTTGGTTGAATCAAGTAGTGTTGTTAGGTTATTTGATCTCTAAGGATGGAATTACATTGGATCTTAGTAGGATATAGAATTATGAGAAATATTTCTCCACATGACTTGGAGTAGGTTGTAGTTTTGTTTGTTTGAAAATTTGTAGACATGATTTGTATGAGAGATATGATATTTGTATGGATCATAAAAGTTTAGAGTAATTATTTGACCAGAATGAGCTATACATGAGACCATGAAATTATTTGAATTGTTTAAGCACTATGATTACATTATTAACTATCATCTCCGCAAGGCTAGGCCATTATTGGTGCACTTGGTAAAAAGTCTCTACATTTTTTTTTTCAGCTACTTTGCATACCACTTAGAGGAAAATCCTTATTGATTTAGAAAGGTTGGGAGTTGTGGTTGAATAGGCCATTCAAAGGCCTACTTGGCTATTTGAAAGTTCAACCAACTCTAGTAAAGAGAATGAAATTGTTGCAAGGCAGTGACTCTTATTTGATATGGATAAGGTGCATAATGGAAAGAGATCTAAGTTTACTATGTACAATTTCAAGGATGAAATTTCTATAAGAGGGGAAGAATGTAACACCCCAACCCACTATATAAAAAAAAAGGGGGATCAGATTTTTTTAAGGAGCCACACATGACCCACCTACCCTTTATTTCCCTCCCCACCATACACCACACATTCACAAATATCTCTCCTTATTTGGCCGGTCAACCAAGGGTCTTTTACATCTTTCTTTCCTTTTCATTTTCCTCACAAACACTCCTCTCTCACACTCCCTTATTCTCCCGCCAGTCCTCACCACTTCCACCACCATTTTTTGGCAAGATCACCACAAAACTCCATAGGAAAAAGGTTCTAACTAATCTCCTTTGGTGCTTCGAGAGTTAAGCTTTTTGCGGGTTACAGTGTAAGTAACTTTTTAATTGGATATTTTTGGAAAATCACCATGTTGCATAAAGCATTATTTTTGGGTTAAACACATTTTGGGAAATTGTTTATGGAAACTATATTTTCCTAGAAAGCTTTATGTTGTAACTTTAATATATGTGATTATTTGTGAAAATGGCATCATATTTGGCAATGCATTTGGGGAAATGCATGATTTGTTACTATGGAAAAGATTAGCATTGTTGATTAAATTCTTGAGAATGGATTTTATTTCTTATTGCATAGTTTGCAAAATTAAAGATGTTTTGATATTTGGGAAAATAGATACAAAATCTTCTTGACAAGAAATGAGTTTGAAGGCTTTGAGAACTTTGTGAATATTTTGGATATTTCAAAGGTTTTTGTGAAACTACTTGAAATTGAACGGTGTTTTGATTTCATGTAAACTATGAGCTTTTTATGTTTTTACCATTGGGTTGTGACATGTGATTACCCGGTGATTACCCAGCTAGATACTATAGTTTGTGTGACCTTGGTATCTTAGCACCCGTCTTTATGATGGTTATTAGCTCCGGCTTTGTGTCGGCGATGCGTTTCGGTTTTGTGTCGGCAAATTAGTTCCGGCTTTGTGTCGGCGATACGTTTCGATTTTGTGTCGGCAAATTAGTTCCGGCTTTGTGTCGGTGATTGTCATGTGACCTTGGGTTAGATTTTCTGGTTTGGAACGGTGTTGTTATTGCTCACAGTGTATAGTACGTAGTTTCATGTTGAGATATTTTGAGGAATATATAATATGTAATTTCATGAGAGCATCTTGAGAAGCTTTGTGTTGTGTCAATTTATTCATTCTTGTCATATTATTTTTGGAAATGGTTTCATAGAATTTACTTGGAAATTCCCAAATTATAACATGCTTTGTAAACCGTTTATCGTTATGAAACTTGCATTTCCCTCATCCCCATTAATTATGCTACTTACTGAGCTCTGTCTCATTCCATCATTTTACAAACTTTTTCAGAGTAGGCAACGATCATTCTAAGACAACTTTTTGGTGGCTAACAGTAGTTAGACTAACTGCTGATGGAGGCTGAACTTTTGTAATGGAGATATTTAGATGATGTACATTATAGAGTAGACTTGACTCATTCTTTTATATATTATAGTGGTTGTGACTTTATTTCTACGGATGTGACAAGTTAATGATATGTAATTGTATTTATTCAAACCACCATTCTTTTGTGGCCAATGGACCTTGTAATTATTGCATAAATATCTAACTTACTTTGGGAGTATATTTAATAGAATTATTATAATAATTCTTAATGTTGGTACTTGATATGATTTATTTGGATTGAATTGTCAAAAAGGAAAAATCTACCGATACTTTTTAGATGTCTTTCCCATGCTTTGGACCCTTTTGGGTTTGGAGCGTGACAGTTATGGTATCGGAGCTTAGGTTATGATTCTGTAAACTTTGAAATTAGGAATTGATTTTGATCTAAGTCAGAGCATTAGGGATTGATGAATTCTTTATTTTGTACCTTTGTTTCGGCTTCCACCTACTATTCCTTTATCCTTATCTTTCTTTTTTATGCTAACCTTCTATGTTGCCTTATGATTTACTTACTTTGTTTCTTGGGTATAGGTATAAGTACCTTTGTACACTATGCCTCCTAAAGAGAATGCACGTAAAGTAAGGCATGTAAATGAGGTTGCAGCTCCAGAGCATGGCCATAGGCAATGTTGAGAGCGTGAGAGATCTGTCACTCCTAATGGTGGTGAGATTGATGAGGTGGTAGACAGGATTTATGCTAGGATTGCTAGAGCGGTCCAGGGTCGTGAACATAGGAAGGAGGGTTGCTCTTTTGGGGAGTTTCATAAACAAAACCCTCAAACATTTAATGAGGAGCTTGATCCTATGGTAGTAGAGAATTGGCTGCTAAAGATGGAAAAATTACTGAGAGTCCTTGAATGCACAGATGCTCAGAAGGTGGTGTATGCCACTTTTGCTCTTCAAGGTTCTGCTGAAAGATGGTGGACAGGCACTAAACGTTTGTTGAGGATAGAGTTGGGAGAGAATACTCCTACTACTTGGGAGAAGTTTAAGGAAGTTTTTAATGAGACATATTTCCCCGATGTAGTGAGGGACAGAAAGGCAAGAGAATTTTTTGACTTGGTTCAGGGGACTATGACTGTGGAAGAATATGCCTCAAACTTTGTTGTGCTCTCTCGCTTTGCTCCTTACTTGATTCCGGATGAGCCCAAGAAGGTGAAAAAGTTTCGGGAAGGCCTTAATGGTAGGATTCACCCCCTCATTATTGCCTTTGGAGTGGATACTTTTATTGAGACTATGAAGCTGGCAATGAGTCTTGAAGAAGAATTTAAGTGCAACCTTGGCTCCAAGAATGATGAAAAGAAGCAAGAACCCTTTGGTTCCCAGCATGGAGAGGGTCGGGGGAAAAATTCGAAGAAGGGATTCCTTAAAAAGTTTGGTAATGGGGATCATTCTTGTGGGCAAGGCAAGGGTAGCCCTCCTCGGTTTGGTAAGAAATGGCCTTGCATTCGTTGCGGTAAAACCCATGACGATCAAACTTGCATGGAAGGAGTAAAGGTGTGCTACACTTGTAAGAAACCCGGACACTTTGCTAGGCAATGCCTAACTACCAAGGTCTCGGGTTCCTCTTCCACACCCCAATTTGTTAAGGGTAATGATGATGGGAAAAGGGTACAAGGTAGAGTGTACGCCTTGACTACTTCGGATGCTCAGGCTACAGATACAGTGGTGACAGGTATACTTCCTTTGTTCTCCACACATGCTAGAGTTCTTTTGGTCTTGGTTCCACACATCATTTTGTTTCTAGTGTCTTACTAAAAGTTGTGATAAAAGGTTGGACCTACTTGATTTTAAGCTATTAGCTTCTACCCCAATTGGTGATATTATATGGAATAATCTTGTGCTTAAGTCTTGTATCTTTTGGGGGTAGAGAGCTAATGGTAAAAAAAAAAAAAAAAGTGGTGTTGCTAGATAAGCGTGATTTTTATTATGTTATCCTATGCATGGATCGGTTGGCTTTTTGTCATGCTTGTATGCATATTTAGGGAGAATGATGGGTCTATGAGGTTATGTACCAATTGCGATGATCTAAATTGAGTTATCACTAAGAGTAAATATCATTTGCCTTGCGTTGATGACTTGTTTGACTAGTTGGAAAGAGCACAATTATTTCTAAGATTGATCTTGTTCTGGTTTCCACTTGTCGAAAATTTGGGACATACCAATGGCAGCCTTTTGGATTAGGTATGGTCATTACATGAATGATGCTGATTGGATTAACTAATGCCCTTCTTTATGAATTTTTGAAATATGGCATTTCATGATTAATGGGATTGTTTTATCATTGTGTTCATTGATGATATTTTGATTTATTCTAAGTGAAATAAGTTGTTTACTAAACTGTGGAAGTGCAAATTTTGGTTGAATCAAGTAGTGTTGTTAGGTTATGTGATCTCTAAGGATGGAATTACATTGGATCTTAGTAGGATATAGAATTATGAGAAATATTTCCTCACATGACTTGGAGTAGGTTGCAGTTTTGAATGTTTGAAAATTTGGAGACATGATTTGTATGAGAGATATGATATTTGTATGGATCATAAAAGTTTAGAGTAATTATTTGACCAGAATGAGCTAATACATGAGACCATGAAATGATTTGAATTGTTTAAGTACTATGATTACATTATTAACTATCATCTCTGCAAGGCTACATCATTATTGGTGCACTTAGTAGAAAGTATTTAGTTATTTTTCTTTTCAGCTGCTTTGCATACCACTTAGAGGAAAATCTTTATTAATTTAGAAAGGTTGGGAGTTGAGGTTGAATAGGCCATTCAGAGGCCTACTTGGCTAGTTGAAAATTCAACCAACTCTAGTAAAGAGTATGAAATTGTTGCAAGGCAGTGACTCTTATTTGATATGGATAAGGTGAATAATGGAAAGAGATCTAAGTTTACTTTGTACAATTTCGAGAAGGAAATTTTTATAAGAGGGGAAGAATGTAACGCCTCAGGCCACTATTTTTTAAAAAAAGGGGGGAGGGGATCAGATTTTTTTAAGGAGCCACACATGACCCACCTACCCCTTATTTCCTCGCCACACACCACACACTCATAAATATCTCTCCTTATTTGGCTGGTCAACCAAGGGTCTTTTACATCTTTCTTTCCTTTCCATTCTCCTCACAAACACTCCTCTCTCACACTCCCTTACTATCTTGCCGGTACCACTTCCACCACCATTTTTTGGCAAGATCACCGCAAAACTCCATAGAAAAAAGATTCTAGCTAATCTCCTTTGGAGCTTGGAGAGTTAAGTTTTTTGCGGGTTGTAGTGTAAGTAGCTTTGTAATGGGATATTTTTGGAAAATCACCATGTTGCATAAAGCATTATTTTTGGGTTAAACACATTTTGGGAAATTGTTTATGGAAACTATATTTTCCTAGAAAGTTTTATGTTGTAACTTTAATATATGTGATTATTTGTGAAATGGCATCATATTTGGCAATGCATATGGGGAAATGCATGATTTGTTAGCATGGAAAAGATTAGCATCGTTGATTAAATTCTTGAGAATGGATTTTATTTCTTATTGCATTATTTGCAAAATTAAAGATGCTTTGATATTTGGGAAAATTGATACAAAATCTTCTTGACAAGAAATGAGTTTGAAGACTTTGAGAATTTTGTGAATATTTTGGATATTTCAAAGGTTTTTGTGAAACCACTTGAAATTGAACTATGTTTTGATTTCATGTAATTGTGAGCTTTTTATGTTTTTACCCTTGGGCTATAATATGTGATTACCCGGTGATTACCCAGTTAGATACTATAGTTTGTGTGACCTTGGTATCTTAGCACCCGTCTTTGTGATGGTTATTAGTTCTGGCTTTGTGTCGGCGATGAATTCCAGCTTTGTGCCGGCAGATTAGTTTCGGCTTTGTGTTAGCGATGAGTTCTGGCTTTGTGTCGGCAGATTAGTTCAGGCTTTGTGTTGGTGATGAGTTCAGGCTTTGTGTCAATAATGAGTTTCGGCTTTGTGTCGGTGATTGTCATGTGGCCTTGGGTTAGATTTTCTGGTTTGGAGCGGTGTTGTTATTGCACACAGTGTATAGTACGTAGTTTCATGTTGAAATATTTTGAGGAATATATAGTATGTAATTTCCTGAGAGCATCTTGAGAAGCTTTGTGCTGTGTCAATTTATTCATTCTTGTCATATTATTTTTGGAAATGGTTTCATAGAATTTACTTGGAAATTCCCAAATTATAACATGCTTTGTAAACCGTTCATCATTATGAAACTTGCATTTCCACCGTCTTCATTAATTATGCTACTTACTGGGCTCTGTCTCATTCCATCATTTTACAAACTTTTTTAGAATAGGCAACGATCATTCTGAGACAACTTTTTGGTGGCTAACAGTAGTTAGACTAACTACTGATGAAAGCTGAACTTTTGTAATGGAGATATTTAGATGATATACATTATAGAGTAGACTTGACTCATTCTTTTGTATATTATAATAGTTGTGACTTTATTTTCACAGATGGGACAAGTTAATGATATGTAATTGTATTTATTTAGACTTCCATTCTTTTGTGGCCAATGAACCTTGTAATTATTGCATAGAGCTTTGACTTACTTTGGGAATATACTTAATGGAATTATTATATTAATTCTTGATGTTGGTATTTGATATGACTTATTTTGATTGAATTGTCAAAAAGGAAAAATCTACAGGTACTTTTGAGATGTCTTTCCCATGCTTTGGACCCTTTTAGGTTTGGGGCGTGACAATAATGACCTAGGAAAATAGATGAAAAGATTCATTTCACAATAAAAACTTGAGGGGAATTACCTATCAATCTTCAAGGTAACAAATCCATTATAATAAAATAGAAGTTTGTACAAAAATTTTAACCATAAATCTAATACTACTTCGTGTGGAACTTACAAATTATGACCATGCATAACTCCGAGATACATGAACTCTTCTATTCCATACTTGCACATGAACTCCCCACTTGTGACTTCGAAAAATTTGTTAAAGATTTGTACTAGTAACTTGATTGTAAATTATATGCAGCAACTTCACTTTGATCTCTGGATCTTTTGTATGAACATAATTCTCTAGTTATTGCTTAAAGAAGGTTTGGAAAATTCCAGAACTTTGTACAATACACTATTCTCTCGCCCGTAGTTTTGGAAATTGTGATTTAGGGCTTGCTTACATGGTGTGCTTAAGATCGGTGATTTGCCTATACACAAGCCCAGCTCTACTAATTAATAGATAAAAAAAATAATTTTTTTAAATGAAAATGATAAAATTACTACAATTTTTATCAATCACCTAATAAATAATTTGACAATGAATGTGAATAGTACCCCTAATAAATGTTTTTATTTGTTGACTGGTGACATAAGTCACTCCTATAAAAAAAAAAAAAAAAAAAGAGGAAATTATTTTTTTCTTCATCTAATGTATAACTAACAATTGGTTTTCTCTTTGTGGGAGTTTTAGAGTGTAGAACTTAGTCTTTTACACACAGAAGCTAGAAAACCAATTATTCTCTCTTTCTTTCTCAACAAAACAAAATTAAAGTTAGCAAATAAAAGCAAAAATTCTCAAACCTCATTTTGGGTACTTAATGCTAGAAATTTTTCCACTCCATTTAAAGCATTAAAATTAAAAATTTTAAGGGTTTTTTTTTTTTTTTTTTTTTTTTTTTTTGTAGCTACATTGGACCTTCTTCTCTATTTCTTTCAGGTTTGGCTTTGCTTCAGATTTGTGTTAAAAATCTCTCTCTCTCTCTCTCTCTCTCCTTTTTTTATAGGTCAGCGTTTTATCCAGATAAAATTGAGTTATTTAGTCACTTTTGTTTAGTTTAGCTTTAAGCTTTTACACGGTTCATATTCATTATTTTGACTGTTATTTATTTTTTTTTTTGAGAAAGTATTTTGAATGTTATTCATTTTGTTGAAATGCTACCAATCATATTCATTACTACATTAATTTTGTAAGTTTTTTTTTAGTAACTTTAGCATTTCCCAAACTATTTATGAATTAACAGAATTTTAACCCAATTACCATTGAGTAAATTAACCATATTAAAAAGTACGAATTTTAAGTATTATATATAAAATTAAAATATATAACATTAACTAAATACTACTTAAGTGATCTTCAAATATAAAAAGGATCATTCAAAATTATTGTTTTAGACCTCAAACTGTATTGAATGGAAAACTAAGAAGTTTTATCCTTGTAATGGACATTCAATTCTTCCATTAAAAGAAAAAAAAAAAAAAAACACATTTTTGAAACCCTTATTACTCATTACTTATGAGTATAAAGTGTTTATATTACAGCATGAGTCCCTTATCCAATGTACCAAAAAATTGCAAATTATATATCAATTATCATCATCCAAGATAAGATCCAAAAATCTTTACTATAATTCACTCATTTCTCTTTTTCAGGCCTCACTTATAGAATCCTCTGGTGGACCACGTCATTTATCTACCATTCTACTAAAAAACTTCCACTTGTTTAAAATTGCTGAGTCAGTAATTAATTTCTGTTTAAAAAAAATTTCTAACTAACAATTTAAACAGGTGGAAGTTTTTTAATGGAATGGTGGACCACGTCACTTATCCACCCTGTGGATCTTATAATTTCTCCAAGATAGGATCCAAAAATCTTTAGTATAACCATGGAACCACTTGTCACATACATAGTTGGAAAGTATTTTTTACCCAATCACAATCCTTGTAATGTTATCATCACTTTCCACACACACACACAAAATTCCATCCATAAATACCCGTCCATTATTTCACTCATTTCCCTTTTTCAGGCCTCTCTTCTTACTCTCTCTCTCCATTTTTTTTTCCTTTTAAAAATCTCCATGTAAAATTATAATATACATGGTCATGTCTACAATTCTTTATTAGATTTTGTTTGTTTGTTTTTTTATTAGCTATAACTTCACTTTTTTTATTGATAGCGATATAGGTGTTGCTTTATGGATATAAAAAACACGTAACCTAGTTGCCATGAGTAACTTTGATCTCCTTTTTGACTTATGTACAAGACAAATTAAATGAACAAGTTAACTAAGGGTCCGTTTGGATTGAATTTATTGTTGCTAAAACTGAAAACTGAAAATACTGTAGCAAAATAATTTTTAAATGTGTAAATAGTACCGTGAGACACATTTTTAATATTTTTTATGAATAAAGTAGCTGTGGGTCCCATAAACAGTACTGCTACAGTGTATAAACAGTACTACTACAGTGTTAATTGTCCCCTCCTTTCTGCAAAACGCGTGAAATGAAAAAAAAAAAAAAAAAGAAAAAAGAAAAGAAAGAGGAATGCAGATGCCAGACGCAAGTTTCAGCCGAATCCAAACGATACCTAAGAGTCTAAAAGAGAGTGTAAGCGTGTAACACTCACTCAAAGACACACACTTGATGAGACACTTTTTATCTTTTTGGATTTCTACTCACGCTCGTAATCTTATTAGTTAAAGCATAAACTAATAAACCAAAAGTGAACCACTTTTCGTACATCCGCAAATGACGTCCCATCACCAGTTCGTTTTCCCACAAAACCCTAAATCTCATATTCCCTTTTCTCCAATTGAAGGAAGCACATCAATGGCAGGGTTCCAGCCTCCCAGCCCAATTTCAAACTCTCTCTGCCTCTGCCTCCCCCCACTCCACAGTACTTTTCGATCCGACTCGGAACAGGTAATAATAATTACCTCAAATTTTCTTTTTATTAACGTTTCCCAATTTTATATACCAATTTTTGTTGTTGGTAACAGTGAAGAATGGTTGCTATTGCACATCAGATTCGCTACAGCGATAGTAGTCCTCATGATCCTGTTTGTTAAGCTATGCAAGTGTGGACGGAATAGCAGAAGCCAAAGCGATATCGAACTTCAGTCTACCTCTGAATATATGAAATGACTGAGGCTTTGGCATAGCCTCGTTCCATGTTGAGCTCTGGTGCGATTCATAATTATGCATTTCTTGTAGGTTCCATGCTCTGATCTAATTTAGTTAGGTTGGTTTAAAAACCTGAGCCTAATATGGTTGCAACTTCTATAAGGTGTATATTATTCTGTACTGTATTGTTCCTGTTCAGTTATATATGTACTGTATTTACGTATTGTAATGATTGAAGAATATGGTGTGGTTTCGTTTGTGCTTGATATGATTGGTACACATATGGGTCTGCTGCTTAATATGTTCATAATTGGATTTGCGTCACTTTTGGCTACTCACTGTACTCCTTTCCTTCCAACCTAGCTTCTTCGTGAATTGTGAATTGTGCCTAAATATAGATTCAGACTTGGGTGCAAAATTATAAATGGATAAAGCGTTAACACCAGTGCCTTCAAAATCCTTTATTTCTGCCAATCTAGATTGCCCACAAGCTAGTGAACAGCACCTTAGAGATGGTTATCTACTCTTCTTGTCAAATTAGTTTCTTTCAAGCCATAAAAATAACCAGCTTTTGATAGATCCTGGTATGATATGCTCTGTCCTCAATGTTGATGCCCATCAAGCCGCACTGCTCTAGCCACATTACAATGCTAAAACAAATGTTCGTACAGTCAGCTAGTCTTTACAAAGCATACACAGACTGTTAAAATGGATGAGATCCCGAGGGTGGAATTAGGTTATGAAAAATGAAAAAAAAAAAAATTTATGAAAGATTTGGATCAATTACACCCGGTGTAATATGCTAGGTACTGCACCGGATCCTAGTCCAAAAAGCATTTTCAGAGTTCACATTAGACTACACGGCAAAGGCATTTTTTATGAAAGCATTAAAGTATAGCAGAAAAAGTAAACCAACTTAGGCTGTAAGGTAAATAATGTGAAGTAAAAGTAGCCCACAAATTACACTGGCAAATAATGTTTTGCTCTTGAAAGTTGAAACGACTAACATGCGGATCCGCAAATAATTAACTCTATCACATTGGCAACTTGAAATAAGCTAAAAGTTAACTTTTCAATTATCCCCAAACGCAGCTAAGTACACAAATAAACTAACAGGACACTACTAAGAATAGAACTGACATGGGACTAAACATTAAAACAGCATATCTTTCAGAAAAAAAAAGAAAAAAAAAAAAGAAAAAAGAAAAAGAAAACGCAAAACAGCCAAGCTACCACCTAGTGTAGTGATACAAAAAAGGGTCATGCTAACGTTAGCATTTCCCTACAACAAAAGCTACAATCACCACATTAAGTGCCCATTTGTTTCAGCTTTTAGAAGCTGAAACGTATTTTTTGAAATCAAATAAATAAAATGTGCGTTTGGTAAATTTTAAAAGTTGCGTTTTCTAAAAAAACTATGTTTTCATTTGTGAAGGAAAAGCACGTTTTGCGAAAGCAGCCCTGAGCTTCATTGCAAAAAAGCTCTGGTGCGTTTCATATTACCGTTGCGCAAATTTCCCAAAAACCCAATTTTATCCCATTGTTTATAACACAATTTTACAAATGAACCCAATAATGAAATTAGAACACAAAAAAAAAAAAAAAAACCGATCTGACCCATTTCTACCACATGTCGTCGGCAGTGGGGAAGAGATCAAGCAACAATGGGGAGGAGGACAGGCACTAGTGGAGGCAGAGCAGATTAGCAGACAATGGAGGTGTGTTGAGGAAGACAGGCAGTGGTGAAGGCAAAGATCAAGCACCGATCTGACCCATTCCTCCCTTTTGGATTTCCCCCTCTATCTTCGTTTGATGAGAATCAAATGGTGTGGTATGTGTGACCTTTAAGTTTGTGTGTTTTGATGGGATAGAGGGAAAGAAACTTGCAGATGAAGTGGTAAGAGAAAAGAGAGAAAGGAAGAAGAAAAATAAAAAAAGAAAGAGAGCTCTGCGGCAACTGGAACGTTATGGAGGAAGTGGTAGGGAAAAAGGGCAAAGAAGGAAAAAAAGAAAAAGAAAATTGGAATGTTTTGGAGGAAGTGGTAGGGAAAAAGGGGAAAGAAGGAAAAAAGAAAAGAAAAGAGAAGGGTACGTGTGTGGAGGAGAAAAAAAGAGGGAAAAAAAGAAAAAGAAAAAAAGAAGGAAATATGGACGAAAAAAGAGAGTAAAGAAATAAGGAAAAAATAAAATAAAGAATGAGAAATTAAAATTGAGAAATGTTATCACAATATTTTCACAATAAATCTTAAGTAGTAGGTTATTATTAGTTAATATTGGTGAGAAAAAAATAATTTTTTTAGAAATTTTGAAAGTTCTTTTTAGAATAATTTTTTAGAAAGTATTTTCACATTACTTTCACAATACTTTATATATACATTGTCTTTTTTGGTAATTTACCACTCAAATCGTCATTTTTATAAGTGCTAGCCAAATACTCAACTTTTTCAAAAAATACTTTTTTTAACAGTTTTTATCAAAAACATTCAGCTTTTTCAAAAAACACTTTTTCATACCGTACTTTTTGAAAACCCTACTTTTTCAAAAAGCCCAGTTTTAAAAAACTGAACCAAACTCACCCTAACATGGTACAAAGACTACAAGTAGATATAACCAACAATTTTTTTTTTTTTTTTTTGATTCTCAAAAAAAAAAAAAAAACCTAACAAATTTTTTTGTGCAGCTTTCATTCTTTTCTTTGGTATGACAAGCACCTAAAGGATCTCAATCTAATGTGTAGGCTCTATAAATAGCTTTTTGGAATTATTACCGTGTATTGTTAGTGTTAACTATATACCTGTTCCGAGTAGCATGATGTTGATTTTATTAACTTGAGTTGGGTCGTGGCTTAATTTGTTGATATTGATTTTAGGATGCATTGAGAAAGAGTTTGGTGGAATTTTTTAACAAAGAGGGGGTAAAAAGAACAACTTTTGATTGGGTTCATGTGTGAGTGTTTTAAATCATTGGTTTTTTTACATTATTTTTTAAAATTTGATATTGTTCTCATGTTGGACTTTCGGTTGGTTAAGTTTTTGTTATACCATCATAAAACCAACTATGATTATGATTGTTGGGTTCAATTTAGGTAGCACAACGATATCACTTGGTAAGATAAGAGATTTATGGTGGGGACTAACAAGTTTTCTGCTGAACTTCAAGATCAAACATTCAAAATTAATCCTTTTAAGAAGAAAATATTGGATCAAATTTAGCGTGTAAGGACAAGTTGGAGAGAACTATAGTGCTTTGCTTTTATCATCAAGAAGTTCTTGGGTCAGTTTGTTGACAGAGTATATAATATTATTATCATGTTGGGTAATTAGTCATACATAGTCCCACTAAATAATTTATGCTTTGAAGTGATATGGCATTTAGTAGAACATAACGTTTACTTTGAAGTGATATGACTCTTTTAATAATCACTAATTTGGTTGCAAAGCATGTGCTGGTTTGAGTGAGAAGCTTGAGTGAGAAAAGTAAACACAGAACTTCTATTGGAAGAAGTATAAAACATTGTACTTGAATTTAGAGCAACAATTTAATATATGAATATTTATTTGGCATGTTAGCTTTTTAAAACTTATTTGCTAAAGACAATATTAACTAATTAAAAATTTCTAAAAATGATAACAAATAGCATTGTATTCCAACAATAAGCAATTGAATTTTGCTAAGACATTATTACAATATTCAAATTTTGCAATGAATGATGTCATATGCTACAATTGAAGTTCTTCATAAAAAAACCTATAATTATCCACAATGAAGATTTTTCTATTGATACTTCCTTTTATTTATTTTTTTTTTATCATTTTACATTTTATGATTTTAGCTACGATGTTTAGCTTACTTAGTTTTTAATGAACACCCTTTTAAGTAAGAAAAAAAAAATAACAAAAGGAATGTGTCATTGAAGTTTCCATTAGATTAAATTACAAGTCTAGAAGATTTAAACCTAGCAAATCAACGTTCTCTAGGTGACAAATAAAATACCTAATATCACCATTCGAACTTTCTAAGCACAACTACCACATAAAACTCAAAATACATGAAGAAAATTTTTGTAATATTAAAATTTAGTGGGGGTATTTTAAATATTACACAATAGAATATTTTAGGAATCATAAGACCTCGTTATGGTTAAACTTAGAGAGTAATTGTAGGGGATATTTGCTTAGTTTTAAAAATTAGGGAGAATGAAACTACCCCAAACATAAAGGGGCCCTTTTCTGGGGCATAAAACTGCTTCTTTTTTTTCTTTTTTCTTTTTTTACTTTAAACAGTGCATTAAAAAAAAAAAAAAAAAAAAAAAAAAAAAAGCTAGCCTAAGAAAACTGTGCATGAAATAGTGAATTTTGACTCTCCAAATTTAACTAAATCAAAACAACCAAGCTACCACCTAGTAATACAATAACATGTTACAACATTTCACAATACCTTTATTTTTAATTGTGTTGGATCCCAATCTGATATTTTATTATTTTATTTTGACCTATAAGAAACTTACACCTTAAAAGTTATGAAAATGGTTTGATAACAACAAAATATCACAACATTTTTACAATACAATGCCTTTATTTTTAGTTGTAGTGGATCCTGATATGATATTTATTTTATTTTATTTTGTTCTATAAGGAATTAACACCTATGTTACAACACTTTCACAATAATTTTATTTGCAGTTGTGGTTGGACACAGTCTCATTTTATAATTAATTTATTTTGACCTATAAGAAATTGAGATCTCTACAATTGTGAAAATATTATAACAATTTATTTTATTAGTATAACAACTCTTAAACCAAAATAAGCATTTAAATATTAAAAAATAAAAAATAAAAACAAACTCAAACCAAACCAGCGTACTTGAAAAAAAGAAAAGGAAAGAAAAAAAAGCTAACTTACCAAAATAATTATCCTAGGAGTTGCAAGAATAGACAGTCAATCTTGATTAGAATTTACTTGTCCTTGAAACACTTAAAAAGAACATCAAGGTACGTTTGGAAAGAAAAATAAATAAACAAAATGTTTCACAATTCTATAAAATAAAGATCAAATGAATATAGACTATAAAGCATGTTCTACAAAAAATAAGGGGTATAGTGGCGCCACACAAAAAAAAAAAAAAAAAGAAGAAGCCACTATAAGTCCTAAAAATGCCACTATGGGTCTCTTTGGGTTATAGTGGCACCACAAAACGCCATTATTGTACCATAAATATAGACAGTGGCGGAGTCAGAAATTTAGGTTGGAGGCAACATTAAACATATAATTTGATTCTTCAAAAAATAAAAATAAAAAAAATAATGTAGAAGTATTAAGAATATGAAAATATACCTATGAATATTTACAGGTGACTCAATGGCTTGTATGGTTTTATAAGCTTAACAGAAACTCTAGGTTTCAAACTAAAAGAGAATAATACCAAAAGAATATATATATATTGATGGTAGGTGCTTAAAAGTAGCAATAGAGAGGATTAGGATCCGGTGTTGGGTGCAATTAACCTCTATCCCTTTTATAACATTTTTTTTACCAGTTTTGCATTTTAACTTTAATTTTTTTTTTTAAATTGCTTTTTACAATTTTAATCCGCAATCATTCATAGTAACTATATTAGATGCATTATGTCATTCCAAGTAGAGAAGTTATTTTATTTTTATCATTACTAGAGTGGGACTCATTATTTTATTATAAGAGTTTAGCTATGTAGGTTTTTTTTTTTTTTTTTTTTGAGAAGGTAGCTATGTAGGTGGTGTAAGAAAAGTTGCCGTGAGAATTGGAAAAAAGAGAAAAGTAAAAGAAATGTGGGATAGTTTAGCTTGACATTTTTTTTTCTTTTTTTTAACGTGGGATAATTTTTCCCTCTTTTTTGTTAGTGTAGTTTTTTTTTTTTTTTTTTTTTTTTTTTGAACACAAGTAGTGGGAAGTTATTTTTTTTAATTTTTTGTGATTAACGCTGACTATCTAGTGGGAGTTGACTATCTAGTCGAGAGTTAATAGCTAGTAAGTTTTTTTCTTTTAATTTTTGTCTATTTACAGTTTTAACCTTATTTCTTATTTTCAAGAATAAGGATAAATTAATTAAACTAAGGAGTATTTTTGAAAGTGAAAAATGCAATAACTAATGTAGGAACTAAGAATTTGATGGCCCAAACCCACTTAGAATAGTAGTACCTTGTGCTTTAAACCAAGCCCAAACAATAGAAGATTATTACATAGAGGGTGGGAAGATAGTCCTAATATAGTTCTGAGTTAAGTTTAGGACTAAAGTCGAGGAGCCCAAACAAAGGAAAACAAATCACGTAGTTATTGAGAATAAAGCTCTCCTCGGTCAATTCCGAGGTGGAGTTCTTATATATGGTTGATACAAGTTTTACACTAGGCAATGCTAGCCCTCCACTTGTATGTCTCAGGGCTTTTCTTAGGATACTTGTCACATCAGAGTGCTGCTGAAGGTGGTAGAAGGGGTTGCTAGCTGTGAAACTACTGTTCAATGGTCATTTCCTCATTAATGCAGCTGATAAGATTGTTATAGAGCATTCAATGCAGAGGGGGAAGATATACCCTTTCAGGAAGCTTCCTCCCCCCTGTCCCGACCCCTTCTCTAAGTTCTATCCCCTTCAATCGGGTTCTCATAGAACGCTACCTTGCATCTCCATCCCTTTTCGGGTAGATGAAGTTCTTGGGTTGGATACACTTTTACGGGTGGGATCATGTGTGATACTTCACATTCAATCCTTCTCGGTCCTCGGACACCCCACAACTAACTTTCTGAATTGTCTTAATATATAGAGATAAATAAATTTTAAAATTTATGAAACATAAAAGTTAAGTTCTCTAAAATTTTAAAAATTCCATAAACAAAAAAGAATAAAAATAAAACAACAGATCTAAATAGATAAAAATTTGAAGAACTAGAAAAATAAAACACAAACACAATAAACCACCAAGAAATATCAAACACAAATGATGAACAACCCAAAAAAATCAATCACTGAACTATATTAAAAAATTAATTAAAAAAAATCAAAATCAGTCCAAGTACCACTGTCCATCACCCTCACATCCCACCACCACCGTCGATCACCCCCATAGCTCTCCACGACTTCCATCAGAAACTACCGCCTGAGACACCAAAATCACCAAAAAAAGCTCCTACCTTTTATTTGAAAATTTAAAAAAAAAAAAAAAAAAAAATCACCACCAACTACAAGCGACAGCCGGCCAGCCACCACCTAAATCTCATAGGAACACACCCAAACAGAGCAACCTGGTCCGAAATTGTATGGATCCATGAATCTAAAGTGAGAAAAAAAATGACGAAGGAAATGAGAAAATTATGAAGAGAGGAAGAGAATATCTGCACTGTGAGGGAACAAATTAAGGGAAGAACCATAGAATATGAAGCTTACTTTCCCAATTACAAGCAGGGTTATAGTTGTCAAAACATGAATCTTATCGTGAATCAATTTTTAATTTTTTCGTGTCGTGTATCATATTGTATCGTGTATCATAAGATATACAAACACTTAATAAAATTTATAAAAAAAATTATAAATATACATATATAAAGGGTATATTCATTATAAATTTTGAATGTATTCAACTAATGACTAATTTTTTCATCACTTATATAATAATATTTAACAAGCTAACTAAATAAATCAAACTAGCATGTGTTTATAACATACACATTCAAATTACTTAAATTCAAAAGTGATAATATATTACAAATGAACCAAAAATAATAATTTGTTTTCATCATATTCATCAAATTGCCTCATCAACCCCATCTAAGTCAATGCTATCATCATGTTTATAATTTTGCAAATTTATTTCTTCATCGTTATTCGTCATTAACATTTACTATCTCTTCTTGTTCTTTTTATTTTAATTTTTTTTTTGGCATTCTAGTTTCTTGGACTTATAACAATAACGATAAAAATAAAAAAAATATTAAAATAAATATTAAAGTGAAAAGTAAGTGTGTACTATGTAGTCCAATTGTAGGAGAGATGAGGAAAAAACTTATGAATATGTTATTTTAGTAGGCTAAATTAAGTAAACTAATAATTTTTTTGCTAAAACCAAGTCTAACAACTTGTTAGATTCAATAAAAGTACAAATTTTAACAAAAAATCTCATTTTAAAACATTTTTCTATGTATTGTACAATACGTACAATTTTACGATACGATACAATTTATATGATACGCACACTATATCGTACGATTCATGAGCATTTACAATACATCGATACAATACAGAACTTTTTCCACACGATACGATACGTATCGCGTATCATACAATACTGACAACTATAAGGGTGCTCAGGTGGGTTGGACTTGGGAATGGGAAAAGGTACTCGCCACCTATTTTGATTTTGATTTTTTTTTTAGGAAGCAATAATTTAATTATTTTGAATCTAACCACTAATTTTCAATAATTTTAAAATATTATTATTCAAAACTTTGAATGGGGGTAGGTGGGAAGTGTGGGAAAGTGGGATTTTGTGCTTTTGTGCTTTCTTTTTTATTTGTTTTAGTAGATAAATGGTTCATCCAATTATGCCATTAATATTTGACTTCTAATCTTATTAGAGCATTTCCATCAAGCGTTGCAAAATTATGTCATTTTAACACATAAAAAAACATACTTTATTATTTTACCACATTATTTTACAATACACCATTCATCACATATTCTATTCTTTGATTCTAAACATTAAAATAATATATACGACACATTAAATAATATATTTACTCAAAACCCAAGCAATATAAAAACACACAGCCCAGTGACAATTGTCACTAATCAAGAACCAAAAACCACCGCCACAAACTACAACCACAATCACCAGATCCTCCAAAAAATTCCAAATCCAAAAACCTCAACAAAAGAGAGAGAAAACAAAAAAAAAAAAACGCAAAATCTTCAACAAAACCCCAACCCAACAGATCAATCAATGACCAAACTCAACCAACCATCAGTGAGCGAGATTGGCGGCGAGTTGTGGAGAATGAGGCGACGAGAGCTGTGGAGGACAACGCAGCTTCAGATTGGTGAGCTTCATATTGGCGAGCTTCATTTCGGTGAGCTAGCAAAGATAGACGAGCAGAGCTTCAGATTGGCGAGCTCTGCTTCAAATTGACGAGCAAAGATCGGCAAGCTTCAATCAACGAGCTGAGCTTCAAATCGGCGAGAAAGATCAGTGAGCAAAGATCTTGAGAGAGAGAGAGAGAGAGAGAGAAGAGATGAGAGATACTCCCACCAGGTACGAAAGAAATGATAAAAAATTTATGCAACATGCTACAATGCGGTTTCATAAATGAAACCGCACTATAGCATGTTGCAAAAAAAATATTTGAGATTTGGAACATTTCATAAGCATGAATGTTGGTGTTTGGTGTGTCAAATGCCAAATATTTGGCATTTGACACATCTGATGGTAATGCTCTTAGGAAGGCAATAAGCTCTTAGATATTTTGTGCTAATCATTGGATTTTTTTTTTTTTTTTTGGAGGATAAAAACTAGATTCAATTACTAGGCAATTTTTTTTTTTTTTGACAAAATTTAGCTACAAAATTAGTTGTAACTTTAGGCTATAGTTTTACTCAATCAAATAAATATTACTATATATTTTGAAAATCTAACTTTTGAATTGCATGTTTTTTACTTTCTTAATACGCATGTCAAATTTTGTATCAATTTGATATTATTTATAAGCTAATATATGCATAATTTTAAACTACAAAAACTTGCAATTTAAACAATTTATTGATGACATAGCTATTGATCTTTAATTTTCTCGAAATTTTGCAAGCATGGAGGATATAAGAAGAAGATGTAATCCAATTATAGATTTGTCAAAATTCATCTCCAATAAAAAGATATTGAGTAAGTTTGTAACCTAAGATTACAACCAATTTTGTAGCTAAACTTTGTCATTTTTCTTTTACCCTCTCTCCTACAATTTCGGCAACTCTCTTGCTTTAATTTTTTTTTCTCTCTTTTCTACCCAACAATTTCGGCAACTACATTGCCACACTTCCTATTTTTTTCTCTCCTTTTCGGGAACTTCTTCTATTTCGGGCACTCCTCTATTTTGGGCAACACACAACTTGGGTAAGAATTTTGGTAACTACATCACGGAAATTCATTTTTCCTCTCTCTCCCCTTCATATTATTTCTCTCTCCTCTCTTATACTTTTTCTTAAAATTTCTGAAACACCATTACCAAAATTTGCTTCTCCTTATTTTTTCAAAAAAGTTGAACAATACACATATCACAAATAAACTTTATTTTTTGCAATATTCAGTCAAAAGACTCGGGAAAGTGTGGCAGATTTTTTTTTTTTTTTTTTTTTTTTTTTGAGTTGGGCTATAGCAGCGTTTTACAAACGTCACTATAGGCTTTTGTAAGACCAAGACCTATAGTGGTGTTTCTGAAACATTGCTATATGTCCCTCAAATTATTATCATTTTTTTGCTGGCCTATAGTGGCGTTTATAAACCCACAAAGCAGCCACATCTCCCACAAGTGTTTCCAACAACTGAACTTGTGTAGCTTGAGAAGACAAAAAAGGACTGCAGCATCTCCCCTTGAGTAGCTTGAAGATTAAGCACTCTCTCCAATATGGACTAGACAATAGAAGAGCCCAAAGAAGCAAGAACATCACCAACTCATCAACTCATATTTCCTGTTCACCCCAAATCTTCCTAAGACATTGATCATCTTGATAATTTTCAAATTGCTTAACAGTTTGAAAAAGAGTATGATCACAATCAACAAAGAGAGGAACAAGGGATGCAGCACGAGTAGATTTACGAGGATTAACTTTTCTAGAGGCCACGTGTTAGAAACTGGAAGAATTAAAACACAAAAGCAGAAAAGAGTAAACACATGAGGGACAAATGAATGTTGTAAAAATGAATTTAGCACTGACAGGTGGGTACTATTTTTCTAGCAAAACCTTTGGAAGATTTGACTTAGAAAATTACAAAAATTTACTTAAGTGGGTGTGGGGTCCAAGAGAGAGAGCTAAATCAGAATGAACTTAAAGGAGTTCATAAATACTTGTGGCCAAGGTTCTTAGGAACTCAGACATATTAGACCAAAATAAGTGGTAAATTTAGTAGATACCCATTTTTGTAATATAGAATACGTATAAGAGTTTTGCCAACGTATGCCTTTAGGGCATACTTTAATAAACCATTTTAGGAAGATTTTTATGAGAAATTGAAAGTTTGACAGTTCTTTTAATTTCCAATAGAAAAATTCCTAAAATGGATAATTAATATATATTCTTAGAGAATATATTAACCGGACCCAAGTTTAAAATACCCAAAAAAAAAAAAAAAATACCAAAAATATCCCATGATCAAAACCGTGTAAACTTAACCCAACCCTGATAAAACTTATATTAACCCGGCTCTAATTGAATCCACGGCAAAATAATATCCTCACCCCTCAGCCAAAAAGCCCTAAACAGATTCCCAAGCTTGTGGAATCCAGCCTCTCACACACACATGTAAGGCTTGATGAGGAAGTGTTAGTCTCACTCACACACACAGGAGACCGTAACACGCCTCACATGCACATGCTAGCAACGCACACAGAGATAGAGAGATAGTGGCAGATACCATTCCTCTATTTTTCACTTTTTATCTTTTTGGATTTCTTCTCACACTCTCTCAAGGGTTTTTAATACATGCTTTTAATTAAAGCATGTACTAATAAACCAAAAGTGAACGACTTTAAGTAAATCCGACAAATGACGTTCCATCACCAGTCCGTATTCCCACAAAACCCTAAATCTCATATTTTCTTTTCTCCAATTGAAGGAAGCACATCAATGGCAGGGTTCCAGCCTCCCAGCCCAATTTCAAACTCTCAGCCTCTATCTCCTCCCACTCCACATTACTTCACTCTTGCTCCTCCGCCTCCTCAGACTCCGACTCGGAACACGTAATAATAAACCTCAAATTTTCTTTTTATTAACGTTTCCCAATTTTTTATACCAATTTTTGTTGTTGTTTTTGTTGGTAACAGTGAAGAATGGTTCTTACTACACATCCGAGTCGCTACAGCGATAGTAGTGCTGATGATCCTCTTTGCAGCACTCATTTTTAAGTTATGCAAGTGTGGACGCAACAGCGCCAGAAGCCAGCTGGGTACTGTAGAACTTCAGTCCCTCTGAATATATGAACTGACTGGAGCGATTCAAAATTATGCATTTCTTGTACGTTATACTACTTCCATGCTCTGATCTAATTTAGTTTAAATACCTAAGACTAATATGGTTGCAACTTCTATAAGGTGTATATTATTCTGTACTGTATTGTTCCTGTTCAGTTATATATGTACTGTATTTACGTATTGCAATGATTGAAGAATATGGTGTGGTTTCGTTTGTGCTTGATATGATTGGTACACATATGGGTCTGCTGCTTAATATGTTCATAATTGGATTTGCATCGCTTTTGGCTACTCACTGTACTCCTTTCCTTCCAACCTAGCTTCTTCGTGAACTGTGAATTGTGCCTAAATATAGATTCAGACTTGGATGCAAAATTATAAATGGATAAAGCGTTAACACCAGTGCCTTCAAAATCCTTTATTTCTGCCAATCTAGATTGCTCACAAGCTAGTGACCAGCACCTTAGAGATGGTTATCTACTCTTGTTCTCAAATTGAGAAATACTTGGGACACTAATTTTGGCACAACTTTGTACCACAACTCGTCACATGACGAGTTGTGATTGATAATGATGTGTCAGTGGACCATGTAGAGACACACCCTTACTAATCATAATTCGCCATGTGACGAGTTGTGGTACAAAAATTGTGCCAAAATTAGTGTCCCATTTCTCTCTCTAATTAGTTACTTTCAAGCCCTAAAAATAACCAGCTCTTGATAGATCTTGGAATGATGTACTCTGTCCTCAATTTTGATACCCCATCAAACCGCACTGCTCTAGCCACATTAAAATGCTAAAACAAATGTTAGCTAGTCATTACAAAGCATACACAGACTGCTAAAATGGATAAGATCCCAACGGTGGGATTAGATTAGGAAAGTTAGTTACAGTTGGATAAGCAAGAGTGAGTTGATTAGTAGTCTAGGACACTAATCACATTTATCACAATTGTATTTCTTATATACACGTGATATTAGTAAGAACATATGAGTGATTAGTGAGCCAATAGTCTTGAATCTTGTGTGTCAATTAAATTATGGCTAGTTATATATATAAATAGATCCATGTCATTCCTCTTTGTATCCCCTTGAATAATAATGAAGTTGTTGCTTTTGTGCATTTCTTTATCTCTTAATCTTTCTCTCGGAAGGTGACTACCTTGACATAAAGCAGATAACAAGACTGAAAATTCTCCAAGAAGTTAGTTGTCCCTTATTGCATTTATAAAATCCCAACATCTACTATTTTACATTACATTCCCTAACAACTTGGGATCAAGAAGTATCTGGGAAGTTGCTAGTCAAATCAAAGAATCAGTATCTTTTCTGTTTTTGGGTTATTAGAAATACTTGTCTACGATACTCGCTATAGACAACCTCAGTGAAGACCAAGAATAAATACACAGCATATCAATTCAAAAAATAGATCTAACAACAATTGGAAGAAGTTTCCAATGACCATTTCAAAAATATGCTTCAACAGTCAATTCTAGTGGAGAATCTATCATAGAGTAGGATGAGGAACTGGTTCTGCAATAGGCAGCAATTGAGAGACTACCAACAGTGGAAGTGAAAAAGAATTTAAGGGGAAGAGAGTGACTGATGTTACCAAGATTGGAGCTGTAGAAAGATATCTGTTTATTGAGATGTTCACAAAGCACACTAGGAATGATCTCTGGTTGCTGCAGAAACTAAGAGACAGGACATACAAGTATCTCGATATTTATTTTATAGTGCAAACCTGCAAGGCTTATCTAGTTCTAGAAAAGCTGACTGAACTTCTTTTATGGTTCTTACAAGAATATATGGTTAGAAATAGCATTCTTTTCTGACCCTTAATTTCACTGTCACGGTACACAATTTTACCCTACTTATAAGTGATCAAAAGAGAAAACCTTTGTTGGGATTTTATAGCAATCAAGTGCTTCATGATGAACTGGTTATATCAAAAGGTTTCTTTGATGATACATCATACATCCAATCCACTAATCAAACTACCAAATATCATTGGTTGGGTGAACATCTTTATTTGTAAGATTGTTTAGCAACTATCAGAAAAGGTCATAGTTCTTTTTTTTCTTTTTTTTTGTTGGTATGATTGGTACTCATATGGGTGTGCTGATTATATGGTTATATCTGGATTTGGGCCACTCCCTGTCCTTTCCTACCAACCCAGCTTCTTTGTGCCTATAGATTAAGACTTGGATGTGAAATTAATGGATAAAGTATTAACACTAATTCCTTCGAACTCCTTTATTTCTGCGGATCCACATTGCCCACCAGCACCTTAGAGAAGATTTTGTACTCTTCTTGGTCACATTAGTCAGTCAAGCCATAAAAATTACCAGCATATGATAGATCCTGGTATGATGTACCGTGTCCCGCAATGTTAATGCAACATACTGATGCTACTCTAGCCACATTACAATTGTGAAACAAATGGTCTTCTATCTCTTCCCTGTCATTACAAAGGGTACACATTCAGAGAGAATCTTCCTATGAGTCAAATCAGGCCCCACCAGTAATGCATTGCTGCACATTCTCCTGATAAAAACCAATAGTACTTTGTAAGGCATTTTCAGTGCTCACTTTAGACTAAACGAGGAAAGCTTTTTTGCTGAAAGCATTAAAGTATACGGGAAAAGCAAAAAGAAAAAGAACCATGGGACTGATGGGACTCACAAATAGTGTTTATGTTACAAAATTAAGAAAAATGTTAAGAGATGTCTTTATAGTAATTGTTAATAATTTATTTAAAAAAAAAGTTTTTATGGTAAAAAAAAAAAAAAAAAGGTAAATTACATATTTGGTCCCTAAACTTTACACTAAATGTCAATTTAGTCCTTAACCTTTCAAATGTGTCAATTTGGTCTCGAACCTTTTGGTATTATGTCAAAATAGTCCTTACTGTTATATAATGGATGAAAAATGCTGACATGGTTAACGGTCAAAATAAAATATTAATTTTAGACCACATAAGACTGCCACTTGGACTGCCATTTCAACCTAAAATAAATAAATAATGTGTGGCTCAACGTCTCTTTTATACTTAAGTGTTGTTGTTTTATTTTCTAAAAACATCATTTTATTTTTGTTTTGTTTTGTTTTTAATTTTGGTTTGATTCTGAACTTCTGATCAACATTGCCTCTTACAGAACACGAACATCTACACTTGTGTAATTGAAGTCCAAAGGCTGGGGTTTTTCTTCAACAACCATGAATTATTGAAACAACCCAACAAATGTGAAATGTGTCGCCAAGAAATCGTATCAACCCCATAAATTTCAAAGCCCACAACTGTAATCCCCAAAATCTGTCACCTAATCCTCAAATCCATCCAAAAATTACCCTTTGCAATTGCCGCCCCTCAAACCATCGCTGCAAGACGGTTTTCGCTGTTTGACCCCTTTCTCTCTCTGGTCGTTTGGTCTTCTCCTCCACCTCTCTCTCTCTGACAACAAAGCCCACCTCTTAATTTCACCGTTTGGCCGCTGCAACCACCGTCTTGAATTAGCAAGACGGTTTTCGTCCTCTGGTACTTTAGCTGTCGTCCATGGCTGTCAACCTTGATGATGGGTCTTCCATGGTTGTTTGGTCCTTAGTTTATTTTATTAATTGAAGAGAGGCGGAGGAGTTGATCTGGGTTCTTTGGCTCAGTTTAAGTTTTGTTGATGTTGATTTGGGTTGTCTCATGTATATGAAGGGGTTGACCTGGGAGAAAGAGAGGGGAAGACAAACATTAGTGGGATGATCTGGTTGAAAGGAACATAGATAGAGGAAGAAAGGTTATAAAGGTGTAGTTCATTTAGGTTGGAGAGGAACACCGAACAGTCACAGATGAAGAAAAAATCAGAGAGAAAAAATAATAAATAATGAACAAAATAATTTTTTAAAACTAGAGTATTGAGTCTTCTAAGCTGGGGTTTTTATTTATTTATTTATTAAGCTGACGTGATAGTCCAAGTGGCAGTCTTATGTGCCTTAAACTAATGTTTTATTTTGACCATTAGCCACGTCAATATTTTTCATCCACCACTTAACGGTAGGGATTATTTTGAGACAATACCAAAATGTTAGAGACCAAATTAATACATTTGAAATGTTAAGGACCAAATTGACATTCAGCATAAAGGTTAGGGACCAAATATGTAGTTTACCAAAAAAAAAAGCAATTAATGTTTTCATAATTTTTTCTATTTTTCATAAAAATGGTATCAAAACTTTCTTTAAATAAATTGTTAACTATTACTCTAAGTGCACCTGTTAACATTTAAAGAAAAAAAAAAAAAAAAAAACCAACTATTCTGTAAAGTAATGCAAGTGAGACCACCGCGCACCTTTAGTGCGGTGGTCACTTCACAAATATAAATGTTTGTGGGGTGTGAGGAGTAAGAGCCGGGGTTCAAGTTTTTAGAAGGGAGTTTCACACACATATACACTTAAATTAGGTAAGAGTAGAAATTTTATCATGTAAAAAAAAAAAAAAATGCAAGTGAGCCCACAAATTACACTAGCAAATAATGTTTTGCTCTATTACATTGGCAACTCGAAATAAGCTAAAAGTTAACTTTTCAACTATTCCCGAACGCAGCCAAATAAACGAACAAGACACTACTAAGAATAGAACTGACATGGGACCAAACATTAAAACGGCCAAGCTTTCAGATCAGAAGAAAAGAAAAACAAAAACAAAAACGGCCAAGCTACCACCTAGTGTAGTGATACAACAAAAGCTACAACCACCACATAACATGGTACAAAGACTACAAGTGGATATAGCCAACAAATCTTTTTGGCTGACGTGTTGCACTTGAAGGGGGGAGAGAGTGAGACATGGACAGTTGGGGGGACCAAATATTTTTCTTTCAGGGCCAGCTACGTGTAAATTACTATTAACAAATATTAATAATAAATAATATTATGATTTTCAATTTTTTTTTTTAATTTTAATTAATTTCTCTATATCATTTAGAATGAGCACTAATAATTTATTTTATATATACAATGGTAGTTCGGTGTGCATAAGAGATCAATGTTTCAAAGATAGCCAAAAATTTACACTTTCTATAACATATAATAGTGAGCAAATACAAATCAATGTTTCAAAGATAGCCAAAAATTTACACTTTCTATAACATATAATAGTGAGCAAATACAAGACCTCTAAGCTTAATTGTATCTAAAGATGCTATCATTGATAATTGAGTGGTGTTGATAAATGGAATATTTGAGCTCTGCCTAGAGGAGTAGACTCAGTTCTCTTTGTTTTTAATAATCTTTTTGTTGGTTTGCAAAAGTAAAGTCATATTAGATTCTAGAGAAAAGATAAGCAACATGAATAAGATTATGAATAAAACATAAATAAATGTCAGGTAACTTGAACAAAAATATATAAGTGCTTAAGTAAAAAGCACGTAATATTACACAGCATTATGAAAAACGAGCTTACAAAAATGAAATAAGGCCTAAAGAATATAGAATGTATTTCTTTTGAACTTGTAGCTTCAATCTCACCTTGAAACTAGATCAAATATTAAAACAAGATTAAACTTCAAAGTCATAGAAATTGATATGCATGATGAAATGAACAAATATACACCATGCAAAATAGATTGAAAAAAAGTTATAAAGACTCTCTATCACATTCTAATTAAGTTTCTATCACCTTTTTTCTCAAAAAAAAAAAAAAGTTTCTATCACCACAGAACCATTCACAAATCAAAATCCACCATAGAGCTTGAAAATTAACTACCCAAGGTAATTTTTAAGCATAGGATTTCATTGAATTTTGGGATCTGTGGGGAAACAAGGCAAAAAAATGGATAAAGGAAATGGACTGATATCAATACCCAACAATAGAGTACAGAGAATGTTAACTCCTAAGAATAAATGCCCAAATAGTAATGTTAATCTCTACAGATGTTTCAATACCCAACAAGTTGTTGAAAAAACAATCAACCAAAAGATACATAGATTGATAATGCCACAAATATTGAAAAATATTCAAAGAGAACCAAAAAAAATCAATGTAAGGAAAACAGAAATAAGAATCACCTGGACTGTGGAATTCATAAAGCATTGGATTTTTCTTTAAAACCAAAAGCAACAGCAACAGAGTACAGAGATTGAGAATCTATACGACAATACCTTATTAGCAATGAAACTTTATATCACGAAAAAAAAAAGCCCCAAATAAATTACAAATATCAAACATTTCCTTTTCTCTATAATTTGTCAGCAACTAATCAAATACTATAAACTAAAAATCAATGATCCAATGTAATTTTTGAGCAAAAAAGGAAGTGAGGCTGCTTGAGTTGAGAGATGATGCAAACCTTATCTCTAAAGTTCATCATCTTTGTATAAAATGCAAAATTCCTCTGTCAGATATACTGTCATTACACAATAACTCATTATACTTTTAGATATAAAATTTATTTAACAACACAATCATAAAAAGTGTTAATTCTGATTTTATAATCTCTAAACCAAAACCTACCACTAAAATGATATCTTTCATAGCAATCATTTAAATTCCTTATTCATTGAACAAATTGAATAAGGAAATTTATAAAGCCAATATATAAAATGCACAATCATTAAATATTTGATATCCAATATCCAAAGGTACTTACTTCCTAATAACTTGAAATTACTCCTATTTGATTGCATCCAAATATTGAAGAAACTACAACATAATAAACATTATGGGTGATTATTATTTCTTGATTATCCAAATAACTACCTTTTACGAAATAAATAAACTGATATTAAAAAAATAAAAATAAAAAGACCCAACATAGTCCACTAGAGGAGACACAGGCTTTTTACCTTAGAGAGGTTATAGAGATGTGGCTGAAAGGACATATTGTTTGGACTAAATAACTAAAATTTCAAACAATAAATCTAATGCACGAGGTAATTCATCAACTACAAAATCCAATGGTAGTGTCACGCCCCAAATCCGATACCCGGATTTGTGACCATGGCCGGCATGCTAATATCAAGTTTAAACCTTATATTAACAAGAACCAACTTAACTTTTTCCAAAACTTTTACGAAAACTTCCCTCTTTCTTTTCATTATTGTTTCTTTACTTAAATGATATAACTTTCCTTAATATTCAGAGCATCTACATTGTACCTCAAAGGATAACACAATCCACCGATTATTCAAATTATAAATTTCACATAATACATCTCTTAATATTTTAAGGTATACACTTTCATTAGATCCTAAAATACACAATGTTACAAAGCTAAACATCAAAATTGCTAATCATCAAAATTGCTAATTTAGGATCTATACATATAAAACTAAAACCAGCTCTTTCCAAAACTCGACTAAAGCTCCCTTTGCTCCAAAATAAAACTTGCTAACTGAAAGAGTGGAAGGGGTGAGCTACACAGCTCAGTAAAGATAAGATATATGAGAATTTAATAAGGATGCATATAAATCAGATCATTTCATTCTATGAATATTCAAATAGGAGAACAACTTTTCATGCATGGTATTTTATACTATTCATAATAATAACTTATACGTTTTTCATAGGAAAATAATTGTTCTCCCTTTTCTTATCAGAATAATATTACCAAAACCTTTCGAATTTAATTTCTTTCATTTCTTACAAAGTCACCAAATGTAATATTGATTGTTTAAAATCAATATATATGCATTCTCATTACAAAATAATCATTTTAACTTAAATCAAATAATTGGTAACTTTGTCTTAAACTAAAAGCATCTTAAAGAATAACAAAACCTTTCTTCCTAAACTTCTTCTTGTAAAATATTATAATTTTCATAGTCATAAAACTTAACGTTTCATAAAGAATAAATATCTTATAACCTTTTAACATAAACTTGTACTTTCATCAGAAGCTTTATCTTTAAAGCGTAACAAAACTTCAGAAACTCTTATATTTAAAGAACAACTTTTCTTTTCATCATAAACTTCTTTTCATGAGAGCTTTTAACTTTTCATAATGCATTTAAACAAAATCATTCTCTCATGATTAATAACATAATATAGCTGTTCATAAATAACTTGTTGGTTAGTCCATATCTGATAAATCTGTACTTATTTGGGAGGCTTCTAGCACCACGGTGCTAGGCATCCAGCATTCCTCACAATGCTAGGTATTCCCGGGATCACATCATAATACATATCTTTCAACCATGGGGGTAGGTTGACTTCCTCCACAAGTTGGTCGTAGCCAACAAGGGCGGGTACAGCAGAGCTAATCCCACTTAATGGCCAATCATATAACATTTTCCATGGAAAGCCAGTAATTAACCCCTACTGACAGAGTTCAGATCACCAGAGAACATAACCCGAAAACCTTTCATACTTATACATCATACTAAAATTTTTTATTTTGCATAACATTTCATAATAATCGCATTTCCATTCTTTTCTTTAAACATCATGTTCATGGAAATTAGTAATGGCATCAATATGCTTAAATCATATACATAAAGTTTCGAAAGCTCATGAACATATCTTTGTTAGAATAATAATTATATGTCATATCTCTAATTAAAAACCTTTTAATACATAATATACTTTAAAATAACCTCATGACTTACCAAATACCCATATAACTTATCCTTTACCTAAAAGTAGAGGAACTGAGAGCCTACAATCGAAGGAGCTTAGACTTGAGGAACTGGTAACACCTAAACCAAATATCAAAACTTATTACTTACTATCAATTATTCTTTATCATAAATTTATACATTCATCTCAAAGCCTATCTCTTAAAATCAAGGAAGTCCTAATCCCACCTCAATGAGGTTCCCACAAATACAAAACACATTCATCAAACAACAAGATGTACTAAATCATAGAGAAACCAACATTCTCACACTAATCTCATATCTCTAGAAGAGCCAACATTATTTCAGAAGGTGTTTTGAAGTTAGGGCAATAATGCATGCATAAATATAAAATCCTTTAAGCATAGTTATGTAACTATATACATTCATATGGTAACATACAACACGTCGGACAAAACGGTTTCATAAATACAACCATCACATGGTTTAGAACCCCTCCTTTGAGCACTAAACCTCAAAACAAGTTACACAAGATTAATCTATGATCGAAACATACCAAAAGATAAGCATATTAAATTATACCTCAAAACATTCACCCTAACTTTACAATTAAATCCTCAAAGTCAGAGTTATCATTTACTATTTACTGCTCATTTCAGCAGCATATGCCTCATTTTTAAAATACAAATGAACTGTCCATACACATCCAAATGTCATGAAATTTACAAAACTACTCCCCTGTATGTCCAGTATATACCATAAAAATTTCGGAGTCAAAGCATAAACCCATGATTTATTAAAAATCATACAGGACAACGTGCTCAAATCTGTCTTGACAGAGTTTCATGCAACTTAGAAATTAAACCATTATTCCTATATTGATTCAAATGCTGTGAGACCACTTCCATAACAACCACATGTGTCTTAGATTCCAAAGGAAATATCCCTAGCATCCAAATTCACTGTATACAATTTAATACATAATTTACCATGCATGAACACAGAATCTGTCACAGTGACAGCTTTGCAACGTTTTCTTGTAAATTCACAAACAATTATCAAATGATGGTATTTTCATATGAGGATTTTTATATACTCATTAGACATGTTAGAAAACATTTATATACAGTCATTTAACCATTTAGAGCAAAATTAAATACAACAAAAATCCCAGCAGTAACATCAAAATTACTCATCCTAACCTTTTCTTACTTCTTTAATCATGTACAATAATTAATTAGTAAAAACCCTAATCTACCTTCAAAAAATCAGCAACACAATTTCAAAGCTTCTTAAAACAGCATATATATATATATATATATATATAAAAAACTTACAAGTTCATGATTTCCTAATTTCACAAACCACAAATTTCAGCTTCAACAATCATATTAGAGAACATGGAAGTGAAACTAAGGCAAACCATACCATCATTAAAATACCCTTAATAAGATGAGGTTTTTATTTACTTACCCACAAACTTTGAAGTTTAAATCTTAGGGATAATCTTTTAATTTCTTCCTTAGGGTGAGATATATGGTTTCAGTGAGAGAGGGAGGGCTATTGGTGAGAGAGGTGTTGCCGACAAGAACAACAAAAGAAGAAAGAAGAATAGAGAAAGAAGAATAGGAGCTGAACCCTCTGAAGCAGCCAAGAAAAGATAAGGGAAATGGACTTTGGAGTGGGGCTTTGTCTTTCTTTGGATGTGTGGACCCGTGGGTTTGACCAAGGGAACTTAAAGAGAGCTTCCTAGCTCTTTCCTTAAGTGAAAAGAGTGTAAAGTGAGGTGAGAATTCTGATTTTTGCATGGACCCGTGGGAAATGGAGAGGTAAGGAGCTTCTTGGATGCTCTAGTTGCTTGAGAAAGTCAAAGAAGAGGTGAGGTGGAGCTTGTTCATTGCATGGCCAAGTCTTGGTCTTTGGGGCTTATCAACATGCATGGTTCTTTGGCATTATGTGTTGAATTCCCATTGGTTGCATGTGGGTGAAAATTCTACTATACTATCTCATGCATCATACTTAATTAAAACACCAACTATGTATGTAATAACTTAACCCACTTAATATAGTTTTGTACATATTTAGTATATATATATACATAATACAAATAGCCATTCAATTATTTATAATCTTTACAATTCTTATTTAATGGCATTATAAAATAATATGTTTATTAAATACTCTTATATTAATTTTAGAAAGTAAGTGGCTTAAAAATAATAATTAACCACTCAAACACATAGTTTAATTATAAAATTGGGTCGGGGTGTTACAGGCAGTATCATCTATACAAATCCAACCAATAATTGCACATGCATGAAAGAAATTTATAATTAAAAAATTGATAAATGCCAAAATAAATCAGAGTTGCTTGAAGGCAAGAGACAAACAATTGAGAGTGATGACTAGTTAAGAGAGGTTACTGAAATGGGGACTGAGTGAGTGACTGGACTTCTCCAAAATATGAGTTGATACTATTCTTCTTCCCAGACTTTCTCCCTCTTTATGTATTAGTCTCTCATCTCTTCTATCCATTCTCTCTCCTCATATCTATCTATGGGAGTAATTAAAGACCACAATTCTTATCTTTTGACTTCCTTGTCTATCAAAGCAAGTGCAATGGATAAGTTTAAAAATGTGAACAAAATGACAAAACAACCCTCAGAAAGAGCAAAAACAAAATGCAACACACATGACTCGTGCCGTTTAATCCTTTCTGTAATCATTTTGCCAAATACAAGCACCTTAACAGTCCTTTTATATATAATAGAATATAGAAGCAAATTTTAAAAAACAAAAAAAAAAACAAAAACAAAATTGTGGGGCATGGCTCCCACTACATATACATAGTCCCACTAAATAATTTATTTAGTACAACATAACATTTACTTCGAAGTGATATGACATTTTTAATAATCAATTTAGTAGAATATAACATTTGCTTTGAAGTGATATGACATTCTAAACAATCAATTTAGTAGAACATAACATTTACTTTGAAGTGATATGACATTTTTAATAATCACTAGTTTGGTTGCAAGGCATGTGCTGGCTTGAGTGAGAAGCTTGAGTGAGACAATTAACACAGAACTTCTATTTGAAGAGTATAAAACATTGTACTTAAACTTAGAGAAAAAATTCAATATATGAATACTTATTTGGAATGATAGTTTTTTAAAACCTATTTGTTAAAGTCAATATCCAACCCCTTCATCAACTTCTTTATAACATTCATGCTCATCATCACCTTCATTACCTTGATCCTCATCAACTTGTTCCTCAACAGATTGTTCAACATGCTTCACATATGTGTATTAACTTTTCAGGTGCAAATTCTAACCAGTCACGTAGGGCCCTAACATCACCATCTTTATTCAATGGACATAAGCTATTATGAAGTTCCATCTGAGGAATCTAGTAAAAAAATTCTGCTACATTCGTAATACCAAGATTTTTGGCATATTTAGGCATATCAAAAACATCAAGAGTGTCTCTGTCAAAAAAAAAAAAAAAAAAAAACCAACAACAACAAGCGTGTCAATATCAACATCAAAGACCCTTGATTCAGTCCCTTTAACATATTCAACATGTGTATCACTATGCGTAATGAATACCCCTCCATGATGTATACACATATCAAATAGTTGATCCATATTCAATGCCCTGCACACACGTATAAATGCATTACTAAAATATAATCTTTAATTAATATATTACTAAAATATAAAACACACATAAATGCAACAAAACATACATGTAGACATAAAGCACAACACATGTACTACTCACTTGGACCACAACCATGCACTCGGTCAGTTTACCAATTAAAAATACACATTATTTTACACTAGGCAATGCATATAGCTAATCATCATCTAACAAGCAGACCCACCAAAAATAAAGATCAATAAAGTAACTAGAACAAGACAAAATACAACCAACTATATTATAATCCATTAACAACAAAATAATACAAAACTAATCCCAATCAACAATTTTCAAAGTGATACAGAAACCAAAAAAAAAAATCAAGGAAAAACAAACTTCACCTTAAACACACAGTTTCAATAAAGAAGCAAGTTGTACAATGAGTTTAAATCATACACATATAGATAGTTCCAACAACAAATCAATCACCTAAACATTTATACAAAAACCCCCCACCAAACCCAATCAACAAATCAATCACACGAGAAGAGGAGCTCATGATTGGGTTTATCTGGTTTTATCGTCCACGTGGCCGCCGAGGCTACCCAGAGCCACCGTCATTGCCTGGGTTCGCAAGAGCCGCCTCCGTCGCTGCCGCTGGGATGATGGGTTCACAATGAGTCAGTACCTTTCAGGTGGATGGGTTCACAATGAGGCTTGCTTAGATGGACGAGAATAGTTGATGATTCACTAATTTAAGATTTTAGAATTAGGCTGAAACAATGTAGTTTTAGGATTGTATTTTTTGTTTTTTAGCTTAGGAAAATAGTACCGTTTGCATAGTGCCAAGTAAGTTTTTATTTTTCATTGAAACGACGTAATTTTGGGGCTGATTTGGCAAAAATAAAACACATCAGCATGCACATGTGTCACTTAACAGCAGAAATTGAATGTAGAGTGTGAATTGCTAACGGAACCAAATTTCAGGGTGTAAAATCAAGTTTCTGAAATTTTGGGGTGTAAAATCCAGTCATCCCAAACTTTAGGGATGTAATTTGAAATTTACCCCCCCCCCCCCCCCCCCCCCAAAAAAAAAAAAAAAAAGAACAAAAAACTAGCCTAAAAAAACTATGCATGAAATAGTGAATTTTAACTCTCCAAATTTAACTAAATCAAAACAACCAAGCTACCACCTAGTAATACAACAACATGTTACAACATTTTCACAATATTTTTATTTTCAATTGTGTTGAATCCCAATCTGATATTTTATTATTTTATTTTAACCTATAAAGAACTTATACCTTAATAGTTATGAAAATAGTTTGATAACAACAAAATATCACGACATTTTTACAATACAATGTCTTTATTTTTAATTGTAGTGGATCCTGATATGATATTTATTTTATTTTATTTTGATTTATAAGTAATTAACACCTATATCACAACATTTTCATAATATCTTTATTGTGGTTGGACACAGTCTCATTTTATAATTAATTTATTTTAACCTATAAGAAACTGACATCTCTACAATTATGAAATTATTGTAACAATTTATTTTATTAGTATAACAACTCTTAAACCAAAATAAACACATAAATATTAAAAAATAAAAAACAAACTCAAGCTCAAACTAAACCAGTATACTTAAAAAAAAAAAGAAAAAAGAAAAAGAAAAAGAAAAGCTAGCTTACCAAAATAATTGACCAAACCAAAGTCCCTGTAGGAAGTATAACATGCCTCCAAAACTTGACTAAACCAAAATTACAATTCTTTAGCCTCTTGGCTCTATTTATCTGGCTAATAGATTAATAAACGTGACTCGTTTAAATAATTTAATAAATCTCATTATACTGGGAATGATAATTTGATCTCTTGTATCCATGAACTATATAATATCAATTCTATGATTTCTTGTACTCTTGTAAAATAGCATCTATTTATTATTTTTGCCATGATCACCGGATGATCAACCCGGTAAGTCACATAGTCTTTAGCAACAAATTAACTTGTATTGTTTAAAACTTAAATGAGTTTCAATGTAAACGGCCCAGGAAAAAGAATAAAGAAGTAAGAAAGACAAAGAGTAAATAACAGTAAAATTACATACAAATATATCTATATGACTATATTCATATAATGAAATCTAGCAATACAAGAACTGACACGGCTCACACACATATAAATTTTAAAGCAATAAATAACAATAGTTTAGATAAACGTACAACATAACATATCTCATATCTGATATCCATATAAAACGAAACAGAAAATAAGTGCCTCCAATTATTCCATGCCATTGAATGTGTGTCTGTTCAGTATACTGGTCATGAGATGAAACATAGTTCAAGGTGTTTCTTTTAGACCCGTGTCAAAGCAGTAATAATTAACCAGTTTTAAGCTTGAGTTTTCAATTAGATCAATTATGCAAGCCTTAGGTTACTTCAACTATTATCAATATTATGCACAATGAAAATATAAATGGATACAAAATATAATGATCCAGGAAAACCAAATAAATGAACCGTTTCATAGTAAAAACCTTGTGAGATTTGACCTACAATCCCTAGGAAGAAAATTCACTATCAAATAGAAGTTTAGAGACTAAATAACCCTATTATTTGTAAATTTAACTATAGTTACCAAACCGAGTTCTAAGATCCATAAATGTCTATGATAGCAACCCACTGCCATATTGTGAACCCTCAATCCACGACTTCAAGATCACCCTTGACAATTTAGATCTAGCACTTTGTTTGACTGGTATGTAGCAACTTTAGATCTACTAGTTTAGATTGAATGCAAAATAAACACTGGTAGTAACTTTGAATACAAAAGACACACAATCTTTTAGATCTCAAAAACAACATCTCCAAAGTCTTAATAAACATGAATTAGGGTTTTCTTTATATATTAGGTCAAGTAGAATTGTAACCCTAATCACTTAATGGGCTGGTGGGTTGAAAATCTGTTTCATTGAAGGCGCAGTTCGATTGGTTAATATTCATTTCAATTGATCAAGCATGTAAGTTTCCGAAATTCCCTTTCATACATACTAAAATTGTAGAATTTTGAGCATCAGTCTTGACACACTAATAGAATTTAAAGACTATAATAAGACATATTTTGATTCACATGTTTGCTAATACAAACAAGGATTCTAAAATCCTAACAATTTCCTCATTTGGAAATTTGTGACAAATCGTACAATCTAAAGAAATGCTCAAATACAGTAGACATCCTTATTACAAAATTTTGCCCAATAACAAATCCCGACCAAAAATAATTATCCTAGAAGTTGCAAGAATAGGCAGTCAATCTTAATTAGAATTTACTTATCTTTTCTGAAACACTTAAAAAGAACATCAAGGTACATGTGGAAACAAAAATAGATAAACACAATGTTTCACAATTCTATAAAATAAAGATAAAATCAATACAGACTATAAAGCATGTGAACATAAATCAAGTTTGATACCACTTATTAGTTAATAAGAAATGTATCAAAACTAATAAAAATAGGTACAAAACCCAAAGCATAAACAAAATAAAATAAAATAAACTAAAAACTAGAAACTTCCCCTAAAACCAATAACCTAATAAAAACACCAATGACAACTACTCTCACTTTTTGTTACATATTCTATTATTTTGTCAACCCAAAAAAAAAACTTTTTGTTACTTATTGCCAAAAAGACATAAGATCAATCAGAAGGGGTTGGAAGTGGTATAGGGAATAAAAAACTCCTCGGCTCATGGAAGTCAACCCGCAATACAGCCACATCTCCCACAAGGCCACAAGTGTTTCCAACAACTGAACATGTGCAGCTTGAGAAGACAAAAAGGACTGCAGCATCTCCCCTTGAGTAGCTTGAAGATTAAGCACTCTCTCCAATATGGACTAGACAATAGAAGAGCTCAAAGAAGCAAGAACATCACCAACTCATCAACTCATATTTCCTGTTCACCCCAAATCTCCCTAAGACATTGATCAACTTGAAAATTTTCAGATTGCTTAACAGTTTGAAAAGAGTATGATCACAATCAACAAAGAGAGGAACAAGGGAAGCAGCACGAGTAGATTTGCGAGGATTAACTTTTCTAGAGGCCACGTGTTTGAAACTGGAAGAATTAAAACACAAAAGCAGACAAAAACACAATTGCAATGCGTGTCTTAACTCCTAAGTGCAACTATATGCTCTATGCAAACTGAACAAAATTATGATTCATGATAGACCCAATTTTTCCCCACCACACAAGTTTATATATATATATATATATATATATATATATATATATATATATATATATATATATATATATATATATATATTACATCTAAATGGTTAAACCTCATTAGTAACCAATATAGCACAAAACCCATATGTCAATTGAGTGAAATAACCAAATAGAACAAAAAGGCACAAATCTTGTCAAGAACATATGAACCATAATTTTGCAATTTTCCACAAATCATCAAATTGAAAGATATAAAGGGTCAAGAACATATTCAAAACAAGCATATATAAAAACTCAATATTCAATTTAACCAATTAAACACAAACGGATCAAAACCCCCAAATTTCACTATAAGTCCGAAAATTCTAGGTTTAGGATGATTTATGCATGAAATCATGATAAGCACAAGGAAACAAAGGTTAGAAAAGACATACTAAAGGTCTGTTTGAGATTCGCTTATTTTGCTGAAATTGAAAACTTTTTGTTGAAAGTACTGTTTATAAAGGTAAAAGTTAGTTGAAATAGTACAATGAGACCCATGAATAGTACCAAAAAGTACAATGAGACCCATGAATAGTACCAAAAAGTGCAGTGAAGTCTATAAATAATAGCAAAAATAAGTTAAATAGTAAAATAAACTGACTTTTTAATTTAGAGCCCAAGTGTACTGAAACAAAACCCTTGAAAAATTTGTCTTAGAAAATTACAAAATTGACTTGAGTGGGTGTGGGGTCCAAGAGAGAGAGAACAAAATCAGAATGAACTTAAAGAGTTTATAAATACCTGTGGCCAAGGATCTTAGGAATTAGACTTTTGATCAGTCGAATAAGAATCAAGAAAGAATTGAAATCTGGAAAAATGCAAAAACAAAATTGCAACACAGCATGTAATTTCTGATGACAAAAATGCATATGAACATAGTCCAGACTTGATTTAAAAGCATCGAAAATGCAAATGAGACATATTAGACCAAAATAAGCACTAAATTTAGTAGATACCCATTTTGTAATATAGGACACGTATTATTTTTATTCCTATCAATGCAATTTATATAGTCAAAAAGAACATTGTCAGATAATTGTAGGTAAAATGGTACACGTAGTAGGTCCTTTAGATAGACATTGGGATTTGTTTAATAGCTTCTCATTCTTTTTTATAAAAGGAGTATCTTTTTTTTTTTTTGCTGAGATATAAAAGGAGTATCATTCTTTTGTAAAGAGTGTAAGGTGGTGGGCTGTGCTAATGGTGTTGGACTGCTTTCTACTGTACTAGGCCCAAATTTTTTGGATAAGAGAGTTAGGACCGGTCTAGTTGCAACTCAAGTTGGTCCGGCTTGTGTGCAAACTAAGCCTGGTTTGCCAGGAACATGCTTGCGGCAAGTAGAGCTGTTTCAGACAAATTGTGACAGATAAACATAATAATAATAAAATAAAATATCTGGCTATGGGAAATGACCAAACAATCCTCAAAAACAACCACAGTAATAATAATCACTTTTACAGAAGGAAAAGAACAGAACAAAAGGGGACAAATAATAATATGTATGGGTTAATCGGAAGATGAAAAAATCAACTAAAATCTAGTCCGCATGAGCAAAATCAGAGAGGAAAGAACTTTCCTTCTCAACGCGATTAATCTCTCAAGAAAAGTCCTGCCGTGGAGATTAACTGCCCTGAGAGGAACGGACCTGAATGGTTTATGCACAGAGGCCCCTTTGGGTTCTAACAGAGAGCGGGATTTCACGAGGGAGAGAGGGAATCCATCTCCGGTGCATGCCTGCCATTCTAATTCTCACTTTATTTTCTTTCTGATTGTTTTCTTTCTTTCCCTCCCACTCATTTCCTTTTCCTTTCTTGGTATCTCTTTTTCAAATTCCTATTTCTTAGTTATGGTTCCCGTTGTTGCTCTGTTTTTCTGTTTACGGCAAGATCCTCTTTTTATAGTGCCTGTCGTAACCGGACTTTACTGTTTTAACCCTTAACCTCCTTTGTCTGGTCTGGGTGTACTGGTCGACCACCATTGATCCGTCTGTGTGCCACCCCCTCATCACCAGACAAAGAAGGGTATTTTGTTTGTTTGTCTGCCGTGACACCCTTTCCTGCTACGATCTGGGTTCTTTCTCTCTCCCTATCCCTCATAGCATGCACCTAGTGGTTCTAACTCAGCTTGCTTCTTTTAGGTAGTAAGCCATCCCAGCAGGACACTTCCCTGAAAGAGCCTGAGCCGAAACCTCAAAAATAGATTTTTCCCCTCACCCCACCACCAAACCATGCCCTCTGAATCTCTGACCCCCGACCTCACCATGCTCTGTATTGGCTGGGTACAGGCTGGCGGTGCCTGGGTCTTGCGCGTGCCTTCCTTCCATATGTGTCCAAAATCTACCTGCTACCCATTCGTCTGCCGTGGTCTGGAGGCTTGCCTGCCGTCCGTTTTCTTTGATCTTTTATGTGGGCTATTTTTTCGAATTCCCGCTCCTCTTAGGAGCTGGACCTTATTTGATGATGGGCCTTATATTTCTTTGGCCCACTTCTTGATTTCCCTCATTTCCTGCCATATCGTTCTGTTATTCCTACTGTAATGACTCAATCCTGCTGAGCCTCTTTAGGCTAGCCATTTACTCTTTCCTCCAATGGCTTGGTATGGCCATTGGTTTTCCTACTCATGGGCTCCTGTGTCCCTTTTGTCCTCTTTTGGGCATCCTTAGCCCACTTGCTTTCTTTGGGCTTCCTTGGCCCTTTTACTAACTCTGCATTCCCATGGGCTTTTACTAACTTCATTGGGCTTTCCTGGCCCAATTACCTTATTCTCATCATTGGGGTTCATGGGCCTGCCATAAACCCTTACTTTCTTCGTTTACATTACTTTGGGCTTGCGGCGGTCCTTTCTCACTTTTCCACATCATATACTGCCCATGGGTATGCTATTTCTCTCTTTCCGGGCTTCTTTAAGCCCACTTGCCTCTTCAAGGCCCATTTGTTTATTTCATGGGCTTGTGATCCATTATTCCTGCCGCTTGGGCCTAATGGTTTTGCCATCGACTTGCCGATTCTTTGCTGCCCTTGTTGTTGGGCTTTTCTTCTTTCTACTTGGATTCTCACAAATGACCCTCAACAAAGAGCAATGATTAATATTGCAAGTTTTTAACCAAAAAAAAAAATGATTAATATTGCAAGTCTTTCTTTAGTTCTCTCTTATCCTTTCTTTGTTATCGCTTTGTTTTTGTAACAAGTATAGAGTCTCCTACCTACTTGTATATACACTTAAAACACTACTACTCTTGTGAGTCCTGTAAATAAGTACAAAGTATCTAAAGCATACCTATAAATTATCCTAAGGAGTTTGTAAGGTAAGCTTGTATTATATAAATCTGTTTGTATTATATTATAAAAAGATTCATTAATAGGCTTAATGAACAATTAGAGTTTGATGGATATTTTACTCCTAAAAAAAATGCCTTGGTTAGTCAAACCAGAGAATCAAAATTCTTTAGTAAATTTGACTGTAAGTCATGATTTTGGCAAATATAGTTGACAGGGGAGTCTAACCATAGTTGTCAGTATCATATAACAATACGTATCGTATTGTGCACTAATTGTCATAAGTACTTATGAATCATACGATACATAAGTGTGTATTATATGAATTGTATCTTATTATAAAATTGTTTGTATTGTACGATATATTGATATGTAGGTTTAAAATGATTTTTTTAATTAAAATTTATACTTTTGTTTAAACCCAACAAGTTGTTAGACTTGTTTTTAACACAAAATTATTAGGCTACTTGATTGAGCCCAATAATATAACATGTTCATAACTTTTTTCTCCCCTTCTTTCTTTGTCCTACCAAATTTAAACTACATACCTAACACTTCATTTTTATAGTATGAATAAGGTATTAAATGAAAATATACTTTTTTTGTTTTCCTTTTGATACTATAGTTATAAGTATAAGAAGCTAAAATACCAAGAAGAAATATAACGAAAAAATTACTAAAATTAAATAATTAATAAAAAACAAGAAGAGGTACTATATGTTGATGATGAAGAAGAAAATATCAATGAAGAAATAATTTTGCGAGATAATGAACATAGTGATAACATTGACTTAGATGAAGTTAATTAGGCAAGATGATGAATATGATGAAAATAAATTACTATTTTGGCTTATATGTCATATATTATTATTATCACTTTTGAATTTAATCAATTTAAATGTGTATGTTATAAACATATGTTATTTTTTGTTATTTAGTTAACTTTGTTAAATATTATTACATAAGAGATAATTAAATTAGCCATGTGCTGAATATTTTCTGAATTTATAACAAATATAATTTTTATATATGTATATCTATATTTTTTAATAAATTTTTTGAGATGTTTATATATCTTATGATAAACAATACGATACAATATATGATATAGAAAAATAAAAAATCGATTCAAGATAAGATTCACATTTTCACAACTATTGTCTAAACCATTAACATCTATCTATCTATCTATCTATATATATATATATATATATATATATATATATATATATATTTATATATATATATATATTAAAGCTTGTGTATAATAAATTCATACTGTATTATATATATATATATATTTAATGTACTCTTTTATAACTAAATGTGTGTTTCCATATATCTATATATATAGTACAGTGTTAATTTATTATACACAAGCTTTGATTAAATTGACCCATTGTATTTTAATTAATGTCTCATGTTTATTCCCACCAAAAAAATGTCTAATGTTAATAAAAATAAAACTATTATATGTTTATTTATGATTTTTTATAAACTCTATAAAGGAAAAAAAAATCGATTCATAATACTATTTGTATTTTGAGAACCATGGTTTAACACGTTAAATCACCCATCGCAATTAGCTTTTAACACATATTTCCACGTTTATTCTATACATACTTACAGTGCCAGCAAAAGAATTGAATCAAAGATCTAAACCCAAGTCAAACCAATGAACCATGCAAAAAAGACAGTAAGATAAAACTTGGGTCAAAACCATGAACTCAAAAGTCAAAAGTACTTGAAAGGCAGGAGGTTTATGCAAGTTCCAATATTAAATACTCGCTCGTGGTCGTGGGTTTGAACTTTGAAAGAACACAAGGGGGAGCGGAACACTCATCGAAAAAGGCAGTTGCAATTGAAGTTGATCTTGATTTTGATTCTAGCTTTGGCATTTTTGAAGGTGATTTGGCTATTGTTGTCAAAGCTGTCTGTGGAAGCCTTGAACACGTACTATGTTTTAGGGTTGTAAATGAAACAAAGTGTTTATAAACATTTCAAGCTCCACTCGGAAAAAAACTTATGTTTGTTTGTTTTGCAAACAGGTCAAACTTAAATCCAAATTTAGACTTGATTATTAAACAGACCTAGCTCAAATATAATAATATATTCATGAAAAAACTCGTGATTATAAGACTCGATTTAACTATATATAATATACATTTGTCTTAAAATATACTTATATAGACTTAGAAATGGATTGTGTAAGTTTGTAATTAGATAGGTCCATATAATATCAAATTATTATTTATAGTTTATTGATAATATAAAAAATCAATTTATAGTAAAAATTTATAGATTTGTAAAGGGGTAAAAAAGTTTAGGCATACTTTTACTACATAATGAAAAAAAAAAATTAATAAAGTAGTTCGTTAACAAGCTCAAATTTATTCAATGAGAAAATGAAGCGAGTTTAAATATGTAATGAAACTTGAGCTCGACTCGCATTTGAAATAAATCTAAAAAACAAATCTAAACTTCTAATAATCGGCTCAGTTTATTTACAACATATCGGCTACCGTGGTTTATCTCTAGTATTGTAAATGATATCAAAACTCTTCCCTCTAATTTTGTTGTCTGGGACTTTGTCCATGATGCCGAGAAGTTAATGTACTTTCGGCCCATAGTCATTAGTGTGGCCACATGGGCTTTGTCTTCTCATACTGATGGGCCAGTTTCCCCATCTTCTCTACCCTCCTCTGCTTTGGACTTAAAAGGGAGAGATGGACCTGGCCCTTTGAGTGTTTTTGTGAAGTAAATATGATTATTCAGCAGAAAAGTAAAATACAAAAGGCCAATAACCTTCATTTGGGTTTGGCATAGCAGCGGTGCAACCCACCACGGTTCTAATGCATGTTGTAACCAAAACAGGCAATGAGTTTGCATGTTTACTATTGTTAGGTTAAAGATTGGCCCAGTTAAATTAACCAATTATTTAAGTTGATTAATTAAACCAAATTACATATAAATTCAATTAAGTGTGTGTTTGGCTCCAAATTAAAAAGTCAGTTTATTTTATTATTTAGCTTATTTTTGTTACTATTCATAGGTCCCACTGCACTTTTTGGTACTATTCATGGGTCCTACTGTACTATTTCAGCTAACTTTTACCTTTATTTACAGTATTTTTAGTAAAAAGTTTTCAATTTCAGCAAAATAAGCAGATTCCAAACAGACCTAAGGCACAATCAATTCACCAAATTAAAGGTAAGTGTAGTGGAAAATAAGTTTGACACAATTATTTGATCACGATGAAGAAAACTCTCGCAAGCAAAACCCCACTAGGTGAGTTTTTTATCACCACTCTCAAAGAATTTACTAAAAGAAATTGAGGTTACAAGTACAAGAAATCTTACGCTATCCCGAAGTACCTATCTATAGTAAAACCTACTAACCTATAAGGAAGCTCAACTTTAATCCCAATTGAACTACTTCTTGCAACAAACTCTTTCTTTGCACGAATCTCATATCCATGACTAACACTAGAATAACCAATTGATTAATGTAGCTTTTGCAATGTTCTTCAAATCACGCTTTGATGAATCGATAGTAGCTTGGTACAAAACCCTAGATGCACAAAACGTCACAGCAACTCTAAGTATGCGTGAATCTCTATATATATATATATATGATGACGGCCATAAAATATTCCTTTTATATGGTCTAGAACCCTAGTGCATGAATTCCAAGTTAGACTAAGTCATCATGGTCTGAAACTGAAATTACTATTCAGTTTTCCTGTAACTCAATAAATCGAGAGGTGTCGAGATTCATTTATTCTTGATAGATCGATAGGTATCGAGAGGTACCAAAGTCCTGTGTTAGCAACTTTTCTTGAACAATCTTGTATTTTCAAATCATACCACCTGGATGTGTCTTTGAATACACTTAAAACTAAGACTCAATTACATATAAAGTGCATTTTGACTCAGATATGCCAATGTATAAAACTAACCCTAACAACTATTGTGTTTGTTTGATGAGTCAAGGCAAGTAAAAAGGATTCACCTGCTAGCCCATACAACATCATGAATCCAAGAGCATTGCATTACTAAGTAATGCTAGAGAAGCAATTTTTCACAATATTTTTCACTTGTTAAGATGATTATGATTGGAACATTACTTTCATATGGGTTTATCTCTAATCCCACCTTTATAATACATTAATCATAACAGGCTATGTTAACAGTTGTGAGAAAAGTTTCAAAAATTTTTGTTGAATCAGTATTTTCTTAGCACATAAACACAATCATAACTAGAACAGAATGTTTGAGATTTAATATCAAAGTATTTTCATAAATATTCGCAAGGTCAAGAACTTTCAATCTAAAATCTAGGGGAACCAAAGGAGTTGAGAGCTTTTCATATCATATTTACAAAGTCAAAACCTTTGCGAGTTTCAAACCTAGACAATGCGATGGAGTTAATTCTCCAAAAAGAATTAGCTATTGGTATCCCTTACTTATAGATTTTGTTAACGGATACTTTAAGGGTATTTGTTTATGAAATACTTTTAGAAACTTTTTATGAGAAAGGAAAAAAGCAACTAGCTTATTTGATAGTCATTTATATTTTCATAAAAATTGTATAAAAACTTTCTTAAAATATTTATTAACAAATGCCTTAAAAACACTTGTTAATCGGACCATTTACTTATTGTGTACTTCCGATATAATGCCCACATAGAGGATTTCGTTAGAATACATCTTCCACCAAATGCCAATGGTATTCTCTTTTGATTGATATCTTACCCTATATGGGGAACCCAAATCCTTCAAACGGGTTGAATACTTGAATCAGATGATGGTGAGAATAATATAATGACAAGAAAAAGAGAAGTATTGTAGGTTCATAAATTTATAATTCTATTTATCTGTCTTCATCATGAGGGGAATTCCAATATTTAAAAGGGGAAGCACTAACTCACTTAGAGTAATACTGGTGTCACATCAAATGGCACAACTCGTCACGTAAGCGAGTTATGAGTGGTAGAGGTATGATGGTGGGTCCATGTGAGGACACACATCTACCACTCACAACTCATCACATGAATGAGTTGTGACACAAGTTGTGTCATTTGATGTGGCACCAACATTTTTTATGGCTTAATTACTCCATGGTTTGTATTTTGTAAGATAAGGTTTGGATTGGAGAAAATTTCCACTAATATTCATAAGGCATTTTTTATTTAAAAAAATTGGCCAATCAATAGAATAAATTTCTAATATGATTTATCTCTCTTTATCATGAATGTAATTCTAATCTTTGAAAGGGAAAGCTCTCCCAACATCTTTCCCTTAGAGCATTAGCATTGGGGAATGCTAATGTCATATCTAAGGTGTATTTGGCATTTCAAGGGCCAAAACATACCGCATCAGGGAATGCTAAAGGTAGGTATTGCAAATTTTTTTGCAATACTGCTACAGTACAATTCCAAAAGTGGAATTGTACTGTAGCAGTATTGTAAAAATAATAATAATATTTTACTGATAATTGATGCCAACTTTCTCTCTCCTCTCTCTCATTTTCTCTGTTCTCTTCTCTCTCTTCCTTTTATTCTTTCTCATCTGCTCTCTCCTCTCTTCACTGTGGTGGTTGTGGTTTTTTTTTTTTTTTTTTTTTTTTTTTTTTTTTTTGCTGTGACCGATTCTTAAAGGAAGAGGTGGGTATGGCTGAAGTGGGTTGTGGGTCGTGGTTGGGTCCGATGTTTGGGTCGTTGGTCGTGGTTGGGTCCGGTGTTTGGGTTGTGGTTGGGTTGTGGCTGAAATGGCTGAAGTGGGTTATTGGTCGTCAGAGATCGCCGGTGCTAGAGGTTGAGGGAGAGAGAGAGGAAAAAAAAAGACTGTTGGAAAGCTCAGGAAAACCAAAAGTATCGGTTAGAAAGAAATAATAAAGAAAGATTAAAGAATAATATTTTAATAAAAATAGAGTTTTGGGATGTGGGAGATATTGTAAAATGGTATGGTATAAGTAATAAAGTGGCTTTTTGAGATGGTAAAATAGAATATGATAGAATTCTTTGATGCTGATGCTCTTACAAGTGTTAGTTGGAAGGTGACGTCATGAATTTCATATACATTGAATCTTTGAGTAAGTTTACCAATAAATAAAGTGTTCAGTTAACGACCTTAGAGCATTTGTTAATAGACCATTTTAGAAGAAAAAAAAAATTATACCACTTTCATAGGAAATATAAAAAGCTATAAAAAAATAATTTATTTTCTAGTAATGCTACAGTCTCAAACTATTTTACAATATTTTTAGTAATTGCTATTATGGTCAACTTCTTACTAATTCTCATCTAGACCCACCAATATCATCACTATCTTATTTACTAATAATCAATCACCACATTAGGAGTTTGTAAAAGTTTTTGTAAAAAAGTTTGTATCTCTAGCCTTTTCCTTTATTTTTTCATTTTCTCATAAAAAATTTATAAAAGTATTTTCTAAACTAATTCCTTAAGATATTCGTTAAACTTTTTCCATAAATAAAAGAAGAGAAAGAGAAAAAGAGAAATATTACAAAATCACAAGATAATTGTTAGAAGTGGCAAAATTGGCCTGGACTCGACAATCCGACCCGAACCAAAAGAAAAATATCCTACCTTACAAAGGCGTAGGTTAATGTCATAGCAAAATACAATGCCGTAAGAACTTCATAAATATCCCTGCAGGTGATCATTGGTAGTAGAGTAGTTCCTAATGACCAAAGATTCAACGTGTGAATGTCCAACAATGTAGGTTCTAGGATCACCATGGAGGACAAGTGCAGTGGCAATTGCTCTGCTTCAGGATCATCATAGAATTCACAGGTCACTAAGTATTGGGTAGGAGGGTGTATGAATTTTGGGCAAGGAATGAATCTAGCAATTGTGCTCCAACAGGTTCTTAGTTTGACATATAGATGTGTTGTAATTTTTTAGTTAACACACATCACAAGTCACACATGTCCTCTCTTGTTCTGTTTAGTGCCTAGTGTCTATCTGCACTAAAATGGTCAAAACAGCTTGATCCTTAATTATATATTAACTTGTATAAACTATAAAGTATAATCTATTAATCTCTGATACAAAAATAAAATAATTGAACGATGAAGCAGCGTGACATTCTGTGCTTTGGACCAACCAAGAGTGTTACCGAAACACACTCACACAGTCACACTCAGACTCCCTCTTTATTCAGCACTAGTATTTTAGGATTTGCTTTGAAATTAATTGAACGATGAAGCATTGGCCGATTAAATGGTTTTTTTTTTTTTTTTTTACTTTAATTTTTTGTTTTTGAAAGGCTAAAAAATGGGCTTCGTGTCTAAAGTTGTGGTGAAGTTTGGGCCGATCTTGTTGCATTTTTTGGACTAATGTTTGTTGGTTTAAGTGACTAAGGAATATGTTTGGGGGGAGGGGGGAGTTTAATTTAGGCCCAAATTCTAATTGAACCCTTTTTTTTTTTTTTTTTTTGTGAGATGCAATTTTAATTGAACCTTAAATATACTTGCAGAAAAGTTTTTTTTTTCCCCCTAAAATCCAGGGTGGCCATGCCTCCGCAATGCTAAAAAAGGGCCTGTCTTGAGTGATAAAAAAATTGTGAAATAATTTGTGATTTTTTTTTTTTAATTGTGTTTGTTCTTATTTAAATTGGAAGAGTAGACAAAGCTGAAGAGAAACTCTCTGTCCTCTAAAAACAAGGACAATGTGACGAGTGCAATGATTTCATTAAAAAAATGCATTCCTTGAATTCAATCAACATTAATATTAAATAAATAAATAAAATACTCATTTAATTTGATAGTTCTTATATCTTGTCAAATGTAGTTAGATGCATGAAAAGTTGACACTAACAAACAAATCATTTTAAAATTTACAACTTGTCATTAGAGAGCGTAAATCCTCTTTCCTCAGAGAAAGCGTTGATTGGGTAATTCTTTTTTTAGTTTTGAATGTGTTAGTTTCTGCTTGGTTGATGAGAGAACTAAATGAATGAAAGAAAAAGAATTTAAAGTTTGAATCATTTGCATTGTGTTCAATTAGTCTTAGTTGAATGGAGCTTTTCATTTGTGTTTTCTATGTACAGATCTTGATGAAATAGGTTTTCAAGATTGTAAATTTCTTATTTATTTTTATTGTTTTTCAAATTTGCTTATACAATTAGATATTTTTAATCATGTTCTCTATTAGGATGTTGATATTGTGTGATTGTTTTAATTAGACATTTAAATGGTAAACCAAACTCCTTTGTGTTTGTGCTATTTCGTTTTGATCAATAATGTTGTGATTTGTATAATTCTATTATTAATGAACAAGTATTAATTTGTTGATCTGTACTATTTCTTGATATGAATTAAACCAAATTAATGCATTTCACACCAAGTAATTTGTTGCATTACTTACTAAGTGACAAATACATGTTTTCAAAAGTTTTTTATTCATGTGAAAAATTACAATTCAACCACAATCCAATCCATAATTTGATTGACTCGACCCGTTTGCAACTTGATTAAATGATCCATTTTCGACCTAAACTCGATTGGCCTGACCTATTTGCCACGTCTTTTTTTTTTTTTTTTTTTTTGGGGAAAAACAAATACACAAAAAGTGAGAGGGAATATCTAGGTTTTTAACATAAAAATACACTACGAACTCCACTAAAAAACCATGGTAACTCTTAAGCCACATCTAATTAATTGTTGATCCAATAGCTTATTACCTTTTCCAATTTTTGACTATATTGAATCAAGAATTAGTCATAATGTTGAGTATATTTTATTCGGATACTTCACTTTTGTAATAGGTTGTGGTAATCTATTTTTTAAAAATTTATACTTATAAGAAGTTGTAAGAAAGATGCTATAATTAGTAATTAAATTATAGTATTATACTCCCAAGCATATAACGCCTCATGTGAAAATTAAGGTCACGGAATTGATCAGCAAGAACAAAATTAACATGACACTTGTTCCCTGCGTGACATATCAGGTTGTGAAAAATTGGAGTGAGAGTAAACATTATCAAATTCAAATACTAAAATAAATAAACACCCAATTCAATTCAATGATAAGATATTAAGATTATGATCTTTGGAACCTCACAAAATGATGATGACGTGTGGTACTTGATATTTTTACAAAAAATATTCATCATTGAGATTGACACATACCAACTTTTTTTCAATCAATTGCCCAACTCAATCACAGAGATTGAAACAATAATGAAGATTATTCTTTGGGGTAGTTGGTGATTTTAGATTTATTCATTTTTTGGTGTTGCTGCAATTATATTCAAGAACTTCTTCAGTGAGATTGATTGTCAAGCAAGAAAGTATGCTCTAGTTTTGGCCTTTTAGGAATAGCTCTCACACAGGAGATTGATGGCATTGGCAATACGCAACCTAAAACTCATCATTTTCACTCATCACCTGAAATTGTTGCTTTGTCCCATTTGGGTGTGAATGGTGTGACTGTTTGGCTTCCATTCAAAACTAATTCTGGTTTTTTCTTGAGAGAAAGGTAAAGTATTCAAAACTCTTAAACTCTTTGGTACATAAACAGGTGTATTAAACTTTCTATTCAATTTTAAGTCAAAATTCCGGCCTCTACAGTGCTTGCATTTTGGGTGGAGAATGCATTCCAGATTGAAATTGCTTTTATATATATAAATAAAAGGAAGAAGCCCACCTTTTTGGATTTTGAGAAACAAACATTACACACATAAGAGAGGGGGAATGAGATTTTAACAAAAAGACCCGCCTTTTTGGTTTGTTTAATTATGTATGAGATGTGGCATTCGAAGTGGCATGTTATGATTATCTCTACTGTATTCATGAACCGCCTATGGTACAATAGAACCCCATATTTCATACTCTAAATATTAATAATTCTTAATATTTCCTTATTTTATTTAAAAAATCAATTTTGCTCTATAATTTATGAGTAATTATTTTTTTCAAAGAAAATTTATGAATAAAATGTATTCTTTATTATTAGGAATAAACATGGTGTAATAGAATAACTAAACATATTCATAAGTTTGGTTGTGAGTTGTAACATTAAATAAATTTAAGATTTATTTTAGAAAATATCTTACTCGTACTAAGGAAGAGTAATATATTTTTTTAAAATAATATTACTCGTACTAAAAAATATATTTTTTAAATTTGAGAGAGATATGAGTTATTTTTTGATAATTTTTTATTTTCATATTTGTCAAATGCATATGGAAAATATATTTATTTAAAAAATATATTAATTTCAAAAATTATTACACCTACTAAAATAGAGTAATGTTGCAGGCATAAATTTTTTTATAACATTTTTACAAACTGTTGATATGAAAAAATTTTACTGGATCTCATCTAAGCCCACCAAACATCACTTTTTTACATATCAATAACTATTCACCATAGTTTGTAAAAAATAGTTTGTGTCTATAGCATTTTTTACTAAGGAATAGCTATTACAATCATATTAGAGATGAATAGTTATTCCTCATTTTAAAGGATACTTATTCATAATGAATGACTATTTCCTATAATAAAAACATAACCAAACTACAAAATAACTAAACCATAAAAATAACAATTACATTACAATGTATATTATAATCTACCAAACATGCCTAAGTAATCCTAAAGTAGAGATAAACATGGTATTCCTATTCCACTAGTAAATGCAAGCTAGCTAATACAAGCATTAACTTTTTCATATTAATTTATAAATTTACGTCATATTTTTATGCTAAATGACTTGCATTTATGGGTAAGGTCCGTAAGGATAGTAACTAATATTTTTCCCTAGTTTATACTTTATACTGCATATTATTTGTTTTGAACTTTATGCAAAATTTTAAAATATTTGTTAATCCATATTTTTATATACATATATGTCAAAATCAAATAGTATTTACTAATATATAATACTTATTTTTTGTTTGACCTTGGATGTGAATTATATTTGGGCGGCACCTGTACGATTAATTTACTCAATGTTCTTGAACATGGCACTAAGGAGTAGAGTTTACCTGTCTCAACCCTATAGGGTCAATGGGTACATTTCTGTGCACTTACTTAAAAATTCAGTATTATTGGTTGGATTTCACACAAAGACAGAACCGTCCCACTTGTAACCAAATGCCTCCTTCGGTTTTCGTTTACCTACCAAACTTACACATTCCTCAAGGAGATCACATGTAAGTTCTCTCGAATTTCTGTTTCAGTGTAGTTTTTTTCTTAACTGATGAAATTTGTACAAGCCAAGTCAGAATAAGATCAGTGATCTTGATGCATGACAGTGATTCCTCACAAGCTTTGTGCTTCTGGGTCATTGTAATCGAAAGTACAGAATGTGAATGAGACAACTTTGTTAGGAAAAAAGAATTTCTGGGTTTTGTTTTTTTTGGCTTGAGAGCTATAAGTTTCACCTCTTCTGCTTATGTAGAATAAAAGTATGGTAATGGAGTTAGTCACCTCTGTGATACTATTGTTAGTGGGTGTTGCTGTATTGGTGGTAATACATGTTTGTATTGTTAGTAGATCTTTCAGCTGGAGAGGGAGTAATCAACATGGTGATATTATGGTTCAAAGAAGTAGAAAATTTGGGGCCAAAATGATTTCCAATGAGGACTTGAAAAAGCTGCCTTGCTTTGACTATGAGGCAGCAGAGAAAGGGACTAGCTGTGTTGATTGTGCTGTGTGCTTGGAGAACTTCAAGATGGGTGATAAGTGCAGGTTATTGCCAAATTGCAGGCACAGCTTCCATGTTCAGTGCATAGACTCATGGTTGTTGAAGACACCCATTTGTCCAATCTGTCGAACTTGCATTATTCCTCTCAAGGTTGAAGTGATTATAAGTGAGGAAAGTAGTGTTTCAGATAGTATTGCAGTTGAATTGACATAGAGCAAGGTTGTTTTGTTAACATACTAGCTTCAATTAATACCCAGTCGTTTTGGCTTTATGTTTAGTAGTTTGTTCCATTGATCATAGAGAGATGATCTCGTTTTCCTAAGCCCACTCAAATTTCACAAAAGGAACAAGTGCATGAGGTCTGCTTAGCCCTTCTTTTTCCTTCTATCCTTTGGTTGGCTTTGATGAACATTCAGATTTTTTCTTCTTGTGGTGATAACATTGTCTGAAGCAGAATCAAATCCATTCAGTGGGTTTTCATATTTTCACATCTAATGGCATTTCAGGTTGTGAATATGTATTTATTTATTTAGTTTTATTTTTTGATAAGTAGGTTTCGATTTAGGCTGTGAAATTGTATTGTGATAGATGCCTTGCATTTTGATAGTTGTGAACCATACGCTTAAGACACTAATCACAAGATTAATCACGTCTTTTATTAGATTTGAGCAACTATTAGGGGTGTGTAAAATATTAAATTTACAAGTTTTAGGGTGGGAAAAAATAAACATCATCTAAAGCTCTCTAGGTTTTGAGAAATCAAGCATGATTTAGCATTGTTTGCAAGAATGCTAGGAATACAATTTTTCCCCCCACAAATTACTATGGTAACAAGTTGTGATTGATAGTATATCACTTTCACATACTCTTATTACAGACACTACTTTTTTTATGTACTAATCATAACATACTAATTGTGGAATATCTTGTGTCACAAGACTTATTGTTTTTATTGTTTGCATGATAAGAGGTAAGCTTTCGGAAGCAATTACTATATCCTTATTATATTGGATAGTTTTTTTTTTTTTTTTTTTTTTTTGGTCTATATAGTTAATGGATTTCCGAGTCCTCCCTCACAAAGTAGTCTAAGATTCATGGTCACGATGGGATACCATTGATAAGGGGTACCAAAACTTTTCACTCCACTCTGTTACATCCAAATATATATATAGTAAAAGCAAGTTGCTTCAATTTGCTAGTCCACCCGGAGCTTATTATGAACAATTTACCAGCCTAGGTAATGGGAGTGAAGTATGGAATAAAACAATGGGACATCGAACAATTCTAAACTTGAAACCTAGACCGCTGTAAAGAGCGTCAAAAGTAATATGAAAGCCTTTAGAAACTTGCCTTCCCCAAAGGCCCAAACCACGGTTTTTGCTTTGCTTTAACTGTTTCTATTGTTTACTGTGTGTCTGTGTTTTTGGCCATTGTCTGAAGTATAAATAAGCGAAATTGTTTTGAAATCAGTGAGAACACTTGGTTACCGTTGCAGATATCATTTCAGAAAGATTTACATGGAAACTTATTAATAAAGAAGAGCCATGTCCCTGAAATAACAATGTCAATGCATGAAAAATGAAGAGGAAAAGGAAAACCACAGAAAAAAAAAATTAGAGAGCGTGGCATTTATGAGTTCAAGCCCTTCAAGCACACAGGCCTTAGCATCCACATTGGTGGAGCTATTTTTTTAGCTATTTGGCACCACAAAAAGTTACTTTATCTATTTTAACTACTCACTTTACAAAACATCCAACATCAGTAGATCTATTTTAGTTTTCAACACAATAAAATAATATAACTACTACAATAGATTGTCGAGTGAACACACAAATAAAAAAACATTGTATAAGAAAAGAAAAAAGTATAAGAATAAAAGAACAATAGCAGTGTGAACGCAGAAGAACAGAAATAAGAATAAAAATAAGTAAAATAATCAAGAACAGTGTAAACACACAAATAAATAAATAAAATTTACCTTTCAACTACAGTGCACAACCAAAAGTAGTTGTGCACTGTAGCTGTAGAGCCGAAAAATATAGATTTGACTCCACCATTGTAGGGCACATTTTGGTATTTAGTGGTGCTAAAAATAGCAATATAGCTATTTAACACCACCAATGTGAATGCTCTTATCCTCTCAACCCAACTGATGGGCCTCAAGCCATACAATGCTAAAATGAGACCATGGCATTTATGAATTACTACTGAATACGAGTTGTAGTTGATAATAGCCCCGCTGATCATTAACACTCCCAGTGTCCTAATGCTAACGGTACAATGTAATTCATGCGAAGCTCACATCAATCCAATGAGATGATGGATATAAGATGAGACAGGTTTACACATTGCCTCCTCATAACATGCGAGTCACATAAGTGTATGAGATCCTCCAAATGTGAGAGAGACATTGCGTAAACCAGACTCTCGAGATACTTTCTCGATAGATTTGGCATCGTTCTTTACCTATCCTAAAGAACCCAAATGATTGTAAAAAGAAATTCACTGCTAAGGACTATTTGTTTCCATTTATCTGATAAAAGCTCATACAGACCTGTTAACCGTATAATTTTCATACAATCCTGGTTCAAGAAGATAGGAAAAAGACCATCTTGAGCTCAAATTATCACGACGATGTGAGTCTAAATACTTAGATCAGTTCTTCTCTGTATTATTCTCCAATTCTCTCCTCAGGTGCAGAGAGAAGTCATCATTAACATCATCATCATCCCAGTCGTCTTCCCACTGCTGGGTCACTTCTTTTCCTTCCTCCTTGTCCTCCCACTCTGTCATACATAATTTTAGTTAAGAAAGAAGAAAGAAAAAATATTCAGAAATCAGGCACAACTTATGTTAAACAGGCAACTAAAACCAGTCACATAAAATTTCATCTGCTTGTAACGGCAGGAAGAAGATCTCAATTATCCAATTGAAAAAAAAAAACACAGGACAATGAAAGTACGGAATCAATCTACTGACAAAAAAATGAAACAAAGAGATGAATGCATGTACAAGATCCAAAGATCTATCTCTTGGAAAAGTCGAGTAAAGCTGTGCGCCTTAAATTAACTACTTCCCAAATCTTGGAAATTTGAAATGCCCAAAAAAAAAAAATATGTATGTTTGTGTGTGTGTGAGAGAGAGAAAGAGAGAGAGAGGAATAAAAGACAATGAAATTCATAAATATTAAAAGAGGTCAAGAGTTTAATTCACATTATCATGGCAACTTCTAATAATACATGAGAAGATAAAATTCAATCAATCTAACCAAAATTCCACAGATACTGGCATCCATCTGTATTTAGCAACAATCATAATCTCAATAATATTGAGACAGCCCTTTAGTATAAATATCTACATAAAACTTTGCAAATTAACAACCTTATTAAAATTGTAGGGTATTGCTAGCCCTTTAGTATATATATCTTACAAATTCTCTGATGTTATCATCATCATGTCACTCTCTCTCTCGTGTGCATCAAGATACATGTTGCACATGCATCTCTCCAATGGGGAACCAAACAAAAGCTAAAAAGATTGTAAAAGAAGAAGAGATTCTAATATATATTCCATAACTCTAGTGGCTTACAAAACCTTGCATAATGATCAAGATGAAAATGCAAGTCCTTTATTTTTACCATGGCTGCTAATCTCCCAAGTCCCAACGCAAACATACAACATTGAATCCCTTACACTTAGATGGCCTCCTCATCAATATAACAGTAGTGTGAGTACAATCTTAACACTAATAAATTGAATCCAGAAAAAAAAAAAAAAAAAAAAAAAAAAAAAAAAAAATTCATTTTGTATCTTTCTTTCTAGAATTTTAAAAAGAACAATGGCTCTAGACTATAAACAAGCACTTTAGTCACTTACAGAAAAAATTTTAACCAAAAAAGAGGATAAAGGCCTTCATACTTAGTCAGAATAACAACATCCCATGCAAATCCATTCTTCAGCTAATATCACAATTACCCTACTTCTACTACAATTATAGTAGTACCTTAACCCTTATATGCAGAATCAAATGTATGAATGCAATATCCCACTAAGCTCTCCTCCAAATTGGAAAATTATTCAATAATATGAGTAATACTCTCTCATCTCATATGAATAATCAACCCATGCCATAAATTGTACCTCTGGGACCTAGTTTTATGTGAGAGGGAGTATTACCCCTAAGATATGGATGGAATAAGAGAATAAATTCTATAAAAATTCAGTATAAAAGTCAATGTTTATACCCTCTAATAAAATATTAATAAGAGAATAGGTAGAACCATACACAATCACAATCCTAATAAAAACAAATTTACTCAATTATTATAAATTTCTATGTGATCATTTAAAAAAAAAAAGGTATTGGTGAAGAGCAAGAAAAGCCACTAACAACATCGTTACAGAAGTCACCCTCAACACCTTAAGCTCCCCTGTATGGCCTTCTTCAAATTCCAGACAATGTCAATGTTCAAAAATATTCCAATTTTGTGTCCCAAACATAAGAGGATTTCAGTAGAATAAATCCAGAAAATAAATAAATAAAAATCAAGACAAAGGATTTCATCCTGCTGTCGGTTGAAAGTGCAGCCCACGCCAAAGAAGATTAATACTCCTCACATGCCCAATAGCAATGTTGAACATATGTACACTAGACTAGAAAATACCTTCCAAGATTAATACTCCAATGAGTCACCACTCAATGAACACCATTCTAGTGAATGACTGCCACTGTGGACCTCCCCCTTCATCTCTACCACTCACACATTTGTCAGCTGGAAAACTGACAACCTCAACATTAGCATACCCAAACTATTATTCGAATTTCTCAACACAATCAATCAAGCCTTATAATCTAGCAATTCCTCATTTTGACTTGATGCCAATTCCACCAACAACTTAAGAGGCCCATCAAGTGCCAATATTGATGGAGGACAAGATATGGGGTCTAGGGTTTAATTTTTATGGTTGGTTAATTTTGCAATTTTATGTAATTTTCATAATTTTAGGTTTATGGTTATTATTTCCTTGATTTTAGGTGTATTCAAAGTTTTCCCAGTCAAATCAGGGTCCTATAATGGTAGGGTATCAATTAGGATCTCTTTTAGAAGAAATCATAATTGATACTCTACTATAATAGAAATCTAATTTGACTAGAAAAGCATTGAACACAAAATAATAACCCTAAACCTAAAATTACGATAACTACATAAAATTACAAACCAACCATAAAAATTAAACCTCATATATTGTCCTACATCAAATACTGCCACCAAATCACATATTGCCAATGCCACCAACAAAGCCCAAGTGGTCCATTCAAGCAATTTCACAAACCCCCCCCCCCCCCCCCCCCAAGTGCTCAACAGCTCTATCGGACGTTTGTGGATTATTAATCTTCTTGATGCCGGCAGCACTTTCAGCAGACAAGGAGATGAAATCCTATAATGTCTTGATTTATTCTGATGAAACCCTCTTAACTCTCTTATGTTAGGGGCAAAAAAAAATTGAAACATTGCTCAACACTAACATTATCCAAAGTTGGGGGACACCATACGGGAAGTTTAGAAGACAACTTCTCCAACTAACAAAGTTATTAGCAGCATTTACTCTTCTTCTTCACCAATGCCTTTTTTAGATATGTTTTTAATTGTTGTCATTGTGTAAACATGGGATTTTACAATTAGCAATAATTCAATACTAGGAAGCACGAACCCGGACACGGGTACGAGACAGTGACACGAGCAATTTCTGAAAAATTATAACATGACAGCACCCTAATAAATAAACCTCTTTTGACCAAAATGCAATACCCAATTGACATCATGCTTCAAAAAATTTGATGAAAGCTTTAACAAATTTCGGAATTGAAATTATTAAAAATACAATTAGCATCTACAACAAGTAAGATAAAATAAATAAATAAATAAATTTGTTACCTTCATTGATTTCGAACTCTTCGAACTCATCGTCGTCCTCGAACAAATCGATCTTGGCGTCCTCAGTCACTGCCTTGGGCTCCGCCGCCATTGCAAAAGCTCAAACACACTAGCTTTCTGCAACCAAACCAAGATCCCATTAGAAAAAAACCCTAAAACTGAATAAGGAAACAAAAATTTTGCTTTGATTTTTGGAATTTTTTTACTTACAGAGAGTGTTAAAGTGAGATCTGAGAAAAACGAAGCCCTAAAACTTTTTTTTTTTTTTTTTCCGAATTGGAGAGAAAGAAACAGTGAGAAATTTCAGACTTTACAGAGAGAGATATTTATAGGAAACGGAGGCCGTTAACGGCGTCGTTTTCGTTTGTTGCTAACCGACAATTTTTTTAAAATCGTGCGGTTAAACGCATGTCGTTTATAGCAATGGGCCAACTTGTTTTAAGAATAATGGTAAGAGAAGAGAAAGCCCAATGGGTCAAATTTGTTTTGAGAGTCAGGAGCTTTTTTAACATATATGGGATCTATATAGGGGTATGCATTCAACCTACCAACTTATCGAACTTATTGAACTTCATGATTTGGGTAAGTTTTTTTATGGATTTTCTGGGAAAAATTTTAAATCTTTTAATATGACTCAAATCCATGTTACAAATGATTTTAAAAAGTATATGTATTTTAAATTTGTTAGATTGATTTGTTTTAGGTTTGAGGGATAGTTTTAATTTAAAGAAATAGGAATATTTTTCCCTTTCACGTGCTTTTTGTAGTTTTAAAGTTTCACGTGTATGTAAGAATGGTAATCATGTAGGTCATTTGTTAGCAAAACATACTTAGGGTATTGAGTATTATTTTACTTGGATTGAGGAGAACACTTATTTCTTAGAACATGCCCTTTCAAATGACATAAATTCTTTTTGTTCTTGTTAACGAAATTTAAGAAGTTTCCTATAAAAAAAGAAATAGGAATATTTGACTTGATTATATAAATTGTAATCATTTATTGAATAATGGACTTAAATGGTAGAATGAATGTCCAAATTTTTTTTTTAATGGCCATGACAAATTTTTCCCAACATGATGATCCAACCCATTGACCTACGGATTGAGTTGGATTGAGGATTTCTCAATCTAAAATGGTTGGATTGGATTAAAAAATACTTCAAATTCAACCAATCCATTCCATGCACACCTCTAAATCTTGTGGATTTAGTTCATTAAATCCCAAAACAGCCTGGAACTCCCAGATTATTGAGTGAGCTCATCCTGAAGAACCAGATTTTTTTTTTTTTTTTTTTTTTTTTGGAGAAAAAAAGGTAAGTTGAAGTGTCAGTATCTAATCAATGAGAGATGGGTTGAGACTAAGAATGTTGATGTCATAGTAACAAATTGGTTAGAACTACTCCCAGTCTTCTTGCCCATTTAGAAATTTCCTATGCATTTCCTAATGGGACTCACGGAGAGTTATAAATGCACAAACATCCATCTAGTAAGTACTAGACAAAGCCAAAACAGTTCTGAATGTGACTGCTACTGCTAGGCCAAGACTAATTAGTAAAGTAGGACTGGAATTTAGGAGATTGAATAGCATTAGACATCTAGACTCTGCTCAAACAAATTCAATAATCCTCATAAATTTTCTCACACCATTTTATTTGTCATTACAAAGAATCAAAGATTACATGTATGCCTTGTATTAAAACAAAGGCTGACATAGAAATTAGCTTCTGAAAAAACTGAGCTAATTTCATACATTAAAATGAAAAGGCCGAAAGAATTAAATCAAATATTCTCACACCAGAATTGGATGTACGTATTTACAAGAACACATAGGAAAAAATTTTGGGAACTAAATCTACCAAACGTGAAGAGATCGTTCGTGTGGAACTGCAGAAGCCATCAATTCAGAAGTGCTTGTCTCATGAAAATTATGCAGAATTTTCATGAGTGAGCGAGCTTTCTTGCTTGAATGAGAGTTTCCATCTGTTAAATTTGCATACAAAGAAGCCATTAGAGAAGGGTCCTTGGCTAAAACAGCAACAGCCTCTACTCCACCATTGGTACACAACGATAGCAAAGTCGAAATGCAATACTCTTTCCCTGCCTTTGATGTGGAACACTGCAAAGTCTTAGTGATTAGAGGCAAAGAAGAGGTTTGAAGAATAGCCACTGCACCCTCAGCATTCTCAGCCAGTGATGCAAGAACTGCTAAAGTGTCTGTGACAAGCTCGGCTTTGTCTGAAGAAGCTAAAATATCAATCAGCAATGGAACAGTCCCAGCTTCAAGCACTCTTTTACTGTTCTTTGGTGATAAAAGAAGAGCAAAAATTGCAACCACAGCATTCTTTTTTCCACAACTAGTCCCTTCCTTCATAAGCTCTACTAAACCCGGGATTGCCTCAGGTGCTTCTCCGATCAATTTCCTGTACTCCTTCACTGAAGAAAGGTAAAACAATATGGCTGCCGCTGTCTGCTTCGCTTCTAAACTCAGCCCTTTTTTAAGCACCTCGAGAATTAGTCTCAATCCCCCATTTTCAAATATCTCTCTCTTGCCAATAGTATGCTTTGAGAGCTTCAACAAGGCTGAAATAGCATTCTCTTGGGCTGACATGTTGTTCAAAGACAAAAGGTTTAGTAAAGATGGGATTGTGCAGGCTTCTATCAAACAAGACCGATTGAAAATGTTCGATTTTGCAAGCAAACGAATCTCATAAGCAGCCTTGTTTTTCTGCTCAGTTGTTCCAAAAACCAGCTTTCTAGCAAGAAATTTAGAAAGGAACCTCATAGCTTCCGCGGCCATGGGACTAGCCGGTGCAATAGTCCTTGTTATGTCATGACTCTGGCCTCTTGACTTGGCAAGCGAAATGCCTTTGTCATTGCAGAACTGCAGGATAAGCTTTCGGAGTGAGGTATTGGGGACCAACTCTGTGTTTCTTAGCCTCTTCCCTGTTTTGGGACAGAGCATATTTCCAGCTTTGAGCCATTTCTGAATTGAACAACGATCATAAGTCTGACCAGTCGACACAGTAACTGGATCAATCATTAGCTCCAGCGAAATTGGACACCGAAAGTCCTCAGGATTCAAGCAACTAATAGTCTCCGAATTGACCATTTGATTGGCGTTTCGATAATCCAATTCTTCAAACACCACTGCCCTGCAGTAGTTCATGAACCCCACCAAGCTGCCTAGAAATGGAACCTCTTTCTCATCGGAGTCAGAGCATTGGAAGCCAATTTGTTCTTCCAAGAATTTGACTTCGTTGTTGCAACCACTCCATCTCTTAATATCAAGATAATCAAGAACCTGCTTTATAGCTTGAAACTCTGGCTCAATTCCCTTCTCAAACTGATTCAATATTGAAAGAACTAGTCTTTCTCTCTGTTCGTCATCTGGGTCGACCTCAAACTTGGCCTTCGACGCTTGCTTAGCTACTAATTCAACAAATTCCTTCACTTCCTCACCAACATCGATCAAATTCAATGGCATAACATCAAGAGCTGTTGCTACCTCCCGTATAAGCACCCGGAATTGCGTGGTGACAAATTCGGACTTCATTAGAATCCAAAGCCGAGCGCCTTCCCGCGTGCAATCTTCAAATAAGAACTGAATTTTCTGGAATGTAAGGTGGAGCTCGGAGAAGCAGAGCACACTGGAATAAGATAATGTTAAACCCCGGTCTTGAATTTCCTCGAAAAACATACGAAGAATCCCGATTTCACGAATTGTTTCTCTGGCATTTCGACGCTGTGTAGCAAAGAACTTGGATTGGTAATTGCATATGCTGCTAGAGAGAGTAATCAAAGAGCTCAAAAGGGTCTCTTGGGATACCCCTTCACAAGGGTGAACCGCCGGAAACTTCAAAAACCGGCGATCATTCCCATTGAAGCTTTGAATCATAGCAATTTGAGAATGAAAAACAGGGGAGCTCTAGTTTTGCTCTGTTTTAAGAACGTAGATGTTTCTGTGTTTTTATTTTAACATTGAATCTCAATCTATCATTGGGTTGGTTTATATAGAGAAATGTGGGCTACATAAAATCTAGGGGGACACGTGGCAGGTCATGGTGTTTGGTGTATTGCTGAGCTTTGACTTCGAGGGTGACTGGAGTGGATAGATTTTGGCAACTGAATAAGGTAACACGGGTTTCTCAAAAAAAAGAATAAGGTAACACGTGTTGTGCACACGTGGAGATGTGGGATTGGGCAGGTGTGGCTTCCTGGATCTTGCCCATTTTATGAAAAAATTGAAGTAATAATTTGGATTTTGTTTTCTGGGTCAGTACGGAGGGACCGGTTTGTCTGTTACCCTCAAGTGATGGGCTTGTGGGTCCCTAAAACCGACACTGAAACGTGGACGTATTGGGGAGTGACATGGTGCCTAGGGAATGGGGATTTCTAAGGATTCAAAGCAACGTAAGCTGACTAGGATATATCATCATATAGTAATTGATTTTTTAAGCAAAAATACGTGTATTTTCTGCTTCAAGAAGTAAAGAGAGAAAGTATGCATAGTTGACCATAAAAAATTAAAAAAAAAAAAAGCATGCATAGTTGCATACACATACTTTGCCACATTTTTGTGGTAACTTGATGACATTTCCAATTGAAGTGAGAAAAATTGGTGGGTTCATAGGCAACTAATAGTTCTGTGAAAGTGATTATTTAGCCTTAATTTTTTAACTAAACAGTTGAACAGATCATTTTTCAAATTATGTAACAAAATATTACTGGCAAAGTGTGTAATCTTTACTGAGAATGAAAACTTATCGGTATAAATATCTGGGTATTATTTTAATATGTTATTAGCTGTTAAACATGCTTAAACAAGATTAAAGATAGTGCTAGTTTTGTCTCCATTCTTATAATTTCAGCTTTACTTACCTACTACTTTTCCAGAACTAGTGTTACATGCACAGATGAACTGTTACAGTTTTAGTAGTTCTACGTTTCTGCCCCTAGCTATACCTCGGATTTTAATTAAATTGTCCATCATACATGTATGGTTAAAGATGAAGTTTTGCTTGTATTTAAGTATTTTGCGTATTTTGAGAAAAGGATTCCAAATTATGTTCTAAACTAATAGTTATGTCTTATATGTCCAGTTCATGCAATATACTAGTTTATTGTTTTGTCTAAGGTAACATTTTAAAATGGAATTATACTTATAACACTTTCAGTGTACTGTACGATGTTGTGTTAAATAAAAGCAATCTATCGGACCAATAGAATTTTTTATTTCGCTATATTTAGAAATGCTGTTTAAAACAATCCTTCATAGGATTGCGGTTAACTTATAATTAATATAGTTTCTTGTCTTTTGAATATGAGATTTCGAGTTTGAACACCACCTACGTCAAAATTAGTTAATATCATAAAGTAAATACTATAGATTGAAATTCTATCATATTGAAAGAGAAAAAAAAAAAAAAAAAATCTTTTCGTTATTTGAAATAACTAAAATTTTTTTTTATAGGAATTTGAAAATGTTATTGAAAGTAGTGAATTGAATATATATTAAGAAAAACTAATAGGCAACTCTGATGTCTTGCATAACACTTAGCTAGAACGAAGGCATGGATAAATTAGCTATCTATGGTCAGTGGAAGATGGTGATGTTAAGCATGCTGGTGCATGATTATGACTTTATGTATGGTACGTGACATTAAAGGGTTGGTGGATTGTAGTTTCAATTTTTCTTTTAATATTTGTATGATAGTACTCAACGTTACTCTTATAAAATATTATTTTCTTTTTTACAAAATCATTAATTTTACAACTAGATATGAACAATTGACAACTAAGCTGCAAATACTAATTAATCTCACAAATCATAATCACTTCGCAATCATATACATAACGAAAAAAACAATCCTTATAAGAAACAACCATTCATCCAAGCATGGTGGGAAAATAAGACTAAACATAAACCAATTACATAAATTTTAGTGAAAATTGTACAAATCATGTGGTTGTGTCACGTTTATATGGAGTAAAGTCATTTGGGTCCATATCTCATGCATATCTAAATCTTTTTTTTTACAAAATCATTAATTTTACAACTAGATATGAACAATTGACAACTAAGCTGCAAATACTAATTAATCTCACAAATCATAATCACTTCGCAATCATATACATAACGAAAAAAACAATCCTTATAAGAAACAACCATTCATCCAAGCATGGTGGGAAAATAAGACTAAACATAAACCCATTACATAAATTTTAGTGAAAATTGTACAAATCATGTGGTTGTGTCACGTTTATATGGAGTAAAGTCATTTGGGTCCATATCTCATGCATATCTAAATCTTTTTTTTTTTTAACAGCGTTTCAAACTTATGGGATCCGTTTCTGATGACTATACTTTTTATCATCATACTAAGACACTAATTGATTTTTAATGTAAACAGAGATTGAACCTCGCATCTATCTCGCATCTTTTATTCAACTATTAAAGACATTATCAATTAAGCTAACTACAACCACTAATGCATATCTAAATCTAATTGCTCATTCAAAGCTGGAACTTTGACAAATCGTTCTGTGATGTGGCCCTTAATCCTTCAAAAAATGCTGGTGATTCTTCATCTAAACAAAGCATGATGCTGACTAATGAGATGGAACATATTTGTTAACGTGGACCAATTATTTTTTGACAAATATAACGCGCTCGTTTTTCTTACATCACTATAATTTGACTGAGAAATTAATAATATAGTTTATTATGAATGGGATATTGGCTTACTTTGTCTCAGTACTTTTTGCCTTCTCGCACCTACCACCCAAGTTCTGCTACAGGTTCGTCGACAAGCACAGCCAATTCACTGTTTGAGAGAAATTCGTTATACTATGAATCTATGATCTAGTGAGAGATTCCGGGCTTCATAAACTCTCTCTCTCTCAAAGCAAAACTCTCTCTCTCTCAAATTAAAACTCTTTTATCTTTTAAATTTTACAACTAGATCATGAAATTTTTTCTTTTGCTGAGAAACTAGATCATGACATTAGACTTTCTATATAGAGCAAAGTTTATTAATAAACATTGCTCTATATAGAAAGTCTAATGTGTGCAATACACACTATTCAAATATACTAACGCTTTCAACTTTGAAAACGTAACTTAACATCATGTTTTTAATGTATTTTTGCAGTGTGTGTAAAACACACTATGTGCAATAGATTTGTCCCTTCTATATAAATTGATATTGGTTTAGTTAGTGTTAATTTATCAACTTATGTGTTAAATTCTTTCTTTAGATCGGTTGGTTGTGTTGGGTAATTCTACTACTAATTGAAGTCACAATAGTGGCTACGACAAACTAGATTCTATTATTCTTGTTTTAAGTCGATTAATCATTTTATCAATTGAAAAGTAAATCAGTAAATGATAATAAAACATAAGTAAAAAATTTTAATTTTAAATTGATTTTAAATATATATATATATATAAATAATAAAAAAATACCCTACTCAAAATTTTTGCATTATAACTCAAATTGTATCAAGCCAACCCTGAAAAGGGAGCATGGCCTCCAGACTTTTGAAAATCATCCCACTTCTTTCTATATTTATTTATAGATAAATAAGAAGCTATTTATAAATTTTAACTAATGGCACCCTGAATTTTTTTTAAAATATATATTATATGATCAATAAATTATTCTTTAGATTTTTTTTTTTTTTATTTAAGAAAAATATCTATTTAACTGTTTCAGGCTGTTTTCGGAGGAAACAAGATGTGAATGGACAACAATAGAAGTAATAAATAATGCCAAGACAAGACAAGAGTCGTGCAATAAACCCTACCTTTGTGATAATATAAGTCAGTATGCGTAACATATCTACGCGTCTCGATCATATAATAAAGACATAAAACCAATGGTTCAATTGGCTTGCCCAAGTCGCAAGGATGGATTGAGAGTTTGACAGGTTCACAAAGTAAAAGCTATTAAAGGCTCTAAATGCAAGTTTTGAAACCTACCTTGATCACTTTTTGACTCGTCCTTAATTAAGATAAAGATATAGTAACTATTGGTCCCAATGTTGATAGCAATTTCGTTAGAATGGTGATCACATAATATAATGTGAGTCACAATATCTATAGACAGCCACAACTATCCATAATGTGGGTTATTGTATGTGCGAGGGGTACACTATATTATAACGTGATCACCTATGATAACCATACAATAACAACTAAAGTAATATGCATAAAATTACTAAAAATTAACTACAATGTTAATTGGGAGTTCAACTAATAATCTAGTAGTAATGGAATCTTTTATAGTGTGTTGTGTCTATAGTTTGAATCTCACTTCTTCTTCCCTAGAAAAAAATTGGCAAATGCTCTTTTTGAGCAAAAATTGTAGCGCTTTGCCCCATTTCCCAAACTAATTAAGGAAATGCCCTTCTTTTGTAACTCGATTTGAGATAAATTGAGTTTAAAAAAAAAAAAAAATTCTGGAGCCCTATAGTAGCATTTTATGGAGCCTATAGTGACGTTTTAAGGACCTATAGTGGCGTTTTGTAACTTGACCTCCATGAACTCGAGTTATAGGCAATTTTTTTTTTTTTTTTTTACCTATAACTTGAGTTCATGGAGGTCGAGTTACAAAACGCTACTATAGGTCCTTAAAACGTCACTATAGGCTCCTTAAAAACGTCACTATAGGGCCTAACTCGATTTATCTCAAATCGAGTTTTAAAAGAAGGGCATTTCGCTAATTAGTTTGGGAAAGAGGGCAAGACGCTACATAATTTGCACGAAAAGGGCATTTGCCTATTTTCCCCTCTCCCCTAATATCTATCTATCTATCTCTAAAAGAAGGGGGAATTACACTTTATCACCCTAAACTATACACTAGATTACACTTTGCACCCTAAACTATCCGACTGCACAATTTGTACCCTAAACTATCACGTTTATCACACTTTGCACTCCGTTGTTATTTTTGCTATTATATTTAATAGAATCAACAAAGTTAAAAGACTGAAACACCCTTCTTCAAAATCATTTAAACAAAACCTAAATTTTTTCACATCTCCCTGTGTCTCATTTGTCTGCCATCCTCTTCCCCAAATTCAGTTTCAAAATATTTAAATTTACCTCTCTGATTCCATAGCAGAATTCATTCACAGTACCCCATCCACCTTCCTGGTATTTCTTATACTATCTATAGCTTTCTAGTTATTAAAATAATTAAAAATCGCTGGTAAGAGGAGAGTCAGGAGACTAGTCTGTACAACAACTGGTAAATTGGCCACAAATACATCAGTTTTTCTGCAACTCTAGCTGGTGGTGATGCATCTTGCGATGGGAAGCTCTATGAATTGAAGGTGAGCACAGCGTTTACCAAAAAAAAAAAAAAAAAAGTGAGCACGACTAATGAGGCATAGTTCCTGTCTGTTGTGCCATTTTGGATTTACTATTTTAACTTCTTTTATAACATTTCGTCAGTGATGGAATTAAAAAGTATTAGACATGTGAGACAGAGGGAGATGTGGAAAATTTTGGGTTTTGTTTTAATTGATTTTGAAGAAGGGTGTTTCAGTCTTTTAACTTTGTTCCACCTAAGCAAAAAGCATGTGCTCTGAAAATAGAGCAAGAAGCATGTGCTTGTCACATGGAACAATATTTTGTTAAATATAACAACAAAAATAACACTATGGTGCAAAGTGTGATAAGTGTGATAATTTAGGGTGCAAAGTGTGCAGTCGAATAGTTTAGGGTGTAAAGTGTAATCTAGTGCATAATTTAGGGTGGTAAAGTGTAATTTTCCCTAAAAAGAAACGTAAATATAATAAGTGCATCCAAATGATTTTTAGCCACTTATCGTGAGAGGAGCTTCCAATCATTGCTCTGGTTGGCGTGTAAAAAGCCAAGAACCATACTAATTAAGGTCAGAACTCAATTGAATCAAAAAAAGAAGTTAGAACTTAATCATTGTCTTACTATTTTATCTGTTATAGATATTGGGTTATTTAGTTAATTATGTGTAATGGCCAAGAGGCCCAATTATTTTGTAAGCTCATGTACACCTAACTTTAGCCTCAATAGTCTTTATATATATCATATTAAGGTTCATTGTAAATACACCTGAGCTTATATAAAAAAATGTAGTCGTCAAGGCATAGTTATTAAACTTGGATCAGATTTTAACCCGATCTAGGAGCTGGGTCATTAGATTATTGGTTGAACTGCAAGGGAAAATAAAAGATAAAAAATAAATAAAAATATAAAAATAAGTTTGAGAACTCATAAAATAAATATGCAAATAGAAAAATGGAAATACGTAAATAACTAATTAAAATTAAATCTTAAAAACTAGCCACCTATATAATTCAAAATCAAGATTCCAAAAGCAACAACACTAGAAAACATTAATTAGTAGGATGTCATGGAATAACAGTTAATTCTTTACTAAATAAAATCCTATAACATTAACTAAAACAAGTAGTATATCTGATAATTTAAAGTCTCATTCTATTCATATTACATATCTCACTAGTTGTACTCAAATCCCATGGATTATGATCTAAGCTAATTAAAACTTGAAGCTCTATATATCTTCATTAAAAAGTCCAACGTAACATCAATCTCATTATAAAATTTCTATTTTCATTATGTCTTGTTTAGAAACAACTTGTCTAGGTTGCACAAGTCACAAAAAAACCCTCTAGGTTTTATCAGGTTTTACCGATTCAATTGCATAAGTAGTCCCATTAAACAACCAGATCAACTTAGGTACCAGTTCAATGGGTTACTAGTTCGACCTGTTGGGCCTAGTCGGGTTTAATAACTATGTGTCAAAGGCTTTCATTGTGAACATAGGTCGTTAAGTCAAATCATGTAACCCTAATATTCTATCTCTCTTTTTTGCTTCTCCTTTTCTAGTTTCAACACAATCAATGTAACAATCTTACCACTACAAAAATACCAAAACTTCAGGGGCTTCTAGTATAGCATAGGAGCAATACTACATACACAACAATATTTAGAACTTTTTCCATAACAGTTGAGTTGACAAGCTTTTACTAATTTTTAGGCTTATCATTAACATCATTTTGTTATTTACCATTAATAATTTGCCAATTAAATAGGTGCTAAATTATTTGTGCAATTTTTTTTTTTAGGGAGAAATTATTTGTGTACTTATTGATAGTACAATTATCAACAATTATATATGGATAATACAAGGTTCTATATGTACTCACCGACTTGCATGTTTACTCGAACTCAAAGACTTCTTGGTACTTAGTTCGAAATGATGGGTCTTATGGAGAGTTTCACACTGCTGCACCACACTCACTCGTGAGGATGGTATAATTATCTTGACATAGACTGAGTATTCAGTGTCGCTCTCTCTCTCTCTCTCTCTCTCTCTCTCTCTCTCTCTCTCTCTCTCTCTCTCTCTCTCTGTGACAAGGTCCCATATGAGAGCAACTCGGGTTTTTGTCTAGGCCATTGATTTGTACATTGAATCCCATTCTTATTTTAACAAGCTTGTCGCCTTGATTTCTTTATAAATTCACTCGGGGTGAATACTGAATCTGAATGCCAACAACCACAACCACATAAAGGAAAGGTCACACAGGTCTCAGTTAATAGCACGTCTCTAGCTCTCGTAGATCCATATCTCCAAGTTAAACATAATGGGCCTGCCTTTCAATGTGGAAAAAATGGTGAGAAAATCATTGCAATTTGAAACTTGCTAGTTAGTCATGATGTCTAATATAGTAGTCGAATTATGGGTTTATAAAAGGGATGGAAAAGTGAGTCTCTAAAAAAATTATATGTAAGAAAATAAGGTAAAAAGCCTCAATGATTGTTTGTTACTTTTTCATATTTTATATAACTTTTAGTTTTTAGATTTTAAGAAATTATTTTCTTATTTTTATGGTTATTTTATTTATACTAAAATCCTTGCATAGAAATATAGTAATTATGATGTGTTCATAATTTTATTTATTTATTTATTAATTAAGTTTTATGGACCAAGCTTATAAACAAAAACTAGAGACTTCAATATTATGATGTGTTCACATGAACTTTGTTGGGGAAAAATCCTAATCCCCTCTATGTCTATGTGTGAATTAAGATTAATGACTACCAAGCAATAGCAATATTATGAAAACAAAAAAAAAAATTCCAGCAAGCACCACATAAACACAATCACACAAGAACACCAAATCTTACGTGGAAAACCCTCTAGTGTAGAGGGAAAAACCACGGGGCAGCTCCAAAAAATATCTACTATGAAATAGAAATTACAACTATCAAGTTTATGCTAAACTTGAGTCTACAATAAATTGGATATACAACAAATAAATCTCAAGGAGTAAATACAATCTCACCACAAAGCCAGTAGCAAAATCTTCCTCTAAATACTCCAACTCTCCATGGTTGTAGCACTCAAAAACTCCATGAAAACTCCACCAATTTATCTTCCTTGTGTGTAACTTGAGCAAAGAAAAATGTCTTTCACTCTCTCACTCTCACTGTGTTTCTCTCTATCTTTTTGAACTACACCTCTCAGCTGAAGCTCTCTCTTTTGTGTTTCTTTCTCACTCTAGAACTCACAGACAAAAATGGCCGAATTGCTCTCTGTGCTTCAGCTCTCCACTCAAGGCCGAATGGCCTTTGTTTTCTTTGTTTTCTTCTTTTCAGTTTGAGCGTGTCTCACATGCCTAAGTCACTGCCCAAGGAATGGCATGCTAACTTTGGAAGCTTTGCATCACTTCTCATAAGAGAAGTCAGACCTTCCCATGCATGCTCAGCTTTGCATTAAACCAAATAGCAGACTTTGTGGGCTTGAGAAGACAAGCTCATAAATGAGCTTTGACAAGAGTGGCAAGCAAGTGGGCTGGACCCATACGGTGCTTGCACCCAACAATCTCCCCCTCCAGCCCACTACGGAGGAGATCTTCAACCCAACTCTTCAATTAGAATTCATGCCGGCCAACCCGACACAAAGCTTTAGCTTCTCTCTAGACATAACCTTAGTTAACATGTCAGTTGGATTTTCATCTGTGTGAATCTTCTCTAATTCAAATGACTGTTGTTCAACAACTAGTCTCAACCAATTGTATCTCGCCTCAATGTGCTTCGAGCGTGAATGGTACATAGAATTCTTGCTCAAGTCTATAGCACTCTGACTATCACAATTAACTACATACCCATCTTGCTTCAAACCCAATTCTTGGAGAAACCATTTCAACCAAAGCATCTCTTTACCTGCTTCATTAGCTGCAATATACTCAGCTTCAGTTGTAGATAAGGCAACACACTTCTGCAATCTTAACTGCCCTGATACAGCTCCCCCTGCAAAAGTAAATAAATACCCAGATGTAGATTTCCTACCATCAAGGTCACTTGCCCAATCTGCATCTACATAACCCTCCAAAACTGGTTTAGAATCACCAAAAGTCAAGCAAAATTTAGAGCTACCTCTCAAGTACCTGAAGATCCACTTCACTACTTCCCAGTGATCTTTACCAAGATTAATCATGAACCTGCTGACAACACCAACTGCATGAGCAATATCTGGTCGTGTGCAAACCATAGCATACATCAAACTTCCAACTGCTGAGGAATAAAATGGTTGATGCTATGTCTCCCTTAAAATGGTTGATGCTATGTCTCCCTTCTCTTTCTTTGATGAAGAACAAGATCTCTTTCTCAACTTAAAATGAGAACCAAGAGGTGTACTGACTGGCTTGGCATGCTTCATATTGAACCTTTCAAGAATCCGCTCAATATATTTCTCTTGTGATAACCATAGTTTCTTAGCTTTCCTGTCACGTAGAATCTGCATACCCAATATTTGCCTTGCTGGACCCAAGTCTTTCATATCAAATGACTTGAACAAGTCCTTCTTCAAATTTCCAATCACACCTGCATCTTGTCCTACTATCAACATACCATCTACATATAGTAGAAGAATAACAAATTTACCATTGGGAAATTTTCTAACATACACACAATGATCTGCATTTGTTCTCGTGTACTCGTAACCCACCATGAATGAGTCAAACTTCTTGTACCACTGTCTTGGAGCTTGCTTCAAGCCATACAAACTCTTCTTTAACTTGCAAACCATGTGTTCTTTCCCTTTCACTTTGAATCCCTCTAGTTGATCCATGTAGATTTCTTCTTTCAAATCACTATGAAGAAAAGCAGTCTTCACATCAAGTTGCTCAAGCTCAAGATCCAAGCTAGCTACTAATCCCAAAACTACCCGAATGAAACTCATCTTAACTACTGGAGAGAACATCTCATCAAAGTCAATCCCTTGTTTCTGACTGAAACCCTTGACCACCAATCGAGCTTTATACTTCACTAACTTGTCACCATCTTTCTTTAGCTTGAACACCCATTTGTTTCTCAGAACCTTCTTGCCTTTAGGAAGTTCCACCAAGTCATAAGTCTCATTCTTGTTCAAAGAATTCATCTCTTCATGCATAGCCTTCAACCAGCTTTGCTTATCCTTATGAAACTGTACTTCTTGAAAACTTTCTGGCTCCCCCTCTTCAGTAATCATAGTATACTCAGAAGTGGGGTATCTAGTCGATGGACGATGCTCTCTAGTAGACCTTCTCACCTGAGGTTCTACCATCACTAGTGGAGGAGGCTACTCCCCCTGCTCAACACCATCTATATTTGTCACATCATCACCATCAATACCTACTAGCTCATCAGCATCAAATTCAGTTGGTTCATCACTATAATTCTCATCTTGTACCTCTTCCCTATTTGTGGCTGAAGAAGAAGTAGGTGTAAGATCAGGAACACCTCCAACTGTAGCTTTAGGCTTTTCAATTTTCTCAAAGTCTGCAAAGTTTTCATTCTCATGAAAAACTACATCTCGACTTCTAATCATCTTCTTTTCTTTTGGATCCCATAGCTTGTAGCCAAATTCTGCATCTCCATATCCAACAAATATACAAGGAGTGGATTTGCTATCAAGCTTTGATCTTTGTTCCTTAGGCACATGTACAAATGTCTTGCACCCAAATACCTTCAAGTGAGAGTAAGAAACATCTTTTCCTGTCCATACTCTTTCTGGAACATCAAAACCCAAAGGAACTGATGGAGATCTATTAATTAGGTAGCATACAGTCACAACAGTTTCACCCCATAATGACTTAGGCAAATTAGCCATTCTCAACATACATCTGATCTTCTCAACAATAGTGCGGTTCATCCTTTCTGCCACACCATTTTGCTGTGGGGTACTAGGAACTATCTTCTCATGTCTAATGCCTTTCTCAAAACAGTAACTCTTGAATTCATTAGATGTGTATTCACCTCCATTATCACTACGGAGACATTTCAAAGGCTTCCCTTTCTCTCTTTCCACCATTGCATGGAATTTCTTGAAGTGCTCAAAAACCTAGTCTTTAGTTTTCAAAACATAAACCCACACCTTTTGTGAAGCATCATTAATATATGTAACAAAATATTTATTGCCACCTAAAGTCTCAATATCAATGGGACCACATACATCAGAATAAACAAGATCTAATACATTGGGTTTTTTAGTAGAGGGTATATTAAATGAAACTCTATGTTGTTTTCCAAATAAACAAAAGTCACAAGGATTTAGTGACGTACCTTTGGCAAAGGGAATGAGAGACTTCTTTGCCAAAATCTGCAACCCTTTTTCACTCATGTGAGCCAGCCGCCTACGCCACAAGTTAGACGAAGAATCCTCCTGAGCTGCACTAACAACATCTTTGCACAACTTTACTTGTGTCTTGTAAAGTGTACAACAAATTTTTCCTCTAGCAAACACCAATGATCCTTTGCTAAGCCTCCATTTTCCGTCATGGAAATAATTGTCATAACCTTCTTTATCAAGAACATGAGTAGAAATCAAATTTAGGCGAATATCCGGAACATGTCTCACATCCTTCAAAATCAGGGTGTATCCAGTGTTAGCCCTAACACATATATCACCAATTCCCACAATGTCGGCATAACTATCATTGCCCATCTTCACTCTCCCAAAGTTTCCCGCTTTGTATGAAGTGAATAACTCCTTTCTAGGAGTGACATGGCAAGAAGCAGCTAAATCAATCACCCATTCAACATAAGGATCTGAAACTGTACAACAATCATCTTGTCCTATGGCTAGGACCTCATCTTCCAACACTATAACAGCAGCAGTGTTCTCATCATCCACCCTTTTTTTTATTTTTATCCTCTTTCTGTTTATTCTTCCAAGCCTTGCAATTCCTTTTTATGTGACCTTCTTTATCACAATAAAAGCACTTAAATTTTCCTTTTGACTCTGACCGACTTCTGGATTTACCTCGCCCTTTAGAACTTCTACTCTTACTTCTCCCCCTGTTCTCTGTGAGAAAAGCATGTGCAATATCCTTGCCCATATCCTTTCTTCTAGTTTCTTCATTAAGCAAACTATCTTTAACCATGGCAAGTTGTAACACACCATTCGGAACAGAATTACTAAGTGACACTACCAAAGTCTCCCAACTGTCAGGTAAGGAACTCAGAAGCAATAAAGCTTGCAACTCATCATCTATTACTAGCTTCATTGTAACCATCTGATTAACCAAGTCTTGGAACTCACTAAGGTGCTCGGCAATGTACTTACCCTCTTTAAGCTTCAAATTCACAAGCTTTCTAGCAATAAAAGCTTTATTTTGAGCTGTTTTTCTTTCATAAAGACTTCTTAATTTTTCCCAAAGAGCCTCTGCATTTGTTTCCTGAGACACATGGTGAAAAACACTGACATCGATGCATTGTCTAATACACCTGATAGTTTTTCTATTTAATTTCTCTCAGTCTTTATCTGACATATCACTAGGCTTGACACTATCACCCTCAATAGGGTCATGCAAATCCTTGCAATAAAGGACATCCTCCATCATCGGCTTCCATATCAAATAATTCGACGCCGAGAGTTTAACCATAGTATTCATAATCATATTCTTCATTTAATCCAACACAAGACAGTTAAACCCAAGCAACCAAAAGTTCTGATACCACTTGTTGGGGAAAAATCTTAATCCCTTCTATGTTTATGTGTGAATTAAGATTAATGACTACCAAGTAATAGCAATATTATGTAAACAAAAAAAATTCCAACAAGCACCACATAAACACAATCACACAAGAACACCAAATCTTACGTGGAAAACCCTCTAGTGTAGAGGGAAAAACCACGGGACAGTTCCGAAAAATATCTACTATGAAATAAAGATTACAACTATCAAGTTTATGCTAAACTTGAGTCCACAATAAACTAAATATACAACAAATAAATCTCAAGGAGTAAATACAATCTCAACACAAAACCAGTAGCAAAATCTTCCTCTGAATACTCCAACTCTCCATGGTTGTAGCACTCAAAAACTCCATGAGAACTCCACCAATTTATCTTTCTTGAGTGTAACTTGAGCAAAGAAAAATGTCTCATTATTCTTTGTCACTCTCTCACACTCTCACTGTGTTTCTCTCTATCTTTTCGGACTGCACCTCTCCGCTGAAGCTCTCTCTTTTGTGTTTCTTGCTCACACTGGAACTCACACACAAAAATGGCCGAATTGCTCTCTGTGCTTCAGCTCTCCACTCAAGGCCGAATGGCCTCTGTTTTCTTTCTTTTCTTCTTTTCAATTTCAGCGTGTCTCACACGCCTAAGTCACTGCCCAAGGAATGGCATGCTGACTTTGAAGCTTTGCATCACTTCCCATTAAGAGAAGCCAGACCTTCCCATGCATGCTCAGCTTTGCATTAAACCAAAGAGCAGACTTTGTGGGCTTGAGAAGACAAGCTCATAAATGAGCTTTGACAAGAGTGGCAAGCAAGTGGGCTGGACCCACACGGTGCTTGCACCCAACAATCTTTTGGTTGGGGAGGATGAGAGGAAGAGGAATATTATACTCTCTTTGTTTTTCCACTGTTGGAAATTTAACTGAGTCACTTCTTGGGAGTTTGTGAAATTCTATAAATAATAAGATCTAAGAAATAAAATCCTAACCTTGAAATGCACTTTCTCAATTTTAAGTAAAATGGAGAGATCCTGCACCAACAAGGCGTACTTTATTTTCCATTTTGAACTGTAAACAACCCTTGTGTACAATTTTTAATGGACAGCAAGATTAACAAATGTCTTAAGCCTGACATCAATGAGTCAATGGCATTTGCCTCAGAAAATGTTAGCCATAACTGCAGTCAGGTTAAAGATAAACCACTTGATAAATTTCACACTCGGTAGAAGAGGTGCAACACCATTCACATGAGAAAGATAACACAAAATAACATCATCATCATCATCACTCAAAATGTCATGCAGCAACTCTAGGCAACTGAACACCAGGATTTGACAAAGATGCAACAGCAACATTGGGGCAGTCAAGTTCAAACAAGCAAGTTTTCTTGAGGAAATTGATACTTTCTTTGCATTTTTACAAGCCGGCCTGTGTATGCTCTCCTTTATTTAGGATAAATGAGACTATTACAATAAGGCGGAACTTAGACACTTACAACCATGCTGCCTTGTTCAGAGGAGTAATAACAGCCTTGACTTGCAAGTAGTTATTAAGGCTGTAGATTCCCTTCTCCCTGCCTATACCGCTCATCTTGTACCCACCAAAAGGAATCGCCGCATCGAACACATCAAAGCAATTAATCCATACAGTACCAGCTCTTAGAGCTCGGGTCAAGGTGTTGGCAGTGTCCAAGTTTTTAGTAAAAACTCCTGCAGCTAGACCATAGCGTGTTGCATTCGCCCTTCTTATTACTTCATCAAGATCCCTGGTATAGAGTACAAAATTTGGAGGAGACTTTTAAGTATGAACACAAATAAGTACATTATTCTTTTTTGTTGGCTTGTACATAAAGAGACCAGTTTTAAGTTTTCTTTCTCATGGTGTTTTAAATATAGCCCTTTGTTCTTTGTTTTTTACTGTTGACCAAATAGCACTGCAGTTAGGACATATGTTTCTTCCATAGCATCAACTTACAGTGGCGATTCTAGAAATTTTTTTCAGGGTGTTTTTAAAAATTTTTCCAAATTTTTTTTTTTTGGACACGTGGTTTTCTTATCAAATATTTGTCCATAATTCTAACAAAAGAATAAACAATAAACTATAAGTTCATTTGAAATATTAATAAAATTATTAATTATTGTTGTTTAGTTGTAAACTATAATTTGTTATATTGTTGTTTCATTAATTATAAAATTATTAATTTTTGTTTAGCCTAACATAGTAACATAATTTAATTTGTTTGTCTTTTATAATGTATTGGTTAATTAAATTATTAATTATTGTTTATTAATTGCTTCCTCCAATTAATTATTGGTTAATTAAATGATTGTTTATTAATTATTAGTTGCACTAGCACACAGCCACACACCTATGTGCATTTACCCTGGCCCCATGCCCCCATTCACCCCCCAATTCAACAGACAAGCCCCAATGCCCCATGGCCCCAATCACAAGACTAGAGCCAATATAAAGCCAATTATACTTAAAACTTTTACTCTTTTTTATGCATGTTCAAATTATTTTAAGCTAACATCTAGCCAATTTTACTATCCAATAAAAAATTAAAACTAAATAGGAGTGGTAAAAAAATTAAAAATCTAAATGAAAATAACTCTAGACGGTTTTCTATGAAATTAAAAAATAAAAAGTAAAGAAGTGGCAGGCAAACCACTTGGGTTTCTCCGCCCATTAATAACTTTGGTTAAATCAAAAGTAGGTAGGACTAGGAGTGGCTTTGTCTGAGATATGTTGTGAAGCAATCTCTCCCCTGTAGGAGCCTTTTCTCTCTCCGTACAGTAAGAGCTTTCTTTCTCTCTCAGTCAAGTAAGAGCTTATTCCCTCCCTTAAAATCTTATCAGGGCTCTTTCTTGGATTACACCATTTTCCTAGAGTGGTTGTAGTCCATATTTCTTTGGTTGTGGCTGTATGGATCAGGATGTAGTGAATAGTTTGGGAAACTTGAAGCTCACAAAAGAAGAAGAGGAGGATATTGTTATTACTAATAGCAACAGTTTTGAAATTTTTGAAGAATGCTCTCTGAGCTTATTTGGGCGTCTACTTTCAGATCGCCATCAAAATCTTAGAGCTGTTAAGAACACTCTAAAAGTAGCTTGGAAAATGGGCCCTGATCTGAGAATAGTGGAAGTGGGTAATAATATTTTGCAGTTTAAGTTTGGGTTTAGATATCAGTTAGAGTGGGTTGAAAGGAGTGGCCCTTGGAATTTTGATAATAACCTCCTCCTTCTTTGCCGATGGAGGAAAGATTTGACATCAAAAAACATTACTTTCTCCCATTCTCCTTTTTGGGTGCAAATTTGGGGTCTGCCATTTGACAATATGACTGAAGATATTGGAAGAGATATTGGTAGTAAAATTGGAAGAGTGTTGGAGGTTGACAAGAGAGCTATACAAACTGACTAAGCCAAGTTTTTAAAAATAAGAGTTGAGGTGCAAATTGATAAACCTCTCCGTAGAGGGGGGTATGTGAAGAATGATGAAGGTGGAAGATTTTGGGTGGATTTCAAGTATGAGAGGTTGCCTACTCTCTGTTATAGATGTGGAATACTTGGGCATGATGAAAAACATTGTCAAGGTAGTTCACTGGAGCAATTATCAGGGAGGCAATATGGTGAATGGCTGAAAGCTAGTGGAGTTTTGAAATTTGGAGGTGAAAAAGAAAAACTAAAAGAGCAGTCCATGGCTAAGAAAGGAGGCTCGGCTTCCATGGTGGTGGACGATGATGCTGGAAAAGGAGATGGGGCTAGCAGCCAAAGCTCTCCAGCGATGGTGGTTGACGGAAGTGTAGAGGCGGAGAAGGGTGCAGTGCTCATGATGGAGGCGGATCAATTGGAGTGTGTGATGAATCCTGATATGTCAAGTCACAAGAAACATGGTGAGCAGGCCAGATGGGAAGAGACATTGACAGGAGCTTTGAATAGTGTGGAGGAACAGAAGACACGTGAAGGGCAGAATGGAGATAGAACCAGTTCGGTCAAGACTAATTAGAATGGGACTGAAGCCGGTCAACAGGTAGTTAGCAAGTCTTTTGGGCCAAATATTAATGGGGCTAGAAGTGTAAGCCCACTAAGAATAAATGAGAATAAAGGCTTAAGTGGGGAAAAGAAGAATGGACCGGATTTAAATGAGCTTGAAAGGGGAAAGCCCTTAAGGCCAGAGGACAAATAGCACACTTTTGTGGACCGGACACAGCTTTCTTGTCCAAACCGTGTGATTGCCCAAGGAACTAAAAGGAGAATTAAAAAAAATTGCAAGAGATAAAGGGAAAGCCCAAGAGGGGGTGAAGCCTGAAAAAGCCCAAGAGGTAAGTAAAAAGAGAAAGTTTAATAATGAAATGTTGTTTTTTTCTGATGAAAATGTCCATAAACGATTATGTGCTAACGTTGGGGAACAAGAAGGGGGTACAAATTTCTTTGATGAAACGGCGATGACTGCTAAGCAGCACCGCCTAGACAAATGATTGCTTTAGGTTGGAACTGCCGGGAGCTTGGGAACCCCCGGTCAGTTCGAGTGTTGCGCGAGCTCGTGCAACGTTGGAAGCCCAAAATAGTCTTCCTGTCGGAGACAAAAATGAAGAAATATCAAATGGAAAAGGTGAAATTTAAAACTGGTCTATTGAATGGTTTAATTGTTCCTAGTGTTGGAAGGAGTGGGGGATTAGCTTTGCTATGGTGTAGGGAGATTAAGGTAGAAATCCAAAGCTACTCTAGGAATTTTGTTGATGCTGTGGTGACTGACCCTGAGTCCGGTTTTAAGTGGCGTATTACCGGTTTCTATGGAAACCCTGAAACTTACAGTAGAAAAGAATCATGGGAGTTATTGAGAAGCCTTAGCCGAAAGATCCATCTGCCCTGGTTATGCTTTGGTGATTTTAATGAAATAGTATCGGTGGAAGAGAAATTGGGTTAGGTGCAAAGATCTCAAAAACATATGGATGATTTTAGAGAAGTTATTCACCAGTGTAGGTTCAAGGATCTTGGGTTTGTTGGGCCTGAGTTTACTTGGTGTAATATGCAAGAGGGTGAAAGCAGAATGTTTTTGAAATTGGATCGTGCTTTGGCAACTCTTGATTGGGTTGATCATTATAAAGATGTTAAAGTGTATCATTTGGTGGAATCCACTTCTAACCATTGCGTTATGCTTTTAACCGATGATACTGTTGGTAAGAAGTATCCCATTAAACGTAGATTTCAGTTCGAAGCAATGTGGACTAAAAGGGCGGACTGCAAAGACATCATCCAAAGGGTCTGGGATGGCTGCCAAGATTTAAATTCCCCTATGGGAATAGCTACAAAACTGAGATGTTGTGCTGATAATTTATCTAGGTGGAACAAATTGGTGTCTGGGCAAATTCCAAAGAAAATTCAGGAGAAAAGGGAGACTCTTAATAGTTTGGTTTGCAAAGATAGAAATGGCAGCTTGGGCGGTGAAATTAATATTCTAAGAAAAGAAATTAATGAATTATTGGATAGTGAAGAAATTAAGTGGCACTAGAGAGCTAAGGTGCAATGGCTTGGCCTTGGGGACCGGAACACGAAATATTTTCACACTAAGGCTTCAGATAGGAGGAGGAAAAATACAATCAACTGTATCATGGATGATGAAGGAAATTGGCATGATTCGATTGATGGCATTGCGGAGGTGGCAGTATCATATTTTAAAAAGTTATATTCTTCTGCCTTCCCAACTCGTATTTTGGAAGTTCTTGATGCTATTCCAACAAAAGTCACGGAGGAAATGAATCAGTCCCTAACTCAAGAATTCACTAGGGATGAAATTGAGATAGCGCTGAACCAGATGCATCCAACAAAAGCTCCAGGACCGGATGGTATGTCTGCTACCTTTTTCCAAAATTATTGGGGTATTGTTGGTAATGATGTGATATGCATGGTATTAAATGTTCTTAACTCTAATATGTCTATGGCTGAAATTAATAAAACAAACATCACTTTGGTGCCAAAAATAAAAAACCCCACAAAGATGACAGATTTTAGACCTATTAGTCTTTGTAACGTTGTTTATAAACTCATATCTAAACTCATATCTAAAGTGTTAGCCAATCATCTTAAAGTGATCCTTCCTCAGATTATATCTGAAAATCAAAGTGCGTTTCTTTCTGGTAGACTTATTACCGACAATGTGCTTGTTGCTTTTGAACTTATGCATTATCTTGAACACAAAAAGGAAGGTAAAGACAGTTTTGTAGCAATTAAGTTAGATATGAGTAAAGCTTATGATAGGATGGAGTGGGGTTCTATTAAACTAGTGATGGTTAAAATGGGCTTTCATGAGAAATGGGTAGAGTTGATCATGCATTGTATTACTTCTGTATCTTACTCTATCCTTGTAAATGGGGCTGTTTATGGTAACATTACTCCTACGAGGGGTCTCCATCAAGGAGACCCTATTTCGCCTTATATCTTTCTTTTTTGTGCAGATGGATTTTCCTCTCTTATTAATGATGCAGCTAGAAATCACAAAATAAGTGGAGTTTCTATATGTCAAGGCTACCCCAAGATTACTCATCTGTTTTTTTGCAGATGACAGTCTGTTATTTTGCAAAGCAAATGGTCAAGAATGCAAGAATCTTATCAATATTCTCCAGTTATATGAAGATGCTTCGGGTCAGAAGATTAATGCGGATAAATCTTCAGTCTATTTTAGCAATAATACCCCAGATGATAGAAGAAGTGAAGTGTTGAATATGTTGGGGCCTATGCAAGATACTCACCATAAGAAATACCTTGGATTACCCTCAATTATTGGCAAGTCAAAAGTTGAAATTTTTGTTGAAATTAAAGAGAGGGTAGGGAGGAAATTATCGGGGTGGAAGGAAAAAATGCTATCAGTGGGAGGCTGAGAGGTTCTTGTTAAAGTTGTTGCTTAAGCAATCCCAACATACACGATGAGTTGTTTCCAGATCCCAAAAAGCCTTTGTGATGAGATGGAAGCAATGATGAGGAAATTTTGGTGGGGTCAAAGGGGTCAAGAATCTAAAATTGCTTGGGTGAGTTGGAAGGAAATGTGTAAGTCTAAGTTGAGTGGTGGAATGGGGTTCAGAAATCTTCAGGCTTTCAACCTTGCTATGCTAGCTAAGCAAGGTTGGAGATTGATTTCGAATCCTAACTCTCTGGTGGCCCAAATTTTTAAAGCAAGATATTATCCGCATGATGATATTTTTCACGCTAAGCTTGGATCCAGCCCTTCTTATACTTGGAGGAGCATTTTCAATGGGTTGGAAGTTGTGAAAAGAGGCACCCGATGGCAAGTTGGCAATGGTGAGAAGATTCTTATTTGGGAGGATAAATGACTTCCGACTCCAACAACATACAAAGTTATCTCCCCCCGAAGTCTTTTAATGATTACCCTAGGGTCTCGGCGCTTATTGATAGAGATACTAGGAGGTGGAAAGGTGATGTTGTGAGATCTCTATTCTTGCCTTTTGAAGCAAGGACTATTCTAAATATTCCCCTTTGCCACAGCCTTCCAGAAGACCAGATTATATGGGTGGGTAATAGAAAAGGAGAATTCAGTGTTAGAAGTGCGTATTATATTGCTGTTGGAGTGCTTGATACTTTGGAGGCAGGCGAATGTTCTACTGGTGATTCTAGAGGTCCTCTATGGAAAAAACTATGGCACCTAAACATTCCTCCCAAGGTACGTATTTTTGCTTGGAGATTGTGTAAGAATGCTCTTCCTACTTTTGTGAATCTGCATAAGAGAGGTGTTGATATTTGTGATGTTTGCCCGGCTTGCAGTATGGAGCCTGAAACAAGTTGTCATGTCTTTGTGAAATGTGAAATGGCTAAGAGGGTATGGAGTTGTTGGCTGGACTATCCAATTTTGTTGTTGAATGTAAATAGAAATATTATAGATATTGCTATGGAGATTTTGGAATTTGGTTCTTCCAGTGACTTGGAGATTTTCTTTAGGGCTGCTTGGGCAATTTGGTACAATAGAAATAGAATTGTTTATGAGTCCTCAAGTCAAATCCCTGATCATATTTGGAGTTTTGCAAAGAAATATATTTTTGAATTCAAAAGTGCTTCAAAAGCTTGTGCTCAAAGCTTGTCTCGATCAGAAGGTAAGTGGCTAGCGCCTCCTCAGGTATATTCAAGATCAATGTTGATGGTGCTACTTTGGATGGTGAAAAGAACTCTAGTGTGGGAGCTATAATAAGGGATTCAGCTGGCAATATTGTTGCTGCTTGCTGTAAATACCTTCAGGGCCAATACTTGGTGGAGGAAGTTGAAGCTTTGGCTATGGAATGTGGTCTCCTTCTTGCCAAGGAGCAAAAGCTTTCCCAAATTATTTTGGAATTTGATGCTCTATTAGCGGTTAATAGTGTTTTAGTAGCTGGAAATGGTGGTTGTCTTGGCCATATTTATCAAGGAATTCTTAGTCTGCTTGCTTCTTTTAATAGTTGGAAAATCAAGCATGTGAAAAGAGAATAAAATAAGGCAGCTCACGAGTTGGCTCAGTTTGGAAGGCAGAAGGAAGTATCTCAAGTGTGGAGAGGAGTTTGTCCTCCTTTGCTGATTCAAATTGTTCAAGATGATAGTTTGTAATCTGCTTTTGCCTGGAGCTTTTCTCTCTTGGCTTGTTGTACTTTCTTTTCTTATTGGCAATGAATTTCAGCAGTTTGCTTTGGTTTCAAAAAAAAAAAAAAGTAGGACTAGGAGTGAAATAGTGAAGAAGTCATTTTGAGTTTCTATGTTAACATTCTCTTTAGAAACCCAGACTAAAAGAAATGCTGAAAGAAAAAGAGAGACAGTAAGGGAGAGAAGAAAAGTGAAGAAGCTATGACGCAATGACGACGAGCTCAAGCCTCAACCTCCGGCAATATCTCACCAGTGAATGAAGGTTTAACAGTGGCGTTGTAAAAAATTTCTAGAAACCCATTTCAATTTGCACTGGTCCGGAATGAAGTTACCGACAAAAAGCACCGGAATCCGCCGAAATAGCCGATACAGGCCGAAACACCCCTGTATTTAGGACGGTACGAATCAGCCTAGTTTCTGTACCGGTCCAACCACCGGCATGAAAAATTCCGGCCATACTGGCCGGTACGCTATGGAATTAACTCCATTGGTTGGTTGTTGCGTCTGTGAAGTTTTTGCGTCTATGAAGTGTGAAGTGTTTGAGGCCCGATCTAATTTCAGTATATTAGGTAAGGTTCTTTTTTTTTTTTTTTTTTTTTTTTTTTGAGAATCCGTGGGTTATTGGGTTTGCTACCATCTGTTGGCTTGCCGTGGGCTTGCCATCCGTTGTTTTTTTTTTTTTGAGAATCTGTGGGCTTGTCGTGTGCTCAAATTTTTTTTTGGCTTCATTTTTTTTTTTTTTTTTTGCTTGGAAGTAGAACAAATAAAAAAAAAAATTTAGGTGTTCTTAATTTTGATTGAGAGTATTCCTAATTTTTTTTTTAAAGGGTAAACAAATAAAAAAAATTTAATTATTATATATATATATATATATATTTATTTTTTTTTTTTTTTCAGTTCAGGGTGTTCCTAGGAACACCCTGAAATGAACGTGGCGTCGCCACTGTCAACTTAGATTATGGAAGAGATGGAAGTGTTCATGACAATTTTAGCAGATTGCAGGAAGTTTAAGACTCACTTGAATTTGAAGATAGATTGCACTGGGCCAAAGATCTCATCCTGTGCTATCAACATATCATCCTGATTGACGAAAATATCAAATTCATGTTACATCATTGGGTATTTCATGCATAATAGAGAAATTATTGGAGAGGAATTATTAGTACCTGAACATTTGAGAAGACAGTGGGCTGAATGAAGTAGCCTTTGGAGCCAAATCTGTCACCTCCACATTCAAGGGTGGCATTGCTTTTGATTCCAGCTCTTATGTATCTAAGGACTTTCTCAAATTGCTCCGAGTCAATCTGGGATTTTCATAAGGTCCAGAAACAGCATCACTTGATTTGTTAGACATTACATGACTATGATGAAATAGAACATGGTCTCAACACCTTTGAAAAATGTATTACTCCCATGGATTTTTATGTTCAGTTGAATTAAGAAGTCCTTAGGTTTTGTTATATTCACAATCCCATTGAGCCAAAACAAAATAGAGAAGGCTGCTGTATTATTGAAAGCCATGGGTATTATACTATTATTCCCACGTCAAACTATGAATCAGGAACTGGAGAAATTTACTAGAGGTCTAATTTAAACTGCCAAGGACAGCCAAAGATAGATAAACCAGAATTTTTGGAATTAATAAGAATGTGACAACCATTTCATCCTCATGTACGTACCTGAGGACCTTGTTCCACACCCTTCTTGAAGGGATCACCAACAACACGCCTCACAGCACGTGCCTTTGCTTTCTCTATGAACTCATCATGTACACGTTCATGTACATATGTACGAGAACCAGCACAGCAGCATTGCCCCTGGAGACAATATAGCATTCATCTATCAAATAAAGCATCCACATCTTACAAATCCAGCTGAGGAAAACCACTTGAAGAAACCTGATTAAAGAATAGAGCAAAGTGTGCAAGCTCCACAGCCTTATCAACATCAGCATCCTCACATACTATGAATGGTGACTTCCCTCCTAGCTCTAGTGTTACTGGCTTAAGATTGCTTCTTGCAGCCAATTCAAGTACAATCTTTCCAGTATCAGTTGATCCTGTGAAAGCTAGCTGCAAAGGCATTGCTAATAGTTTCAAAACAAGTGGTGCAATTGTCCAAAAGAAAAAAAGGTTAAGTTTTCCCAGATCAGTGGTTTTAAGGCCATGACAAGTGATACGAAATATATGCTGGCCAGAATCCTCACAGACTCAGACTCTGTGTGGCAATGTGAAATATAATTTTATTATGACTAACAGTAAAAGTTCAATGAATATTGGCAGGAATAGAAAAATGATTTCAAGGAACAAGTTAAGTTGCTCTCTATATAACTGATTCATCAGCTATAAATTTATGTAGCCTGAATACTAGTGATCCCAATATACCTTATCCACGTCCATATGGCTGGCAAGTGCTGCACCAGCAGTCGGACCATAGCCAGAAACTATATTTAGAACACCTGGAGGAAGACCGGCCTGTCACAAAGGATGCAGAATAAATTACAAGATCATTCTTGAGCAAACAAAGCAAAGAAAAATAACGTGTAAACAATCAACAAGCCTACCTCATGGAATAGCTTTGCTACAAAGAGTGCGGTTAATGGCGTTTGCTCTGCTGTCTTTAGGACAATGGTATTACCACATGCTAGAGCAGGCCCAACTTTCCAAGCAAACATGACAAGAGGAAAGTTCCAGGGAATGATTTGTCCTGCAACTCCTATTGGTTCATGCAATGTTTGCACATGATAATCTCCATCGGCTGGAACTGTTAGTCCATGGATTTTATCTGCCCAGCCTGAATAATTTATAATTAAAAAAAAAAATGATTAGAAAAAACACAATGCACTCTGAAATAAAAGCAAATATATAGAATTAGCTTTAAAGGTCTGACCAGCATAGTAGTGAAATAGCCGTATCAGCAGTGGTAATTCAGATTTGGCTGCCTGTTCATAAGGCTTCCCATTGTTCCATGTCTCTAGAGCAGCAAGCTCATCACTGTGTTTCTCAACCAAATCGGCAAAGCGCAACAATATCCTTGATCTTTCCTGAAACCCATATATGGTTTGCAAATGTTTCATTAAATTTGTATACATTTAGGAATCACCCACATACTAATTGAATAGCAAAACAAAACCAGAGGCGTATTCTTCTTACATAAGCGGTCATCCTTGGCCATGGTCCCTCATCAAATGCCTTGCGGGCAGCGGCTACAGCACTGTTGATATCTTCTGCATCACCTTCAGCAACATGAGCAATCACTTCCCCAGTACGAGGGTCATATGTTGGAAATGTTTTTCCTGCGACCAGTAGAATGTACAAGATTAGCTCTATCAGGAATCATCAGTCACAGAATTATTGTAAAATACCAATTAGTAAAAGTACCCCATGAAAAGCAAAGAAAGAAAGTAAACTATTAGTCTTGTTCAAAGAAAAATAATAACAATTACCTGATACAGCATCTACAAATTGCCCATTAATCAGATTCTGAGTGTAATTTATCTGAACAGGTGGAATGATTAATTCCTCAGCTGCTGCAGCTGTGCTAAACCTGTGGATGCTTCTCCCACAGCCAGAACTTCTTCCTGAGGATCAAATTTTGTAAATAACTTCATCAAACAAGTTTGGTAAAAGATGTAAGAATCAAAACTAAAACAAAAGAATAATAAGGAAAACTAGGGAAAAGGCTTAAATATTGCATGTAGTGGTGGAGTAGAATTTTGGTAACTGCTTTATTTCCAATCTGCACCAAATTACAAGTTCCCTTCTTGTTATATTCACCAAATAGAAAATAGGTTTCCTCTATCATTCTAGATAAACTTTCCAAATAAGAAGGAACCCCATCTCTCAAAAACCATGACTTGTTGACTCTAGTCCTTTATTGATCTTGTTCATCGTCAAAACCCCAACCAAGCCAGGCTTACTCAAAAGTTATATACAATTCCTTTTTCTCAGTCCTTATACAGTGAAAAAGACTTTTCAAAAAGCAAAAAAGGAATTATTCAGATTCAAAAAAAAAAATTATCTTGTTTTCTCTCACACAATAAAGTTTTTAGCTTTCTAAACTGTCTTCTATACAAATGAAAATAAATAGAAGAAAAATTTTGACACCAAACACAAGTCATGAAGATACAAAGATGTTATAATTATCAGTCATGTAAAGAAACATAAAAGCAAGTGAAACCAAAAAGACAGAAAGAGAAAAGGCATCATTCATCATCATCACCTAGAGAGGAAAGCAGAGAAGCAGACCCAGATGAAGAAGAAGCAGCAAGAGAGCGAGAAAGCAAGGAGGAGAGTCTGCGAGCTGCCATGGCCACACAGAATTACCTCAAAGTTCTTTCCTTCCTTTTTTTTATGATAAGAAAACAGAGTGTGCTCTGTTTTTATGCTCAAGTTGGCAGAGAACTCACACTCATGTTACATGTACGCACTCTCTCTCACTCCGAGTCAGAAACGTGAATGTGACTTCTTATCATTTCTAGACGTTATGTTTTGCGACTATGATTATTGGGTTAGATAGAGATAACTTAAAAAAAAAGGGAAGTGGTACTGTTGGTAAATATAATAGATTAGATATCACAATCACTTGGGCCTCCAATATATTGGAAAAATATATATAGACTTTCAGAAATAGAAATAATCAAAGTAGAGAGAGAAACCTCAGAGACGACAATGGTGTTTCTCACCTGTATAGTGCAGACTACAGACTGTGAAATGTGGTCTGTTTGCATATTTATCTAGTGCTCTCTGTTTGACACGTGCAGATCCAAAACTAATTTATATTGTATTTTATTTTATTATATATATATATATATATATTTTTTTTTTTTTTTTCAAACCAGTTTTAAAATAATTTTCTTCGATTTATTACATGACGATTCATAAAATAATTTTCATATATTATTTAAAAAGTCGCATTATTTGTTAAAAAAATCAAGCAACTAAAAAGTAAGAGATGATTTTATTAATCCTAGTAGGTTGGGGAATTTTTTTTTATTTTTTAATTTTCCTCCAAATCATATGAGAGGCAAACTTTTGCTTTCTCAAGTACTTTTTTTTTCTGGGTTTTTAGTTTTGTTTTAGTATTTTACAATTTTGAGTAATACTAATAAGTACTTTGGTTTTAGCCAAATTGCTGAGTAGGAAGTATTGGCTTATTGTTTGAAAAACAAGAAAAATGGAAAAATGGTAGAGAAAGAGTAGTACTTGGCTATTTAGTTTGTAAGGTAAAGGACTCAGTGAATAGTACTAAGAAACTAGTATAGAGTTGGGAGTGGAAAATTATAGAAGAAAATTTCTACTTTAACAGCCAATTAGTGCTTGTCTGCTTGGAACTTTGTGAGTTTCACATGGGCTTACATATAAAAGAGATAAGGTGGCCTATCATAATATTTGTACATTCGTTTATTTTAGTGTAAAGTTGTTGGAAGACTTTTTTTTTTTTTGCTAAATGTAAAGTTGTTGGAAGATGATCACGAAGAAAGGGTTGGAATATATTGGACCACTTTTGATTCATCACTTCATTGTCCTTCAACCTATTCTAATTAATTTATTTATGGGGAGAGACACCATTTGTCAAGGGGGAGAAAAGCCATGAGAATAGTACTATTAAATATTATGGAAGGGATAAATACAATTACATTTCACTCCAATCAACAAAATAATGCTAAGCACAAATTATCACTTGTGAGTTTGATGGGCACCTCGGCTGTAGGCTATTTTGGATTGACCCACTAATGAGAGTGTCATTATAGTCCCAAAATGATCTTGCATGTGAATAATTTTGCTCTATTTAGCAAAGTTTTCAGACCCGAACCGTTCATTGAACCGTAAAAGAGAGAGGTTCAAGATTTTTGAGGTCGAATCGAGGTCAAACTGTGATGACATCATAATTAATTAAAACCTAAATATAGATATTACGTTTATAAAACTAGCAAAATTGACAATATATCTATATATATGAGGAAAATTTAATGATTTTCAAGCATATATTTAATAACTAGTCGCTAACCCGTGCGATGCACGGGAAAATTATTGAGTATAATATAAAATTTAATCTTGGTTTATTTTACTTCAACACCAAAATTGAATTTGTAAAAGAAAATCATGTATCTAAAACATTTGCTAACAGCTATACGTTTCAGACATTTGAAATGAAAAATAATGATTTTTTAAGTCCAAGAACCATCTAAAAGTGACAACATTGTCTCAACACATACAAACATGATGAATATATCATCATTCATTATAAGTAAAGAAAATTTAGAAAATATATAATATGTAATTGAGTTTTAGTAAATCTCTTTTGATTTTTGAACCTTTTTTTTTTTTTTTTGCTGAATATACCCGCTGTAAAGTTGAATTATTTATGAAAGGTGCATGATAGGCGTACGACTTACTTTTCCAATATTACGTATTATAAACACATTAAAATTACTATATATAGGGTTATAGTAATTTTTTTGTGCAAACATATTAAATATAAAAATTAAATATATTATTATAGAGTCTATTATAGTGCGTTTTTAATAGATATGCTGCATAGTATAGCACAAGGAAGTCAATATCATCTGTGGCCATTTCAGTTTGATAAAAAAAAATGAAATATTTCGATACCGATTAAGGTCTACGATTTCGGTTTACCTCTAATTTTTTATATTCATTATTCAAAATCTATATAATTTGTTGCAAATATTTAAAATGATAATTTACATATATGTTTAACCTTTAGAATTGTGTTAGGACCACATAAATGGACACAATTTTGTATTGCAACTTGCCACATGACGAGTTGTAATTGGCAAAGATGTGTCAATGGGCCATGTGAGAACATACTTTTACCAATCACAACTCACCATGTGACACAAAATTTTGCCCATTTATGTGGTCCTAGCATAATTCATAAATAAAAGAAAATACATAGATTATACTTTTGATGATTTTTTTTTTTTTGGATGAATAATAAAAATTACTTAAAATAATTAAATAATTAAATAAATTTTTTTTTAAAAAAAAAAAGGGTTCACGTGGGTCAGGGCACACTTCCACACTTTTAACAAAAGGTAAAAGTCTCTTGTTTGATGAAAAGTAAAAGCAATAGGCAAAGAAAGTTGAAAGAAACATTAGTTAGTAAGAACAACACGTAGACTATCATGAGAAATCAACAGGTGGACTATCATGCATGAATCAATTGAAACCAATACAACAGGTGGACAATCATGCAAAACCAGTAAATTGCCAAAAATATGAGAAAACAACAGGTGGACCATCATTTATACATCAAGTAAGACCAATACAACAGGTGGATAACATGCATCCATCAAATATAACCAATACACACGTAGACAAAACCATTAACATCAATTTCTCAGAATATTTAACACCACCTATTCCTTTGTTAACTATTTTGTAAGGTCATTTATCTATTCCCAACAGATAGCAGAACACCTTCCTAATGGTGATTGCATTATTGTAAGAAAAGTTGAAATAATTTGTAACATAAGTTTCAACATATTAAAGGAGTTTTTGTTTCCTTTTCCTCTTTTGTCGATCTGCAATAGCTGTGAGCTGTACATGACTTGCATCATTTGTAGGATTAGCATCCTTTTCACTTGGTAAGTTGTTGTCAGAATCATTTGTAGCATCGCTCATATAATACTGTTAAAAGAATATGGTGTAAATTTTATTCCGATATGAATAAGTAACATTAAAAATATCTAATTTTTTATTTAAATTTAATATAAAAGTACTCACATCAGTTATTTGATCAAGTTTAACTGAATTGTCAATCTGCATAACAGGATCAAAAACTTTCTTTACTGTGTAGATCTCCCATCCTTGTTTGAGGTTATAATCATTGAGTTCCAATTGGAAGACAAATGTTTTCCCAATAAGGTTTGCTATTTGCATAGGCATGTCAAACTCTTCAGGTACCTAGTAGAAATAGTAGGACATAAATTGTAAGATCAATTATACTAAAGAATATATTAAGTACTATTTGTGAATTTCAAATTCTCACCTGTGAACATTTATTTATAAGTTCTTTTGCTGATATATGGAGTAATTTTTCAGCCATAGAATCAAATAAAATGAATGTTGTCAATCCTGTGTCATCTTCAACTTTCAGTTCAATTCTATACCTGAAAGAAGGCATGGTAGATATAATTTTAATTAATTTTTTTTTCACTTTTCTTTATATATATATATATATATATATATATATATATATATATATATATATATTATACTTTTATATTATACATACCTTGGGATTGGGAAGCCTGCCAGTTTGTTACAACGATCACACCACAAATGTTCACCTCTTGGTTTAACCTTTCTACGACATGTTTCGCATGACATAAAGTACCAACCAAAAGCTGTTTCAATTTTTGTAATCTTTCCATGGCAGGTGAAGATAGTCTCCTGGAATTTCAAATTTATTGAATGATTTATTTGTAAAATTTAACATGCCATTGACAATTTCATTTTAGGATTTTTCTTTTGAAGAACTTTTCCCTTACCTTATTTTCAGAGTTCCAGACCATGTTTAATATTTCAATTATGGTTCTTCTGCTATTGTTCATCTCTTCTTCAATTGTTCTCTGTGGCTTAAATTGTCTTGGCAGCTCTTCTATAAGATGATCATTTTTCACTTCCCTATGATTGTAACATAAAGAAGTTAGTATAAGCTTGCGTATACTATAAAATATTATATAACATATATTGCTAAAAAGATATAGATTACTTACTGATCCATAAACGCAGAAGTCTCTGGAATCTCCAAATTTATATAAATTTTTGTTCCGCTTGTAGATGATAAGTTATATTCCCCTACATTTATATGGAGGAATTTTTTAAAATGCACATATAATTTATTAATGTAGTTATAAATATGCAAATGAAAGAAACAATGTACTGACCTTTAAAAGTTTTCACAATTAGACATGTAGCAACTATAATAAAAGGTCCCGGATTCCTTTTGAAGAGGTTATCATCAATTTCCTTTGCAACTGGTCCCCAAAGGGTAAGCTTTATTTTATTTCCTCTGTTCAAATATTGTTATTAATGTAAATTTATATTATATATATTCAATGTATTGGAACTTGTAAGAATTAAAACGTACTGTATAGTCATCACAGTTATGTTTCTCATTGCAACTTTTGATCCTTTAATGGTAGGATGTTCAATTGGACCGATAGCAACCACTTTTGCAATAATATCTATGCATCATAAAAATTCTAATGTTAGTTATTTTCATTTATGATAATGATATAATTTACTTTATATAACAACAATATAATGTAAGATTTTCTAACAATAATAGAATGCAAAATTTTATTCAGTCAATTTAATACCTGATAGCTGGACATGGTTGTTAAGTCGTTGAACGATGGTGTTGTAGTCAACAAATTCAAATTTATGGTGAGGTATATTGACTTCAGTTTCTGTTAATTCTTGAATGTTGGTTGTTGGCAAGAATATGATCTTTTGCTCATTTTGAATTGGCCTATAGAATTCATTGCAATTACCAACTTCAAAGTTTGATAATGCATACAGCTGCCCTTCTTTCAGAAAAGGTTTGAGTTTTTTTGAAATATTCTTTTGAATGGTAGAATGTATTGCATTATTCTGCAAGAAAAAGATGTTAGTTGAATATATATAAAGTGAATAATATATATAATGTATAAGAAATGTTTTGCTGAGTTTTTTTAAAAAACTTATACAAACCTGTTCATCAATAAGAATCATATCTGAACTGATAATTTCTTGATTGTTTCTATTTACAGCATCCCACATCTTTGATACTCTAATTTTGATTTTGGACTTGTCACTCTTGTTTGAAAGCTGATTAAGAAAACTGAACTCCATCATCTTTAAGTTTTTGACCTTTGGCTGCATACATCATTCAATATGATAATTAGTAAAATAAAGCGATGGCATTTCGATGGTAATCAAACATTTAATTTATAGTTTCATTTCTTTAGCAGTAACCAGGTAGAATAATAGTAAATAAATAAACTCAAACACATTAGTAAGAACTAAAAAGGAAGAGTTGTACAGATGTATATATGACCTTTTAACATATAAATTTATTTTACCTTATATGACCAACAACTTAAATAAGTTTGGTGAAAACCTCCTTGTACACAATGTTTTTTGTTTCACAACTTTGATCAGTTTCATCATTAATTATGCGGAACTTCAACCCATTTCTACTTGTTACTCTAGAAACTGCAACATATAATTGTCCATGACTGAAAACTGGTTTAGGCAAATAAACTCCCACATGTTTCAATGACTGTCCTTGGCTTTTATTTATTGTCATTGCAAAACACACAGAAATTGGGAATTGTCTCCTGTTTAGAACAAAAGGCCATTTCGAATCAGTTGGAGATAATGTTATCCTCGGAATGAACACGCAGGTGCCTATATTAGTGCCAGTAATAATTTTTGCTTCTATAACCCATGTAGCCAACTTTGTAATAATCAACCTTGTTCCATTACAAAGCCCTTCATTCTGGTTCAAGTTTCTAAGCAACATAATAGGTAAGCCTACTTTTAATGTCAACTTATGATTTGGCAATCCAGGAAATTTTAAGCTGTTTAAAAACTCAATAGGGTATAAAATGTCTTGATCAGGAACATTCAAAGAAGCCTTGCAAATAGAATCTGAACTCAAATATTCATGTTCTACTCCATTTATTGATGAGATTATGTAGTCATTTAACTCCTCTACAACTTCATTTGTAGGGCCAAGAATTGCCCTTTCTTCAATGTAACCTGCATCCATGTATTGAGCATTCAAATCAGGGTATGTGCTATTAATAATATCTTCCAGTGGATTTTGTGTAGGTTGGATGATTAGATCATGAGGAATTGTAATGTTATTGTCACCATCACCTTCTCCCAAATCACCATTACCTATTTTTAAAATCCATTCACTAAAGTCTTGTACAGATAATCCTTCTATTTCACTCATATTGTTCTGCATAAGTCTCATATTTTGTTGTAGTTTAAACACATGACAATAATTCCATAAGTGTGACTGACAAATTGTAGATTGGACAATATCTTCACGTCTTCCCTTTTTCACAACTGGAAGTATTTGCCGAAAATCACCACCTAAAACCACAACTTTGCCACCAAAAGGTTTTTCTAAATTCGTTGGATCTTCAATTTGCAATATATCTTGAAGGTTGCGATTAACAGCTTCAAAGCAATTTCTGTTTGCCATTGGTGCCTCATCCCAAAGTATTATACTTGTTTTCAAAAGAAGTTCTGCTGTCTGTGTTTTTTGCTTTATTTCACAGGTTGACTCATCATTAACATTAATCGGAATGTGGAATCGTGAATGTGCTGTCCGGCCACCAGGAAGTAAAAGAGCAGCAATACCTGAAGAAGCAACTGCTAGAGCAATTTTTCCTTTTGATCTTATAGCAGCCAAAATTGTTCTATAAAGGTATGTTTTTCCCGTTCCACCGTGACCATAGACAAAAAACATGCCCCCACTTTCAGAAAAAACAGCTTCCATTATAGAATTATAGATATTTCTTTGTTCATTGTTGAGGCCAGATATCAAGATCTCATGTTCTCTTTGCAAACTTCCTATATTATATGACATTTCTTCTTCAATAAGTCTATTTCTTTTATGAATAAGAATATTTACATCTGGCTGAGGCATTTGAGGATAGTCTTTCAAAGATTTCCCATATTGTTGGAGGATTTGATCAATTTCATACAAGCCATAATTTTTCAATTGACTATCAGATAATATCAAATCATGAAAATGGGAGATATGTCTTTGTCTATTAAGTATATCTTCAGTAAGAATTTTCCAATTAGAATCCCATAAAATTAAAGGATTAGATACTTCACAAAACATGAGTATGGTAACAAATAGTTGGCGTAATTGTTTGCCACTGGCCCAATGTGCAGCTTCATTTATGCATTCATACCACTCTTTATCATCATCTAGAAGCCCAAGTGCATAACATGCATCTTTGTAAGTAGGATAAGTAATATTTTTTACAGTCATTATCTCTTTAAAGTTTTTTGGGCCTTTGACAATGTTAAGCAACATTCTCAAGTAAAATCGATCTCCACTTGAAGGATGAGCATTATATACTCTTCCAATACATTTTCTACCTTTTCTTCGTTTCCATTGCTTAACATTTTGATGCCATACCCATTTTGTAGGAAATTCAGCATAAGTTAACTCACGAGCATCTTCAAAAGCTTCATTAGTTTTCATCCATTCAGTAAATTTTGTGTCTTTGATTCCTGGCCTTTGTAAAATGTTGTTCAAATTTGCATTTTCTAGATATATAATGGGATTTTCATTTTCTAAATGAAAGTTTAATCTTTCAACTGGTGGATATCGAAACTGAATTGGAAATTCAAATATTCTCCAACATGCTTCAGAAGCTGAAATATACCTACAATCCAAATATGCTTTGGTCTCATCAACAACAATGCTTGGTTGTTGTTCGTCATTATCAGTACCTGGCAGATTCTCTTGTAAAACAATTGTGACTCTATCTGGTCCCTTATTTATGTATTTAAATAAATATTTAATCGATCGAGATCTATTGCACCATTCCACATTCAAATGTGACTGGTACTTTACCAGTAAGTCTACATTATATGGCACAACATACCGATTATCCAAAGTAATTCCATTTTTTACTATTGTCTTCCCATCATTTCTTCTTCTATAAACGGGGAAACCTTCTTCATCGATAGTTGTCTCTTCATAAAATTTTTTTGGAAAATGTTTTGTACATTTATCATTAACCATACAAGGTGATCTTGGGTTTGCATATCCACATGGTCCATGCATCATAAACTGTTTTACATCTTCATAAGCAATTGGATCTTCATGTGGATCTGGTATTTCTGCTGTAATAATACTGTCAATGTCTGCTGGGCTTGGGCACTTATCTTTTGGATCCAAGAAAAGGAGAATATGTGCATGCGGAAGACCTCTTTTCTGAAATTCGATTGTGTATACTACTGCAATGACTCTTCCAAAATGAGATTCATGCCTCAAATCATGTAATAATTCATCCAACTTTATTTTAAAAACCCTTGTTACAATATCTGGTCGGTCCCCAACATTTTGGCCTTCTATAAATTCCAAGCACTGTGTGATTTCAGACCATTTTGGATTGCAAGTAAATGTCATAAACAGATCTGGATATCCTACCCTTCTACATATAGCCATTGCATCTTGATAATTCTGAGCCATGTATCTTGGGCTTCCAGTAAAAGAGGAAGGTAAGATGATCCGCTTTCCAACTGTTTTTGGATTTGTATCACCACGAAGCACAGCATCTTTAAGCCCACCATATAGTTCAGATCTTAATTTCAATTGGTTTTGCCTTACCCATTGTAATCTTTCCTCTTCAATGGAAGTATAGGCATTGACTATGAATTGTTGAAAAAGCCTTCCACCAAGCAACAATGTGTTACCTTCATGAGATCTTTGTTGAAGTCTAAAAGCATAATATTCCCTCATTGTTATTGATTCTCTTTTTTTAGATCTTGTTCCATCAAAATTCTTATAAGGTATATCAGATCTATACCCATCCTCACCGTAAGGAAAAAGCAATGGATATTGTAAAGCCATATAGCTCGGATGACTTCCATATATACGCTGCAATCCTGAACTCTGGTTTTCAACAATAATATCCCTTTCACAATTTTCAGTATTTAAATCTCCAACAATAATAGCAGCAACTTCAGTAGTATCAGGTAAGTTATATTGTCTAGAATCATAATTGCGACTTCCAATAAGACGTATCCTTACATCATGCAGATCAGACTCATTGAATCTGTCCCTAGCCATCCTGAAGTACTTGACCAATTGATTGCAATTGTCTAACATATTCAATAATCCAATGACAATATCTATATCCACATCTTTTCTATGATCAGCAGATGTAACGGCATCAATTCTGTTTGCTATCTCATTCTTAGTATCATAAATATAAAGCTGTGCAAATTGTGTCTTTTGGCCATCAACAGGAATAAGAGATCCAATTCTATGATGATTTTGGCCATTTAGACGGAAAACAGATGGAGCAGTACCATTATTCACTGAACGATCTATATTACCTCCCAAAGAAGTGAAAGCGAAGAGAGAATTATAGATTCTTATCCCCACTCGAAATTTATTTGATCTCTGATCATTGCTTATGCTGAGCAATCTTTTAAGAAAAGGTGGAGGATCCTTCAAAAATGTAAGTTCAACTCTGCCTTCTGAACAACATAAACTGAATTTAGGCTTCTTAGGCTTTCTAGATTTAATTGTTCTCTCCTCATACCAAAGTTGAGCTCCACAGTGTTCACATACTTGTGTTGGAGGTCCTAAATTCATTGCGTCCATAAATTTTCCTACAAAAAAATTGAAGGATCATTTTTTGGGAACCTAATATTTAAGGTTGGTATTGAGGACTAAAAATTGTAATACTTACGATGTTTTCGTCTAGGGTCAAAGGTTGAAAGATTATTTGCTTCTCTATCAGAGTCATCACAAAAATCATGTTCAGCAACTGTAATATTCATTGTTGAGCTTTCACTATCATTTGTCCGTTCGAAGTCTAAGATGTAAACAAAATCAAAAACGAATTCTTCAAAGCAAAATTTCTATTTAATATAATAGAATTCTTAATATACCTTCAGCTGCAGCAGATAGAATGCTACCTTCTAGCAAAGGCAATTGTTGCTCAGTTATATTGGTGGTAACACTCCCATCTTCATTCACAATAGTTCTTCCTAATATATTCACCAATGAGTTTGTATTTTCAGCTTCAGGATTATATTGTCTCCGTCGAGTTCTTCTTACAAATGTTTCATCATTGCTTCCAGAATGCAATGATTGCGTTTCATGAATAGTGGTGTGCGACAATACATTCCAAGAAATTGAGTCTCTTTCTATTGAAACTTCTCTTTGTAAAGCATCACCACAAGATAAGGGACTGGATACACCATCAGAAACATTTCTTTTTTTATTTAACAGCATTCTTCTAGTTACTGAAACATCTGAAGGACTTCCCTTTAATGAAGAATTTGTAAATTTGGTAGGTACATTTCTGTTTCGTTTCTGTGATAGAATCAGTTTTCTTCTCGCTCTTGAAAATAAAGTGGACTCCATACTAATATAATAAAAAACATAGTATTTATAGAAGATCAAATCATAACTATTATTGTATAAATAAAAGATAGCTAATAGACGTTAAAAAGGGGAATATTCTTTCAAGCATGTATCTATTGTTAATTAGCATTTTTATGCTGTAATTTTTTGTTGAAGATGACATTAATAATTATTATGAATATGTAGAAAAGAAATGCAACATAAACTTTTTAAAAAAAAATAGAGCAATTGTTAACAAACCTGAACTTGACACAGTTAACTATGTAGCTCTTTCCCTCAAAAAGTATGCAGCTCTTTATCCAAAAATGAAAGGACCTGCAAAATAAGTTTTATTATAACTTTTTAATTTTAAAATTTAAGCTATTAGTTAGGTTCATAAGCCATGTTCACCCAAATTCTAAGCCATGTTCACCCAAATCCATTCATGTTTATTTGATCTGCTTAGAAATAGCCATTTGCTTTCCATTTTTAATGCATTACAGATATGATATGGCTTCAAACCATTGGCAGGAGGAGCCACATGTTCCAAAAGAAACTCATTTACCAAGCATTAAATTAAATACCTTAGAAACAAAGTTCTACCATTGTCTCAACATATACAAACATGATGAATGTATCATCGTTCATTATAAATAAAAAAAATTTAGAAAATATATAACATGTGATTGAGTTTTATAATTAAAGAAAAACTTATTTCTTGGTGTTCTAGTTTTCTGCTGTGATTGTTTTTGTAAATCTCTTTTGATTTTTGAACCTATATGCTATGCTACATTTAATATATGAGATGGAGGAATAAAAGTTTTTGTGCTAATAGTGAAGAAATTCATGATTATTCTTTTTTAATAATCATAGCGTGTTTATGCTACATTTAATATATTAGAAGCCACATGTTCGTAGCTTCTTATTGAAATAATAATACTAAGGTTACTTTGATTTTTTTTATAGAAAAAAATCTATTGAATCCTATATCATCATTACAAATCGGCACTGTCATAAATGAATCCTATATTAAATACGGTAAGTAAGAGTAAGTAAGGCAAGAGTAAGGCATTTTATCAAACAAATTAATGCAAGAGTAAGTAAGGCATTTTATCAAACAAATGGTATGCACAAAATTTCAATGTCTTAGCTATTAACATTCCTTATTATTAAGGAAAAAAAAATTAAAACAGAAATATACAATCTGTTGACAAATTGAACAGTTCCTGTAATGCCAAAAACCTTCTTCCATGGCTTTTATATTTCTCATCAACATGTCTAACATTTGTTTTTAAATCGCCAAAACAAACATATTCTATTTACTATATTCGTTTTACTGTTGCATTGTAAGGTTGTCTAAAGTTGTTTGAAAAAGTAATAATATTAGAAAAGAATAAATCAGTTACCGTAATGATTTTGCTGGGCTACTCTGTTTTTTTTCTCCACAACCTTTGCTGGGTTCCTTCTAACAGAGGGAAAAAACAAAACACAAAACAGAAAACGAAATGTCAACAATGTGGGTTTGAAAGAGTTAGAGCAACTAATGCAAGAATAAGTAAGAGCAACTAATATTTGTGAAGAACCTTCGCTGGGTCTGTTGTCACAGCGGGGAAAAAAAAAAAAATGGGAAAAATGGAGAGAAGAAAACAAAAGGCAAACAAAAGATAGTAACCCAACGTTACTATGTAATCCAACATCAAAATCTATATGACCACCGAAAGTAAATTGAGTCCTAAAATCTGAAAAAGGAAAACCCAACATTCATAGAGAAGAGAAAAACGGACACTAAGAACATCAAAATCGGAGTCTGGAAACATTGTTTTTTTCTATCGCCAAAGCAAACATAGTGTAATTTAGAAAATTTACTAAAGTTGTATAAATCAAAACATACAATGGAAAACCAATATTTCTACCAAATTAGTGGAAGGTTACCGTAGTGATTTTGTGGGTTACTCTGTTTTTTCTCCACAACCTGTGCTGGGTTACTCTGTTTTTTCTACACAATCTTCGCTGTAAATAACTACCCAATGAAACGGTGTGGGTTAGAAAGAGTTAGACCAACTAATGCAAGAGTAAGCAAGACCAACTAATGTTTGTGAAGAAAAGAATTACCAGTAGCAGTAGCATCTAGGACACTCTGTTTTTGGTTCACAACGTTCGCTGAGTTTGTTCTTGCAGCGGGGCAAAAAAAAAAAAAACAGAAAACGAAAAACGGAAAGAAGAAAACACAACATAATCAGCGTATATAAACAAATAAGTAGTTACCCACTGAAACTAAATAAGTCACCACCGAAAAGATACATTGTTCTACTTTTTTTGATGGTAGACGTGGCATTAATTTATGTAGCCACATGGTGCAATGAGGTAAGGTCAACAAAAGTCAAAGGTTTCGGCTATTAGTTATTATATAGATTAAATAATAATGTTAATAAAATAAAATAATAACCATGAAAACATTAAAATTTATGATTAATTTTTGAAGTAAAGTTGAATATCTTTGAAGGATTTTAATTATAAATTTTTTTTATTCCTTGTAAGAGATGGATAATTTAATTAAGTAGAATAAAACTGTGTTAAGTTGTTTTTATAAAATAATAATGCTAAGGGGTTCACGGTTCTTGCCACCGGTTCATGCGGTCCAACCCTGGTTTTAGGGGTTTACGAAATTAACAAAAAATCTGGTTCTTTATGCTTAAAAAACCGATTTTCATCCCGGTTTCCGATTTTCACGGTCCGACCTCCCGGTCCGGTCCGGGTCTAAAAACATTGCTATTTAGACGACTAGATTAGACCGACTTGAGGCTATTGATGGCATGAATTTCACCAAACACCAATCATAAATTGATATATATGCAAGTTATGAAAAAATATGTGATAAAATATGTAATCTTAGAAGCATTGTCGGTTCAATCAATCTATCACATAACTTGATGAAGCTAAAGTTGTTAGTCGTTGAAGTCGTCCAGATAGCCTCGGTGCCACCTGCAAGAACACAAGAGAAGGTAGCAAAAGTGGGTCACCGATGTGGTGCCTGCCAGCGAGCCTCTGATGATAAAGTCAGAGAGAGAGAGAGAGAGAGAGAGAGAGAGAGAGAGAGAGAGAGAGAGAGAGAGAGAGAGAGAGAGAGAGAGAATTGGAATATTTTTAGCTGGTAAGAATAACTCAATGTTTTTTTTCTTTACCTTTGGTGGAGCGTGATATTTATAGGTCTTCCTTCTCCTAGCCGTTGGAACCACCATCAATGGTGGTTCAATTCTCTTCCTAGGTAACATTCTTGGCATTCAATGTGGGGGAAATGGAATCTCCTGACACTTAATGCGTGAATATAGGAGCCTCTGAGCTGTCGCCATGCTTCGTCCGAACCATAACGGTTCTGCTAATAATGGTAGCATTTATGGCTCGTTCCTCGTCCTTAGCTATGTCTGGATGAATGATTCCATCGAGCTTATCGTAACTTATGCTCGTTTGGACTTGGACAAGGAGTATGCTCCTTGATTGTGGCTTCACTACAAGGACACATAAGATTTAGGCAATCATGTGAAATGTCATAGAGATTAGAAAAGCTCTCTTGGATTTATACTTATAAAATAGAACATTTTGTGTCATGTTGAGGGAGAGAGAAAAGACAATCTAATTATTCAAAACCAACATTATTGAGTTTACAAAGGTTTCTGGCTGCTAACAGCTAACCCTGGGTTGGTAGTTGCTATGTCCTTTGCACTTGGGTAAGGAAAAAAATTCCATCACTGGATTAATGGATCAATGTGGTAGATTGACAAGTCTCTATGGTTATTATTGCCAAGAACTATATTTCCTATTTTCAGCACCAAAAAAAAAACTATATTTCATTATATCTTCTAATTAAACGTAAGGTAGCATGCTCAAAATTTGAGAAGAAAAGGCTTATGAGGCCACTAAAAAAATATTTTTAAAATATCTATTTTGATATTTATTACCACTGTTCTGCTACCGTTTATTAACGAAGGTGTAGGTTAATCCTCAATCCTAAATTATAAGGGCAAATAAAGGTCATGCCGTAACTTTTTTTAAGTTATAACAATAGCACTAATAAGCATTCACATCCAATGATTTAAAAAAAAAAAAAAAAAGACCTATTTTACTCTCTCTCTCTCTCTCTCTCTCTCTCTAAAATAATATATTTTTTAATGTTTACAACTCACGAATAATAGGTTATATATTTGAGAATTCACCATATACAGTTGCTAAAAAATGAGCAATACATACCCAAATAAACTTGATTTTTGAGGTGTTGATTGGTAAAAAAGCAACTAGTGGATTTTTACACTCCCAATACTAATGCTTTACTACAGAAGTAGTAGCAATTTTATCTTGTGATGTTTATCAGGTGAACTCAAACTTTATTGTATATCATCCTCTAATTGAAACAAGAAGGCAAAATTATAAATTACTTTCATTAAAATTTGGTCAATTATCATTTTCGTTTTTAAAATTACATTTTTGTCATTTTCTTCTTTTAAGTTCACATTTATTGCTGACATAGTCCTTCCATTAAATAACAATAATGAAGCCATCATTAATTATTTAAAAAATAATTTTTATACTAAAAAATTACTAAAATTTCTTTTGAATAATAAAAAAATTCCTTTCACAGGGGGGTCTTCACTCAAGAAGATTTTCTCTAATTTTCACGTATCGAATACAGCATTCAGTAACACCAAAAAAAATAAAAATTACACCCACTACAAATTCAAATCAAACTCAAACAAAACATTAAAATCAAACTCAAATCAGATGTACAAGAACCCAAAAAAGTCAAACCTAGATTATCAATTTCAAAGGAACTTGGTTCTTCACTTGCTTTGAAAATGGATCTCACAAGCTCTGTTGAGTTTTTTTTTTTTTGATAAGGAAGCTCTGTTGAGTTTTAACCAATAGCCATAACAAACTAGGAGCTTGGCATGACAGTCTGACACCACATATAAGTTCTGCGTAGCGTCACACCACCATGAACATTGATCTGGCTTAGGGAGCGAGTTTAACGCCTACGACATTACATTGGTCTGGTCATGAACTTATTTATCTTAATATTCTTATTTTAACTGTACTCATTTTATGGATATGTATCTTATTAACAAAACAACATTCAATGTCATAAAGTTTTGTTGGTCTTATAGAAGTTTTTTTTTTTTTTAATTGGATTTCGTCTTATAGAAGTCTTAACGCATGAGCACACAATACTCTTTAATGCACCTCTCCACTTTAACCAACTTGCTCTTATCTTACGATTCGCATCTTCTTTAATCTCTCCATTTTTATGAATTAGGGATCTAAGATATCGAAAATTCTTTCTCTTTAGTATCTCTTAACCATTGAGTCTTACCACCCTTTTATTTTCTTTTTTACTTTTATCAAACTTACATTCCACATACTTTGTTTTAGTCCTATTAAATCAACGACCTTCAAATTCTAAAATGTCTCATCAAATTTCTAACTTGACATTAACTTTACTTCTAGTTTCATCTACTAAAACTATAAATATATATATATATATATATATATATATATATATATATATATATATATATATATATATCATTTGCAAAGTTCATATACCAAGTGACTTTTCAACCAAAAAAAAGAAAAAAGAGTGGAGCATATATACACCAAATTACTTTCTCTTGAATCTAACTTAGTGAGTTCATCCATCACTACTGCAAAGATATATGAATTTAATGCTAATCTTTGATGCATATCTATAATGATAAGAAACTCACTTATGATGTCTCTTTTTATTTTCACATTAGTTACAATTCTTTCTTTTATATTTATATATATATATATATATATATATGCATATTTATCCTTAATCAACTTAAGTATCTAAAAGTCAATGTAAAACAAAAAAGACAAAACACAAAAGAACTCATAGTAATGGACTTTGTATAAATTGAAAGTGACATCCAAACCGAACCCATTATTCATTATACTCAGCTAAGAGTCAAGACCCCCTTTAATTACCCCCCCAAAAAAAGGTGAAATTCCATGATAGCTAGGTAGTAACGTAATGACCCAAATGGGTTCATTTTGTCTTTTATGCAGAGACAAAATGAGGGGCCAAGGACAGCTTAAAAACTAAGTTGAAGGTAGGGATGTAAACAAGTCGAGATTTGTCGAGTAGTGAATGTTTAAACTCGTCTCAATAGTAAAAGTAGAATATTTAAGCTTGGCTTGAACTTGATATGAGCCTACAAATAATGTTCAAACTTGAGCTTGTTATAAACTATAAAACCTTGAGCTCGGCTTAGATTGGCTTGATTCATTGGTCAAGCCAAGCTTGAGCCCAATATCAAGCCCAAACTCAAGCTCAATATCCTGTTTTTGAGCTTGAGATCCAACACAAGTATATTATCAAGCCTATATCAAGTTAATTATCTAGCCTATTTGGTTTAGATGAGTGGTCTCAACTTATAATTAATTAAAATCTTGGAAGGATATGAGTTTACTTGTCAAGCTCATATCAATTTTATTACCAAACTCATAAATAAGCCTAAACTCAACTTATTTTGTTACGTTTGTATCGAGTCTTGGTGTTCACAAGCTTGTTCACGAACAATATTTTTTTACTTGGGCTCGGCTCGTTTATTAAACAAGCTTAAAACTAAAGCTTAAGCTTGGCTTGTTTATAAACAAACAAACATAAACGAGATTTTTATCGAACGAAACCCGAGCTGTTTATGAACGGTTTGGTTCATTTATAGCCCTAGTTGAGGGGCAAGGACAGCTTAAAAAAAGAAAAGAAAAGAGATTTCAATTACAGTCCCGCATGTGAAGTAAGGGATTACACATTTGTTAATGAACACTTTGTACATGAACTATGAAGTGTATAATTTCAGGAGTGTTGTCTACATTTTTTTGAAAATGTTCACAATTAACACATAAAATAAGTGATGCATAAAAACGATATACACTAAATATGCAATAATTAATTCCCGTGAAGCAAATGGTTTATACTAAATGTGTACAAACAATGTACGCTAATATTACTTTTTGAAGAATAAAATTGCAAGTATCATGGATGAAAACATGGAGGTTTTGATAAGATTTTTTGTCTTTCCTATAACAAATGTGGTCTTCGTACTCGAGAAATGAGGTAATGTTATTGACTCATAAGACAATGACATCTTTTTGTTTTTGAAAACGAGACAATGACATCTTAGGTAAACCTTTTGCAACGAAAAATTCAAGACATTTCGATATGTGGCAGAAATTTAAGGTTAGACAACCCAAAGAAATCAAAAGGGGATCCTAATATTGTAAATAGGGCAAATTACAATTTACTCATCTGTAGTTTGATCGAAATTTAAGTTACTTATCTATGCTTTGAAATTTGACACTTTACCCACCCGAAGTTAGCTCAGTTTGATTTCTATAACCCACCTTTGTTAAAAACAGAGTTAAATATGTAATTTTGCTTCACTTTTATGTCTCTCTCATCAAAAAACATAAAAATACAAGATCAAATAAGATTTAATATATATATATATATATCCATCGGAATACTTGCATCATGGAATTTCAAACTACAGGTAGGCAACTTAAATTTTGGTCAAACCTCAGTTGGGTAAAGTGTCAAATTTTAAATCACAGTCAGGCAACTTAAATTTCAACCAAATCACATGTGAATAAGTTGTAATTTGCCCTTGTACATATGAAATGAAAAGATTGTCGTGGACCTTATGGATTTTTTTTTTTTTTTTTTTTTTTTTGGAATTCACATCAAATCTTTATCATCATAAGTGAATGAAAACAAAGGCGTTGAGATTTTTGTGGACCTTATGGATTTTTTTTTTGGTAGCAATTAATTAGTGCACGGTGCCATTCCTTTGCAAAGGCCCACTAAGGTCATGGATTTTGGCTTTGTATATAATTGGGGAGTTTTTGTTGGTCTTTTAAAGAAATTTGGACTGACCCAATTTTGTTAAACGTGCTGGACATTGGAGAAGCATTCACAAAATTGTTGTGGGAGTGTTGAATGGGCCAAGCTTTTTTTTTTTTTTTTTTTTTTATATATGGAATGGGCCAAGCTTGACTTAGACAAATTGACACTATTATATATGTTTATAATATAAGTAGTTCAGCTTCACTGACTTTTCATCATGGGGATTGGCATGTCCAAGTTACAGTTTGTTGTCAAATTGGGTTAAGTTTGTGACAAATTCCAACTCAACCCGATCGTCTTTGGTTGAAAAATTCCCAACACAATCTAATTCAATCCATTATTATTTAAAAGCCAACCCAACCCGTAGGAATTAAATTGAGTCCTCTATATTTTTTCAAACTTAATAAATACATAAAAAAGGATTGCTATGTCTACAACATTTTCACAACAAATCATAGGTGGTAAGTTGTTGTTGGTTCAAATTTAAATTTACAACTTAAATTATTTTTTTATCCACCCATAACAACCAATAACAACTCACCACTTAGGATTTGTTGTGAAAATGTTGTGGATATAGCATTTCTCTAAAAAAAATCAAGATAGTTTTTTACATAAATTTACCTTAGGGGCCGTTATTCTTATACATTTGCAATTAATAGTTTTGGTGCGATAGTCACTCCATAAGTATAAGTACTTGTGAGGTGTGGGAGTAAAGGCCGGAGTTCAAGTCTCTAGGAGGGAGCTTCACACACATATACACATAGATTAAACTAGAGTAGAATTTATATCTTGTATAAAATAAATAATAAATAAATAAGATATTCTTTGAACTCAAGTTTTCATTTGTTAGTGGGTTCCAGTTAGCTCAACTGATAAAATCTATCTCTGATGGTTGAATAAAATATCTGAGATTCAATCCCTATTTGCACCAAAAATCAATTGATGTCTTGGCCCGATGATAAATATTATAATCATCAAAAGCGAACGTTATAGGTTGAAACTCTATTAAAAAAAATTATAATTTGTAACAAACATTTATATTATTTGTTTTTAACTTATATACATGCACTACAACCAACATCAATCCAAAAACAAAGAACAACTAATGGTCAAATACAGTGGGTTCTAGTTAGCTCAACTGGTAAAGTTTGATGGTTGAATAAGAGATTTTGGGATCAATCTCCGCCTACACTAAAATCAATTAATATCTTGGTTTGATGATAAAGAGCACAATCATTAAAAACAGACGTCATAAGTTGAAACTCTATAATAAAAAAATGGTTTTAAACAAAATTCTTGACTTTCTTACAGTGGCAACGCCACGTACAGCTCAGGGTATTCCCAGGAACACCCTGACCTGAAATAAAAAAAAAAATTTTAAAAAAATTATATTTATTCTGTATTAGGAACACCCTCAATCACAAAATTAGGAACACCCTCAAATTAAATAAAAAAAAAAAATTATCTGTTCAACTTTCAAGAAAAAAA